>OY740716.1:27003341-28205841 GCA_963513945.1 Hydrotaea diabolus | reverse complement strand
CCGAAAAATAATTATCCCCGTGGAAATTGTCCATGTATTTCTTAAGTCCCTATGCTAAAAACCCTTCCGATTATAGTTCCTGCAGTTCTACAAGCCACATCTTAGCATAGTGCACAACGGAGGAGATATCACCAAGACTGGTAGAATTGAAATATTTTATCGGTACGAGTTGAATTATACAAGAGCTGCTACATACATTTCTGGCCTAATAATGAAAATGTGAATATTTATCGTCATGGTTTTATTGATTTTCAAAGTATTCCCCAGCATATACACTTCGCATGCGCCCAAACCAATTGTCGAAGCATTTTTTCCTCTCCGATTGAGACACCTCCAAAACATGGTTTTTGAACGCTTCAACAGCATCCTCTGGCGACAAATATCGTTGACCACTTATTTTCTTGATGTGCGGGTTTAAAAAGAAGTCATTGGGCTAAGTCAGGGCTGTACGGCGGATGACCCATCAATTCGACGATTGGCCGGTCAAAAAGGCGCTGGTTTAAGCCTATGTGTGAGAGCTCGCATTGTCATGGTGCACAATGATTCGTCTTCTCTTGTTCGTTTTTCGAATTTCTCCGAAGACTTCAGGCAATAAAATTGTGGTGTACCACTTAGAATTTACCTCCTACGATGCTCAAGCGAAACAGTCGCCACAAACAAACAGGCGACCATTTGCTTCGAAGTGCTTCTTCCACGAACAACTTTCGTTGGATTTGGCTCGTCTTCGTCACGTTCGATTGCTGTTTTCGGGCTCATACGCATAGATCCATGATTCGTTACCTGTGACGATCTTATAAACGTCTTTTAAATCGGGATCCAACGAGAACAAACTTTTTTTTACGGCCAGGTGTTCAACGAATATCGAATGTATGTTGGTGGTGCCCAAGGATGCCTCTATCTCACCGTATGTCACATGACGATCTTGCATTATCAGTTCACGCACGGCATAATGTTCTCTGTCACAACGGCCGTTTTTGGACGACCTTCGCCTTTGGACAAGCGTAGGCCACGATTGAATTCATTAAACCAGTTTTTCACAGTGCTATATGATGGTGCTTCATCGCCATACAAAGATTAAAGTTCATCGATGCACTCTTGTCGTGATAATCCACGTCGAAAGTTGTGAAAAATGATGGCACGAAAATGTTCACGAGTTAATTCCATTTTTTTTTGTCAAATTGATTTTTTCCAATAACTGTAAACAACACAAATGATGGTCGTACGTCACAACGTTCTGAGTACGTTCATGCTAAAAAAAATGTCAAACTTTCCAATGGAAATGTCAGATGGCGCCAGGCAAAACTTAGTGCTGCCTAGGCCAGAAAAATATGTAGCAACCCTCGTACGTTTAGGTTTTACATTTAATAAACCCTAAAATAATTTTTAAAAAATTTTATGCTAGAATTCCACAAACGTACTAGTCTATTCTGGAAAATAGATTTAAAGTGAACTAAAAATAAAGTTCAAAGTATTATTACTCAGGGAAGTGCTAATTATTCCTAATATAACAGAGAATACTTTCGCCAAAAACTCACGGGTCAAAGCAACATACACACGGAACGCACTTATATAGAACGAATAAAACGCGACTGGTAAGAACACGTTCAGAACTATAAAATCGTTCATGGTTCGTAGTAGATAGTCTTGTCCATGATGAAATTAACATGGACATGCGAAACGATAGAGTGATAACAGCCAAATTGCGCAAGTGATAAAAGTTGTAGATAACAGAATGTACATATGTGACATGTTGATGACCATAACCATGCATTGTCCATAGCATTCATGCGTTAGCTCGGCAAAATGTTTTTAAATTAATTGTAATATTATTAGTAACTGGGACAGATGGCAGGACACCACATAATGTAAACAATGAATTTGTTTAATCCACAGAAATATATCAACATTGATGACAACATACCTCTTAAAGGTTTCTGAAATACGATATAGCGCCAATATCTTTACTGATTTTCATAGACATACGGCTGTGCATACATATGTGTGAAAATCCAGGAAAATAGGTTCAGCGAAGTTTCTTGAAATTGTAACTGAGATTTCTGAAAATATTAGTAAATTATCATTGTTTATATTTTTATATTAAATGCCAATTTTGTTTTCAATTAATGACATGTAATGCGATGATAAAAAAATGTGCGTGACTTGAAGAGGTACAATCTGTTACATTTGCATTTAATATATTTTTGCTCAATTTGTAAGATATAGATCATTGGTCAATTAAGAAAAAAAATGTTGTTCGAAAAAACAAACTTGTTTCATTTCTGTGGAATTTTATCTATAGTTTATTTCGAAACGATGTGTGAAACGATTTTTCTTAATGTACTCGTATCTTACTTGTTTGATCTGCGATTAAACTATTTGAATTTTGTGGTAACAAAACTAAACAATCGTTCCTGTGGTTTAAATTATTTTTTTAACGATATCTTAAACAAACTACGTTGGGTATTTTCTTTAAGTGCTTTAGCTTATTGTATTCAAACAAAGATTGCATTCTAATTTTCATATGATGTCTTAAACAATATTCTTTTGCATCTGGGAAGGACACTTTTTAAAGAACAAAACTGGCCCAAATTCGGAACACAGAACTGGGGAGAATGTGAAAACAGCCAGTGTAGTTTTTGCTTAAACAAAATAGCAAAGCACCTTAAGTACTAAACAAAATATAAGCTTACTGCAGTGCAGTTGTCATCCAATAAAAATCTAAAAAGTTTGGAAATAATAACATAATCTTAAAATCTCTGTGTTTTCTTTCAGACTACGGACGTTTTTGATTTCACACAAGTGACTTAGTTCTGTTCTAAAAATCACACGATTTTAAGTGAATTGTAGAGATTTAAAATGTCTGGAAACACTGCTAAACAGTTGATTTTAACATGCAACAATGTTACCTAAACTAGAGTTGCCACAACTCACAACCACTTAATCTTGCTCACTCATACATTTTGCGATTCTGGCAACTACCACCGTGATGAAAATCAGAAATGAGTAAGAGAATAACACCAACAACGAACAGTTATTGTACATAAACATAAGAGCTTCTGAAAATTGTACTTCAAAATATTTTTTCCTTATAAACCCCTATTACTACGAAAAACCCAGAAAAGACCATGTACGAGGGCGACCGCAAAAGTAACTGGCCTAACATAAAAAGAACCGTTTTTTGGAATTATTATTTATTTTTCAACATAATCTCCTTCCAACTCAATACACTTCATCAACCGTTTTTCAAGTTTTTTAATTCCACCCGAAAAATAAGATTTTTCAAGACCTTCGAAATATGCCTCAGTTTCAGCAATAACCTCGCTATTGGACGAAAATTTTTTGCCACCGAGAATTTT
Organism: Hydrotaea diabolus; assembly: GCA_963513945.1. Taxonomy (NCBI): domain Eukaryota; kingdom Metazoa; phylum Arthropoda; class Insecta; order Diptera; family Muscidae; genus Hydrotaea; species Hydrotaea diabolus. The sequence continues at coordinate 28,202,485 of OY740716.1, read as the reverse complement.
TTTAAATTTGGAAACAAGAAATAATCAGAAGGAGCTAAATCTGGACTATATGGTGGATGCGGAGCAATTTCAAATCGTAATTCGGCCAGTTTTTGTTGAGTTAAAAATGCAGTGTGTGAAGGAGCATTATCTTGATGAAAAAGAACGTTTTTTTCTAAATGCTGTCGTTTTATCTTGATTTCTTCACTCAACCGATCCAATAATGCACAATAATATTCACTATTTATAGTTTTTCCTTTCTCAAGATAATCAATAAATATTATACCCCTTGCATCCCAAAATACTGTGGCCATTATTTTTCCTGCTGACTTAACAGTTTTCGCCTTCTTGGGACCACTTTTACCAGCTTCTATCCTTTGGTTTGACTGTTCTTTGCAACAGTTATGAATCGGCACAAGAACTCTATTGGATTACGCTGATAAATCGCTAAAAGCTCTTCGGAATTGGTCCAACGGACGATTTTTTGGGGCAAAGTCAACAAACGCGGCAAACATCTTGCGGATAGCTTTTTCATGTGGAGTTCATCATGTAAAATACTCCAAACTTGTTGTTCGTGTATTTTAACAATATCAGCAAGTTCTCTGAGCTTTATTCGTCTATCTTTAGTCACTTCATAAAATATTTTTCTAATGTTTTCAATAGTAGTAGCAGTTTTCGGTCTTCCAGAGCGTTGTTCATCTTCCGTAGTTGAACGACCCATTTTAAATTGTTGAACCCAGGATTTCACAGTGGAGTATGATAGTGCATTATCACCATGAACAGAATCCAATTCATCTTTGATTAATTGTGGCGTATAACCTTTCATATAAAAGTGTTTAATTACCGCACGAAACTCTTAATTTTCCATTTTTCAAAAATTATAAGACTTGTTTACTTCAATCACCTGTAACAAAGAAAATAATCATTAAATATTTCGGAAATGTTGACAGATGGCTTATAAAAGATTGCTTTTAAAAAACAAAAACAAAAACAAAAAGTTGGTAGTAAAACATGCGGTCGCCCTCGTATGTTCTCTCATGATTTTGCTATAATAATTAGAATAAAGAACTTAGAAAAAACTTGGAAGTAATTTGAGTTCTTGGACATTTTCTGTGTAACTTTCAATTTCGCGATTTTCCAAAAGAACGCCATTTGGTTAAAAATGAAAACTCATCGATAGGGCGTGTTCTGTTAAAAAATTTAAAACTGCCCAGAAAATTTCATTTTTGGGCTATACAAAAATTCATTCTATTCTGGAACGGATTCAGCAATTAATTATTTTAACGCACGCGCATGAGTGAGGAAGCTTATTTTCATTATAATGGCTTTGTTAATAAGCAGAACTGTAGGTTCTGGGGTTCTGAGCCATTCATCAACGCCAATTGCAAAAATTCGGAAATTATTTGTCCAGCCCGGTCTCCAGATTCGTCAGCATCCGACTATTTTCTTTGGGGTTATTTGAACCATGTGAACAAGCCAGAGAAAATCCTTCAAATCAAGGCTTACATTGTTGCAGAAATTCGAACGATACAGCCACAAATTTTAACAGATGTAATGGAAAATGCTCTAAGACGACAACCTCATTGCGAAGCTGAAAATGGGGGTCATTTAAGTGACATAAGTTTTCATACTTAGAGTAAAAAAATTCCATTTTGTATATTAATAATCTGAGAAAAAAATTAAAAAAAAAAATAATAAACGAAAATGTTATTAAAGTTTTTAACCTCATGTTAACTTTTGGCCCACTCTCTATAAAAATGTATTTCATTTTATTCGATGCAGCTTGCAAGTTATGTCCAGCTACAAACTTGATTTATGTTACCAACCCCTACTTACATTAAGTTTTCTTTAAGAAAATGGATGTATCTTTTGCATCCAAAGAAAACAACAACAAAAATTTCAAAAAATATTTTAAGAAAAAAAATGTTTTTTTTGTTAAAAGTCAATTTTCATTCAAAATGTCCTTCTGAAAATGGAAAATTTTTAAATTTCTATATCATTAAACTAGAAGTCGAATCAGTTAAAGGGACATTAATACGAAATAACTTAAACTTTCGAAAGCTATATAACATGAACCAGTCGTAATTCAAATATGTATACTCGTAGTAACCGCCGAGGCAAATAAATTACAATTATACCTGCGTAAAATTGGTCGAGATTTTTTGAAAGTATACAAAACGGTTCTGACGACGACAAGGCCTTGATTATTGGTATAATATGACGTCAACACTTTTACAGTTTTAAAAGCTCTCTTAATGTTTAACACACAAAATTTAAAAACAATAAAGTATTACAACCTTTTGAAAGTGATCGTTTGAACTAGAAGTTATGAAACGAATTTGGTCAAAGCTTATGTTAGGTCTAAAATTATTTTATCGATACATTACACTTTTTGCCCATTCCAAATGATACTCTTATACAGGGTGATTTATTTACGACTGGAAAAATTTAACCAGCCTATTCCTTGGCTCATTTCATGAAAATATGTCCATCTACGACCATGCCCGAAAATGCAAGCCATTTCGCCCCCTTGCATTATCGAGCATGATCGTAGATGGATATATTTTCAGGAAATGAGCCAAGGAATACGCTGGTGATGTTTGTTCTGTAGTAAATAAATCACCCTGTATATCCTTTTACCCAATGAGATGAAGATATAATGAGGTTGTTAAAGTATTTTTGTTTTTTTTTTATATCGAATTGGTAGACTACGAGGGCGGTTCGGAAAGTTCTTAGCCTATCAATAAAAGAGAATAGTTAGTTTTTCAAAAATATTTTTATTTTTCAATATAATCTCCTGAAACTTCAAAACACTTTGTCCAACGCTTATCTAGCAATTCTATCCCTTGATTAAAATAGTTTTCCTCAAGTTCTTCAAAATAGTGGTTTACAACTGTAATTGCATCTTCATTTGAGGTAAAAAGCTTGCCAGCAAGGAATTTTTTTAGATTCGGGAACAGGTAAAAGTCACTGGGAGCTAAATCAGGAGAATAAGGTGGGTGGTCGAGTAATTCGTACTTTAATTCGTTGATTTTAGCCTTTGTTAAAACACTCTTGTGCGCTGGTGCGTTGTCTTGATGAAAAATTATTTTTTTGTGTTGTTAGCCAGGACGTTTTTCTCGAATTTGTACATTTAATTGATCTAAAAGGTTGCAATAGTACTCTGAATTTATTGTTTTACCCTTTTGCAGATAGTCAATCAATAAAATATCTTTGAAGTCCCAAAAAACCGTTGCCATAACCCTACCAGCTGATTGAATTGTTTTTGCCTTCTTTGGGGCACTTCCTCCAGCTTCAGTCCATTGCTGGGATTGTTCTTTTGTCTCTGGAGTATAGTGGTGGATCCATGTCTCATCAACAGTTATGAAACGACGCTTAAAATCCATTTTATTTCGTTGAAAACGATCCAAACAAGCTTGAGAAATGTTTATTCTTATGCGTTTTTGGTCGACTGTTAACAAGTCCGGCACCCATCTTGCAGAAAGCTTTTTCATCTGTAGTTCTTCATGCAAAATTAAATGGACTCGATCATTTAAGATGCCCATGATATTAGTTATTTCACGCACTTTTATTCGTCGATCATTTAATACCATATCATGCACTTTGGCTACAATTTTTGTTGTTGTTGCTGTTTTTGGACTACGTGGTTCATCTTCAATGCTTGTACCACCACGTTTAAATTCAGCCACCCATTTTTTCACTGTTGCATATGAAGGAGCACTTTCACCTAACACATTTACCATATCATTATGAATTTCTTGTCCCGATAAACCTTTTTTATGTAAATATTTAATGACACCACGCATTTCTAATTTTTCTATTGTAAAAAAATCGCGGATGCGTCTTTTGTGAACACCTGTTTCTATATGAAGGATCTGCCAGATCGAAACAAAATTTAATATGTGTTCATAGCAGAGATGGAAGTTTCCAGTTCCAGAAGTTTGGGCTAGGCTAAGAAGTTTCCGAACCGCCCTCGTATTTATATTCGCTAATATTATTTTTTTTTTGTATATTCTGCAGAAAAATATTTTTATAATAAACTATAAAAGTGTATTGGATTTTTATCAGTTTGTCGAAATATTTACATAACGGTTTTTTTAAATCTGGAAAATTTCTTATAGTTCGTTGTTAAAATTATATACATATTTGAGATCGACAACTCAACGTTAACTGGTTTTGACCACAAAATCTGGAAAATTACTTATAGTGCATTGTTCAAACGAAATAAACGAGATTTTCGAGCTATAAAAACAAGAGGTCAGATGGTGCCTCGAAATTGACAACGATTTTGCTTGAAGTGCATTTGTAAGAACATCTCAGTGGCAATGTTAAGAAGCAGACCGCAAAATCGTTGGATCTTGCTTCGTTTCAGCAGGATATCGCGCCATCCCACACAGCCCAAGCTACAGTCTATATTTTACGCACCAAGTTTGGCAGCTGTCTAGTCATGACATAGTTCGATTTTTTTGTGGGGTATCAAATAAGCCTTTCGTATATAGAGCCAGAAACCCTCAACAAAGTCTAGATATATGAGGAACGTTTGCTCTTTCAATTAAAACAAATATTATGTAGGAAAAATATATTTTTTTTTTAATTTTTAAAAGGAAACGGATTTGTTTAAAAAACAAGTAAAAAATGTTAAGTTTGGCTGTGCCGAACTTTGGATACCCTCCACCAGATTCCCAAATAAAATCAAATTTGGTGCGGAAATGTGTTCGATATAGAAATCTTTATGAGCAAAATTTCATTTCGATAGGTCAAGCTTGTGCTGAGTTATCGTCATATTATTTCTCAAAGCCCATGAGACCGTTTGTGTGGGAGGTACCAGTAGGACTTTTCCGATCTCAACAGAATTTGGCGCAGAGGTGTGTTCTATATAAAAATCTTTATGTAGAAAATTTCATCTCGATCGGTCAAGTTTGTAGTGAGTTATTGCCATATTATTTTTCAAGGTCCATGAGACCGTGTGTGTGGGAGGTACCAGTAGGGCCTTTCCGATCTTAGCCAAATTTAGCGCAAGTCTATTCTATATATGTATCTTTATGCCGAAAATTTCGTCTCGATAGATCGAGTGTGTGGTGAGTTATTGTCATATTATTTTTCAAGGCCCATGAGACCGTTAGTGTGGGAGGTACCAGTAGGACTTTTCCGATCTTAACCGAATTCAGCGTAGAAGTGTGTTGTATATAGAAATCTTGATGTGTAAAATTTCATTTCGATAGGTCAAGTTTGTGGTGAGTTATAGTCATATTATTTCTCGAGACCCATAAGGCCGTTTGTATGGGAGGTACAAGAAATGGTGGCCCAATCTAAACCATTTTTACATAGATGATTGCGCCTATATAGAGATTATTATTTGCAAAATTTCAGTGATTTTTCTCAAGAAACTGGACGGATATTTACAAATAAAAAACTAATTTTTATGAGGTAGTGTCGGTTGAGGGTCTCCTACACCAACTTTCCGTAGAGCTATATAGCCCATTTTCAATACCAACCATGCTAGGTTAACTACACATGTTTGTGCCAAATTTCAGCTCCCTAGCTGTTTTCATGCAGGCTCTATCTTGTTTTCGACAGACGGACAGCCAGACAACATGGCTGTCTTAGAATTCTTAGAATTTTACGAGGATCAAGAATGTATATACTTTGTTGGGTCTCCGATGATTATTTCAAGGTGTTACAGACAGAATGACAAAACTAATATACCCTCCATTGTATAGTGGAGGGTATAATACATTTTTATATGGGCCGCCGCGCTGTGATATTTAGTGTTATCAATCCGGTGAAGGATTAAATCCGGATTGATAAAAAAATATCTAAGATATCCTTAATCTTAGATATTTTTCGGTGGCTGGTTTCCACCCCAAAACGCCAGCGAATATACGAGTAAGAGATTAATCGTAAGCCTGCATTAAACAGCAAGAATTCGATTGATATCGTGCACAGCTCACGTGTGTGAGAGAAGTTTTCCGTTTGTTTCTTAATGGAATCATAAGAAAATAAAAAACTACTTTCCAGAAGATCTAGGGGAAATGTCTGGCTTGGACAAGAGAGGCTTTGTTTACAGTTTATACATAGAGTAATCTAAAGGACAAACACAGTAGATCTTATATAGGTAACCAAGTGGATGTACCAAGTTTCATGTTTTAAGCTCGAGTTTAAAAAAAAGGAGGGTTATGATGTAGATGATTATTTATCGGCTTCGAAATAAAGTGATTAATTTTTTAATAAACCCAGTTAAAATTTCTCTGTAAAATACATTTCAATGTCCTGGTCCCCGTTTGTTATTTACAGAAATAGTATGGGAAATCGGTAAGCTCGAAGAAGAGATTTGACTTTACAAAATTAATACCATTACATTGTCTGTCAATATGTGTGGAACAACTACATCCTATTGATTGCCAAGATAATGGCACACAACATTAGTACAAAGTCAATAACTTCATTGGGATTGCTGTAAACACACATACTTTTATGCGAGTATCAAAAATATTAATTATTACCTCTCCTCCTTAAAATTCCCTCGTTATCCTGTTTGAATTTCTCGTTGTCGGTTGGATTCTTGTCTGATTCTTTAGCTGAAGTTTCCGAAACGTCCTGCCCCTGTTCTTTGTGACCTTTTTGCTGTTGAGCTTTAGTATCGGTGTCGGCGACAATAGATTTTCTTGTCCTTAAAGTAGCCAAACGGGCTTTAACCTCGTGTGGTTGATGGTAATTTCGCCGCTTACGTCGATTACGTTGTTGTGAAAGCGTAGATTTATTTTGTAACTTTTGTTGCTGCTGTTGTTTTTGATGTTTCAATAATGTGTCAACTGCAGTTGTAGTATTTGATGTTGTCTCTGGTTCGGCTGCTGGTTTACAACATGCAACATTAAAAGAATTGGAATGTTTTGTTGTTGCCGTAGATGTTGTACTCGTAGTAGATGATGAAGTTGTTTTATTTAAATCTCCTGGCAAACTTTGAGTTTCTGATATATGAGTTTCAATAACAATGGGATATAACGTAGATAGACGAGAGGATGATGATGTTGATGTGGACGCTTCTGCTGCCGCTGTTGTTGACAGTGATGTTGGTGATGTTGACGATGCTGCTGCTGCTGCACTTATTGTATTGTTTTCTCTATCCAAAGCGCATTCGCTCTTATTGTTGATGACAAGACGACCCTTGTCGTTGTTGTTGCTAATGCTGCTGGAATTGGTGATAGCACCACTTTGAGTGCTTTGCAAATTTCTTGCAATACTTTGATCAAGTTTTTCTTTACCGTTTAAACTCTCCGAGTTGTGCCCCGGTGAAGGTGGTTGGAAATCGTTTTCGGAATTAGTGAGATTTTGCAAGTGCCCCAATATTGCGTTTTGTGACGCGGCGGCTGTAGTGTGGCTTGCGATCTGTTTATGACCAGCTTCCACTACTGTCTCGGTTGCTTTGTTTGGTGTCGAGTTTGAGACGAGAGGAGACGGCGACGGTGATATTGTTAAAAGTTGTGAATTAATTGTGAATTTGGAATTTGAGTTGGTTGTGGAATTAGCATCACAATTGTCATTGGCATTATTTACTCGCCTAACATCGGAGTTGGTGGCTCTGGCATGAGCTTTCTTCGGTTTCTTTTGTTGATGTTCTTTGCAATGATTTTTGCTTTTGTTGTTATTGTGGCGTTTTGTCTTATTCGCTTTGTTATTATTATTAATGTTCCTTCTTCTTTTCGTTTTCTGTGCTGTTGCTGTTAACTTGTCTAAAACTGGAAGACCTTTTGCATTTTTATTTGTTTTCTTTGCAGCATTTCTGGGCATTTTTTGCAAACCTACCGAGGAAGGGAGAAGAAAACGTAAAAACTTTAAAATGAAATTGTCGATAAAAAAGGCAATAAAATAGAAAGATGATGATTTCACTTCGAATGTCATATAAAAAAAAATAAATATCTACGAACAGAGCAAAAATCTACTGCTAAAATCGTTTTTAGTATTCGCTTGACAAAGCAATATGGAAATCGAACAAGTACAGAAAGTTGGGGATATAAGTGTCTAAGGCTCGTAGTTCGTAAAAAGCAGCGCCGCACTATACTTCAAATTTATCGTTTTGGAATTTTGTAAAGTATCGCCCGGAAAGCCATACTTATTAAATGATATTAAAGAAATGCATGTCAAAAGTAGGGTACTGTAGCTATTGGTCCAAAAGCATATGGGTTAAGATTTTCATATAGTCCTCATTTATATAATGTCTCTTTCTTGTTATACGGTGTTTTCACTGAGTGAACTACAACCCCTATTATAATAATAAAACAGAAAAGTATAAATCGATCGTTAAGTTGAAATCAATTTTTTGGAATTTCTTACTAAAATGGTCTCCCTTTATCGCTGGATAGTGGTAATTTTTTCTGAGAATCAAGTCAACACACCGAATTTATAGCTAATAATAGTCATTTTCCGATTGAGAAAGAGTGCAAACGCTGTCGATTATGTGGTATCTTCGAATCGAATTTTACATTAAATTTCTATTTCAATTTATTTATTACTTACTTACGCCATTATAGGACCACATTGTGATAGCTAAAACTATCAAACTTATGTTTATAAACATATTACTACCAATGCTCTCCACTCCACTATGGGCGACATGAAAATATTAAAGCTGGCTGAAGCACTTAGCTGAACATAACCCGTTAATGTCATATGGGCTTTGAAAGCTAACCTCAATAGCGTTAGTCTGTAACGGGATTTTAAAATTGTTTCAACTTTCATCATGGAGTGGTCAGATAATGAGAACCGTATCGCAGTAATAGCGCTTTTCAAATGTAAAATGAAAAAAAGCGATATTTTCAAAACGCTTCGGCCACTAGGGATTAGCCGCATGTTCGTCTACCGATGCATAAAACTGTTTGAGGAGACTGGAGATGTAACTGACCGCCACCGGTTGGGCCGCCCACGCTCCGTTCGAACACCGCATGTCATCAAAGCCGTTAAGTCAAGAATTCACAGAAATCCGCTCCGAAAACAGAAAATCGTTGCCCGTGAGATTAATATCACGCAAAAGTCCATGAGTCGAATCATTAAAAAAGAATTGGGACTTAAGGCTTTCAAAGGACGTACCGGACATTCATTGACTGCAGCTTTAAAAAAAATAGGATTGAAAAATGCAAACGTCTTTTGGTGAAGTACGCTGATAACTTGCACAGAACAATTTTGTTCACCGATGAAAAAATGTTTACCGTTCTGAACTGATCCCAAGGGCGGAAAAGGGTCATCACCCAGCTTCAGTCATGGTTTGGTGGGGAGTCTCTTACTGACCTGCATTTCTGCGAACAAGGAGTCAAAACATCGGCCAAAGTTTACCAAGAAACCGTTTTGGAAGCTGTTGTGATCCCTCTTAACAATTCCCTGTTCGAAACCCAGCCATGGACTTTCAGCAGGATTCTGCGCCGGCCCATAAGTCTAAAACGTTCCAGGCCTGTCTTCGATACAATTTGCCAGCGTTCATTACCTCTGATGAATGGCCCTCAGGCAGTCCAGATTTGAACCCATTGGATTACAAATTGTGGACGGTTTTAGAGGACAAGGTTTGTCACAAAAGATACCCCAACATTGGATCTCTTAAGACTGCTTTGGTTGGAGCTGTGGCCAAATTTCCAATGTACGAGGTTCGTGCTGCTACTGACGATTGGCCAGTGCGACTTAGCAGCTTTAAAAAAAAATAGGATTGAAAAATCTTTTGGTGAAGCACGCTGATAACTTGCACAGAAAAATTTTGTTCACCGATGAAAAAAGTTTTACCGTTCAGGAAAAATTTAACAAGCAAAATGATAGAGTGTATGCTCGGTCATCTAAGGAAGCATCTGAACTGATCCCAAGGGCGGAAAAGGGTCATCACCCAGCTTCAGTCATGGTTTGGTGGGGAGTCTCTTACTGACCTGCATTTCTGCGAACAAGGAGTGTCAAAACATCGGCCAAAGTTTCCCAAGAAACCGTTTTTGAAGCTGTTGTGAAGCCTCTTCACAATTCCCTGTTCCAAACCCAGCCATGGACTTCCAGCAGGATTCTGCGCCGGCCCATAAGTCTAAAACGTTCCAGGCCTGGCTTCGATACAATTTGCCAGCGTTCATTTCCTCTGATGAATGACCCTCAGGCAGTCCAGATTTTAACCCATTGGATTACAAATTGTGGACGGTTTTAGAGGACAAGGTTTGTCACAAAAGATAGCCCAACATTGGATCCCTTAAGACTGCTTTGGTTCGAGCTGTGGCCAAATTTCCAATGGACGAGGTTCGTGCAGCTACTGACGATTGGCCAGTGCGACTTAAGGCGTGTGTAAAGGCAAAAGGCGGACATTTCGAATAAGTAGATTCTTTTTGGATACAATATACATCAATAAATATATATTTATGTCCCTTCTTAGTATATATTTTATTTTTCAGAATGGTGTCAATACATATTTATGTTTATTTATTTATTCATTTATTTTTCTTTTTCTATAATTAAAAGGCCGTTAGGCCGATAAAGCTTATTACACTACACCTTAGATAGAATTATTCTAAAGAAACATTTTAAAGTATTAAAAAATGCGAGATTAAAAGTTACTAAATAGTAGTAGTAGTTGAAAAAATATAGAATGCACATAAATAAGAATTCAAAAATGTTGTACATATGTAAGCAAATTCATGACATGAAAGTCAAAAACTTAAGTAAAAAAGTAAGTTTCCAATTTATAGAAAACAGGCCAAAAAAATTTTGGCACACATACTACAAAAAATTCACAATGACCCTACTTACAGCATTAAAAACTACTAAAAAAAGAAGACTATAAGAATTGTCATATATGCTACTACAAAAATTCAAAGTGCCCTAACAAGCTTTTAGCGAAATTTTAAATCGGACAGTTAAACTCGTATGTTGGCCAAAATACAGATCTAAAACCAATAAATTTAAAGAAATTCGTTTAGAAACTAATTCAGATATGAAAAACTTGACCTAGTCATTAAATTTATCTTCATCTGCCATATCAGTATCACCTCTGTGAATTGCAAGTAAACAGCCTATCTCCCAATAATGAATACTTTTTTTTTAATTCATAATATTGTTGATTATTGTGGTGTCCATAGATCTGTAAAAAATATCTTTCAAATTAGCCTGCCTCCTGGATGTTCTGCCATGATGTTGTCAAACTTTGAAATGAAAAAAATATATGTAGCTATGAATGTACAGATATCGTCTTAAATCAAGGAATCGGTGTTCGCCATCAGCTTTAGAACTGAAAAATCGGCTAACGCGTATCTAAAACAGTGTAAAATGTGAACTAATTGATTTCGATTTATATTAGATTATTAGTCTTGCGGATTAAGAAAGCAAAAAAATCAAAATACAAATCAAGTATGTACTTTCCAATAGATTTTAAATATAAAGCGTGGTTTGTCCTTAAATATGATGCATATTAAAATATCTTTTCAAACTTCGCGCATCTGCATACTACGAAATATTACAAAATGTACACTTATGATGCCTGGGTTACGGCTGATTTGAGTCATAAATATTTTACTAATTTCCGAAATGGACTTTTAGCCACCTAACTAGGGGTCAAGGCCCATCGTGTATTCACACAACGCCAATACTAAATACTTCTAACACCAATTTGAGATAAAAACAATTTAAATTATTAAATGTAATTATTATACTTTGCAAGAGCCCGACAGAAACAAACGCAGCCATTATAAATAGAGTATAAGAACAAATGTAACTCAAATCTCAAAATATTAGCACGCTTTTAATCAAAAACACTACAGCTGATACTAAATTTACCATGGTACGTTAGAAAGGCTTAGTTCTTAACTTGAATTCGACCGCTTAGGCAATGCTTGTACCAAGGTTAAGGGTAGCTGCCATAGTAAAAAGGGACTCGGCCTACTATTCTTCTCTAATGTAAAACATTTTTTATTTCCTAAAATGCGTTGCGACGGTCTTGCACGAAATCAACATGAATGGGAATGATATAAAGCAATTCGTCATTTAAACATCCAACACAAATGAATAATTTAGAATTTTATTCGGAGAAATGCTTGTGCTTCAACGGATTAAATAATAGTATGTGCAATTAAAACGGATGTCAACAAAGATCACAGCAAACGATGAAAGAATTAAAAATAGAACACACCAGATGGTTTGGTGGGGCACAATACAAACCAAGTCCGATATTGTTGGAATACGTATTTTTGAATAGGAATAAAAGCTTTAAATAATCAAAACGGTGAAATATTATTTAAACAAATATGAGGAGAGGTTTGCTCTAAACCAATTACACAATTCGTGATTTTAGAACTTGCAAGGTAGAAAATAAATTTCTTTTTTAAAAGAGTCATTCGTTCTATAAAAATCTTATAAATTTTTTTTTTTTTGAAGGAAACGAAAAAGTTGTTTAAAAAACAATTGCACCTAAAAGAACAAAACGACGTTCGAGCTATTTCCTTAATCAAAAGTATCACTACAGAGTCATTCGTTCTATAAAAATCTAATAAATTTAATTTGTTTGAAGGAAACGAAAAAGTTGTTTAATATAGTCGAGTAGTTTAAAAAACAATTGCACCTAAAAGGACAAAACGACGTTCGAGCTTTTTACTTAATCAACAGTATCACTAGAGAATTTTGGGTTTAACTCGTTGGATAATTTTGGAAGTTTTATCCCGATCGATTTTGACGTTTTCAGTTTGTTTTACAAAAACCCAAAATTAATGATACCGAATAAGACATTCGAGAGATTGAAGAGTTATTTGAAGATTGCACATATAAAAATTTAAATCAATTACAATCATTTCAAATGATACAATTTTGAATAGAACTTCGTGCTTTGTTAAAAAGTTTTTCAATCATAGTGTTTTTTATTGAGTTTGAAATAATTTTACAATTTTCTAAGTCAATTAAAATCAGCCTACAAGCAAACATCATTATTGTAGTCTTGAGCAAATAAATTCAGTAATTTTCATAAACGCAGTATCAATTTAAGATGCCATCTTTCTCATTAAGATACCATCTTTCTTAACTTTCGCATGGTATGTTATGAGCGACTAATAATTATTTCTAAAGAAATTAGATCATATCAGTGCTTATTTATATGTCCCCCTATAAAAAGGCCTTTCAATTTGTGGTCCTGTCAACGCAAGACGAATTTTATTTCAAATCTTGCTTATAGTCAGTGTAGTGCATTATTGGACTTTGCGTACTATGGGACTTTACCTAAGATTGATTATGCTTAGGTAAATTGGACCATATCGGGTTGAAATTGCATATAATCCCCATTTAACGGATAAACTTTGGATTTAATGCCCTGCCGACCTACATGACACATTTAACTTCCAATCATGTTTTTCCCGATAAATGATTCTGCCAGATTTTTCTCAGCATTGTGGATTTATACCATATCGGTCAATGTTTTCTTATAGCCCCATACAAAGGCCCCTAATTATATAGTCTGCCACTCTTAAAGGTTCACTTCAGTACGATCTAGCTCAAATTAAGTACATACTTTGCGACCTGTAACCAAATCTGTTGAAAAAGAACCACTTCGATCTATTTTTAAAAATCCATCTCGCTCTAGAAGTCACAATTCTAAATCTGACTGCGTAACTCCGGCATATATTTGACTTTGAGTGTTCACAATTCTAGCATTTTCGTTTGCAGGCAAATCATTTTATTTTTGGCAAACATCAGCTGATTCTAGTGTTTAGATTGTGACCAGGGTTTAAAATGCTAACGCAATTTTAGTCAAAAGTACAGAATTTGTCAATTAGTTTTAGCATAAAAAAGTCAAAACTAATATGCGAACAAATGCTAAAACTAAATTAGTCGTAATATTCAGTTAGCGTTAGCAAAATAAACTAACGCTAACCAAAATATGCATATATTATTAGCAATGGAAGAAGAAGCAACTGCTGATTTTGCTAACGTCTTTGCTAAATTGTGCTAATTTGGTGACTAATTTCGACTTGTGTGTTTGGTTCGGTTTTTGTGTGTAACCGAAAATTGTGTTCGGCTCGAGTACGGTGTTGCCTACCTTTGATAGACAATAAGTTGTGTTTTTAAAAAATCGCATGAAACAATATTGCTGTGCGTTTCTGTAGCTGTTAAAGGTATATATATAAAAACAAGTGAAATTAATAGCACAGAAATAATTCGAGGTAGTTACTCGTATATATTTACATATTGTTTATACATATAATATAATGTTATGTACAATGACTAATAAATCACTGCATAATGGAGTCAACATGGTTAGATCCGTTTAACTTCCAACGGGAATGTTATATGTTCCACATTTAACATTGGATTGAGGAGATGCATAACGAACTCTGAAAATGCTGAAATAATAAATATTCGTAGAATAAATAGTATGACTGTTTAACCTAATATTCTCAATATTTTTCAAACATACATATTGAGCGTTTTAATAGAAAAATAGTCCATCATTTCGCGTTAATTTATTTTTTGAAGGCTATTTATTTAAAAAATCTTGTATCAGAAATCCCCACTACGGTACCACTATTGGATACTTTGCGTCATGTACCGTTGACAACACTGAAACCAGCTCAAATTTTTTGCTAACGAAAAATGGTTAGTCAAAATTAGCAAATTTTTAGCAGCACATTAGTCAATTGTGGTTAGCAGAGGTGTGTCATTTTTTTGACTAACGCTAACGCGAGCTAACGTTAGTCGGACATTAGTTTTAGCTCTGGCTTGTGGAAAAGATTGTTAGCATTAGTTTAGCAAAATGATGCTAATGGTTAGCGGACTGGTGCTTTTAAACCCTGATTGTGACGAGAAAATGTTCTAATTTCCAAACGTTTTTCATTTTTTGTTGTCGTTATGAAACGTTTGAAATTGAAACAGATTATCAATGAGCAAAACAAAAAAAAAAAAATATATATTTCGTTTTTTGTGTATGTTTTTTAGAGATAGATTGTATTTTAGATTAAAAAGGGGAATCACCATACTATGAAACACAACTTTTTTGTTTTTGGCAACTTTTTTTATTTTTCGCAGAGAGTAAATGAGAGGAATTCTTCTCATAGGGTTTTTTTTAGCTCTGTCAACAAATAGGTTGCCGAAATTCGCCAAAAATTGCTAAATTACGCACGTAGTGCATATATCGCCGCATCCCAGCAGGTGGATAATAACATTTTCCTTTACTTTAAAGAACTATTAAAAACTTGAAACATTTATGTAATATAATTTGACTGAAATGTTATTTACGTTTTCGCTTTTCTTAATAAAATACTCAAAATTGCATAAAAACAGTGTATTCGCCTTATTTTTGTAAAAATAAAAAAACGTCCAGAAATTAGAACTTTTCGGAAATTAGAACCACCCAAAAAACAAAGTGGTTCTAATTTGTGAGCGTCTACTGTATTACGAACTGGAGAAGATCAACAGCAGGCTGCAATGCTAAACTAAAGTAAATAATGCATATTTTTTAACTTTGTCGCAAAAATAACCTCCCGAAGTTTAAAATTCGGTGGGCAACATCTGTCAAATCAGTTGTTTATTTCGCGGCCTAATGCCAAATTAACATGGGAAATTACACGATTTTGCAGCACGTTCAAACAATAAAACTTTTTTCATTTTATCGTTAAAATTATCTTTAGCGACGAGGTCTATTTCCATTATTTTCTATGATAACAAACAAAATTGTCATTTTTGGGACAAAGCCAACCACATGAGATTTACCAAAAAACTGCGCATAGAGAAAGGGACCTAACGGTAAAAAAATCAATTTTCTTTTTCTGATGTGGACAACATCTGAGCATCGAATGAAACCGATCCCATGCCCCAAAAGTGTTCCCCCCAAAAGATATGCGCGTTTTATGAAAGTGAAGTCGACGATTGTAAGCGCAAATAGAAAGGGACCTAATCTTTAAAATGGCTCTCCTGAACGGAACTGATCCCATGCCCCAAAAGTGTTCCCCCCAAAAGATATGCGCGTTTTATGAAAGTGAAGTCGACGATTGTAAGCGCAAATAGAAAGGGACCTAATCTTTAAAATGGCTCTCCTGAACGGAACTGGTTTTTAACCATAGGTCCCTTTCTATTTTGCGCGTCACATATAAATTTTGACTACATTTTGGGTTATTACGGTGAATCTTAGTGTTACATAGCAGCGCCAAAGTGGACATGGATGATTTAATATATATACCAACCTCTCCTAAAGTTAATGGTAATTAACATAAAAGTTTATCCGATTGGTAACCTTTAAACTTGTTGTAGTGAAGCGGCTTTTGAAGTCAGTATGCCAACAAGCAGCCATTGATCGATACCTCAAGGAGTCAACATACATAACATAGGAAATTTGTCAAATTCTATTGAATCAGGAAAAGTGTAGCCTTTTGGATCTATGCAATCAAGCAACAAAGGCACGGCTAACATTAATACAATGTTATAATTCACAAAGAATTGTCCATAATATGATATAAAAAAGAATAGCATGTTTTACAAGCAATCTTACAGAGCGGTCTTGTTTACAGATAAATCCAAGATATCGCGTGTTCCTATTTCCAATCTCAAATTGAAAAAAGTGTTGGTGATCAACCAATTTGAATTTTAAAAACAATTTGACAGTAGTTTTTTTGTTCATAGAAACACAATTTTTTTATTTTCTTATAAAAATCTTATTACTGATGTTATCTAATCAAAAAAAACCAATAACATAATGAAATTATATCAAATTCCTTGACTGTGTCATCCAATATAAATATTCACCATGTATGTGTGTGACTATATATTTCTTGGCTGAATAAATATTGAAGTCATTAAAAATGTATTTCTAGAAATAAAGAAGAACAAAAAGAGTAAGAACAAATACAGCAGCAGTTTATTATAATCCCGATATATAAAATACACAATTTGATTAAAAATATAAAGCCACTTGCTAAAAATAATATTTTTGAAAGCACAGATGACATAAGCGATACGATATACACATGTGCGTAGACAGGGTGCGACAAAATAGTATACAGTCGAAGCGCACGCCTTTAAATTGAAAAAATAGATTAATACAAAAAAAATTATTGACGATTGTTCTTAATGATCCTCCATGCACTGTACTCCGCTTAAATCAAAATCCGCATTATTAAAAAATGGTTTATTTGAAACATATTTTTTATGCTGGCACTAACTTAGAAAAATTATGGTTGGACCTTCTTATTTAAATACTACTTTATGCTATCCATTAACATATATGTTGATAATTATTAGTGTGAAAACCATAATTTCGAATTTTATTGCTTGTCAGGTAATGTCAGGTCAACAAAAATATCTTAAATAAACAAATGAGAGTTAGTGCCAATAAAGAAGATGAAAACGCCCTGGAAGTAAAATTCAAGGAATTAGATCGACACCAGCCTATTATTTTTCAATTAAATAAATGAAACTGAATTGGAATTCTACATAGACTATTAGTTGTACCACAAGTTTCTATCTTCGTTTAATAAAACAATTTAACTTATTCAAAGTCTTTTTTTATGAAAATCCTGCGTACTTATAAGTGAAAAAAAAAAATTCTTGATTTTGTTCCTTTCCGCTAAACCAAATTCGACTGTAATATTCGACTGAGTGGAATCGGTTTTATGCTAGCTTTGCATAGTTGCGCATTTAATATTTTGCTGCGAACGTTGGCTACTTGGAGGCTATTTCGTGCACATAGAGGCTATTTCGAGATCGTTATCGACAATCGTTTCATAACTGTGACATGTATTCTTAATTAAAACTGTATATGGACAGAAATTGCTTAATCAGGACAATGTCCCGTCGTTATAATTTGATTTATATCAATGTTAATTGTTTGTTTACAATCACCACAAATATTTACATCTAAGTTTTATAGATCTCAAGTTATTTGAAATGGAATTTAAACGTAATGGTGCGAGTACGTTAATTTTGGCCGGAAAATCACAAGCAGCTGAGCTTAGAGCGAATAAAACGTTAATATTTCGGCCGTAGACCATGAACGTGCAAACCAAGAATGTTTAAAAATCATTTTCCGAAATTGCCTGATTATGTCGTCTTTATTTACACTACCTAATTCAAACTGAAATACGAGGGTCCTGACAGTACAAGTGTTCCCAGATGCAAACTGGAACTTCCACTGGAAACTTTGACACTTTTTAGCATAACTTCACTCAGAACATTTTGACATTTGAGGGCGAATTGTTTTGTTTACAGTGTGTTGAAAAATTCATCTCAGTTTAAATCGAATTGTTTTGACTTTTGGGGATGAAGCACCACAAAAACCACTGTTAATAGCTGGTACCAAGAGTTCAGTCTCGGACGCCGTTCGCTCCAGGATGAATTTCGTGAAGGACGTTCAACTTCCGTCACTTTGCCAGAAACCATCGATGCTGTGCGTAAACTGATTAAGCAAGACCGACTTGTGGCATAAAGTGAGATTGAGGCATCCTTGGGCATTAGTATGACAAGCATCAACAAGATATTGCAAGTTCATTTGGCGGTGCAAAAAATTTGATCTCGTTGGATACCACATAATTTGACGAATGCATGAAAAAAGGCTCTTTTGAATTGGTGCAGAGATGTTGAAAAAGTACAACTGCGGTAGCTCAAAGGCATTGTCACAGGTGACGAATAATGGATCTATACATATGAACCCGAAACAAAACAGAAATCGTCCGTATGGGTCTTTCAAGACGAGCCAAATCCAACAAAAGTTGTTCGTGGAAGAAGTACATCGAAGCAAATGAATGCATTTTATTCGGTATAACCGGCCATGTTGCCACAGTGCCATGAGAGGAACGTAGGTCAGTTCTGAGTGGTATACAACCATCTGTTTGCCAACAGTGTTCGAAAAAATTAGGAAAGATAATAAGAGAAGACGGATCATTTTGCATCACGATAATGCGAGCTCTCACACATTAGCTGAAACGATGAGCTATTTGACCACTCAAGATGTCGAATTGATGGACCATCCACCGTACAGCTCTTATTTGTCACCCAATGACTTCTTATTCCCTAGCATCAAGAAAAAATGCGTGGTCAACGTTTATCATCGCCCGAATCAGCTGTTGAAGCGTTCAAAAATCATGTTTTGGAAACTTGGAAACGAAAATTGGTTAGTGCGCATTCAAAAGTGTATTGATTTTAAAGAAGAATATTTCGTGTAACAATAAAACCATTTCCAATGAAAAATCATTGTGTTTTTTGTGTAAATTAATAGTAACCCTCGTATGCAACTGGACACACATTATTTTGATACCAGCAAATTTCTGAAGATTACCCTCTTGTTTTACCATGCATTGAAACATTTTCAACAAATTCGCACATCCAAGTACGCAAGGGCATTGAAAAGAGTTGGTGGCTAGGTCTTATTAAAAGCAGCGAGTTTAACTTTTAGATGCAAAACAGTAAAATTAAACGTAAGGGGCCTAAAGTACAAATAGAGAAAAATCCTAGCTTAATTCAGCAGCTACAATATGAATTCAAAATACACAATATATACAAACTTCGTTCCGATTCAGCAGGCGCGACGCCGCCGATTGACAAGTGCTTCAGCCGACGCCGCCTTGATACCTGGTCGGCTCCACTCTCTAACCGTGATTTTTATTGATTTTTAGCCCACTGTAATTTTCCGTCTGACAAAACCGCCCCTCGAGTACACGACGATGGCAATGAATGGCAAATAAATACAAACACAACATAAACTATCGTAATAAAAATAGTCGTAGTAATGCTGTAATGAAGGTCACTCTGCATACCTTATGTTAAGGTAGGCTTAACGGCGCTCAGAGAGCAAAGGGACTGGAGGAAAACTAAATAAAGACCAAACACACAGAGAGATGCAGGGAAGATGCACACGGCTATACTGTAGCCTACATCCTCCCCAATGAATAACAAATTGATGTAAAATAACACAAGCATCTTAATAAATTTGCGAATAAAACAAAACAAAATAATAACAACGACAACAAAGGGGGGAGAGGGAGCGAGATAACAACACATTCAGACCAGAAGCACTTGCTCGCATAAAATAACCGTTAGCTAGTTATCTAAGGTTAGGTAACGTTACAAAGTTAGAATACAACACCACCAACAACACGACGAGCAAAAAAAGATGGCAATATCAACAATTCAGATCTCCAAACAAAAACAAACACTACAAAAAATTAACGAAATGTTATTACATGTCTATTACATACTCGATACGCGTTCATATGCATATAGAGGGGGCTGGGCGGCGTGCGAGCGTCCAGGCATATAGCGACGGCAGGGAGAAAACGAGGAATTCAAACAACGAGCAAATGCTTTGACAAAAGGTGGAAGGGGAACCAAGGAGTGGACAAAGAAAAACTAAGGACAAATTCATTTAGAAAATTATTGACTGTGAAAATGTAAAAATGTAACCTGTGTATAAAAACGAACAATGATTTGTTTCTGAAACCAGAACTTACATATTCAGCCCCGAATGCCAAACATTTAGTGTGGCTTGGAAATCCAAAAAATCCTCTGTCTTTTACAGCAGCATACACGACAAACGAAGTGCCATTTTCTCCTCCACGATTTACTTTTCCATTCACACCACTACCAAATTTCAAATTTATTGGTCAATAAAAAAATGGATGTTAATTTTTTTTCAGTCTTCTGCGTCTCCACACTCAAACGCACACAGACACGCTATATTATAAAATTTCTATCACTTTTCAACCGATTGTTTTTTGCTTTTTGAATAGCAGTCTACTTTTTTCACACACGTTTATTTAATTTATTCTTTTTCCTATCTTAATTAATTTTCTTTTTAGCTTAACTAACTCTTTTTTCCACTTTGATTTATTTTTTCTACGTTTTTCGTCTTTCGTTTTACGATTTTTCTCCTTCTTTCTTTTATTCCACGCTCAAAGTTTCTTTCTGAACTTTTTTTGTTGGCTTTTTACGTTGTATTGGAAGTTTTTTTTTAAAAAAAATTATGTATTTTCGAATTTTAATTATTATTGGGTCCAATAAAACGCAATTGGTATGAAAATGTTTAAGTTAATTGATCGAAATTCACGGAAAATTGCACGGCCGGTTTTAGTGATGCGATATTCATTTTTTCGTGTACTCGTTATATAAAGATATATGTGAAACTACTCGTTGGTTTTTTGGATGTAAAAAAGAAGAATGACAGATGACAGGTGTAATGGACAGTGCTGCTAACTCCCGAGCACTAAAATCAATTAATGGCAAAACAATTTTGTTACAAAAAAAAAACGTCAAAAGGAACCAAAATACAAATATTTACTTTTTCCTCATTTAATGAAACAGAGCAAATATATTTACTCTGTTCTGATTGAAATTTTTAATAAGTCTGAATCGTATTAGAAAATTGGCCATCAAGTGTAAATAATTGCGGTTTCGCAATATAAGACTAAACTCAAAAATATAACCCCTTGGATCAAGCAATGGGTTTTCTCCAGAAGCCCATGGACTTTGAAAGTATTTTAGACTGTTTGCTGAAAATTGCAATTATGTTTTCATTACTCTAAACAGTTCTTCATATGACTTGCTTTTACGTCACGCAACTTGAACTCTGGACCAGACGTGTCGTTGCATTTCGTAACAACATATAAATTAATTTTAAAAAATGGTTTTTGGCGTCTATATTTACGCTTACATAAATGTCCGCTGTCTGCCTCTCAACCACAAAAATATTTGTGGTTGACTGACAAAAATAAAAGGTCACACACGCAAGCAAAAGCAATTTGAGCAAAACTGTCAAGCATAAATGCTTGTGTATTCCGCATTTTAAGTCAACTATATTCATCTCTACACGAAAAAATGCCGTGTAGAGCAGTGAAACTGGCGTTATACATTTTCAAATTTTTTATTTAAATCATATTCATTTAAATGCAATTATCGCTGCAGATGGCAAAAAAAGCCTACACTGTTAATGATAAACATCACTTTGTAGTTGCAAATTCTGCCACTAAACGTTATTTCCAAAACATAAATTTCGTTTGCTCAGCTACATGTATTTCGTATGGGAGCCAAAATTTCGTTTAAGGTAAATACTAGGATTTAGGCGAGTACTAAGTTCCATGTTAGCTTTAAAAAATGTGTCAAACACCATTCAAAATAATTGCATGATCTTGCTGCTAAAAAGCTATGAAAAAAGCCGAACTTAGTTTAACGTCGTTATGCTAGGCACAAAAAAGGCAAAGGTCAAGGGCAACGTGTTGCAGAAAAACACATAGCAACACCACTGCACACGATGCAACGTTTGCTTTAACATGGCTGTATTGCTGCAACGGTAGCCTCGTGGTTATCAAGCAAAAAAATACAAAGTTTGTGCCCTGGAAGCATCAAACCCATTGTTCTGCATTAAAAAAAAAATAAAAAAAGGTTGACAAATGTTGATTTTAAATAAATTAAATAAGAATAGTTTTTAGAAACAAAAATCGGAACTACTAGCAAAATTAACTACTAGCAAATTAATAAGGATAATTAAATAAATAAATAAAAAAATAAATAAATAAAAATAAATAAAAATATTAAGTTCTTTTCAATAATACTTTCATGTAAACTGACATTAAAAAAACGTAAAAATCAATAAAATTTAATCGACAACACTAATATGGTAATGTCTCTTTCAGCAAAGGAAATAAAGTTTTTTGCTTAAAATGTTCTCGTGAAAGAACTTAGTACCGCCCTTTGCTGATGTTAATTTAGCTATTCTTAGAAAAAAAAAATTCCAAATGGGCTCATTTTTCGTGTTTGTTACGAACCTTTTTTTTTGAAGCGACGGAAAATAAACTTTAGGAAATCTGTGTGATCTGTGAATCGGAAAAAAAAATCGGAATTAAAATAGTGTTTAGACCGACGCGATACGACAAACTAAAACAAAGCGTTAAAATCTATTTGCACAAGTTCTAATTCAAAATATTTGTTTAAATAATCACAATCAGATGTCTAATGTCAACTTAAAAATTAAAACGACCATTTAAGACAAAAAAATACGCGCCAGAATAAATTAAAATGTCTGTATGCAGCTTATTTATTTAAAATCAAATATTTTTTGGCCTTTAAAGCGTTGGTGTGCGGGGTCTCATAAGAAATAGTGTGTTAAGGCCTGGGTACACTTATTCAGTGTGCCCTAACCTTTACTTTGTTCGAAGCAGAAGCGTTTTTTTTTAAAGCTGCAGTGTGATCGGGCCAGTACTCAGTAAAACGTTACAAAAAATTTGCGTTCGCAAAAGAAATATACGTTTTTGTGTGTAGGACAAGCGAACAAAAGAAAGTTGAAATGAAAACAATACAGAAAACTACGTACTGACCTTAAAGCCTAGTATTCACCTTAAACACAATTTTTACTTAGGAGTTTTTACGTATCTCTACTAAAAAAATTGCCGTGTAGAAAGAAACAGCCTTATTTCATTTTCAAATAAATTATATAATCATACCCAGTAAAAAATATATGGATTAATCCATAATCGAGCAATAAAGGAGTAATGATGTGTCCATCCATTTGGAGTAATAAGCGAGCTGTCGAAACGATTTTTTTAGGTTTTGTTGTTGATGCCTCGCTTGATACTTCAAATGGATCAATGAGGGATGTATCAGTGCTTTGTTGATGTTTTTGACATAACTTAATTTTTGATGTTTTCGTTTTATTTGTCTATTTAGTCAGTTTACTCGTAGTCTTAAAAAGAAAAAAAGAAGTGTTCTTAAAAAAAAAAAACGCGAAAAGGTACGGGTATATTAACAAATTGTTGAAAATGTGTGAAAATTTAGTTTCTAAGCGTCATTTAAGACGACTAGTTAAAAAAGAAATTGAAAAATTCTCAAATTGTAATCGGGAGACTTTAAGTGAACAAGAGGCTGCCCCTAACAAAGTCGATGAATTATCAAAGGAAGATAGCCAAACGGAAAACTTTGATGTTCATTATGATACCAATTAAAACAATATCAGTGAAAAAACCCAAAATTTTGATCAGAAGCTTGCTTGTTGGGTAATTAAAAATCGCGTTTCGAACGAATGCTGTAATTCACTACTCAACATTTTAAAAAGTGAAGGTATGGACGTTCCACTATGCAGAGAAACATTGCTGAAAGCAGTGTATGCAGAAAACGTATGCTGCTCCAAAGAGAGCTCTGCAATAACGGAAATGCCACCAGGTGAATACTTTCATTTTGGTTTAGAAAAAGCACTGACGATGCACGGCAAAAATTTGTTATGTAATGAAAATTCCGAATTACTTATTGATATATTTGTGGATGGAATGCCGCTTTATAAAAGCTCATCAAAGACATTATGGCCAATCCTAGGTGCCTTCTTAGAATTCAAAAACTCTGAGCCATTTTTAATTGCTACTTTATATTTTTTCAGAAACAAGCAATGAAGCTATAGAAGCAATAAAAACCCTGCAAAACAAAGTAGATGTTCTCACAAATGAAGTCGAATTATTAAAGCAAATTATGTGTAAGCAGACTGTTTTATTAGAACAGGTTGCTAAACATTTACGCCCAACTTGTAGGGATCTTAAAATTTTCCCAATTAATTCTTTGGAGGAATTAAATTCGGCTGAACATCTGATTGAAACCGAGCCTGATTCAGAAGTGGTAAGACTCAGTTTTTTATTTAATCAGTTAAACAGATATTCAAAATTCTTTGTTTTTTATTTTAATTAATTTCAGAATGAAAATCACTAAATTGAGCTGCAAAAACGCAAATTTAGTTTGCATTGCTTCAAGTATTTCGTATAGGGGCGAACATTTATTTTGAGGCGAATACTATGCGAAAAAACCAAATTTATTATTCCCCCAATTTAACATTCCACATTTGTTCGTTTGAATTCCCACAAAAAAAATATTTATAGCAACCCTGTGTTTGATTTTCTTTTTTTTGCATGTAATTTGACAACACAACTGTCACACTGTGGCTTGAATTTGCGACTGTCAAACTTCGTTCTCTCCGGCAAAATCAACGATGG
Source organism: Hydrotaea diabolus (assembly GCA_963513945.1). Taxonomy (NCBI): domain Eukaryota; kingdom Metazoa; phylum Arthropoda; class Insecta; order Diptera; family Muscidae; genus Hydrotaea; species Hydrotaea diabolus. The sequence goes on along the minus strand of OY740716.1, from coordinate 28,177,565 downwards.
CGACAGGAGTAAGTAAAATTTTGCCCATTAAAATTTGTAAAAATCTAAAACATCGCCAAATTATTGTTTGTAACTGCCTCAGCAATAAATTTGCGATGTTACTGGCTATTGAAAAATAATCATGTTTCCATTGAAATCTCTCCTCTAGACTCTATACACATACCCAGAAAACTTCCGTGCCTACAAGGCATTGATTGCTGCTCAATACTCAGGCGCCCAAGTTAAAGTTGCCAACAATTTTGTTTTCGGCGAAACAAATAAGACAGCTGAGTTCTTGAAGAAGTTCCCCAGTGGTAAGGTAGGTACCATCAATTCCTCGGTGTTCCAATATTTCATTATGCCGGCACTCGACTCGTGGATGACGAGCACTTTCGCTCTGCGTGTGGTGCAAACGTCATCATTGAGAAATGCCGAAAGTGGGGTTATGTGTGTTAATGGCGAGTATGTGTTTTTGGCTCTTGCAGGTTCCTGCTTTCGAAACATCGAACGGCAAATTCCTTAGCGAATCAAATGCCATCGCCTATTTCTTGGCCAGTGATCAGCTGAAGGGTGGCAAATGCCCCTTCGCCCAGGCCCAGGTTCAACAGTGGTTGTCTTTCGCCGACAATGAAATCGTTCCAGCCTCCTGTGCCTTGGTCTTCCCCTTGTTGGGCATTATGCCCCAACAAAAGGGCAGCACTGCCAAACAAGACGTTGAAGTTGTCTTGAATTTGTTGAACAAGAAGTTCCTGGAGTCCACTTACTTGGTTGGTGAACGCATCACATTGGCCGATATTGTTGTGTTCAGCAGCTTGCTGCATGTCTACCAATACGTTTTGGATGCCGAAACCCGCAAGCCATACGCCAACGTCAACCGCTGGTTCAAGACCATCCTCAACCAGAAGCAGGTCAAGGCTGTAGTCGGTAACTATAGCATCTGCGACAAGGCTTTGGTCTTCGATCCAAAGAAGTATGCTGAATTCCAAGCTAAGACTGGCGGCAAACCTCAACAGCAACAACAAAAACAGAAGGAAGAGAAGAAGCCTGCCGCCAAGAAGGAGGAACCCAAGGAGGAGCTTGATGAAGCCGATTTGGCTCTCGCCGCCGAACCCAAGTCCAAGGATCCCTTTGATTCCATGCCCAAGGGTACCTTCAACTTTGATGACTTCAAGCGTGTGTACTCCAACGAAGATGAAAAGGTATCCGTTCCTTACTTCTGGGAGAAGTTTGATCCCGAACACTACTCCATCTGGTATGGTGAATACAAATACAACGATGAACTGAAAAAGACTTTCATGTCCTGCAATCTTATCACCGGCATGTTCCAACGTCTCGACAAGATGCGCAAGCAAGCCTTTGCCTCCGTCTGCTTGTTTGGTGACGACAACGACTCCACCATCTCCGGCGTTTGGGTATGGCGTGGCCAAGAGCTCGCCTTCCCCTTGTGCCCCGACTGGCAAATCGATTACGAAGTGTACGACTGGAAGAAATTGGATGCCAAGTCCGCTGAAACCAAGAAATTGGTCGAACAATACTTCTCCTGGACCGGCGCCGACAAGGATGGTCGTAAATTCAATCAAGGCAAAATCTTCAAATAAGACTCGCGCAAACGTGGTCGTCGCCGTAGCGGCTTTAGAAGCCTGTGCGTGCAACAACATAAGCTATAACTACTATATATGATATATTTATCGCTCGCTATTAGTTGCATTGTCCCAACAATATACATGGCGTGGGCGTGTCAAGTATGTCCCCTCATTAGTTATCCTTCATACATAGTAGTGTTCAATATCTGGCCATCATATACCCACGACTATAAGCGTTTTTGATTGTATTTGCTTTGTATTTTTTCACGCCTTTTTTATATGTAATTAAAAAAACGATGTTTTTGTAATACATTCTCTTATTTTCATAAAATCGATCTAAGATTTTTTCTTTTATTTTTATTTATTACAATACTCGTAAGTTTGTGCTCCTTCGTAGTCGTCGTCGAAAATAAAAAAGACTTGTTTTGCAAAAACTCTGAAAAAAAATATAAAATTGATTTTTGCATTAAAATTTTGCGCCACCTGGTTGGTTTGGTACAGCGGAACAACCGATTTTAGTGAAGGGTGGACCACCCAATGCGTATCCGCATGCCGACAGCTCATCCGCACGGCTTGGTGACATCATCACCATACACTGGCAAAAAAGTTCATTGGCTTTTACTTTCGATTAGTCATCGATTTCGTGCGCTTCTGTTGTCTACCGAAAATGTTTCGTTTTTTTGGCAACATTAAAGTTTTTTCAAACCTCACATTCATGGGACGGCCAGTAGTGGATCTTCTATATTCACTTCGTTGTTAGTAAATTTAACTTAATAAAGTCGGACGAGACTACTGACTCTGTCATACAGGAGACTTATTGCATTTGTACGGATTTTATAAATAATTTGATTTAAAATGTTAGGCAGGACCCCAAACCACGACCTTTTTATTGGGGGCAACTTTGTGGTCCGATGTGATGGTTATTTGCACGACTAAATCGGATAAGAGCATCTATTAATTAATTTGTAAATTACGAATAACAGATTCATGTTTAAGCCAAGTAAAAACTTCTCTGGAAAATGTAATAGGTCCCAGTCCGGTTAGTATACCGTAAGTAGCTTGCTTATTGAGGAAACTTCCCCGTTTGTTTTCTAATGGGTTGCTGGGAGAATAAAGTGTATTTGACAGTGCAACAGGCACTTAACTTACGTATTTTGATCTATATCTGATTTCAAATGTAAATGTTATGGCATTTATTTGTTTAATTATGGAAATGAGCGTTCGGTGAGAAACGGAAAGATCCGCTGTTTTCGACCAAAATTTTGTTCAGTGATGAGGCCCATTTCTGACTCAACAGCAAAGTCAATAAACAAAATTGCCGCATTAGGGCTGAAGAGCACAAAGAAGAGGTTCAGAGGTGCCTTTTACCCAGAGAAAACCACGGTTTGGCTCGGTTTATAAACTGGTGAATTCATCGGTGCATATTTTTCAAAAATGATGATGGACGGAACGTAACCGTGAATGGTGCTCGCTATCGCGCCATGATATCGATCTTTATGCTATCTTTCAACAGGACGTTGCCATACAGCTGCTCAAACAATGGATCTGTTAAAAGTTTTTCGAAAAGCAGGTAATTTCACGTTTTGGACAGGTGATTTGGCCGCCTAGATCGAGTGATATTACACCTTTAGACATTTTTCTTTAGGGTTACGTACAGTACAAAGTCTATGCTTACAAACCAGCTACGATTCAGGTTTTGGAAGCCAACATTACGCGTGTCATTAAAGTCATACCGGTTGAAATGCTAGAACGAGTCATCCAAAATTGGACCCTCCGAATGGAAACCCTGAGGCGTAGTTGCGGCCAACATTTGAAGGAAATTATATTCAAAAAATAAATGCTATAAAATATACTTTCAAATTACCAATAAAGAAAGGTTCCACTTGATTTGAATTTTTATATTTTTTTTTTGTTCTGAAAAAATACCTCAAGATGGATCACCCTTTATATAGTAGTGCCATGGTGATACCCCTTGGCTGAAGAAGTTGTGGTTGTTGTTGTAGTTGTAGTGGCGACTGTGAGCTACTTTGCGTAGATGTTTTTAAGGTTCAGGAAGGAGTCGACTCTCACCGGGTGTATTTACAAGGACCTGGGAAGCAGCTGGCTGGGCATAGGGACAGGTGAAGTGTGTCGTGTGGACCCTTCTTTTAAAAATTCGCTGTTTTTTTGGTGTGGCGTATAAAGGCAAAAGCTAAAAACTGGTAATGGGTTTGCTATGTTAAGAAAGCGTTTCAGTGCCATAGCTATTAAAACTATCTGGTATTATTGGGCGGCGTTTCATGGCAAGCTTTATTCTTTCCACAGCAAACACATGGCTTTTTTGAGCTTTTTTCTTCATACAACATGTCATAAGTACTTTTGTGGTTATGGAAGAAATTAGTTGGGCCAAAACCGTTTTGATCCACCCCTTTGAGGCGCCCTCGAAGCGCAGTCGTTGTAGTTGATGCGCTTGGATACATCGATGTTGGCGTAGAGCTATATGTTCATTTACACTTATGTATGTTCATTGTTTTGGCGAGGGTCAGGTTAGATAAGAAGGATTTGTACGAATGTCTAACCTTGAGAAGTTGACACGAGGTATAATCACTCGGTGACCCATTAAGAGTCCGAAGTGATTGTCCGTTGTCTGTGATAAAAAAATGCGTTCTAAGTTCTGAAGGAAGCTGCCCTTAAGCCACGATAAATGGTTTAGAAAAGTCAGCTAATCTACCATTTTGCGGAGGATAACTCTTCCAGATGCTCAAGAAAGTCCTTTCACAAGTAACGATGTCGCCTTTTTTTAAGAGATGGATTTCTGCACAACAGGTGCTCCAATTTATCGAACACAGGCGGCAGTATTCAACCACTTCCCGCTGTCGCCGTTGCAGCAAAGGGGTCTATAATTTGCACAAATAACAATTCTCTCGAAAACTTCTACTTTTTTAATTATGTGCGTCCGTACCGAAGCTAACACCCTTCATCATCGATTAGGCTCCAACATGAAAACTTTCTCAAGAAGGGTGGTGCCAACCACTTTTCTATCACGGTGTGTTCCATTCCTTACCATCATCATATATACCAACTACTATCGACAAATCGGTGTTAGATTACGAGATATAGCCTTTCAAAGTTACAATTTGTGTGTCCAATTTTTACACAATTGTCTTAAATAATATGAAAACCATTGACTTTACTCCGTTTTAAGTTTTTAACTATCGATCCATTACTTTGGCCATAATTTAAAGGGGACCTGACACTCCCCACTTTTCCTCCAGAATGTGTGTTCGCTCAATGCGGTTTAAATTTGTTAATTATCGGTCCATTACTTTGGCCATAACTGCGATTTTTACGATCAATGCCAACATCATCGTCTTATCTCTAATAGTTCATGACATATTGTGTATTTAGGTTCAAGGTTGTGTGGGCGATGCCACGCCCCTTCTCTAAATTAACCATAACATAGTAATAATCAATAAGGTCATTGATTTCATTCTGTTAAAATTTTATAACGATCGGTTTATTACTTTGCCCATAAATTCGTTTTTTTTAAGAAGGCGTGGCATCGCTCACTTTCCTTCCAGCATGTGATACGATCAATAACAACATCATCGTCTTATCTCTAATGGCTCATGACAAATTATCACAAAGCCATTGATTTCATTCTGTTAAAATTTTATAACGAATTTATAAATTCGATTTTTTGAAGGAGGCTTAGCAACGCCCACTTTTTATCCAGGATGTGTTTTGATTTATGCCAACATCATGTGTTTCAGATATAATCATGTCTCAAAAGGTTCATGCGATATTGTGTTTATAAGTTCAGTGTTATTTCTTTTTCCAGAGGCTGACTCAGTCCTTATGTGGGGAAAATGTTTTCCTATTGACCAATCTGGCCCCTTTTTTAATACCAACGGTGCCAGTCCATCAGAACATATGTCTGCAAAATTTCAGCCGCCTAGCTTCAGAAGTGTGACCTGTAGTTTTCTTTTCACAGACAGACATGGCTAGATTATAAAACGAATCGAGGGCATATCAATAATGTCGTAACTTTTCGCATAAAACACCGTTTTTTGTAAAAAAAAATATTTTTCACCATAATCTCCATTTAGCTCAATACGAGTACACTTAGCACAACGTTTCTCCAATTTTTGTATCCCTTCCAAAAAATAGGATTTTTCGAGTACCATAAAATACGCATTTGTTTGACCAATAATTTTATCGTTGGAGCTTAACCTCATTCCACCGAGCCAATTCTTTAGGTTTGAAATTAGGAAATAGTCACTGGGGGCTAAATCCGGAGAATATGGCGGATGAGTTACCAATTCGTAAACTAATTTGTGCAATTTTTTTATAGGGACTGCACACGTGTGCATTATCTTGATGAAAAAGATCTTAAATCCGTCCAATAAGTTGGGAAGTCAGCGAATATTACTGATTATTGTTTTCCCCTTTTGGAGGTAATCGATGTGGATTATAGCGCGTGCATACCAAAAACCTGTTGCCATCACCTTATTGGACGACAAAGTCACCTTGACCTTCTTCGCAGCCGGTTCACCCGGAGAAGCCCATTGTTTAGACTGCTACTTGGTCTCCGGAGTGTTGTAGTGGATCCATGTTTCACCTACGGTTACAAAAATCATTCGAATTGCGGTTAAACAGCTCCAAACAATACTTTGAAGTTGTCACACGATAACGTTTATAGTTAATTGAGGGCAAACGCGGCAGACATCTTACAGACAGCTTTCCTAAACCCAATTGATTATGTAAAATTGAAACCCCACTGTCATATGAAAAGCATATGGCATCAACAATCTTACGCACTTTTACTCTTCGATCGGCCAATACCATATCTTGGATTTTTTCGACATTTTCGGGTGATTGACCTCAATTGGCCCTCTAGAATGTTAAGCGTCATTTGTACTTCACGACCACAACGAAAGTCAGTAAACCACATTTTTACCATTGTAATCGATGGTGCAGAGTCCCCATAGTATTTATTAAGCTTTTCCTTGATTTAATTGACGGTTTTTTTTCCGCAAAAATAATGTTTAATGAGCACTCGAAACTTAATGACGGAACTCTCTCAAAAGTTGACAGTAGTCTTTTAACAGATGGTACTTGATGGGAGCAGTGTTGCATTTCATATAACTACGAGGGAAGTTAGAAAAGTCGTAATTATTTGAGCAGTTTGCATTTCATATAACTACGAGAGAAGTTGGAAAAGTCAAGGAATAATTGATATGCCCTCGTATATACTCCTATCAGTATTTCGAGGTGTTGTAATCGGAATGACAAATTGAATGTACCTCTTATCATATTATTGTGGGTAAACAAATATTTTGATGCCAACACACCCGGTTGCGGGTGGCCAACCAACGCTCCGTTGGAGACACACTTTTTTTGGAAACGCTATTCTCGTGATTCACATTATTGTCATTCTGTCCTCAAATTTAATTTTCGCTCATAAATATTTAATTAAGCAGACACAAATCAAACTTCTGAGGAAAAATTTGCCACAATTTAATTATTAAATTCTTAGACAATATTAATAAAGATCTTTTCTTTCTAACACATGGTATAAGTTAACAAAGGAAAGAGAAATAATTAAAAAAGAAAAAATTTATAACCATAACAAGACACCGGCATATGTTTAGCCCCAATTATAAAAACAAAGGAAAAAAAACTTCAACAAGAGATTAGCAGCGTTTTAAAATCAAATTAAAAAATAACGAAAAAGAAAATGAAACACCAATTCCGATGGACAGCATCATTTAAGAGTTTCTTTTGACCACAACGGGTCCAACGTTATCACCGGTTTGTTTGTTATGTTCACCGTGACTGCCGTCGCAATAGGGCCACTAAAATATAAGAGATACAAAAACACTTAATAATTAGTGGGAAGGGTTACTAATTTTGGAAAGACTACTTACATTCTTTGTCTTCCAGCAGCGACAGAATGCAGCCTTATCAGCGATATTTTCAATGTCAACCATGTCAACTACTTTAGCCTCGTGCTTGCGAATGGATTGATTACAGCGACCGGATTTGGAGCAACCTCCCTGGGCAGCAGGACAGTAGGCCAAATAGACGGTATAGCCGATACCGGCCACAACGGCTGTGGGAGGTATAAGTGCCAACCAATCTTTGACTGCAAATGTAAAAGACAATTTGGTGTAAAAATAAAAATATTTTAAAATATGACAAATGATTACATGTAAAGTTATCACGTAAAACATTAACAAAAACTGTGGTCTTTTTGGTTCATCATCGGTTTCTATCGAAATAATTTGTTATGGTGGAAATCTCAAGATGATTTTTAGAGCTACAAGTTATTTTTCGATTCCTTAGAGCGATTACTAACTGAAAAATGGCAACCTGACATGAAGGGCAGAATTTGTTCTAAGCACTGGCAAAGACTTTTATTTAATCATCACAAATATCCTGAACGTTTAGAAATGACAATATTTGAGGCAGCTTATCGCATAAGGAATATTCCAGAATCACAAAGCAAACTACATTTTAAAAGAATATTCAGCGAATTTCCACAAAAGTTGCATATGCTTGGATCCATTCTCTTGTAAATATGAAGGGTGTTGAATACGGCTTTACTGACCCTTAATCAGGACGGAAAAAATGTAGAGTTGTAACGCAATCATGGCTATGACTTACAGATGCTAAATAAAGCAAAAGAAAGGCATATCATAGTATAAAGAGTGTCGCAAAGCATCCATGACAACCTTTTCAGCAAAAACGTTGGAGTCAACGCCAAAAACGGAAAAGATTTGGAGGGCCCCAATTGCACAAAAATTCGTTAATGAAAGAATACCATGAAATATAACCACTCTAAAAAGAATTCTAGTGATACTAGATACAGCTAAAGGGTGGTTAAATTTTAAGCGCCGATGTTGATTTTGAATAAAATACAAATTATTTAGGAAATTATTGTCATTTGTTTAATGTATGAAACAAAATATGGACCAAATGACCGCCGCGACCTCGGCGGAGAGGCATAATTGAGTTTCTATGCCGTTAATATGTCGAATTGTCTCATCCTTTAGATCTTGAATTGTTGCTGGCTTATCGATGTACACCTTTTCTTTCAAATAATCCCAAAGAAAGAAGTCCAACGGTATCAAATCACGGCCAATTAACATCGCCACGACGTGAGATAACACGGCCATTGTATTTTTCACGCAAAAGAGCCATTGTATCGTTAGCTGTGTGGCAGGTGGCACCGTCCTGTTGAAACCACATATAGTCCACATCCATATCTTCCAATTCGGGCCATACAAAGTTCGTTATCATCTCACGATAGCGAACTCCATTCACAGTAACTGCCTGACCGGCCTCATTTTGGAAAAAATACGGCCCGATGATGCCGCCAGCCCATAAACCGCACCAAACAGTCACTCTTTGTGGGTGCATTGTTTTTTCGACAATCACTCTTGCATTATCCAAATGCGGGAATTCTGCTTACTGACGAATCCACTGAGGTGAAATTGTGCCTCATCACTGAAGATGATTTTCTTCGAAAAATGATAATCCACTGTTGCCCTAAGCCTAAATAACTTTAACGCGTTGCTCGCTTGTGTATCATTCCATAGTTCAAATTGAGTTAGTCTGATATATTAAATGAAATGCAGAAAAACAATTGACGTTTAGGTGTGCTTCACATTCAACATCGGCCCTTGAAATGTAACCACCCTTTAGAAGACCTTGTGCCCGTGTCATGCTTTAATTTGACACTCCGGACAAGCATACAGAATCCTAAATGATCCATATAGGATTCCCTTGTGATTTATCAAAGATGATGTGCTTTATTGAAGATGAGTTACAATACTTGTATACGTTTGGCAGAAAGCCGCTTTTAGTCTACGATAGAATACTCAGTTGATCTAATAGTAAGCAATAGGACACGTTTGCTAGATTATAATTCTTAACCCTTAAAGTACTATTTATGAATATTTCCTCAACATATCTTTATTATTTGTGGACGTACCATGGCTAATCAAGGGATTGTTAGAATAGACGCTCTAAACACATGGTTTTTGGCTCAAAAATGTCTCTAGTTGACCAAATCGTCGCCTAAACATGGATATCTCAATAATCAATTAAAAAATAATCAAATCTCGCTATTTTTTAATATATTAAATTATTTTCATGATTGGCTTTAAAAATGTGGATCGTCGAAGACCAACAAAAGGCTGTTATAATTGAAACAAGCGGCAAAATGGTAGCAGGACGTATATGCCATTATATTAAATCTGATAATAATGGGTTTTTAAGATATTCCCTAAACGGTCTCGTAGATCCCTCGGGGCTAAAAAGAGGAAAGTTACAATCAAAATAATCGACTTATAACAAATATCGGCATGTGAGTTCTAATCACAAATCCAGATATGGATTTATTTTTTTAAATTTGGGGTGATCGCAAGAAGCCATGAGGCCTCAAAAAACGGCAGTTATAATGGGTGAGTCGTGTCATGTTATTTTTGTTTAGTATTGTTTGGCATTTCATCATGGAAAGACTTACGCCTGAACAACGTTTAGAAATCGTTCAACTTTATTACGAAAAAAAAAAATTTTTTTTGGCAAAATCTTCTTCATAAATTTATTTCTAATTGCAAAAATGTTGATTTGGTAGAGAAACAGTATATTAATGGATTGAAGAAAATGTAATTATTAATTTTTCTCAATTTATTTCAGCAAAATCGAACTAGTCGTTCTCGAGTTATGTCAAACTACGTTTTTGCCAACATTTTACAACTAAGCGAAAAAACATCAAGATAAGGAAAAAATGTAAAAGGTCATAAAAAAACCTGGCACATACGAACGCAAAACCCTTTGAGGGTTTTAATATACTGACCTAGTACCATCACCCTGACTTGGAATTTCTCACCCCCCAGACAATAACCCCAAAAATGTTCCACAGTGTTATTGGATAATAATCGACCGAATAGACCACGTCCAGCACGCAGTGAAGAAAATGTAGCGGCCGTAGCTGAGAGTGTACACCAAGACCGTGGAGAGTCGATTTGGCACCGTTCGCAGCAACTCGGACTGACGTATGGAACGACTTGGCGCATTTTACGTCGATATCCTAAATTGAAAGCGTACCAAATACAGCTTGTGCAAGAACTGAAGCCGCCCGACGTTCCCGAGCGACATCGCTTCGCTCTATGGGCTCTTAAAAAGTTCCAAGAAGATCCGACGTTTTCGAGCTAAATTTTGTTCAGCGATGAGGCCCATTTCTGGCTCAATGGGTATTTAAACAAGCAAAATTGGCGCATTCGGGACGAAGAGATTCAAGAGCTGCCACTTCATCCAGAAAAAACAACGGTTTGGTGTGGTTTGTGAGCCGGAGGAATCATCGGTACATATTTCTTCAAAAATGATGCCGGTGAGAACGTAACCGTCAATGGCGACCGTTTTCGTGCCATGATAACCGACTATTTGATGCTTGAAATTGAAGCTCTTCATCTCGGCGACATTTGGTTTCAACAAGACGGCGCCACTCTCCACACATGGCATCAATCAATTGAATTATTGAGAGAACACAATTTGGACTCAACGGGTGGACAAATTACGTCTTTTTTTAAACAAATGACTTAAGGTTTTGCTATCCAGTCTTAACCTAAAACTTAAAAGCCATCTGCTATTGACAATTGTCGCCGTAATTCGGTTAAAATCCCTTATTAGAGGATAGCAAATTTGCATAGCCCTTTTTAAAACCACTGCGAAAAACAGTACAATGGAACCGGGCCCATCTTTAAAAAAAAAAGTTTCCCTTTCCTGTGTGGGCGGCCTTCAGCCGCGCTTGAAGTTTGTTACCTATGGATATTGGGGCTATAACTTATTGCAATTTTGTAAATATAAATACACTGAAAAATATTGTGTAACTTTTCTTCTATAGTAAAAAAATGTCCGCACCGAAAGCGTTGAAATTTGGGTTTTTTTTTTATTGCAACCTTAAATAAATAAGCATTTTTTCCTCTAATATAATATATGTATAATCTTTAATACCAAACCATTTTTCATAATTCTAATGCAAAATTTTGATTCAAACATGACATTTTAAGCAAAAACAGACCTTTCTTTAACTTGTTTTAATTCTTTATTCTTATCTGAGAAAGTAGTGAATTGTATGTTATAGTAAATATAAGGTGTTGTTTTTAAGTTAACGATATTGACATAAATTTACAACTAGTTTTTTTTCGCTTATTTAAACTTTAAAATTTTAAATAAATGGGCCAATTTCGACATCATTTTTGGCATTCGATTTTTTTGCAGAATTTAATATTTAATTCAGGTAGATGTCTTCGTTTTAAGAATGTCAAGTCATTTTTAAAAGGCACACATCAATATTTATATTTAACTGGATAGTCTTGTATTTTCTGATCTCGCTTTTTTTCTGTCTCTCGCTTTTCTGCCAACACTTCCTCCCTTCTTCTCAACTTATTTTTAGCCTAAATCATAATACTCATTACATTTCATTAACTAAAGTTTAATTATCATTCCCCGATTAGTCGTCATTCCCCTGTGAAAAATTTAGGCAGGGGGATGATGAATTTCTACAAAACCCCCTAAAATGTTTATTTAAGTACTTACCCTTACAAAATTGGCTTGAGCTGAAAGTTTATAATTGCGATAAACACAAACAGCAAACCAAAAACAACACAGGGGAATGACCCACTTAAGTGTGAACGCTCGTAACGAGTGACAAAGCACGACTTACTTAATTTTAATAAGACTGTTGACGAAAAAACTATTAGATGTGCACCCACTTCAAGTAATGTTCAATCATATTTGAGTTGCTTGAAATCAGGATTGGTTTGGAATTTGAATTTTAGCGAATATTAGATATTACATGGGAATACTGTGTATTTTCAGGGACAGAAAATAAACATCCATAAAAATATAAATTGAATAAAAAATTATAATCGTTGATATCAACAACATTAATTGAATATTATTTTTTACTATGGACTGGTTTTGTTATATAAATAATTAATATTTTTGTAAAAAATTGAGAAATTTTCAACTGAAAGTAGTGCTAGGGACAACCAGGGTAATGATATTTGAAAACGTTGGTAGGAAATTTTTTGAAGAACAAATAATTTTTTTCAAAAACAATTTATAAGACTTTAAAGGTCCTATAAAGATTTATTGTATAGTAAATAATAAAGTATAATATATTTTATTTTTCCCGCTTGAAAAAACCAAGAACAACAAAGTGACCCATAATCTCAGAATCAACCATATACCAGTTTTGTTCAGGAGAGCCATTTTAAAGATTAGGCCCCTTTCTATTTGCACTTAGAATCGTCGTCTTCACTTTCATAAAACGCGCATATCTCTGGGAGGGAACACTTTTGGGGCCTGGGATCGGTCTCATTCGATGCTCAGATGTTGTCCACATCAAAAAAAGAAAAAAAATGAAAATTGATTTTTTTACCCTTAGTTCCCTTTCTCTATGCGCTGTCACATATGCTTATAAAATAATTTGAAAAAAAAACATAATTTTTGTAAAAAAAAAAAAATTAAAGCACTTTAGAAATCGATTTCGATGCGAAAACTTTTTTCACAGAATCAAACTTAAAAACTGTTTTCTAATAAAAGAACAACATTACCCACATGGTACTGGAGTAGTAGTTTGAATTCAAAAAAAGTTATATCTTTTATGGACATGCCTAATCCAGGGACTCAGGACTTTACAGCCATCTGCTATTGATTACTCAAAGCTAAAGGTCTTTTGTTAAATATATTTAATTCGAGGGAAACAAAGATTGAAAATAGTGGATCGTGGTGCCCCCTAGAAACCAACTCCTACGTCATACGGAAATAATACGGAATTGTACAGGACTTCCAAGAATGCGAAGTGGACTTGGGACAATTTCACTATAAACATCGCGCAATTTTTTTTGTTAACGGCGCTTTACTTCATTTTATGACATTCGCATTGTGTATGACATTTTCGATTGTGAAGTGAAATCACAAAACCGGTGCCATACAATTCTCAATCGCACAATAGTTGGCGATATTTATTCGCAAAGTGAAAGCATATTTTAAGTTAAAGGACCAAAAAATGTACCTATAAAGTTTAATGTGGTTTCTTTTATTTGCACAGAAAAATTCTTTTATTTTTTAACAAATTTCATTAAAGGACTGTAATCAATGTTTTCATCCTCTACTTTGGTGAAATATTCCTTAATTTTCTCTGCGCTGGCGATTCAATTTTTTACAGCTGATCGAATCCGGTGCTACCGCATGATAAGTTCTAGTAAAGAGTGGTTACATTTTAAGGGCCGATGTTGAATGTGAACCACACCTAAACGTCAAGCTTTTTTCTGCATTTCATTTGATATTTCCCAATTTCAGACTTATTTAATTTGAAGGATGGTCATCATCATTGGTCGGAATGATGGCTAGAAATGGCAACAGTTGATGATCAATTTTTTTTTGTTCAATCTGTGGATTCGCGAATAAGCAGAATTGCCGCATTTGGGCGAATGATAATCCAAGAGTGATTGTCGAAGAAACAATGCACCTACAAAGAGTGACTGTTTTGTGCAGTTTATGGGCTGGCGGCATCATCGGGTCGTATTTTTTCCAAAATGAGGCCGGTCAGTCAGTTACTGTGAATGGTGTTCGCTATCGTGAGATTATTAAGCACTTGGAAGATTGGATGTGGGCGATATGTGCTTTCAACAGCACGGTGCCACTTGTCACAAAGCTAACGAAACAATAGCTCTTTTGCGCGACAATTCAACATCGGCTCTTAAAATTTAACCACCCTTTATAATGTGATTGGTACTTAAATATTTTTTTAAATGAGTTCTTTTTTGATTTAAGGCTTTTTTAAAATCTATTCTACAAAGGATGAATGCTGCAGTCAATTTTTTTGAAAACTGTGGTTTTCAGCGTTCTTTTTTTTATATTAAAGGGTGCCGAGATCAAATTGACGTTTTGCAAATCGCATGTGACTTGTCGACCGCGTGATTGGGCGAGTATTTATCTCCTTAAAGCGCTAAGACCTGGGTCAACGACAGCAACTTACTTTTAACCAGCGGCGCTTATTTGGTTCTTTATACTCTTATTTAAATTCCTTAAGCATTTATCGTTCGTTTAAGTACCAACACTTATAAGACTGGGAACGACTACTTTTAAGGCCAAATTTGTTAGGATTTGAAGCGCCTAGGCGCGCCTAAGAGTTGCGCCCTTATTTATTTTGACATTCTTGAGCAATTTCCATTCGTTTGACTACCCACACTTGTATGAAAGTGGACGGTTTCATTTTCGAGGTCCCAAGGCTGCCTGGACCCGATTTTCCTTATTCATTGGTTTTTTCTGAAATACCTGCCTTTTTCTATGGGGCGTGGCATGTTTTTTACGTTACGACTCATAAACAATCCTTTTTGCCGAGGACCGTCATTTTGGAGGTATGGGTCGCCGCCAAAAAATGTATTTAATATTTTATGTTCCAAATAAAAGGTGTTATCGATAAAAAAAAAATTGGGAATCGATACCAAAGTTTTACTGTATAATGGGTTAATTATTTCGTTCATAGGTCGAACACGAGAGCACATAAAAAAATTAAAACTCCCTGTAAAAGAGGTCACGACCAATCACAAAATTAGAGAAAACCAGTTGACATCGATAATCAGACGGACGACATTGTTTTGTTAATTGACAACCCCTGAAGATGATTGACGAAGTCAATCGAAATATTGGGATAAATAAAAATTAAACAACACATAGAACAACGAGTTTAAATAAATGACCTCAAGCCGAAAAATAATTTTATAAAATAAAAACACTAAAGGTCAACTATTCACTTACAAAAAACCAAAAACATAATTTGAAAATACCACAAAAGAAGGAAAACATTCGTACACAAAAGAAACAAGTCACCCTACAATAACAACAATAGCGGCAACACATTTAACCGAACAGACACACGACGAATATGATGAAGAAAAAAACGGATAAAAACAACAGCGTTCCAAAGCAAGCATGTTGCATAATCTTCACTTCATAAATAATAAATTGCAACAAATATAAAAGATTGGCAAGAGCAATTAATTCAATTAGCAGCATACAGGGCCTAAACATAACCCTCCGAAACTTATAAATCACAAAATATCATGCTTTTTTAACGAAAATTTTGTAGTTTTCAGCCGATGACCTTCTTTATGTGTAGCTCAAAGTGCTAGTGTAGTCGACTTTCCCCCACTCCACATTAATTGCATTTACGAATAACGATTAAGAAATTGCAAACTGCATAAAAAACTTACAAGACAATTTAAACCATCCTCCAAAAGTATCGGGAACGGGCAAACTGGATAAGTAATTGGGCAGGGTATCCTTTACAAGTGCAGAAATGCTGTTCATTTTGTAGGTTTTCTTTCGTTCGTTTAGGAGCTTTAAATAGAAAAATAGATCTATTAGAAGAGATCTTTAAATTTATGTGGATTCTGGATCCACCGCTTACACTTAATACCCGCACTAGCAAGAAATTTTAATAACGTACAAAACGTCACAATTTTGTGTTTTCTTTTTACAATGACATTCGTTGCGGCTGCATTTGTGGAGAAGGCTGTTGCCAGACTGTTGCGGTTTGTAACCGAATGTTTGAGAATGTTAATAGCAATTTTTTTATGCATAATATATTTAATCGCTGTTGGGCTAAATGTGCTTTTACGAGAATTTGAGGAACACAGAATTTAAGTATGGAGATTCTTAGTAGTAAGATTTGGGTAAGACTCACCCCCTTATTTTGTGGGGTTTGGAAAAAAAATGCGTGGGCCAAAAAATGGGGGAGGTGGGATCGGGGCAAGTGACAGCTCATCGAGGTCAAAGGTCGTGGGATGGGGGAAAATAATCACAAAAAGCCCCGCAGCTACCCAGGAGTCGCACCTAGAGGGGTAAAATGTATGACCGACCCTCATTAATTTTTTCCTCCCAATATTTTTTTCCAAACATAACTTCCACCCTATCTTCACCGCCACAGAGGGCTCCCCTACAAATTTTTTTTAAATTTTTCTCCCACCGCTTTAACTACTCCAAAAGTGCCCCTAGACGAGTTAAATGTAAGACCAACCTCTAATATTTCTGCAATTCCAACAGTTTCTTTGAACAAATCCACACTCTATCTTCAACCGTTAAGGGAGTCTCCATACAAATTTTTGTCATGAATACCCTCTTTCGCTAAACCATAAGAAAAGTCCCATGCAAAATGCACTTAAAACGACCAAACAAAATTCTCCACAAAATAATATTTTTTTAAATTTTTTTTCGTTTTTATTAAAAGTAAAAATACAGGTATTTAAAATTCTAAACTTTTCATAGTTCGAAAATGTTAGTCAAATTAATTTAATTTTTTCATGTGATGGATATTTCTTCCGACTTTCGGCGACGACCTCAAGTAACAATACTTTTTATAATCGTTAGAGCAAATTTATATTACTTGAGGTCTTCGCCGAAAATTTAAAAAAAAATATTTTTTCCAAACCCCACAAAATAAGGGCGTGAGCCGTATCAAAATCGAAAACTCGTGCACTATCCCTAATATACATACGAATGAAATTCACAAGATTTAATTTTTATCGGCTATTGGCTGTCAATTTCTACGCACAAAAAGGGGATTAATTATCTAAATTCATACAATGCTTTGAAGGTCAACTGAATACAGGGGCAACATAGGTCCAGCTAAGTTTTAAAATAATAGTTGTGTTTTCTGTTTAAGACCAGTACGAAGTTTTCGGTTAAATTTTTGTCTCCATATGAAACACATGTGTTTGTGGGTGAACCAAAACCGAATGAAAATTGTTTATTTGATTTTTTTTATGGTATGCAGTGAAACGCTACAAAAATATGTGCTTGTGTAGAGGACAAGCGGACAAATGAATTTTGAAATGAAAATCCAACATTTTAAATTAAAACTTAACAGTGAATTTCGTACTGGTCTTAGGATTTTATACGGGATTTATCCTACTTAATTTTCACAACATCTCATTAAGGAACGAGGGGAAACTTCTCGCAATTCAGTGAGCCTATGCGCGACAAAATTTTTATACTTACTGAACGGGTCCGTCGGCGGCTCCGAACGCTAATGTGTTATAGAGAAGTTAATAATAAATCTCTTACTATGACAAATCTTAATGATAATGAAAAAATCTCTTGTAAAAAAACGCAAATCCCGCTAAAGGATTAACAACGAAAAACTTGGCAGTATTGTGCAATCAGCTGTTGTCACAACATAACAAAATGCAAGTCTCGCAAAAAATTGTAAACGAACACCAGTTTTTCATACCTTTAAATACATGACTTTTTCAATAAATTAGGCATAATACAAAATTCAAATGACTAAATGTTCGTTCGCATATTGGATTTGTCTCCAAGTCATCTTTTCCAAAAATGTAAATAAAAGAAAAACTACATGCTGGCCAACGAGACATTTTTTTTACCACATGGCATCAAAATCGTAATTTACTTATAAAGTGGATTTAGTAGGTTTGCACATTAAGCCAACGATATAGATTTTTTTTCTATTTGGGCGTAAGGGAATGTTTACATATAATTTAGCTAAAATATAATATTTTATTTTGCAGTTGTACAAATTTGCAATTGTATTTGGATAAAGGAAGCTTTATTTTTATTTACGCTGCGTTTTTCTTAATTTCCGGTAGGCTAAAAACCAATGTAGAAAATGTACAATAAGTATATGATATTGCACATTGACAGCCGGAAGTTGGAAAATACGCAGCGTAAGAAAAAAAGCTACACCATAAATTGAGTTTTAGTGTTTGCTGAAAAAGCAATAATATTGCATGAATTTCTAGTTTTTGCATTAAAAATTTCACCAATTTAAATTTTATATTTAGCACTTTCTTTAATAATATTTATTATACAAATATTTTTACAATTCTTTAAAAGGGGTATTACATATGACTGTAATTATGTGTGCATTTTGTATAATATATCGCAACTACAAACAAACCATGGGCGTTTTTTTGTGCTCGGTTATTAAACGAGTGAGTGCTCCCTGATGCGATAACTTTGAAAAGTAAACATTTTTGTGTATATAGAACTAAACAACTTTGTGCATTATAAACCGTTTAATATGAAAGCTTGGAATTAATAAGAAAAAAGTTATTTAAGAAATACTATAAGAGAGTAATAAATGAGCTCGCTAAAGATCGTTCTTGAATAACATTTTTCTGTAAAACTTAAAATTATCAAAACTGACTGTTAATAACGCAAATATCTTTTTTTTTGTACAATGATGTACAGTTATCTTAGTACAAGCGCTTGAAAACCGAACAACAAAAGAACAAGTAAAACAAATTTAACTGAAATTTTGTTTAGTTGCGCTGAGCATAAAGGTTTTTTTTACCTATCATTTATTATTTCTCTTTCTTTCATTTTCAATATTTTTTTTTCAATTCAATGTGTTTTTTCCAGATTCCTCAACTTAAAATTAGAATCTTGCGACAAACATTCATTTTCAATATGATCCTGCTTAATTTACTTTCTGTCCGCCTACGCTAACTGCAACCCTGGGATTTGTTAAACGCATATTTGGTATTTTGGTTATTCGTTTAGCGATGTTTTTATTTCTTCATCTCTACCACCACATCTTCACAAAAATACAACCATGTTCCCGAGGCTTTTGTGGTTTTGGTCTTTGTCAAACGAATAATGGGTATAATGGTTATTCGTTAATTAACCGTGAGTAGTGAAGTATGGCGTTGAATTAAAGTGCGGTCGTCCGGTTGGTTGTACAAGGCGAAAAATAGATTTTTTATTTGTTCACACAAGGAATAAAATGATTAAAAAAATTATTAAAGGAAAATGGAAAAACTAACTCCATTTCGTTAAAAATATACAAAAGTATGTGTTCGCCCAAGAAAATTACACAAAGCAGCATTGCACTGTGAAAAAGTGGAAGAAGGAAAAAAAGAGTCCAGCGACTCGTACTCTTGTCGGTAAACGAAAACTGGATTTTTTCGTTTGCTTCTTCTATCAAGAGAAAAAGAAAAGAAGTGTGTAATTTATGTTGTGTTTAATTAATTAAGTGAAATAAAAGGAATTAATGTGATAGGTAAAGGGAGTAGTGCCTATAACAAATTATATATTATGTATTGATTTAATGAAATTTAATCAAACGTTAAGAGAAGAGGCGAGAAAAAAACAAGTGCAATTGCGAAAAAAGTGGTGAGCTGGAAGAAAAGAAGAAGAGAATATGAAAAAGGAAAACAGACACACAAATACAAAGGCAACAGCACATCAGCGTCGTCGTCCGCGTACGCCGACAGAGAGGTGCTAGATGTGTGTGTGCGTGTGTGAGCGTTTGGGGATCTGTTGTATCTTGTCTGGAGCTGCTGAATTTTGCTCCTTTTTTGTTTGTTGGCGGAGGACTTGCACCTAAACATGCTTTAATTAGTTGTGTGCAATTGGTTAGAAAAAATCCAATTGCACATTCATTCGGAATGAAAGAATTAAAACTAATTGTCCTTTTTTAAGACGGATAGATGCTTGTAAAATACAAAGAAATTAATTGGCCCAACAGTATAAATTGGAGGCAAAAGTCCAGTTTGACACGAAGAATGGGCTAGTTTTGGAAAAAAATAAACAAGGCCTTCGGGGTCTTAAAAATAATTTTCTAATTGTGTTCTGCCAGGCTAAATAAATATTAATAACTTTCTGATATGGACAGGCGTAATCTAGGGACTCGGATCTTAAAAGCCTTCTGCTTTTGATCTGTTACCGAAATTTAGAAAAATTCTTCAAGTTAAGGAAAACAATTTTTTTTATTGAAGAAATACTATTTTTCCGAATTACTGGAGCCATTCGAAAAAGACGGTATACTTTTTTAACTTTTGTAGCGCTCCCTTAAGTTGCGCTGAGCATTCAGCCATCCCATTTATTATTTAGTCAGATTCAAGAAACTATATATTATGTTGAGTTTGCATTACAGAATCGGTTTATTTCGTAAAACTTTTGCTCAAAACAGATGGATAAATCTGTTGCTACTTATTTATTCATTTTAGCTAAGATGTGAAGTCGAGGTTTGTTCAATTTGACCGGAGTTAATAAGAAAAAAACCTTAGGCTTTATTTTCCTGTGGATTTTGCCATTCTTTTTCCTATTAATTGCAATAGATTTAGTCGCAAAATCCGATAGTTTGATTTAAAGATAATATGGATATTTGTACTCGTAGAGCCGCCAACCAATATCTTTGTTGACCCAAACTGAGTTGAATCTCTTAATTGGAAATAGCAAGAAAAACAAGCATGTACAAAAATTTCGATTAAAAAACCAGTTAACATTTTAAAATACTGAACATTAATTCCGATCTTAAAGAGAACATGTTTCAACATTCACTAATTATCCCCAGTAAAAGATGGAGGCCCGAGGCCAGAAACAAAATCCCGAAGAAGGGAAACTACCTTTATGAGTGGCAGCCTTGCGACGACCGACGAAGACGATGACTACGACGGCGACCAAGCCCAAAAACCAACAAACACCAGTCAAGCATTTCAAATGCAACTAAGCATAAATTACAAGAAACAACAAAGCTAAAAAGAAGAAAAAAATATAATTCAGTCGAAGAAAACACAAAAACGAAGTTATAACCAAGAAAGTTGTGCAAAAACAAAAAAAAATAGAATGGATGCGAAATAAAAACTAAAGAGGAGAAAAAAAGTTTAAACCAAACTAAAGAAAAAACGACTAATGCTTAAAAACAGAAACACAATTAGTAAAAGTAAAAAATTAATTTAACGTTCCACTCCCTCTAAGCAGCTATTTGCAAAAAAATGAGAGAGAAAGGAAGAAGGTGACAGCAAAAAAAGGATTGAATTTGAGGTTCTGTCACTGTCATTATAACCAACACCACCAGCAACAAACACAAGCATACCACTCACACATGCACACTCTCGCGCAGAAACCCTTCTGTCGTCATATGTACAAGTCGCGTCATCTGTCACTTCTTGTTTTTGTTTTGTTTTTTTTTGTTCCCCTCTTTTTGCTGTAATGCAAAGACAATACTATTACGTTATCCAAATAACAAATAAAAAATACAACAATAAAATTGAATACTTGCAGCACATTCCACTTTCCTCCAAAAAAATGTCCCCATCTTGCCTTTTTCTACATCTTCTTCTTCTTATTTCTCGTTGAAATAACAAAAAACAAATACTAGTAAAATCCACAACAACGACGTCAGAAAAGTAAAAAAATAATAAATATTCCGTAGCGTAGCAAGCAGAAAGAAGAAGAAAGAGAAGAAAAGCAAAAGAAATAAAAAAACACAGAAGCAACATGACAACCGAAGAGTTGAAAGTGGTTTTACGTCGCACCAGTGAACATTCCGGTTTTGGTTTTTCATTATTGGGCACCACCGGGCCCCCACATGTCATCTATGATATTGTGGAGAATTCACCGGCAGCTGATTGTGGCGAGGTAAGTGAAGTTTGGAGATTTGACATTTGAGTTGTAATGATTGAAAGAAAGTTTGTTTGTATTCTTATTTTTATCAATTTTTGTACAGGGTGCTTCAAATTAAAGCTCATATTTATAACATGTTTATAATATTACTATTATTGATGCAAACAAAAACATTGATGCGACTGTATTTACTGTAGCGTATCCTTTCAACCCAATTTTGCAAGACCTTGGCAACCGTTTTTGGAATTTTATCTCCCAAATGGCTTACTATATATTCACCTTAATGGACCTGAAAAGTTAATGGACTGTTTGGAAATCATTATTGCTTTACGGGACCCCACAACAAACTATCGGCTTAATCTGCAAAAAAATTCCACTTTTCTGGTAAAACCAAAAACATTGCCTAAGTCGATGTTTTCTTATCTTTAAAAAATGCTTTGAACGCTTATTTTTATCCAGAATAGGGATTTTAGCAGTAATTTCAGAGAAAGTTAAGTTTTTTTTTTAAGAAAAATCATGCCGCCTCTTTAAAATCTGCACCAAAGTGTCAATATCTGGTGATACATTAGAAGCTGTGTCAGTTGGACTCTGTAAACGAACAAGGCAAAGAGTTTGTGAAAAATTCACATCAGGCTGGTTTG
The DNA here is from genome assembly GCA_963513945.1 of Hydrotaea diabolus. Lineage (NCBI taxonomy): Eukaryota > Metazoa > Arthropoda > Insecta > Diptera > Muscidae > Hydrotaea > Hydrotaea diabolus. The sequence continues at coordinate 28,154,932 of OY740716.1, read as the reverse complement.
TTAATTGAATTTGAGCTCGATGGCTAGTCAATAATCCAGGACTGAGTCGTGCACTTTCGGCTAACGACGGCTACCGTAAGTATTGTCCACCAGCGTGCTAGTCTCACGAATTTTTGTACACAAACTTGCGTACAGCACGCTCTGTGTGTGCCTTACATGGTCTAAAATTTCCTGGTTTGTCAATTGAATTTGAGCTCGATGGCTAGTCAATAATCCAGGAATGAGTCGTGCACTTTCTGCTAACGACGGTTACCGTATGTATTGTCCACCATCATGATAGTCTCACGAATTTTTGTACACAAACTTGCGTACAGCGCGCTCTGTGTGTGTCTTACATGGTCTAAAATTTCTTTTTTTTTAATAAACGCATTTTGCTGGCTGATATGTATATCATTCACTTTAAAAATTAGTTTAGTTGCTAACGTTGAGCAGAACGATTAAAGTCGTTACTTGCAGATATATGTATGATGACTGGCAGCACCCTTTACAGACTTGTCAGAATTTTGCCCTGAGATTTGCAACAGGTTTGCAGTGGACCATTTACATGAGGATTCGTAAATTACATCGTGCGTCAACCCAACGGAATGTTGCCGATACAGTACCTGCTTTGGTATAAACCACGGAACCATTCCAGCCGCTACCTAGACGCATCAGCAACTTGTTTTACCGATCGTCATTGAATCAGCATTTCATTCGATACACCCGTACGTCCATCTAGAATGCAAATATGAACCGAACCCGACGAAACTTTTCAAATTGTGTAGGTCTGGCCAAACGACCTATGTGGAAAACTAACATTTTCTTTTTATTTTAATACAGAAAAGACAACACAAAAAGGGCCTCTGTGAAATTGATGTGTCATTCAAAATCGCGCCTTAAACTCAATTTTTTTTATAGTAAAAAGTGGCACATCTTTTCCGCAAAATTTAAGTATATATAAGTAGAAGGAATGACAGAAAATGTTATAAAAGAGGCATAGCTTCGTGAAGAGATTAAAATGGAAATCTGGTAACTTGTACGTCGAGTGCGCTTCCAACTTATTAGCGCTGACAGCCACACGCTACCAATCACAGATGATGGAGTTTATGCCTACCCACGACCCAGGAAGAGGTCAAAACTGCAACAACTCCGCTCAAGCCGAGGAGGAGTCGATCTGATATCTCGAAGCTTGAACGCATACCAGTGATTGGATATTCAGCGTACTATGTCCAATTCACAAAGAAAGAGACAAGACATTTGGCACCAACTACCGCGGAATAAGTCTTCTATCCATACTATCGACTATACTTTGTGAAATACTAAAGCCCAACCTCACCGGACCTGATCCAATCGAATTAAAGCGTCCTCAGGGCGAATCCACCAAGAAACGACCAAAACTTTAAAATGCGCCAACTCCTGAATAAGATTCACGAGATCCAGCAAATCGATACATACCATCTCTTCATAGACTATATGGCAGCGTTCTACCCTTCGATAAGAGATATCGCGTTCGCAGACGACATTGACATCGGCAGAACAGAGCTTTAGAGTCGCTTCAATTCCACGACAGCCGTTTCTTTGAACCGGATTGAAGCAAAGAGCAACTCTTCGGTCAAGAGCTGTAACCCCGGCACACAGCTGCCGCTAATCCAACAAGAACAACATTAAAGCCGTCTAAGATGGATGTGACCGAAATAATGCCGGCAACTTTTATAAAGGCGTAGCGACGGGAGAAATCAGAAATCATTTCGGAACGGCAGTTGCAACGTCGAGGTAGTAGATGAATTTGTATACCTCGGATCCGCCATAAATCAAAATAACGATGTCAGCCCTGAAATAAAACAAAGGATCGTGTTGGCAAATATGAGTTATTTTGGACTCCTTTAATAGCAAAGCCCTCTCTGGTAAGGGCAAAGAATACACTTGACAATATACTGATACTACCTGTGCTCTAAATAATGTTGAAACATCGGTGCGATCAACGGAAGAGTGTGTATTGGCAGTCTTCGAGAAAGACTATGCGTCGGACAAATAGTGAGATGTATGAGATGAATTCCGACATGAGTGCAGCTGAGCGCATCAATCGAATGGAAACAAACGCTCCAGCCAGAAAGACGTTAGAAGAGAACAACCACAGGAAGCGCAGACAGGAAGGACCGAGAATCCTGTGGAGGGACCAAATAAAGGATGATCCTTGGAATTGAAAACTTGAGAAAGCACCGGAGACCGGAGCCATTATAAATTAGTTATTGAACAGGCCTGGACCAAAAAGTTGTTGTAGAGCCAGCCTAAGAATCATCCAAACTAATATCCTAAAAGATCTGTGGGGACAAAAAGGAACTTCAAGAGCGAAAGATCTGGACCTGCATCCAATAGTTACACTTAGCTATTAGTTTCAAGGAACTAATTCCATTCGGAACTACACATCTCTAGTTGACATATGGTTTCCGACTGATTGTTCACCCAAACAGTTGTCTCGAATGCGATCACCAAATGCTTAACAAAGGACCGTTCATATAACCCGTATGATGGGCGCCACGAGCCACTGCCATAAATTGCGTAATTCTTTGTTTGCCGAAAATTGCATTACGTTTTCTCATCTTGTTAATAATTGCCAACGCCACGTAAATGCTGGAGGAAACACATAAATTGTGGCCTACAAATGAATCATCTTCCTTTAATAGAACTCCACGACACAATGCGATCTGAATATGATGCAAGTAAATTTGAGCTGCCAGAATATACGAGCATGAACAAGCATATGCCGCCGTAATGTATGTTTATAGTTACGTGCGAATAACTCAACATTCCGCATCCCCCAAACCTCTCGTGTACACACATATATGACGACAAGTAATTCAAATACGACTTTTGTACATCTTGAAATGGAAAATGTTCTACTACAATGGAATATGCAAATCGCATTATGCCAAATACAAATTAAATCAAAATTCAAATGTATGCCAAACACAAACGCACGCAGTGGTTTGTTGATGCAAATTTAATTCCGTCTGCACTGCACTGAGTATGAATTTGAATATCCAAAATTCTGAAGTAAACAAAAAACCCCAAGAGAAACAAAAACTTGAACACATCGACAAAAATACCTGGCCCGTCAGTCGGTCGATCGATCGATCGTATAAATGAATTATCAAAATTTTAAACACATCGATTTATTATGAGTCAGTTTAATTTTTATGGTTATCTATTAAAATTTGTCTAAACATATTACAAACCATATAAACGAGGGATGTCTAATAAGTGGGGTATAGTTCACATTGATGTGGTTCAGCGATGGGAAATCACAGCTTAACGTTGATTTTCTTTTCTTAACGAATTATTATCGAAAGGGCTGTCGGTGCTCATGAAGCGTTAAGCAACATTGGACTTTAACTCGACCCTATTTAAAACAAACAGTCTGGCATCCTCACAAGATGTCTAAGGTAGGGTTGTAACGAAATTGAAGTTGAAATATATCGCAGTTGAAATAAATCGGAAAACGAATGCGAATGTTCCAAATGCGAAAACGAATATTTCAAAATTGGCTTTTGCGAATCATTAATTTTTGTCTGGGCCGACGATGGTCATGAATCGTTTTTGGCTCAACAAGCGACACCCTCTTTAAAAAAATAAACACTGGCATCCTCACAAGATGTTTTAGGTAGAGATGTAATGAAAGTGGATTCAGCGAAAGCAAATGGGGAAGCGCATTTAAAATGAATTTGTTGCAAAAGCAAATATTGAAAAAGTCATTTTTGCGAATGTAAAAAAACAAATATTGAAATATTTTTCTTTTGCGAATGTGAATATTTCAAAAGTGAATTTTGCAAAAGCGAAATATGGGCCAACATATCTATTTAAACAAAAATGTAAAATATTAAAATATAATTTACCACATTTCTGAGTATAATGGTATTGCCATGATTCTTTTAGGTAAAGAAAAAAATGTACAACTGTCTGCAGTGACCCCGATCAATTGATTAGTGTCCCAGATCATACGATTTTCAATGCAATCTCATTGAAGATTGACACATTTTCACGTTAAAAAATTGTACAAATGTTGCTGTGTCCCTGATCATATCGATTCAATCCGATTTTCAATGCAATTTCGTTACATTTTCACGTGAAAAGGAAAACTCATAATTTTTTGAAATAAAGGGTGATCCATTTAGAGGTATTTTTTCAGAACAAAAAAAATTAAAAATTCAAATCAAGTGTGGAATCTTTATTGGTAATTTAAAAGGACATTTTACGGCATTTATATTTTGAATATAATTTCCTTCAAATGTTGACCTCAACTACTCCTCAGGGTTTTCATTCTGAGGGTCCAATTTTGGATGAATCGTACGAGCATTTCGACCGGTATGGCATTAATGACACGCGCAATGTTGGCTTCCAAAAGCTGAATCGTAGCAGCTTTGTCGGCCTAGACTTTGTAGTTTACGTTACCCTTAAGAAAAATGTCTAAAAGTGGGATATCACTCGATCTAGGCGGCCAACTCACCTGTCCAAAACGTGAAATTAGCTGCTTTTCGAAATGACTTCTCAACAGATCCATTGTTTGAGCAGCTGTATGGCCGGAGGAGCCCTCCTGTTAAATCCAAATGTCGTCAAGATTACGGGCTTCAATTTCAGAAAGTAAAAAGTCCGATATCAAGGCGCGACAGCCAGATCCATTCACGGTTACGTTCCGTCCATCATCATTTTTGAAAAAAAATATGGACCGATTATTCCACCAGCCCATAAACCGCACCAGTCCGTGGTTTTCTCTGGCTATAATAATAGCACCTCTTGAACCTCTTATGGTTGCTCTTTGGCCAACTTGCGGCAATTATGTTTATTGACGTTGCCGTTGAGCCACAAATGTGCCTCATCACTGAGCAAAATTGTGGTCGAAAACAGTTTCTCACCGAACGTTGTTTCGGTGTAAGTCTTTCCATGATGAAATGGCAAACAATACTGAAAAGAAAAAAAAATAAAGTTGAACACAACTCACTCGAAATCTGTGAAAAAAGGCTATTGAAAAAAAAATACCTCAAGATGGATCACCCGTTATAAAGGGTGTCCTAAGAAGAGCGCAATTTTTAAATGACTGATGCAGCAATTGAATTGTTTCTCTGGCTGTATAACATGTGGCGCCGTCTTGTTGGAACCACATGCCCTCCACATTCATTTCTTCAATTCTAGGCAAGAAAAAACTGATTATCATTTCACGATACCAAACACCAACACCATTGACTGTTTGCGCTTGACCTGCCTCATTTTCAAAAAAAAAAGGTCCAATGATTCCTCCAGCCCAAAAACCACACCACACAGTGACACGTTGAGGATGCATTTGCTTCTCGTGAATCACTCGAGGATTTTCCGCACCCCAAATGCGACAATTCTGCCTATTGACGAAGCCATCAAGATGAAAATGGGCCTCGTCACTGAAGATGATTTTATCGGCAAAATCAGCATTTTCATGTTGTCTCTCCAATACCCAATTAACGAACTCCCTTCGCTGTCCATGGTCAGCTGGCTTCAGTTCCTGAGTCAATTGAATTTTGTATGCATGAAGATGCAAATCTTTCGTCAAAATTCGCTGCAAAGTGGATTTGGAGACACCAATTTGCTGAGCTCGGTGTCGAATTGAGGTGGATGGAGTTTGAGCGACATCATCACGTACAGCTGCGACATTTTCGGTCGATCGACCTGGTCGATGGCGCGTTGTTGTCTTTACATCACTAACAGACCCAGTTTCGGCAAATTTATCCATTAATCTCTTTACAGTTGCCGCAAAACTTTCACCATTTTGGTAAAACAATTTCACAATGAGAATGCGTTGTTCATTCGTGTAGCGCTCCATTTTTACTAACCTCGTACCTTCTACTAACAAACAATAACAATTGTTCAAATGTCAAACAATGGCACTTCGAATGTTGCCAGATTTAAAAACTGCGTTCTTCTTGGGACACCCTTTATAAACTATTCAAAATAAAGTACAGCCAAATTATTAAAGATGTGTTAAGAGATTTGCCTTTTAATACAACTGCAGCCGCACATCGAACCGATAAGTAACTATTCTATGTAGTATGTATTAGCAAGTATTCTGGTTTGAAATTAATGCAAAGGGCAAACAAAGGTGGGCCACTGTAGTGCGGGGGTTAGCCTGCACGACCATCGCCCTAGTAAACCTAGTTTCAAATCCTTGTAAGAACATCTAACATTTTTCAGCGTCAAGTTTTCCACCTTGAAAATAACTTTACTTTGCGATTAGAGATTAATCTCTAAAACTTCTATAGATAATGCTTTAGCCGTTGAGAGCCGACGTTAAGTATGTCCCGGTCAGTAGGCATACGAATTATATCGTGCACAGCCTACTGATTACACTGTTCTGCAACACAATCCTACTTGGACGAATTCAACTACTCGTAATGCTTATGTAAATAGATCTCTAAAATCGAAATTAAGTGTTCGTTTTTCCACATCACGTATAGTTTTCGAGATATCGTCTTTTTTCAATAATTTGCATGTATTCGTTTACCACGTACGAGGGCGACCGCAAAAGTAACTGGCCTAACATAAAAAGAACCGTTTTTTTGGAATTATTATTATTTATTTTTCAACATAATCTCCTTCCAACTCAATACACTTCATCAAACGTTTTTTAAGTTTTTTAATTCCATCCGAAAAATAAAACCTTCAAATATGCCTCAGTTTCAGAAATAACCTCGCTATTGGACGAAAATTTTTTGCCACCGAGAAATTTTTTTAAATTTGGAAACAAGAAATAATCAGAAGGAGCTAAATCTGGACTATATGGTGGATGCGGAGCAATTTCAAATCGTAATTCGGCCAGTTTTTGTTGAGTTAAAAATGCAGTGTGTGAAGGAGCATTATCTTGATGAAAAAGAACTTTTTTTTATAAATGCGGTCGTTTTATCTTGATTTCTTCACTCAACCGATCCAATAATGCACAATAATATTCACTATTTATAGTTTTTACTTTCTCAAGATAATCATTAAATATTAGAACCCTTGCATCCCAAAATACTGTGGCCATTACCTTTCCTGCTGACTTAACAGTTTTCGCCTTCTTGGGACCACTTTTACCAGCTTCTATCCATTGTTTTGACTGTTCTTTGCATTCTGGGATGTACTGATGGATCCATGTTTCATCAACAGTTATGAATCGGCGCAAGAACTCTATTGGATTACGCTGATAAATCGCTAAAAGCTCCTCGGAATTGGTCCAACGGACGATTTTTTGGGACAAAGACAACAAATGCGGCACCCTACTTGCGGATAGCTTTTCCATGTGGAGTTCATCATGTAAAATACTCCAAACATGTTTTTCGTGTATTTTAACAATATCAGCAAGTTCTCTGAGCTTTACTCGTCTATCTTTAGTCACTTCATTAAATATTTTTCTAATGTTTTCAATAGTAGTAGCAGTTTTCGGTCTTCTAGAGCGTTGTTCATCTTCCGTACTTGAACGACCCATTTTAAATTGTTGAACCCAGGATTTCACGGTGGAGTATGATGGTGCATTATCACCATGAACAGAATCCAATTCATCTTTGATTAATTGTGGCGTATAACCTTTCATATAAAAGTGTTTAATTACAGCACGAAACTCTTTATTTTCCATTTTTCAAAAATTTTAAAATTTGTTTACTTCAATCACCTGTAACAAAGAAAATAATCATTAAATATTTCGGACATTTTGACAGATGGCTTACAAAAGATTGCTTTTAAAAAACAAAAAAAAGTTGCTAGTAAAACAGAAAATGTGCCAGGCCAGTTAGTTTTGCGGTCGCCCTCGTATGTATGAGAAGAAATCCTATGATTTTTTTTTTACAAAAACTGCTATTACTCAGGCAGGATTATCAAAAAATATACCACGTTGGAAACGTTAAAGTACATTCTATATGAAAGATGTTTTTCTAATAAATTAGTATTGTCCACTTTCAAATTAATCGAATAATAATTGCTGAAGATTTAGGCACATTAATGAAAAAAATAAAAAAAAATTAAGTTTACTTTCAAGGTATATCTCTTGTGGTGAAGCAAAACGGACACTCAATTCCAATTCGGGAGACCATTTCACACGAAGATCTGTTGGTTTTGTCTAAAGTAGGTCTCAAAAGTTATTTTTGACACAGAAGTGTTATAGAGACTGTTCCCCGTTTTTCTTGTTGAGGGAATTATGTGTTTGTGCAAAGGTCTTTACGTGGCAATGCTTAAAGAGTTTTTGCCCGAATTAACACACGATCGTCGCACCAAGATAAGATTATATTCTATTGTACAATAATTTATATCAAATTCTTTACATACTCGTATAGCAAACTATGCGGAAGTTATAAAACGCCTACAAACAAAATATTTTTGTTTATTAAGAAGCTAAGCCAGACCGCCATTCTAAAGCAGTCAGACATGCATTCTTCGTCTTTTATTGGAAGTAAAACATAAAAAGTCACCGTTTTTTAAAGGAAATGCATGTGCGACGATGACGTGCGTTGCATTTGAAAAATAAAATCAAATAAAGAACAACGAATAGACAAGGAAACAAGACACAAATGACCAGCACACAAAATGCTAGAACCTGAACCACTATGAAAATCTATTGCAAGGCTATAACAACTCGATGCATTAAGAACAACCACGCTTTATGCATTTATTACAGCAATTTCAAAAACTTGGACCAATCCACTTCAGCCATTCATTCAGTCCGACAACCCAAGCGACTCGGTCTGACTAAATTCCCTTTTGGGTTGTCTGTCTTACTTTGTCAACAAGAATTTAAAATATACATAATTAAATTGTATTTGTATTTTTATTTATTTCAAAGCACAAGAAAAAGGGAAAATGTCAGCTAATATATTCATTGTTTTTTTATTATGCCTTTTATTATCATTTCTTCTGAGTCGTTTTCGTAGTCTGTGTTTTGTTTAATGAGTCTTAATAATAACAATAAAGAAAGCTAAAAAGAAATGAATACAGAAAGTAAAATGCAATCAGCGCAAAGAATGACTTCTTCGTCGCAGAGATAAGACTAAGAAAATAAAACGAGAAAATATAAAAAAACTGAATTTGTTTTAATTGCAAAAAAACATATGTAAACAATTGTATTTAAAGCAAAAGTTGAATTAAGAAAGGAATAGACTCCGACTAAAAAGGGTTGCCGCAGAGTTTCTTTTCGACAGCAAAAGTCTAGGTGATAATACAAATGCACAGTGGTTGTAGACACACAAAAAAACGATCGAAGCCAGTTAGGCAAATTTGAAGGCGTGCGTTTCCAAAAGGGGACAAAATATTGCGACTCACAGGGTGTCTCAAACTAAGGGGCAACACTCTGATCAACTCTAAAGTTCAAATCATTAAAAATAAAAAAAAATCGTTGGCAGCGACCCATAGTTTCTGAGATGGGTTCTCTATGGTTTGGGCACATGATTTGAATTAAAGGGTGGTTAAATCTTAACGGCCGATGTTGAATGTGAACCACACCTGAACGTCAAGTTTTTTTCTGCATTTCATTGGATATTTCTCAATTTCAGACTAATTCAATTTTAACCAGGGAAAGATACACAAGCGAGAAATACAATTAAACCATTTTTTATGATAAATATTCGCATTTTCATTATTAGGCCAGACATATACCTATACATTAATATTTTCGATCCGCTCTCACTTGGCGATGATGTTTACCTTTTTTACCAGTTTTTAATCGCGGGAGGTTTACTTTTTTACCAGCTTTTATACAACATACTTGAAGCAGAAATTTAAATGAGTTTTTTTCATTTTGTACTTTCCACTCTTTAAAAATGTTCTTTTTCGATTCCGCCGGTACCAAAACCGAGGAAAGAAATTCTGTTTGTCAAACGAGATTTATTAAAATAAAGTAAAACAAGAAAAAAAGTCGGATGGTTTCAACTATAAGATATTTCTACAGCTTTTTGTCATTCAAAAGATTCGAGTCTCTGTGTCGCGTTAAAGAACGTTCGGACTTTTTACTGCTAGAACGAGAGGGAACTAATAAAAGAATATGCCGATATGATCCAATTTTACCTGAAATACGAGGGCGACCGCAAAACTAACTGGCCTGGCACATTTTGTTTTTTTTTTGTTTTTTAAAAGCAATCTTTTATAAGCCATCTGTCAAAATTTCCGAAGTATTTAATGATTATTTTCTTTGTTACAGGTGATTGAAGTAAACAAGTTTTATAATTTTTGAAAAATGGAAAATAAAGAGTTTTGTGCGGTAATTAAATAATTATACGCCACAATTTATCAAAGATGAATTGGATTCTGTTCATGGTGATAATGTACCATCATACTCCACCGTGAAATCCTGGGTTCAACAATTTAAAATGGGTCGTTCAAGTACGGAAGATGAACAACGCTCTGAAAGACCGAAAACTGCTACTACTATTGAAAACATTAGAAAAATATTTAATGAAGTGACTAAAGATAGACGAATAAAGCTCAGAAATCGTCCGTTGGACCAATTCCGAGGAGTTTTTAGCGATTTATCAGCGTAATCCAATGGAGTTCTTGCGCCGATTCATAACTGTTGATGAAACATGGATCCATCACTACATCCCAGAATGCAAAGAACAGTCAAAACAATGGATAGAAGCTGGTAAAAGTGGTCCCAAGAAGGCGAAAACTGTTAAGTCAGCAGGAAAAGTAATGGCCACAGTATTTTGGGATGCTAGGGGTATAATATTTCTTGAGAAAGGTAAAACTATAAATAGTGAATATTATTGTGCATTATTGGATCGGTTGAGTGAAGAAATCAACATAAAAGGACCGCATTTAGAAAAAAAAGTTCTTTTTCATCAAGATAATGCTCCTTCACACACTGCATTTTTAACTCAACAAAAACTGGCCGAATTACGATTTGAAATTGCTCCGCATCCACCATATAGTCCAGATTTAGCTCCTTCTGATTATTTCTTGTTTCCAAATTTAAAAAAAATTCTCGGTGGCAAAAAATTTTCGCCCAATAGCGAGGTTATTGCTAAAACTGAGGCATATTTTGAAGGTCTTGAAAAATCTTATTTTTCGGATGGAATTAAAAAACTTGAAAAACGTTTGATGAAGTGTATTGAGTTGGAAGGAAATTATGTTGGAAAATAAATAATAATAATTCCAAAAAACGGTTCTTTTTATGTTAGGCCAGTTACTTTTGCGGTCGCCCTCGTAGTTACATAGGGTGGGTCATTTAAATTTGAATCGGCGGTAAAAAAAAGTACTGATATTTTTCTCAAGTTTCCGATTTTTTTTGGAAAGGTTGAACTTTGTCATTTAATAATGGAACACCATCCGGTGTATTTTCGCGTTGAAGGTTGTTTGGCAGGAAATGAAGAATTTTACCGAAAATCGTGTTAACAGATGAAGCTCATTTTCATCTCGGTGGCTGTGTCAATATGCAAAACTGCTGTATGTGGGGTTCAGAGAACCGACGCGTGACTGTTGAAAAGCCACAGGTTGGTGTGGTTTTTGGGCTGTCGGTGATTTTTCTTCGAAAATTAGCAAAGAGTTCCCGTTACCGTCAACGTTGCCGCGCCAAGTTCAACAAATTTTTGTTTCCAAAAACTCAAGAGAATGAAATAGAAAACTGTGGTTTTAACAAGACGGAAACATGTCGCACAGCCAACGCAGCAACCATGGATATTTTACGCACTGTTTTTGAAAATAATCAGCCGAAATTGTGACGTCGCTTGGCCGCGACAAAGCTGTGATTAGAGCCCTTTGGATTATTTTCTGTGGCGACCCATTATTCATAAATGTTACGCAAAGCATCCAGAGACAATTGAAGCGCTGGAACATGAAATCGATGTTGCCATTTAAGAGATTCGACCCGAAACAATCACAAATGTACTGAAAAATTGTGTTGATCGGATGAGCCAATGGTAGTCATATGAATTTTATTATTGTGTTCCATTATAAAATGACAAAGTTCAATCTTTCCAATTGAAACAGAAATTTTAAAAAAATATTAGTTTATTTTTTTTATTTGTTTATGTCGTTTTTGACTGGGCTGATTGGTCAGTCTTCCTTCATGAATTAAGTAAAACTAATTTATTTCATATTTTCCCAACGTTTCGTTAGCTTTTGTCTAACTTCTTCAGGGGTTTATTTGAAAATCAATTAGTTTTACATTTCAATTGTCATAATTTCTTATTACTATTAAAAAACTGGACATCACGAAACAATTTAATAATAAAATAAAAAATAAATAAATGTAAAAATCACAGCAAAACTTAACACTAATATCACAGTAACGCACTTCTGTTTAGTTCAACTTATTGCAGCGAAGTATTGGAGCTTTGTGTTCTTTTTACTTTTTATTTTACCGCCGAATCAAATTTGAAATGTTAAATCGCCCGTTTCTATGCACCGGATCGACCCGAAGCTGCAATTCTTCGGTCAGGGGCGTCACCCCGGTACCGTGTGCCGCAACAACAACAACAACATAGGTCCCACTAAAAGACCTATGTAAATTGGAGAGGTCGTTTATATGGGGCCATATCAAAAGATACCGAAACACATAGACTGATTTAGTCCAATTTAATTAATGCTTTATGCTAAGCTTTGTGTAGGGCTCTTGCACAACATAGACCGGTGTCTATGATTGACCTCTCGTTGCAGGTCAGGCAATTTTACAGAGTAAATCATTCCTTTGGCTGAATAAAATGTTTTCGAGTTGCACAACCACTATAAATTTATACCATACTTGGCCGGCTTCAACGGAATGTTGTGGAGGGTGCGGCCTCTGGGAACAACTGCACATTTTAAAGGACACAATATAAAAAACCAAAAAGTAGCTTAAATTCAAAGAACACGGTTGTGATGTGTACAAACAATAAAACGATTAAAAACAGCCAAAAGAAAGTTCATTTATTAATGATTTCTTGACATTTCAGTACAATGGTCCCAACGGACTTTTTCACTAGTTCCCGTCAATCCGACGACAGCTGGTTCTATGCACCGGATTGATTCGAAGCAGTAATTTTTCAACCAAGGGCTGTCACACCGGCACTAAGTGTTCCGCTACAAGAACAGCAACTCGTTCCCGTAATATATGCATATAAACTAAACTATTGGTCGGATCCCCTTTTTTTAAACGATTCTACCTTACATTCAGTACTTTTTATTTTACCGCATAAAACGTGTGTAACAGTATTTATGTCCCTACTAAGTAATTAATAGGTTGTTTCACTACGGTCGCGTCCGCGTCCACGATTTATCGATAATTTTTAATGGTGTTTCCATTGTGTTTTGCGTCCACGTTTGCGTTCAAACAGCTGTTTGTGTTTATTTGTTTTTTAGGGGTGCGAAAAATTTTAATATTTTTGTGTTGTGACATTATCATGGAGTTAAATGATATTATTTTGCTAACCGCAGTGGAAAATGAGGACCAAACGGTTTATTTTTCACTTCCGCGCCAGTCACTCCCAGCTTCTCCCCCATCTCTTTGTGTATGTGGGTGTTTTTGCGAGCACCCCTCAGGCCATCAATATTTTCCTCCCAGAGGTCCAACAGATATAGTGTTGATACTGCTGTCCATTCCGTCTTTTTGAAATCTAAAATAATTGAAAAAATTAATATTATTTAAACAAAAGCAAAAATATTAACTTACCTCCTGTTTTTTGCATTTTGGATGTTTATATTTATAATGATTAACAGCTGTTTTCATAGGGATGTGCAATTTGCGATATTGCCATTGATAGGTATGGGTGGGTTTCGACTGCAAAAATAATCGAATTTATAGTAAACGCGACTTATCGATAAACGCGTCCAATATGAACGCGACTTTTTCCCATACCTAACTGCCTATGTTTTTTTGTATAGGCTGTAACGCGCGTTCATTGATTTTTGGACGCGGACGTGGACGCGACCGTAGTGGAAACAGCCTATAAGATTTAAGGAATATGGACCCAGAAATCGACGTATGTATTCTAAAATACCCTAGTACGACTATTTCCTTGCGAATCCGAAAGAACTTTATTTCTTCAATTTGACTAAAGTTGAGGCCTTTACCCATAGGCCTGAGGTCCCTAAAGCGAACATGGGCAAATGGTACTCAAAAACAGTGGAATTTTCTCCTGAATCTGAATAATGCAGTAAAACAATACTTTTCATTTTAATGCTTTTGGTCGGGCAAAATTTTAGAAAAATGGGTCGTACGGAGATTTATGTCCGCCACTGTACGTAATTCGGGCTCGTACTTGAGTTTAATTTATACTTTGTCCTACAAAGCTGTGGCTTTCTTACACTGTCTGACCGTCTGGAGATTTGTTATTGTCGCCGTGCTTTTTGAAATTCTTTGGCAAGAACCGAGTGGAGTTGTGAATTACAAAATCCCTGAAACATCTCATGACAGGCAGGCATGCGTATGATGTCAATAATTTAATGAAGCGAAAAAATGCGGCTATTTTATGTCTTAAGCAATTACGCTGATATTTAACAAAACACAAAATTAATGTCAAAAATGCACATAAGCAAATGAACAACAAGCGGGCGATCAGCCGAAACAATACAAAAACACAAGTTGTTGTTGTCAATAATAAATAATGACACAAACAACAGACGTGAAACCACCAACACCGACCGGATTATGGCCAAAATCGAACAAAGATATAACAACACAACGCCTAAAAGCCGCAGCAACGAAAACAACGTCAGTATATTGTCAAAAAAATACAAAAAACATGTTTTGCAACAACAAGAAACAATAAAAAAAACAACTGCAGTAAACCTGTAAAAAGCCAAAACAAAACGCAGCGGTACCCGGTTTCTTATCGGCTGCAAATGCGATCGCTGTTAATACAGCCGCAGGAAACTAATTACGCATGTGCAACATGCCATCCCACAGTCGGGCGGACGTGGTGCCTGCACTGTCGCAAACATTTTTCAAAAGTCATGTGTGCTTTCAATGTTTTCAAGCCACATACACACACACGCGTCCATCGGCAGACGCAATAGCTTAACTTGTTTGCTCTTTGGTTTTGCAGAAAGGCAGCGCCAGCCCTAAAGAATGCGCAAATAACAAGTAACCGCTTTACCGATATTAGAGATTAAACACAATCAACGTCGCAAGACTCAGCGACTAGAGTCTGATGCCAATATGGTATTATAGACAACGCAGTAGTTTTTAATCGGCGGCAGCGACTTTATTTCCTCCAAAGAAATGGTCAACTGCTGACAGCTTAAATATTGGTTCCGTGCTTTTTTATACCCTCAAATGTGGCGTCAGATAAATTCGCGCCATTGTAGCACACTTTGAGTGCAAGTGTTTACACAAATAAAAACGCACTCTCAGCTATACATCGAGAAAAAATCAGTTGGAAATCGGTCCGAACTACAAAATCTCGGTTGGATAAGCGCACTTTCCAACAAAATCTTGGTTGGATAAGCGCTAACACTCGATGGTATTTATGGTTACATAGTTCGACATATATATCATAAGATGGTTGCTACGATAACATTAGGGTATTCACAGTCAATAACCGAATTAAAAAAAAAAAAAACGATTGGCTGTCACAACCGGTGGTTATGGTAACCATCTTATTATGAAGCTCATGCTACTTCTGTTATGTTGTAATTGTTGTAACGACAAAAGTGTGACAGCCCTTGGACGAAGAATTGCTCTTCGGGCAATCTGGTCCATAGAACCGGCTGTCGTGGTGTTGTACTTCGGTAGTAATAATTGGTGGTGTCAGCAAATAAGTTCTTTGTAGTTACCAACTTTCTAAAATAAGAAGTTATTTTTGAAGTCTGGTCGGAAATCTGTTACAATTTGTATTCAAACTAATAGATTACCTAGAAATAAGATTATTCAACTAACTTAGGGAAAGTTTTCATTATATGAGACAATATCACTGGCACTTATTCAGTTAACAAAAACCAAAGAATCAAATCAAAAACTTTAGAAATATGCAATTTTATTGAATATTAGCGTTAGACATTTGAATGCATATCTTACAAATAAAATTATTATGCAGTGTCGAAAGTTATACCAGGCTTCAGTTTTTAAGTACTAAATATCGGCTGATCAATCTAAAGGTATTTTTTCAAAATAATAATCAAATAAAATGTGAAATATTTGTGGTTCTTTCGAAAGGACATTTTATGCCATTTATGTTTTGAATATAATTTCCTTTAAATGTTGGCCGCAACTACGCTTCAGGGTGTTCATTCTGGGGGTCCAACTTTGCACGACTTGATCGAGCATTTCGACCGGTATGGCTTTAACGACACGCGTAATGTTGGCTTCCAAAACCTGAATCGTAGCTAGTATATCAGCCTAGACTTTGGACTTTGCGTAGCCCCAAAGAAAAAGTCTATAGCTGCGATATTACACGATTTAGGCGGCCAACTCAGCGGTCCAAAACGTCAAATTGGCTGCTCTTCGTAATGACCTCTTAATAGATCCATTGCTTGAGCAGCTGTATGTCAAGTGGAGCCGTCATGTTAAATCCAAATGTCGTCAAGATTACGGGCTTTAATTTCAGGAAGCAAAAAGGAAGCGACAGCGAGCTACATTCACTGTTACGTTCCGACCATCATCATTTTTGAAATAATATGGACCGATTATTCCACCAGCCCATAAACCACACCAGACCGTGGTTTTCTCTGGGTATAATGGCACCTCTTGAACCTCTTATGGTTGCTCTTTAGCCAAAATGCGGCAAATATGTTTATTGACGTTGTCGTTGAGCCAGAATGTGTGCCTCATCACTGAACAAAATGTGGTCGAAAACAGTTTCTCACCGAACGCTATTTCCATTATACAGGTTCACAATTTTGAGTCGTTGTTTCGGTGTAAGTCTTTCCATGATGAAATGGCAAACAATACTGAAAAGAAAACAAAATAAAGTTAAACACAACTCACGCGAAATCTGTGAAAAAAGGCTATTGAAAAAAATACCTCAAGGTGGATCACCCTATACATGAGCTATGTTAGGGTAGGGTACCAATACGAATTCTCTTATAATGTGAGTTTGTTATTGAGAAGTCCCAATTTTTTGAAAATACATACATTTCTATAAATATCTTGCCGCTTGCTTACAATTAGTTGACAACCGAATTTAAAGAGCGCTTTTTAGAAGCATTTTGTAACGACAACCAATTCATAAACAAATTAAGTTCCAATTTGTCCCCCAACCTATAGTACTTACCAGTTCCTTCTACTGCAAGTTGCAGTGTACCCAAAAAACATTCGATTGGAACGATAAAATACATAAATAGTACGTGATAGTACACCAACTTTCGGCAGGCAAAAAATCGATTGTGACAATATATTAGTTCTCTGTATGCATTTAGCTGTCAAAACATTTTTTTAATATCGGCTAACACTAAATCAATAAATAAGTAAAGAAATCATTGCTCGTAAGTGGCCCATTTTGACTCAGCGTCTTTGCCTTTTTAAGGTAAAATACATAATTCAAAAGCGTCTGACCAAGCATGCCTGCATCCACTGAGTTTAACTGTTGACGGTGTGGTTTACAGCACGGCGGTTTTCAAAATTATGAAAAAAGTGTCGCCGTTAAAAACGTTGGTCGAGACTGTGATATCTGAAGGCGAACGTTCATTATTTGATCGCCGCGTCGATTTATTACTGAGTGAAATTTTAATTGAGGTTTACAAATCTGTGGTTTAACTAAAATTCAAATATGACTATTGTTTAACAACAAAAACGCGTTTTTTCTTTTTGTCAACTGTCAAATGCTTTCTTCTACTTTAAGGTAGGTAACACTAACGTGTATATGTTCAAATTACTACGAAACGCTGCACATTTTCTTTTAAAAAAACAAAAAAAAATAAAATGTAACCCTAATACCTATTGTTTTTAGATACGATTATGTATGCATGTTAATATTCTTACACGCATCGCAATCATTTTCTCTCAGGCAAGAAAGAAACATTTGCAAATCGTTCCTGTCCATTCAAGCGAGAATAACAATAAGAATAGCAACAACAAATAAATAATAACCTCTTGTTTGACCCACTTTTGTTTCGTTTGATTGGTATCTTTACTTACTTTTCTGCCAATTATTATTGTTTGCATATGTCAATAGTCGTCGTCTCCAGTTTCTCTCCTAATACTTGTACTCGTAGAACGCGACGAGCGAAGTGTTGTGGAAAAATGCGAAACCTTTAAACGCAAGTGTGCTTTGTGAGTACGACGAACTGATGGCGGTCACACCACATTGTTTCTCTATCTGCCCTTTTGGCTTCTGGTTGGCCAATTTTGCAACAAACGCTCAATTATCATTTTGCATTTAATGGAGCATTTCGCAATTCAACGACGGTAAATGCTGTCTTAATTTGTCCGCCTTCGTCATACAGTTAAATTGGAGTGATTTGAGAATTACGGCGATAAATCGTACCGTTACTTTTCCATCTTAACTTCAGATGGCGCTGTAGCATCACAGCAAGGTGTAAAGTAGGCCAACCCACTAAGAGCCTTCGATAAACTTAACAGCTTTTATTGTATACAATTTCAAAATTTTAAAGCCATTACCTAAATTAAGTAAGGATTGTAGAGCGTTAACATTTAAATTACATAACACAGTGCAACATTTCACTGCCGCACTTGACGTTAACTGTCCCGTTCCCCAACCAGTCCGGATAAAGATTCCCAAGTAGCCTTTTAAAAAGTTTTTCACTCTAAATTATTATTTTCTCGTCACAAAAAACACGCTGAAGTGAAGTGCTAAAAACACAAATTAATCAATAACATTTGTTTGATTTGCCATAAGGTTGACAAAAAAAAATAAACAACATACTTAGTAGGGACATACATACTGTTACAACATTGAACACACCCATTTCAATAGTAGAACTGAACATACCCCGTTAATGTCATATGGGTTTTGATAGCTAACCTCATAGCGTTAGTCTGTAACGTGATTTTAAAATTGTTTCAACTTTCATCATGGAGTGGTCAGATAATGAGAACCGTATCGCTGTAATAGCGCTTTTCAAATGTGAAATAAAAAGAAGCGATACTTTCAAAACGCTCCGGCCACTAGGGATTAGCCGCATGTTCGTCTACTGATGCATAAAACTGTTTGAGGAGACTGGAGATGTAAAAGACCGCCACCGGTCGGGCCGCCTACGCTCTGTTCGAACACCGCATGTCATCAAAGCCGTTAAATCAAGAATTCACAGAAATCCGCTCCGAACACAGAAAATCATGGCCCGTGAGATGAATATCACGCAAAAGTCCATGAGTCGAATCATTAAAAAAGACTTGGGACTTGGGGCTTTCAAACGACGTACCGGACATTTATTGACTGCAGCTGTAAAAAAAAATAGGATTGAAAAATGTAAACGTCTTTTGGTGAAGCACGCTGATAACCTGCACCGAAAAATTTTGTTCACAGATGAAAAAATTGTTACCGATCAGGAAAAATTTAACAAGCAAAATGATAGAGTGTATGCGCGGTCATCAAAGGAAGCATCTGAACTGATCCCAAGGGTGGAAAAGGGTCATCACTTAGATTCAGTCATGGTTTGGTGGGGTGTCTTACGATGGGGTCACTGACCTGCATTTCTGCGAACAAGGAGTCAAAACTTCAGCCAAAGTTTACCAAGAAACCGTTTTGAAAGCCGTTGTGAAGCCACTTAACAGTTCCCTGTTCCAAAACCAGCCATGGACATTCCAGCAGGATTCTGCGCCGGCCTATAAGGCTAAAACGTCCCAGGCCTGGCTTCGAAACAATTTGCCAGCGTTCATTTCCTCTGAAGAATGGCCCTCAGGCAGTCCAGATTTGAACCCATTGGATTACAAAGTGTGGACGGTTTTAGAGGACAAGGTTTGTCACCAAAGATACCCAAACTTTGGATCTCTTAAGACAGCTTTGGTTCGAGCTGGGGCCAATTTTCCGATGGATGAGGTTCGTGCAGCTATTGACGATTGGCCAGTGCGACTTAAGGCGTGTGTAAAGGCAAAAGGCGGACATTTCGAAAAAGTAGATTCTTTTTGGATACAATATACATCAATAAATATATTAAAAATATTTGGTCCAAAAAGATTCAGTACTTTTTATTTTACAGCATAAAACGTGTATCACAGTATTTATGTCCCTACTAAGTATTTGCGGATGTTGAGCCAAGTTATTGACCAAATAAGAGATTTTTTTATGATTTTGAAGCACTAAATGCCGTTCGGTTCGCCGAGATATAGCAGAGATCTAGTCTCTAAAAAGTTGTAAAAGTCCTCTTTGAATCAAAAAAATGACGATGCGATAACTCATAAACTTAAGCCAAATTGGCAAAACGTATTATGCCAAAAACCAAGTTTTGGAGTGTACTTTCATTAAAAAATCGTACGACCGAAAAAGTGTGTTGCAGTGTGTAATTTTTCTATTTTTTCTCATCATCCCACATCCAAGAGTTTTCGCTACGGAAAAATTGTCCTGTAGACCTGCGTAGACAGAAACAGCTGTTTGTTGCCAAGTCTTAAAAAGGCTGTCTTGCGTCACAACAGCTAGTGCGTAAGTTAGTGCCAACATCTTGTCTTGTCTGTAGGTCACTGTTTGAGAAGATTTCCCCTTTTCGTGTTATATTTCTTTCTGACTGAAAAATAACCGAAGCGCTGTCCCAGTTCCTGATTTAAGCCTATTTTTCACCTAAAACGAAATTCCCACTCACATAAGAAATACATGAAGCTAAGCAAACGAAATTTAATATTGGTTAATTCCGTTTAGTTATATTCGTTTGGAGGTATTCAGCTGAAACGAAAAGGTGGCAGAATATGCAACTGTTACAGTGATGATTATAAGAGCAGTCTATCCTTTTTTGTTTGATCAAGAAATTTTTGAAATTTACAAAAAATAAATTAACAAATGCTGTGAAGTTCTTTTTGAGGGTATTTAAATGAATATGAATAAAATTATTTTTTTTTGAAAATGAATAACGGCTGCTTCCTCCTCACTGCTCCACACTAAAATTCTTTCGTGTAGAAATAAATGCAAAACTCCTAAGCGAAAATTTCGTTTTAGGTGAATACTAGGCATCAATATAGTGGTTAACAATAGATTACAGAAAATTTATCCAATTAAAGTTATTTGATTAGGAATTTCATTTATTTTTATTTTTAAATGAATAATTTGTATCCTCTTCGGAATTGTCGCCTGAGTTTATTTATTTTGGCAAATATCAAAAATTCCTAGACCAAGTTATTATAAACATAAATTTTCGTTGCAGATGCCGAAAATGTCTGTACTGCTATTGCTAAAAAGTAAATTCCGCCACCGTTTGCGTTCCACCAAATGAAAATTTCGGAACGGTTTATACGAAAATTCCGTTTGCTTGGCTGCATGTATAAAACCATATCGTTTTGGGTTAATAATTATGTTTCAGGTCAATACTTGTGGCTTATGAATGCAAATAATAAAGTTGGAATAATAATTTTATCGACAGCATAATTTAGAAGGGACTAATCTTGATTTTTTCGAAACCCCTTTTTTTACATATTTTGGTAGAAGTTTGTTTATTTCGGTCTTTTTATCTATCATTAGAATTCTGAATGAATAGTTATATAGATTTTTTACAAATGACTAATTAATTTTACTAAAATTGCTTGAATAAATGCTTAAACCGACAAAATATAATTTGAATAGAATTAAAAAGCAAGTGCGTCGAAACAAGAGGTGTTTTAAGGGAGCCCCCCCCATTCTGGACTCTCCAAACAAAATTTAAGAACTAATTTGTTGTAGCTGGAAAGTGGCAAAACAGCCACAAAAGTTAGTTTAAAAACAAGGAGACTTTTATGAGACATGATTTATCTACTTATATCGTATTTGCTATCAGTCTTTGTTACCAAGACCACCTTTAAAACTTCTTAATCAAGGCTAATTCTCTCTGCTACGATTAAAATTAAAATGTTTTAAATGGCCCACCCTATTCGTCATTCCTTTTGTTTTGTACTACTCTCCAATCCACAGTTGCTGGCAGAAAAAAATCATTTTTATTTATTTATTTACAATATATTTAAAAAATCTTTTTTATTTCTGATTTAAAAATATCTTAAATATTTAGAGAAACTGGCGTTCTACTTTTTTTTATGAAAAAAAATAGAAAACATTTTATTTAAACTTTAAAATGTTTCATTCAAGGGCTGCTATATATATTTATGGCCTAATAATGAAAATGCGAATATTTATCATCAAAAATGGTTTTATCGTTTCTCAAAGTATTCTCCAGCATTATTTATACACTTTTGTATGCGCTCAAACCAATTGTCAAAGGTTTTTGAACGCTTCAACAGCATCTTCTGGTGACGAAAATCGTTGACCACGCATTTTTTTTCATCTTTCTCAAAAAGGCGCTGGTTTGAGCCGATGTATGAGAGCTCGCATTGTCATGGTTCGTTTTTCGAATTTCCCGAAGACTTCAGGCAAACAAATCGTGGTGTACCACTCAGAATTGACCGTCCTACGTTGATCAAGCGAAACAGTCGCCACATGACCAGTTTTGCCGAAGAAACAGGCGACCATTTGTTTCGAAGTGTTTCTTCCACAAACAACTTTCGTTGGATTTGGCTCGTCTTCAAAGACCCATACGGTCGATTGCTGTTTTGTTTCGGGCTCATACACATAGATCCATGATTCATCACCTGTGACGATCTTATAAACGTCTTCTGAAGCACCGCGATGGTATTTTTTTTTCAAAATTTCTTTGCACCAATCCACACGATTCTATTTTTTTTGATCGATTGTCAAATTGTGAGGGATCCAACGAGAACAAACCTTTTTTACGGCCAGGTGTTCATGCAATATCGAATGTATGCTGGTGGAAGAAATGCCCAAGGATGCCTCTTTCTCACGGTATGTCACATGACGATCTTACATTATCAGTTCACGCACGGCATCAATGTTCTCTGGCACAACGGCCAGTTTTTGGACGACCTTCGTCTTAGAGCGAGCGTCGGCCACGATTGAATTCATTATACCAGTTTTTCACAGTGTTATAGGATGGTACTTCATCGTCATACAAAGATTTAAGTTCACCGATGCACTCTTGTCGTGATAATCCACGTCGAAATTTGTGAAAAATGATCACACGAAAATTTTCACGAGTTAATTCCATTTTTTTGCCAAATTGATTTTTTCAAGTCACTTTAAACAACACAAATGATGGTCGTACGTCAAAATGTTCTGAGTACGCTTATGCTAAAAAATGTCAAACTTTCCAATGGAAATTTCAGATGGCGGCAGGCTACACTTAGTGTTGCCTAGGCCAGATATATATGTAGTAACCCTCTTATAAATTTTAAAAATATTCTTTTGCTAAAAACTACTGCAAACATTTTGTGATATTTTTGGAGATAAGTCTTTCAGTGCAACAGATGTTTAATAATTGTGTGGGTAACCTATGAGATATTCTAAGATTTTCGGAAAATTTTAATCACAAAAATGAAACAAACTGCGTTAATATTGCCAAATCTTAGCATTTTCAAATTTTGGTGATGAAAAAAAAGCTTATCACACTGACTACGTTTGGGTTACACAAATTACGCAACTCTCATTCTCAGTTGTCAATACCCTCTCAAAGTTGATTGGCCAAATTTTCGCGTTTCTTTCTTTTTTTTCTCAAAATATAACAGAATATGCTACGATTAGTTAGTGGTAGTCGAAGTGTAGCTTGCTTGCGCACGTTGTAACTCACAACCACTTTTAACGCTGATTCTTTCTTTGGCTTTATCGATTTAATTTAAATTTGTTTAGTTTACAACAAGTAATTCGATGCAACTTCCTTATTTACACTGCAACCATAAACTACAGCTGCCAGTGTATGTGAGTTAACTGCAACACCTACTTAAATCAAATGTATTGAAGCGGAAAAGCAACGCCTGTTTGTCTGTCCGTTTTGCCTTGTGCCGTTTATAAATAACTGATTTAACGATGTTAGCTTGTCGGTCACCAACGAGTGCGTGCGTGTGTGTGTGTTGCCATTCGTACCTCGCCAGGGAAAGTTAACAGCTCAAAACCTGCACCCTCGCTAAATACAAATGAACCACCTCTAGTTACCTGTACTTTACTGTTTAACTGTAGAGTTGAACATGGTGTAGTCCTAGGTGAGGGTCAATTAACCCCTCTTTGCACTACAATTCATGAGTTATGTAGCTAGTTCTATGTTGTATACTACATCTACTGTCCCATAGTTCCAGCTGGGGATCAATTGACAATATGAGAAAATGTTTTTTTTTTCATTTATTACTGTTTATTTTATTTTGTGTGTAAAAAAATTTTAATTTTTGACTGCTTCTCCACCACTGCGATTTGAACTTGGGACCTTCTAATTGAGAGTCGAGCAAACAACAACTGAACTAATGATGATAATGATGATCACTTCTAATAGTGACAATTTCATAAATATAAATTTGAGGTCTCTCTTTATACTTAAATATTCTCTTACCATTCCCCTAGTTCTAAGGAGCATCGTAGAGCCTTAACGATACTCACCACCATGTCTAGAGCGAAAGCGGAAAGTAAACATTTATACTACCTACTGCACTACCAGTCTACAGAGTAGTGCGTCTCTTCTGCACTACATTGGAGTTGGTATGACAAATAGTAACAATGCAGCTAGTTACGTTGCATGCGATAGCGTGCCATAAAGGTAACTAACTGACTGGATTTCCAGTCGTGTAAATACTAATTTAGCGGGACGTTCTTCTATCGCTCACCTCCCGCCTATTTGTCATATTACAAATTGGTCCATTAAACACCACATCCCCTCTTCCATACCATTCCTCCATTCATCGATCGAACCAACAACCATTCATTCACATTCAATGCGTTGTGAGAGTTAACTACAATTGAAAGAGATTATGTAGTGGGTAGTTGTAGTTATCATTTCAAGTTAACTGCATACACTCACCTGGAAAGAGAGTAGGATGTGCTAGTATGTGTGTGTGGTGGCAAAAAACAGAACTCAAACAACAAAAACAAAGAATCGACAGACCACCCCGACATCGTAAACTGCGAATATTAAATAACCTCAATTCAATTCTAGCACAGCATACAGTATCGGACAAAACATTTGCAACCAACATGAAAATTTCATAATTTTGCCTTGTACAAAATATGGGATTTTGTTATGGAGCATTCCATGTAAAAGAGGAAAACATAATAAATTTCAAATTTCAATGGATTATTGGTAATTCAGTAATAAGATATCTGTAACGGTTTATTTTTCAATAATCTGTCGATTTTTTTTTTAAAAAATAAAGAGAATTGGCATTTTTATCTCCGCAAACTTTGATTTCATAGAAATTGAATTTGGCAACAAATTTTCTTCATACTTGCAACACTGTTTTTGATAGTTTTGACAGTTGTTGAAAGTTGGCGAGTGTGTTTTATCGAAATTGTGGAAAAAAACTAAATAGCTGCATACAAAAGGTATGTTAGATTTGGTGTATTTCTTCTTTTAACAAATGCATGTCGTCACGGTAAAAAGTATAAAATTTGTTTTCCCTTCAACAAATATGAGTTAATGAATAAAGTTTTTCTAGAAGGAAAATAATTGTGTCGATTACTATTTGAACACTTTTGCTTAGTTTAAATGATTATGTTATAATTCCGAGACTGGGTTTATATGTGTCCCACCAGTCACATTTGACTAGCTGACACTGACATAATATGTCAATCTATGTGACAGCTCATAGAGAAAGGGACCTAAGGGTAAAATAAAAATCAATTTTCACTTTTTTTTGATGTTGACAACATCTGAGCATCGAATGAGGCCGATCCCATGCCCCAAAAGTGTTTCCTCTCTGAGATATGCGCGTTTTATGAAAGTAATGGTACACCAAAGATACACGTATTTAAATCTTTAAAATGGCTCTCCTGAACAAAACTGGTTTTTACCCTTAGGTCCCTTTCTATTTTGCGCGCCACATATTATGGAATTTTATCAGTTTAAAACCCGATTTACGTTGTCGACTCTCTGTTTCTCTGCATCGGACTGGGGTATTAAAATTAGTTGGAGTTTTTTTGCTTCCGGCTATGGTAAGGGAGCAGTTGATGACATTGGAGAGCCACAGCAAAGAGAGCCATTTGGTCTATTATCATGTCCAGAAAAACAATAATTTAAAACAGCTGGGACTGCTACAAATTGGACATTTTCTTTGTCGCTGTTGCCGATATTGAAAAACATCAAGAACCACTTCGCGAAAGATGGAAGCTCATTTAAGCAATTCCAAACATACAGAGACACCATCATTTTCAGTCTCAAGGAAACAAATGCATCGTGTACTCTCTCACAGCAACATCTTGTCAATCCAAAAAGGCTTCTTTAATTCAAGAAGAAAAATTTATTTATTCTGATGTTGACTCCAATGACAGTGAATCATAAGAATCAGTTGCGACACAGAATTTTCCTTTATTTTTGTTATGGAAAAGAGATTTATTTTATTTTTATTGATAACTTGAGTATTTTTTTCATTTTGTTTATTTTCTTTTGTTTTCTACTCAAAATTATAAAAAATATTCATTAAAAAAATTTACGTACTCGTATTTTGTACTTGTCCCACCAGTCACAAAGACCTGTCCCACCAGGCACGATTCAATTATTTTTTCAATCATTTCTATGAATGGTATAGGTCTGATTTGTAATGAAAACCAAAGCGTAGGATATATATTTTATATCATGTAAAAGTCTCACATGAAAAATATTTTGTTTGGCTAAAATCAATTTATGTGTACACAGTAGTCAATGAAAGGGTGTTGTTAGTGTCCCAACAGCCACAATCATTTAAATAATAATAGTTCAGAAGAAAACATCTTTTTTTAAGTTTGTTAATTGTAGTTTTATAAATTAGTCACTTAACTTAACTTAAATTTATATTTTACTATTTTACAAGTTATGATGACGAAGTTATAACGCATAAGTCCCACCTGTCACAATGGAATGCCCCTTATTTGATCTATTTTTGATCATTTATGTAAAAATGTAAAAGTAGACAGCCGCTTAAATTAAAAAATAAAATGCTCTGTTCAATAACAAACTATTTTCTGTGATACACCATACCATAAATGCATCAGAATTTTCAACTTTATGAAGATGAATTTTCTGCTTGGTAACTAACTAGAGGTTTTTAACTGGCGTAGAGTCCAGTGACTGAGATGGTCATTGCATTACATTATCATTAAGTTGCAGAAAAACAATTTGTTATCCCATTCGAGGTGTGTTTGGGACCATAATCCTTAAATCGCCCACCCTGTATGTAATAATAGTATTATCGGCTAAATATTGCTGGTCTTTTCGAATAATATACGCACTATTTTTTTTAATAGCAAATAAGATATAATAAGAACAAATAAGATACGATTTTTTTTCGAATTTTTTTAAAGCTAAACCTTATGATGGAACAAAATTTCGCTGAATTTTATGATTTCTATTTGCCTTTAAAAATTGATTATGTTTCAAAAATGTAAGGTATACAACTTAATCTAAAACATACATCTATGATTTATAAACAACTTAATATCACTTTTCAGATATTCTAAAAGTTTAAGCCTATTCAAAATACAGTCTAAAAATTTATTTTTATTTTCCTTTAACTACTCACGAAAGAAACTATCAAATCAATTCATTTTTAACACTGAATTTTTCATCATCAATTCAAAACTGAGCCCTTCTGCAAGTATGATCAGACTTTGCAGGACAACATAACCCCTTCGGTAGTTCATAATTTTTATTTTATTTTTCTTTTATTTTTATTTTATTTATTACGACTGAGATGATTCATAATAAGTATAAACCATAGAAGGTATAATTTTTGGCGAGTAAATAATTCAGTAATTATACTCCAATGACGTAAGTAGACTTAATTGGACGGGTCCTTTGAAGTCTTCTATTGATACATTGTGATGCAATTATTTTCTCCATATCAGAGTTGTTGTGATGCCAAAGTCTAGTTGCGTGCTTTTGAGCAAATGATATTATATTTTCTGCTACGGATTTAATTTTAAGATCTCTTTGAAGATCAGAGCTACTCACCATGGAACATTTACTATGATTCGTAGTATTTTATTTTGTAATTTTTGAATATTTCCGACTTCGCGCTGATTAGCACATCATCATAATTTGATGCCATATGTCCATATTGGTTGCAAAAAGCCAATTTAGTTGTTTATATTTGAGCTCATAAATGGCATCCACAAGTGAGCTCTTTAGTAAGTATAATCAGATTTAGGAGGACAACATAACTCTGTCGGTGGCTCATAAATGACGCCCAGAATTAACTTTGTGTTCAAACTCACAAACGAATAGGAATACAGGTCGTATTTTTTAGTTCTCCTATTTCCTTTATAAAGGCCCAAAAAATGTAATTCTTTGGTTTTCTGATTTTTGTCCACGATACGGAACTCAGTGCAGTGGCCCAAAAGATGCTTCCTCAGATATATGGGTTTGTAGAGTACATTATTCTGTATTCGAAATAGTTTGTAAAAAATAAGTTTTTAGAAATCTGCACGTTCCTAAGTGTGCTGACATCGTGTAGGACAACTATTCGAGTGGTGGCCAAAAGAAACGTATTGCAAAAATCCTGTATTGCAGAACAGCAGAACCGCGTCGATGGCTTATAAACTGCGTCCAGAACTAACATGATCTAGAGCAAGTGTTCAAAAGTTTGTACTGATCCCGCTGTTGTGCAGTTCTGCGAAAAATCCTCGTACGTGAGGTTTAAGTGAATGACGTCATGATCCTGAGATAACGATGCTCTGAATGGTGCAGAATTTCCATTGGATTGATTGTCGTATGGCACGTTGCGTCATTCCGCTGAAATCACTTGTTTTCCATTTTGATTTTTTTAAGTTGTTGAACTAAAGAGAGTTCTCTGTAGACGGTTCTGGTCAGGCAGCGTCATTTTCAAGAAATAGCGGAAGAAAGACGGCTTAAATCCAAACCAAAGAGTAATTTCCTATGGATACATTGACACTTGTACCTGAAGAAAGCGCGTCGTCGCTAAAGATAAGTTTTAACCAACTCTCGCTTTGATAAAAGAAAAAGTTTTATCATTTTAATGTGCTGCTTAATCGTGTTACTTGACATGATAATTTAATAATATTTATTAAAAAATAAACAACAGATTTGTCAGTCTTGCAACGTCGAACCGCCCTAGTTGGGAAACATTTTACTTTCAATCTTGCATTCGTTAAAAACTTTGCTGTTATTAAAGATACATTCTGCAACAAAGTTCTGTGCCATAAACTCAAAGTCCTACTGTATCTTAATGGGATTGTAACTTTTAGTTGACACAAGTGTGGGCCAGTTTAATTTTTGGTAAGTGTAAAGAAACTTTGGAAGCTTTCCAACCATCCATCTAACTTAGTTTGCGCGAAAATGGCGAGAACTTTAAAGAAAAAATGAAAAATGTTTGCCCTAATTGCCGTGCTAATTTTGTTTCTTTACGTTTATGACCACATCACGTTTTGATGATTAAATTTCACCGAATGTTCGTTTTTATGGTACCCATACGTACGTACTTACATACGTTTACATTGACAAAAATAGGGCGTTTTTCCCCACAAAATAGTTTTTCTTCTCTCATGGCTGTCATAGTTGTTGTTGAGTGCAAGAAAAAAGTTGTCTTCCTCGCTCGTCCGTCTACGCTGTGACTATGAGAAATTTAATACTTTTTGTAGTTTTTCATTACGCTGTTTTTTTTTTTGTTTTTTTCTGGTCATGACTATGTCCGTCTGATGCCCCCCGTCGCCTGAGTACTGTCTTTATATTCCAGGGAGTGATGGTGTGGTGTTGTTGCTCTTGTCAGACATACCTTAGTGTGTGTGTTGGTTTGTCGTGTAAGCTTTTCTTTGTCATTCGTGAACTCTTGTACTTGCCGTAATCACTCGCCACCGTCGACCCACACGTCCGTTTCATCCATACACCATATGTAGCTACACATGTGTGTATGTCGCGTCGCGTAAGTTCTTTAGCACAACTTTTTATAATTCAATTAAAGGGAATTGAAGAAATTTTGTTTTTGCACTTTTGACTCATGACTTCTCTCCCCAATCTAGCCAACAGACGGACACACACAAACCCACCCATCATGAGAGGAGGCTAGCGCAACGACACCTCACGCTAGTGTTGCCAATCCTACGATTAGGAAAATCCTGCAAAGAGACTCAGAAAATGTTTTTTTTTAGCGATTTTTTTTTTGCATTTAGAATGAAACTGAAAGAGTAAGAAACATTTTTAACGGATTTTTAGTGCTGCCAGTAGCGTTGCCATGTTAAATTTTGAAAAATCTGTTAATTTCTAAAGAAACTTTTTTTTATTCTATTTTATTTAGAAGTTATTTATTCTTTCAATGCCACTTTAAGTTCATATCGCACTTGTTTAAAAGCAGGACGAAATTTAAATTTGAAGAATTTCATATCGCACTTGTTTAAAAGCAGGACGAAATATAGACAAAAACTGTTTAAGTACTCCAAGACATACAGGGTCACATTCATAAGAAGGTTTCAAATTTCCTTACAAAAATGTTCTACATAATTTTATTAGTGTCGGCCATTAAAATTTTAAATTTCAATCGGCTGTGAAAAAAGTACTGCTAATTTTTTCAAATTTCTGATTTTATTGGAAAGGTTGAACTTTGTCCTGTAATAATGGAACAAAAATCGTTCATATGACTACCAGAACTGGCTCGGCAGTACTTCATCCGACGCAATTTTTCAGATCCTTTTCGATTGTTTCGGGTCGAATCCTTTCAATGGCAATATCGATTTTATGTTTTCGCGCTTTAATAGTCTCTGGGTGCTTTGCTTAACATTTATCCCTAATGGATCCCCACAGAACATAATTCAAAGGGCTCAAATCCCAGCTCAGAGGCAGCCAATTGACATTACAATTTCGGCTGATTATTCGATTTTCAAAAACAGTGCGTAAAATATCGATGGTTGCGTTGGCTGTGTTGCAAGTGGCCTCGTCTTGGTGAAACCAAATGTCGTCCATGTCATTCCCTTGAATTTTTGGAAACAAAAATTCGTTGAGCATGAAGCGCTCATTCGCTCACTTGCTCATTTCGAAGAAAAATGGCCGACAGCCCAAAATCCACACCAAACTGTGACTCGTTCTTGATGCATTGGCTTCTCAAAAGTCATGTGTGGGTTCTCTAAACCCCGTATGCTACAATTTTGCATATTGACATAGCCACCGAGATGAAAATAAGTTTCGTCTGAAAACACGATTTTTCGGTAAAATTCTTCATCTCCTGCCAAACAATCTTCAGAACATTAGGCGAAGCGATAACTCATCGGATGGTGTTCCATTATAATGGCCATTAATTAATGCATAGAATTTATGGCTTGGGTAATAGGTTGTCATTACCTGGTAATGCAAAGGGCAATGAGTTATACATGCCACGTTTTGCTGGATATGTTATGATGCGATTATATTGTCACACACTTAAGTTAAATCAAAAGATTTGTTATGCCTGCAAATAACTTATAAATACTTACGAGTAGACATACAAAACATTTGTAATGGATAATGTGTTCCTTGCGTCTTAAGACCTCTTATTTCGAACTCCTTTTATGCCAGTGACTTCGAATGTTGAACTGTGGCAACACTGTGTTACTCACATGCTGCCGTTACGCAACGCAAGACAATATGAGGAAGCAATGAATGGCGGCTGACTGTCACTCGGCCATCATTCACCGCGTGGTCGTTCCAGGGCTTGAGATATCGGTGCGGGTGGAGTCGCTGTTTAGTGATGGTGTTGTTGATGGTCATTTGTCGATTTTATGCGTTCTCGCTGTGTCGTCGTGTTCAGCACTGCGGCGTATTCTTTTTTCGTTTTTTGCACAGCCTGGTGTGCTGATTGTTGGTTGTTTGTTGGCTACTTGTAGCTTTCCTTAAGTAATGTATGTACGGGGAAGCATTATTAATAGGTTTATTACCTTTTGGAATAATGCCACAGTACTCACAGCACAGTGTGCGAAGTGGCAGCGGCCGAGTATACCACTCCACACCACTATCCATGTGTGTTTGCTTCAAAACACTCAAAGAAAAAATACTGCTGAAAGGTTAGTGAACAGACTGCTAAGCACTTGAATCTCATGGTACAATAATAGTCGTGATGTGCGGTCAAATGTAGAGAAAATAGTACGTTATCCGAAACAATTTATGTCTATGATTTTGTAAGGAAAAAAAATGAATTTACTTCTTCGACATTTAAAAGCAGAATATGCTGGAAATGGAAAAGGCTGATTAAACAATTAACACCAGGGTCACATCCTCCTGGCGACATATATATGCCTTCTCGAGAACCGGCTGTTCAGTTTCTAAAGAAAGAAAAAACAGTCTGTTTTTTTTTCCAATTCCCTGATTTCGAATAAACCTGGTTTTTTGGGACGCATAAACGGTTTTTTGAATTCTCCTTGCGTGGAGCCAAAATGTTGCCAATATGTAATGTAAATAAAAAATTCTCTTGGATAGTTCATTTCCAATAATATAACTTCTGTATTAAACAGTACGCAGGTATCCATCTTTATTAATTATAAAGCACATTCACCAGTTTTTTTTGAATGATCTGTCAAAATCCATCTATTCGTTCCATATTTAAATAAGGATTGGTACAAAACATCCTTCGGAATGTTGTACAAGGGCTGCTATACATATTTCTGGCCTAATATTGAAAATGCGAATATTTAACATCAAAAATGGTTTTATTTTTTTTTCAAAGTATTCTCCAGCATGATTTATACACTTTTGCATGCGCTCAAACCGATTGTCGAAGCACTTTTTCCACTCCGATTGAGACACCCCCAAAAGATGGTTTTTGAACGCTTGAACGGCATCTTCTGGCGACGAAAATCGTGGACCACGCATTTTTTCCTTGATGTGCGGGAATAAAAATAAGTCATTGGGCGCCAAGCCAATTAATTAATTCGACGTTTTGGCCGGTCAAAAATGCTCTGGTTTGAGCCGATGTATGAGAGCTCGCATTGTCATGTTGCACAATGATTCTTCTCTTGTTCGTTTTTCGAATTTCTCCGAAGACTTCAGGCAAACAGAATTAACCGTCCTACGTTGCTCAAGCGGAAAAGTCGCCACCATGACCAGTTTGGACCAGTTTTCAAAAATGCGCTGGTTTGAGCCGATGTATGAGAGCTCGCATTGTCATGTTGCACAATGATTCTTCTCTTGTTCGTTTTTCGAATTTCTCCGAAGACTTCAGGCAAACAGAATTAACCGTCCTACATTGCTCAAGCGGAAAAGTTCATGACTAGTTTTGCCGATGAAACAGGCAACCATTTGCTTCGAAGTGCTTCCTCCACGAACAACTTTCTTTGGATGTGGCTCGTCTTCGAAGAGCCACACGCATAGATCCATGATTCGTCACCGGTGACGATCTTATAAACGTCATTTGAAGCACCGCGATCGTATTTCGGTCTCATACGCATAGATCCCATGATTCGTCACCGGTGACGATCTTATAAACGTCATTTGAAGCACCGCAATCGTATTTTTTCAAAATTTCTTTGCTCGTGTCGAGCCTTTTTTGAGCGATTGTCAAATTGTGCGGGATCCGACGAGAACCAACCTTTTTTACGGCCAGGTGTTCATGCAATATCGAATGTATGCTGGTGGAAGAAATTCCCAAGGATGCCTCTATCTCATGGTATGTCACTTGACGATCTTGCATTATCAGTTCACGCACGGCATCAATGTTCTCTGGCACAACGTCCGTTTTTGGACGACCTTCGTCTTTGAGCGAGCGTCAGCCTCGATTGATTTTATAAAAGCAGTTTTTCGCAGTGCTATAGGATGGTGCTTCATCGCCATACAAAGATTTAAGTTCATCGATGCACTCTTGTCGTGATAATCCAAGTCGAAAGTTGTGAAAAATGATCGCACGAAAATGTTCACGAGTTAATTCCATTTTTTTTTGTCAAATTGATTTTTTCAAGTCACTGTAAGCAACACAAATGGTGGTCGTGCGTCAAAACATTCTGAGTACGTTTATGCTAAAAAATGTTAAACTTTCCAATGCAAATATCAGAAGGCGCGAGGCAACACTTAGTGTTGCCTAGGCCAGAAATATATATATATATATAGCAACCATCGTAAGGAGTCACAGAAATAAAAAGTATCGGAAAAAGACTTGTGTATGGTATCCTGAAATCGAGAATAAAATGATGGTATGGAATTTTTTTTAATATACATGGTGGTCCAAATATGACTCAAGTGTTCGCCATATAGGTTTCGAAGAAGTTCCATTGTGTCTCTTGCTGTACGAGGGCGGTTCGGAAAGATCTTAGCCTATCAATGAAAAAGAATAGTTAGTTTTTCAAAAATATTTTTATTTTTCAATATAATCTCCTGAAACTTCAATACACTTAGTCCAACGCTTATCTAGCAATTCTATTCCTTCATTAAAATAGTTTTCCTCAAGGTCTTCAAAATAGTGGTTTACAACTGTAATTGCATCTTCATTTGAGGTAAAACGCTTGCCAGCAAGGAATTTTTTAGATTTGGGAACAGGTAAAAGTCACTGGGAGCTAAATCAGGAGAATAAGGTGGGTGGTCAAGCAACTCGGACTTTAATTTGTTGATTTTAGCCATTGTTAAAACACTCTTGTGCGCTGGTGCGTTGTCTTGATAAAAAATTATTTTTTTGTGTTGTAAGCCAGGACCTTTTTTCTCGAATTTATACATTTAATTGATCTAAAAGGTTGCAATAGTACTCTGAATTTATTGTTTTACCCTTTTGCAGATAGTCAATCAATAAAATACCTTTGAAGTCCCAAAAAACCGTTGCCATAACCTTACCAGCCGATTGAATTGTTTTTGCCTTCTTTGGGGTACTTCCTCCAGCTTCAGTCCATTGTTTGGATTGTTCTTTTGTCTCTGGAGTATAGTGGTGGATCCATGTCTCATCAACAGTTATGAAACGACGCTTAAAATCCATTTTATTTCGCTGAAAACGATCTAAACAAGCTTGAGAAATGTTCATTCTTATGCGTTTTCGGTCGACTGTTAACAAGTCCGGCACCCATCTTGAAGAAAGCTTTTTTATCTGTAGTTCTTCATGCAAAATTAAATGGACTTGATCATTTGAGATGCCCATGATATTAGCTATTTCACGCACTTTTATTCGTCGATCATTTAATACCATATCATGCACTCTGGCGACAATTTCTGTTGTTGTTGCTGTTTTTGGACGTCCACTACGTGGTTTATCTTCAATGCTTGTACGTTTAATTTCAGCAACCCAATTTTTTACTGTTGCATATGAAGGAGCACTTTCACCTAACACATTCACCATATCATTATGAATTTCTTGTCCCGATAAACCTTTTTTATGTAAATATTTAATGACACCACGCATTTCTAATGTTTCCATTGTAAAAAAATCGCGGATGCGTCTTTTGTGAACAGCTGTTTCTATATGAAGGACTTGCCAGATCGAAACAAAATTTAACATGTGTTCATAGCATGGAAGTTTCCAAAACACATAACATTTTTCTGTTTATACCGCGCTTTTTGTGCTAGGCTAAGAAGTTTCCGAACCGCCCTCGTATGCGCATTGGACACAACTTGACGAATGGTTCCATCATTCGTCAAGTTGAGAATAATTCTAACATTCTCAATCATAGTCCTATACTTATACAGAGCCCCGTTAATGGTTTTTGGATGACCCTCCTCATTTTCCCAGAAAACATCAATATGTAATTGACGCTGAAGGGGAGACTCAATCATGTTGTTACTGGGTGCTGATCTGACATTATAATGACGATGATAATTTCGTTGAGTTGAGATAATATACTTGCCAGAAGAATATTAAAATTCAACAATTTTGACACGTTGCTGTTCATCACACCTGCAAAAGATTTTTTCAGGGGTTGACCCAGTCCATGTGTAGGGAATATTTTTACCTCTCGACCGATCTGGTCCATTTTCAATACTAACCGTTTCAGTCCATCAACAGATGCTCCAGATGCTCAGCCACCTAGCTTCCATAGGGCGGTCTGTAGTTTGCTTTCCACAGACAGAGAGATATGCGGACAGACGAACATGGCTAGATCATCTTAGAATTATTCGACGAATCAGAATATATACAGAATATATACAATATTTCGAGGTGTTGCAAACGAAATGCCAAAGTGAATATATCCTCTATACTATGATGGAGGGTGTAACAAGTAAAAAAGTCGTTAAATTCGGCCAGGCCGAATCTTTTATATCCTTCACCGTCCCTATGTTACTAAAGCGCAAACAATTTTCCGTTTTTTGGGCATTTTCGGCGCATGCGCCTGACCCTTATCTCAGTCAAAACTTATTTGGATATGTAGCATAATTTACTTTAAATTATTGGCCCATATGCCAATATATTGACTTTTCATCGAAATTTTATTTTTGCCATGCGTGACGTTTTTTTGGGCCACATGTGCCAAAACGGCCAGTAATTATGTACTTGCTAGAGGTATTAACAGAGTCCCAATTAACTATGGCCATCCTTGTCGGTCTAAAAAAATTGTCATTTGTAAGCAAAGTGTATTATTTCGAGGAGCCTTTAGTCTCTTTAAGGGAAACTTTTTTTCTCCAGGGTCGATTTCGCCCATTTGCAATCCCAAATAGCTACTGCCCACAGTCATGCAAAAATTTAAGGTTCATTCGTTTGGCCGCTATCCTGCTTTTTTCAGACACAGGGATGGCTAAATCGTCTTAGAATTTTAATATTTGGGACGCGCAAAATAGAAAGGGACCTAAGGGTAAAAACCAGTTTTGTTCAGGAGAGCCGTTTTAAAGATTTAAATACGTGTATCTTTGGTGTAGAATCGTCGACTTGACTTTCATAAAACTCGCATATCTCTGGGAGGGAACACTTTTGGGGCATGGGATCGGTCTCATTCAATGCTCAGATGTTGTCCACATCAAAAAAAAAAGTGAAAATTGATTTTTTTTTACCCTTAGGTCCCTTTCTCTATGCGCTGTCACAAATATACATTAAAGGGTCTCCGATCAAGATTTCGTGGTGTTTCAAACGAAATGGCAATTTGGTGTACCCCTTGGTGGAGGGTATTCAAATTTAAAATTACTAACTGTGCAACTGCTTATAGTGGGTGATCCAAGTAGAGATACTTTTTTCAATAGCCTTTTTTTGACAGATCACGTGTGAGTCGTGTCATGCTGTCATGCTATTTTTGTTTAGAATTTCATCATGGAAAGACTTACGCCTGAACAACGTTTACAAATCGCTCAACTTTATTACGAAAATTCACAGAGAATGTGTTTCGTGCGTTTTCGAGCCAAATTTTGTTCAGCGATGAGGCCCATTTCTGGCTCAATTGAGCCAAATTTTGTTCAGCTATGAGGCCCATTTCTGGCTCAATGGTTATGTAAACAAGCAAAATTGTTGCATTTAAGACAAAGAGCAACCAGAAGAGGTTCAAGAGCTGCCACTTCATCCAGAAAAAACAACGGTTTGTTGTGGTTTGTGGGCCGGTGGAATCATCGGTCCATATTTCTTCAAATATGATGCCGGTGAGAACGTAACCGTCAATGGTGACCGTTATCGTGCCTTGCTAACCGACTATTTGATGCCTGAAATTGAAACTCTTGATCTCGGTGACATTTGGTTTCAACAAGACGGCGCCACTTTCCACACATCGCATCAATCAATGGATTTATTGAGAGAACTCTTCGGTGAGCAGATAATTTCGCGTTTTGGACCGGTCGATTGGCCACCAAGATCGTGTGATATCACAACGTTAGAGTTTTTCCTGTGGGAATATGTAAAGTCTAAAGTTTATGCAGATAAACCCGCTTCGATTCAGGCTTTGGAGAAAAACATAACGCGTGTCATTCGCCAATTACCAGTCGAAATGCTCGGAGAAGTCATCAAAAATTAGACTCAACGGATGGACCATCTGAGACATAGCCGCGGCCAAGATTTGTTAGACATAATCTTCAAAAAATAAATGCTAAAGAATGATCTTTCAAATGATAATAAACATTCCCCATACAATTTGAATTTTCTGTGTTATTTTTTTTTATATAAAAAAGTAGGGAACTTCGAAATGGAACACCCAATATTAGAGATGCTTAGCGACAACGCGGTATATTCAGTAGTTACCACATTTATTACCAGGTAATGATATTTGATTACCCAAGTGACACCAAACAAACATGTTAAGCGTAGACTTAGCGTTTAAAGCGCTTTACCACAAGCATTACTAGGTAATGAAAACTCATTACTCTTTGCATGTAGTAGTTAGCAAATTTATTACCCGATAATGATATTTTATTACCTAAGGCATGCAGTTTAGGCAATAAATAGTGGCATTAAATTCTTCAAGAAAAAGCATGTACAACACTTTAGCATTACCAGATAATGAGATTGTCTTACCCATACCATGACTTATAGCTAATAAATGGTAACACCGGTTTTTTTTTAAAAATGTTTTTTGTTTCCTTTATAAGCTATAGGCACTCCCTCCAGTAAGCAATTGGCGTTTAATCTATACTGACTGGTCTCAGCAGCGTTGGTATGTCTCTTTGAACACTTGAAAGAGGGAACAATATGCCTTATCTTCTAACTCAAAATGATTATAAGTTTAATTTCTATATTTACTAACATCCCACAATTCCTTCTCTCTATTTTATTCGTCGACGGCGTCGACGTTATTACATTTTTTTTTATTTTATTAAATAATAACCGACCCGGCAATAACCAAGATGACGATGCTAGCGTTGGTGGGGGCGGTAATGGCAAATAGCGATGATTTCATTTCAAAAAAGAAAAAAATTCTCGAAATATTCATCACGTTTAAAAAAGGGAGCTGTTTAGAAAAAAAGACGTAACGACCGCAACCAGCAAAACAAAGTAACGACAACGCAAGCCATTATACATCGCGTCACAACCCAGTTTAGCGCACACATATTCTAGGCATTTTTATGTTGTTTTTTTAATGTTTTGGGTATGTCCGCTTTAGTGTACACTCTGCTGGAAGTTGGGCTAAAATTCTATTCAACGCAAACGAAAAAATTATTTTCAATTAAGTAAAAAAATTGAAAAATAAACGATGATGCCAAACAAAATCGTGTGAAACATATTTTTAGAGAGAACGATTTATTTTCAAATAAATTTGTGTGTCCAAATCCGGCTGTGATTCACACTATGCAAGACTAGGAAAATGCTTGGCTATTGCTTGCAAATTTAAAAATTAGAATTTAATTAACAACTAGAGAAGATTTAAACAGTCTTGCTAAACGTTATTACAGCCTGTTGGTATGCCATTCACACCTCTTGAGATCAACTGGTGATTTTTGTTTCACTTACGGGCGGTTCGGAAAGTTCTTAGCCTATCAATGAAAGAGAATAGTTAGTTTTTCAAAAATATTTTTATTTTTCAATATAATCTCCTGAAACTTCAATACACTTAGCTTATCTAGCAATTCTATCCCTTGATTAAAATAGTTTTCCTCAAGGTCTTCAAAATAGTGGTTTACAACTGTAATTGCATCTTCATTTGAGGTAAAACGCTTGCCAGCAAGGATTTTTTTTATATTTGGGAAATCAGGAGAATAAGGTGGGTGGTCAAGCAACTCGTACTTTAATTCGTTGATTCAAGCCATTGTTAAAACACTCTTGTGCGCTGGTGCGTTGTCTTGATGAAAAATTATTTTTTTGTGTTGTAAGCCAGGACGTTTTTCTCGAATTTTTACATTTAATTGATCTAAAAGATTGCAATAGTACTCTGAATTTATTGTTTTACCCTTTTGCAGAAAGTCAATCAATAAAATACCTTTGAAGTCCCAAAAAACCGTTGCCATAACCTTACCAGCCGATTGAATTGTTTTTGCCTTCTTTGGGGCACTTCCTCCAGCTTCAGTCCATTGTTTGGATTGTTCTTTTGTCTCTGGAGTATAGTGGTGGATCCATGTCTCATCATGAAACGACGCTTAAAATCCATTTTATTTCGCTGAAAACGATCCAAAAAAGCTTGAGAAATGTTCATTCTTATGCGTTTTTGGTCGACTGTTGACAAGTGCGGCACCCATCTTGCAGAAAGCTTTTACATCTGTAGTTCTTCATGCAAAATTAAATGGACTCGATCATTTGAGATGCTCATGATATTAGCTATTTCACGCACTTTTATTCGTCGATCATTTAATACCATATCATGCACTTTGGCTACAATTTCTGTTGTTGTTGCTGTTTTTGGTTGTACGACCACGTTTAAATTCAGCAACCCAATACTGTTGCATATGAAGGAGCACTTTCACCTAACACATTCACCATATCATTATGAATTTCTTGTCCCGATAAACATTTTTTATGTCGATATTTAATGACACCACGCATTTCTAATTTTTCCATTGTAAAAAAATCGCGGATGCGTCTTTTGTGAACACCTGTTTCTATATGAAGGAGTTGCCAGATCGAAACAAAATTTAACATGTGTTCATAGCAGAGATGGAAGTTTCCAAAACACTTAACTTTTTTCTTTTTATACCGCGCTTGATGTGTAAAACAAATCATCGGCCAAATGCTCGCAGCGGCTTCGGTTGCATACCTTAATCCTATGGTCTATATTTTCAAATTATGCCGAATTATCTTACCCTTTAGCT
This sequence comes from Hydrotaea diabolus, assembly GCA_963513945.1. Lineage (NCBI taxonomy): Eukaryota > Metazoa > Arthropoda > Insecta > Diptera > Muscidae > Hydrotaea > Hydrotaea diabolus. Next base: position 28,114,357 of record OY740716.1, on the reverse strand, counting down.
CTTGAATTGTGCTTGTAAGAAATGGTTTGTCCTGGTGATAGACGACTTATCAATACCTATTATGTTCTTATTATGCCGAACTGTAAGTAAAAAAAAAATAACATAAACACCCCTTTGTTCTGAATGCAGCGAATTGGTTATTTCAATAAAAAAATATAAAAATTAGAGATATTATTTACAACAAAAAAAAAAACAATGAAATCAATTGTGGAATCTTTATTGTTAATTCGAATGGAAATTGTATGCCATTTTTTTTTTGAATAAAATTTCCTTTAAATGTTGGCCGCAACTACGCCTCAGGGTGTCCATTCTGAGGGTCCAATTTTAGAAGACTCGTTTGAGTATTTCGACCGGCAGGGCATTAATGATACGCGTAAAGTTGGCATTCAATACCTGAATCGTAGGTTTATCAGCATAGAGTTTTGACTTTACTTAGCCCAAAAAAAATCTTTAGGTGTGATATCACACGATCTAGGAGGCCAACTCACCGGTCCAAAACGTGAAATTAGCTGCTCTTCAAAATTACCTCAGCAGCTGTATGGCAAGAGCCACCGTCCTGTTGAAACCAAATGTCGTCAAGAATACGGGCTTCAATTTCAAGCAGCAAAAAGTCCGATATCATGGCGCGATAGCGAGCACCATTCACGGTTACGATCCGGCCATTATCATTTTTGAAAAAATATGGAGCGATGATTACACCAGCTTATAAACCGCACCAAACCGTGGTTTTCTCTGGGTATAATGTTAACTCTGGAACCTCTTCTGGTTGCTTTTAAGCCCAAATGCGATTATATTGCTTGACGTTGAAGTTGAGCCAGAAATGGGCCTATTCACTGAAAAAAAATTTGGTCGAAAACACTGGATCTTCTCATTTCCAAAATACAGTTGCGCAATTTGGAGACGTTGTTGTGGTGTTAGTCTTTTCATTATAAAATGGCATACAATACTGAAAACAAAATAAAGTTAAACACAGCTCGCGCGTAATTTGTGAAAAAAACCTACTGAAAAAATACCTCTAGGTTGATCACCCGTTATTTATAAAAAAAAGCCAAAAATAATTTCTCAATAATTTCTCTTTTGCTTTTTCTTGATTAGGCTACAATTTCTATCTTTCCCTTTATATTTTTGTCTTACTGTGAACTAATTGAATCCTATGGTTTGCCATTCAAAACTATTGCGAATTTCAACATGCCTTTCTTTTTATTTATCATAATTTATGAGTTTTTAAAAATCGTCTTTTTCGACGTTTTTACACTGAAATGCCGCCAATCGTTATTTGGTCACATTTTTGGTTAAAACCCCTGTTTCGATATTTAAAAAAAAATACTGTTCAAGAATTAATATCATCTTTGCTGTTGTCACTAGAAATTGGGCTTTTACTTGAAATTATGTTAAATACGTAAATTTTGATGTTTTTTTTTTATTAACATTCCTTTTTATTTTTTTTGCAAACGGAGATAAGTTGTGGCAACAAACTTTACTTTATATGCCTCTTACAATATCAAACAACAATACCAACTTTTTTATGTTTAATAAAAAACATTAAAAAATAAACAAAATCTTGTTCGAATTTATGTTTCGTTCGCGATGTCCCGTTCGCGAAAGTTACAAATGTCTTTTAAAAACGAACGATTGTAGACATTTCAGGAAATAACTTTATCGCTTTAAGCTTTATTAATTAGTCCAATACGAGGGTTGCTATTTATATTTTGGGTCCGGCAAAAAAAAAACGCAATATTTTATTATTGGAAATGGTTTTATTTTTTTTTTTTCAAAATATTCTTCTTTAAGATCAATACACTTTTGCATGCGCACAATCCAATTTTCGAAGCACCTTTTCCACTCCGATTGAGACATCTTCAAAACATGATTTTTAAACGTTTCAACAGCTGCTTCGGGCGATGAAAAACGTTGACCACGCATTTTTTCTTGATTCTAGGGAATAAGAAGAAGTCATTGGGTGCCAAATCAGGGCTGTACGGTGGATGTCTCATCAATTCGACATCTTGAGTGGTCAAATATTTTATCGTTTCAGCTGATGTGTGAGAGCTCGCATTGTCGTGATGCAAAATGATCCGTCTTCTCTTATTATATTTCCTCATTTCTTCGAACACTTTTAGAACAGATGGTTGTATACCACTCTGAATTGACCTCCTACGTTTCACTAAAGGCACTGTGGCAACATGGCCGGTTATACCGAATAAAAACGCAATTATTTGCTTCGATGTACTTCTTCCACCAACAAATTTTGTTGGATTTGGCTCGTCTTGAAAGAGCCATACGGTCGATTGCTGTTTTGTTTAGGGTACATATGCATAGATCCATGATTCGTCCCCTATGACAATGTTATACACTGCCTTTGAGCTATCGCAGTTATACTTTTTCAACATTTCTTTGCACCAATCCATACGAGCCTTCTTTTGAGCATTCGTCAAATTATGTGGAATCCAACGAGAATAATTTTTTCCAAGGCCAAATGAACATGTAATATCTTATTGATGCTTGTCATACTAATGCCCAAGGATGCCTCAATCTCACGGTATGTCACATGTCGGTCTTGCTTAATCAGTTCACGCACAGCATCGATGGTTTCTGGCAAAGTGACCGAAGTTGGACGGCCTTCATGAAATTCATCGGCGTGCGAGACTGAACTCTTGGTACCAGCGATTAACAGTGGTTTTTGATGGTGCTTTATCGCCAAAAAGCGGAAAAAAGTTGATTTTAACACTCTTGTCTCGATAACCCACGCCGAAAATCGTAAAAAATCATCGGACGAAAATGTTCCCGCGATTATTCCATATTTTGACTGAGATGAATTTTTCAACACACTGTAAACAAAACACGAAACGTTCTGAAATGACGAAACGTTCTGAGTGAAGTTATGCTAAAAAGGTCAAAGTTTCCAATGGAAGTTCCAGTTTGCATCTGGGTGCCGCAGTTGTTAACAGTCGACCAAAAACGCATAAGAATGAACATTTCTCATGCTTGTTTGGATCGTTTTCAGCGAAATAAAATGGATTTTAAGCGTCGTTTCATAACTGTTGATGAGGCATGGATCCACCACTATACTCCAGAGACAAAAGAACAATCCAAACAATGGACTGAAGCTGGAGGAAGTGCCCCAAAGAAGGCAAAAACAATTCAATCGGCTGGTAAGGTTATGGCAACGGTTTTTTGGGACTTCAAAGGCATGTTATTGATTGACTATCAAAAGGGTAAAACAATAAATTCAGAGTACTATTGCAACCTTTTAGATCAATTAAATCTACAAATTCGAGAAAAACGTCCTGACTTACAACACAAAAAACAATTTTTTATCAAGACAACGCACCAGCGCACAAGAGTGTTTTAACAATGGCTAAAATCAACGAATTAAAGTACGAGTTGCTTGACCACCCACCTTATTCTCCTGATTTAGCTCCCAGTGACTTTTACCTGTTCCCAAATCTAAAAAAATTCCTTGCTGGTAAGCGTTTTACCTCAAATGAAGATGCAATTACAGTTGTAAATCACTATTTTGAAGACCTTGAGGAAAACTATTTTAATCAAGGGATAGAATTGCTAGATAAGCGTTGGACTAAGTGTATTGAAGTTTCAGGAGATTATATTGAAAAATAAAAATATTTTTGAAAAACTTACTATTCTCTTTCATTGATAGGCTAAGAACTTTCCGAACCGCCCTCGTAATCCGTTAATAAAAGCTTAAGAATAGTTTATGTTTTTATACTTTGATATTAACTTTAAAGCGTACGAGTGTCCCGTTCGTGATCCTGGATATGCCCATTAGGGATACAACCAATTTTTTGGCATAGTACCATGAGGTCAACCATGTCCTAGTAACCACGAAAATCATAATCTTTTGTAATTTTTCTGGAAAAAGTTCACGCACCAATTGGTTTTTCTACCTGCGATAAATGTTGCAAGTGTTAGTAAACGAATTAACTATTAGCATTATGAGAGATTATTCGTTACACATTTTTATTTTTTTTCGTTAAAAAAGGTTAAAGATGCGTTTTGGTTTGCTGGAAAAATCTCTTACCATCTGTAAATATTAATGCAATTTCATACTTAAGTTTTTTTTTATTTTAAATAAACATATTATTAAGTTTTCTTAACCAAAAAGAAAATTAAAATTTTTCAAAACTTCATCGCGGTTGGTGCGTGAACTTTTTTGACCTTAGCGAAAAAATAAATATACGTTCCCTTATAGTTTTTTATGCTCTATTGGACTGTGCTATGCCAATTTTGATATTTTAAAAAATTGTTAAAAAGTTGTATCCCTAATGCCCATATACCTCATATAGAGTAATTGCTTCAGTTGCTTTTTCCTTTCTCTGCACAACAATGCTTTGTATCAATCCTTTGCTTTTGTGAATACTGCCGCATTCTTACAAGCTTTCGAAGTTCTACGTGACACTGACACGAAGCCCTAAAAACTGGCTCATATTTTTGAAGGTTGAAAGCAAAAAAAGAAACGTGGGGGGGTCAAAAACTAATGAACAAACCGGCAAATAGTGTCATGTTTTTATTAAAAAATGACAAGAGGAGATATTTTACACATTTTCAGCTTTTTTGGAACTTCTTGTAGCTTCTGCCTTTGCTATTCTTCCTCTGCTACATTTTTTTGTGGTGCGTGGAAATGACTAACACTTACAATTATATGCGAAATGGATTGGAATGTTTTCCACGAACAGACGATCGACCGAACGACCACTGCTCAAACAAATGCTCTAAGTTTTATTTTATTTGATTATTTTCAAGAGCCATCAAAAATGCCAAGTATTTTTTTCTACACCCATTGTTTTTTCATAGATCATTATTCAGCCATTTAAAATGGCAGAGATTCAATAGAATTGAATAGTGAGCCACACACTTTTAATGTAATGCTTTTAAGTGGAGAAAAGATTGTTTTTTAAGTTTACAATACAAATACTTTTCTTAATTGAATGGAATATTAGATAAGGCATATTTACAAAAAAAATGCTTTCAATAAACGCAACAATGAAAATAAAGTATTAAAGATTTAACGGAGACTTAACGGAATCACTTCAAAAGAACTTTTACACTTGGGTATCCACTTTAAAGTTACTTTGCTTGAAATGTGCATAAAATAAGTCTGTTCCCGTAAGTACTAATTTAATTACTTTTACTACTTTAACTCCAAAAAGCGGTCCTATACTCCGAAAACTAGTAAAAGTAGCAAGCCAATTTAAGAGAGATGAGAAAAATATATCGTCTCTTTAACTTCTTTTTCCTGAAAGAATTTTGCTGTACGAGTATAAAAGAAGCAAATTGTAAACAACTATTGTCAGCTGTTTTAGTTCTTAAAAGAAAAAAACCGAGGAGTAAAGTAGTTTTATTTTAAACTAGAAAAAAATAAACCAACAAATTTCACATTTAATTTCTTAAAATTTTGTAGCTCAACATTTTGGATTTTGAAATTTAAAAATATTTTTCATTTATCACTATTTGACGCCTAAAGCAGTATAGACTTATTTTACCACAATTGTGTTTTCACACGTTTTTCTTGCATAAGTTTTACTGCTTTTACCACTAATCCGTTGTCGTACTTTTTTGTAAATTCTCTACTCTGAGATAAATTCTGTTACAACTCCTATTTCTAACTTTTATCATTAAAAAAAAGTACAGGAACAGATCTAATGTAAAGTTTACAGCAGCGCCCTCTATGCCAAAACTAATATTTATCCCATTGTTCAGATATATATGGTTAATATAATTCAGATGTCCTATTACTTGTTTAAACTTTCTTTGTCGATCAAAATATGGAGGTAAACATTTTGGTCCGAGTGACCGAATTGAAAAGTAAATTAAAAAATGCACTTAAAATTTAGACTTGCGTCAAAAAAAATTTTAAATAGTATTGTAGGAATTTTTTTTTTTTTAATTTAGCAGAAAGGGTTCATTTAAAATACAATATATATAAAATATTTTTTTTCATAAAAAATCCAGAAAAAATATTATTTGAACCAATTTTTATTACCTCCACCGAAGGATAAATTGATCGGAGACTATAATTGCTTAGATAGAATATACGAAAGTGTTAGCTGTCAAACTAATTTTCTGGCGCTTCATCAAGAACAGATTCACGCTGCTAAATTATCAAAATTTACTTTATACATCTGTCATTGATTTGCACAACTTATAGAAGACTTTGTGTTTAATATGACGGTTGCTATATATATTTCTGACCTAGACAACACCAAGTGTTGCCTGGCGCTGTCTAACATTTTCATTGGAAAGTTTGACATTTTTTAGCATAACCGTACTCAGAACGTTTTGACGTACGACCATCATTTGTGTTGTTTACAGTGACTTGAAAAAATCAATTTGGCAAAAAATGGAATTAACTCGTAACATATCACGACAAGAGTACATTGATGAACTTTAATCCTTGTATGGCGATGAAGCACCATTGATGGATGTCGTGCGTAACTGATAATGCAAGACCGTGATGTGACACACCGTGAGCTAGAGGCATTCTTGGGCATTTCTTTCGCCAGCATGCATTCGATATTGCATGAAAAGCTGGCCGTAAAAAGGTTTGTTCTCGTTGGATGCCGCACAATTTGACAACCGTTTAAAAAAAGGCTCGTGTCGATTGGTGCAAAGAAATTTTGAAAATAATACGATCGCGGTGCTTCATAAGACGTTTATAACATCGTCACAGGTGACGAATCATGGATCTATGCGTATGAGTCCGAAACAAAACAGCAATCGACCGTGTGGGTCTTCGAAGACGAGCCAAATCGAACGAAAGTTGTTCGTGGAAGAAGAACTTCGAAGCAAATGGTCGTCTGTTTCTTCGGAAAAACTGGTCATGTGGCGACTTGAGCAACGCAGGACGGTTAATTCTGAGTGGTACACCACAATTTGTTTGCCTGAAGTCTTCGGATAAATTTGAAAAACGAACAAGAGAATACGAATCATTGTGCACCATGACAATGCGAGCTCTCACGCATCGGCTCAAACCAACGACTTTTTGACCGGCTAAAACGTCGAATTGATGGGTCATCCGCCGTACAGCCCTGACTGGGCACCCAATGACTTCTTTTTATTTCCGCACATCAAGAAAAAAATGCGTGTCAACGATTTTCGTCGCCAGAAGATGCTGTTAAAGCGTTCAAAAACCATGTTTTGGAAGTGTCTCAATCGGAGTGGAAAAAGTGCTTCGACAATTGGTTTGAGCGCATGCAAAGTGTATAAATCATGCTGGAGAATACTTTGAAAAACAATAAAAACCATTTTTGGTGATAAAAATATTCGCATTTTCATTATTAGGCCAGAAATATATATAGCAGCCCTCGTGCAACTGGTTTTGGTTAATATTTAAAATTTTATGTTATTATTTACAAAATCAAATACTATTGGTTTTAAAAATACACTGTGTTTCTATAGAAAACACAACAGTGGTATAACAAATGGGCCTAATACCCTGAAACTTTGGCATCATAATGGCTAATAGTTTAAGCTGTTTAAGATTGAGAATAGGTCCAGGGAAAACAGTTTTCTTTTAAGGAACTAAATGTACCTAGAAAAAGGTCTACTGTTTTGAGTATTTGCTTAAAAGTGATTTGAAGATTTGACCTGATTGAACTTAGCGATGGCTTTAACTTTTTTATATTCTTTCAAAGAGTTTTTTTTTGAAATATATTTCATTCGCCTTTCAATTAAAAATCGCGTTGTTTTCTTGACTGGCAAAAAAGACAATTTTTAGCCGATTTTAGCTCATAAAACGCCACAAATTCTAGCCCCTAAAGAATTTAATTTGTGTGCGTATTTTTGTACTATTATTCTATTGCTATTAACAATTTCCACAACTTCCTGGTTTCTTTAAATCTTTTGGAGTTCTTGCCCCAATGGAGGACAAGGTACGTAAGTAAAGTACGAGTAACTCTACCCGTCACACATGCGATATCCCATTAACTGCATACGAGCGAAGATTAAAGTTTAACGCAAGCAAAAGTTCAATAGCACACAACACATCGTGTGTCTTCATTCAATTTAAGTTCACTTTACTGCTGCACCTTTCTTATTCAGTGTTACCAACTATATTTTTTTTGTTGTTGCAATTTTTACCTTTTTCGTCATCACAAATATTTTGAGGTTTTTTGGTCAAAATTGTGTAAAGATCGCTGAATAAAATTAATTCCGATCCCACGTTTACGCGTTGTACTGGTTATAACCCCTTCAATTACGAGTTAATAAGCAACCATGCAACCGGCATCTTTCTACTAAGGCAAAAACAACACCTCAAATTCGATCCATAATAAATAAAGTGTTTACTGTTTTCTTTAATTATTGCGGTATTGGGTGATCTGAATTTTTCCTCAAATTGTGAAAGAAACTAATAATTTTTTACCCCGATAATGCAGTCGTGAGTCTACAACTCAAATTACAATTTCAAGGCAACAGCGGCGACAACTAAATTTCAATGTCAATTCTCAATTTGTAATTTTTCACATTAATATTTCTTTTCCAATTTCAATTTAGCAGCTTCGTTTTTTTGTTTCTCAATATCATTTATGTATTTTTATCAATTTTAATTTAAGCTTCCGAATTCGGAATTTTGGTTATCGCGTTTTAATCAATATAAGGCGTTTAACAAGCCAACAATTTTGCTAGTTTGACAGACAAATACAACGCATTTGCTCTAAGTTTTTTTTTCAATTTGATTTGTCTGTCTAGAATATAGACAAACGTTTCTTATATTGATTCAAATTTCATAATGAATAGTTAACAACAAAAACTGAACTCTTTTAATCCAAAGATTAAAATTAAATTTATATAAATTAAAATTAAAAAATTGAGTCCAAATTTCAAAATATTAACATTTATTACATTTGAATATGGCGCGGAGTCTATACGTGAGTTTGGTGTAACTTACAGGAGCTAAGCTGTGAAGGTCTTAAGTTGTCAAATAAAATACGCCTTTTAAATTGTCTTTCTATGAACATAAATTGTATTTTTTTAAATGTCCGCTTTTCCTTAATTCCAATTTAAGTTCCTCATGTCAGTGTATAATTTCTTTACTTTAATTCTCAATATAAATTTGTTATTTTCTTAATTTAAATTTTTATTTTGTATTTTCTACTCTTTTTTGGGGTTTTCCCCAATTTTTTAATTTGTTTTCAATTTTAATTTGTATTTCTTGATAGCAGTTTGTATTTCCGAAATTACTCGTACAATGCACTTTTTCACATTGATTTTAGTTTGATATTTCCCAATTTCAATTTGTGTTTTTTTATTTTAAATTTTTAATTTCATAAGTTCATTGTTATTTCTATTTAATATTTGCGTTTCTCAATATCAATTTGTGTTTTTTTATTTTAAATTTTTAATTTCATAAGTTCATTGTTATTTCTATTTAATATTTGCGTTTCTCAATATCAATTTGTTCTTTTTCAATTTGAATTTTCGTTTCTTGTAATGAATAAGTGGTTGGTTTCTCAATTTAAACTTTTCGTTTTACAACTCTCATTACTGCTTCCTAAATTTCGAATTTTATTTTGTCAATTTCAAACAGTTTTCTAAAATTTTGATTTATATTTTTTCAGTTTCAAATTGTATTTTCGCAATTTCAATCTAAGTTTCTAAATTTTAATTTGCTTTTTAAATTTTGATTTGTATTTTCTTTATATCAAACTATTTAAAGCCGATTTAATTTTACGTCTCTTAACTTCTAAATCTAAGTTTTTTAATTCTCAGTTTTAATATTGGTTTTGTAAGAATTGTAAAAAAAGCTTTCGACATTATATTCCACTAACCAGTGTTCTGGATCTTCATGCTTTTACATATGTTAGAAATAGAACAAGAACTGCAGCCAACGACCATGCAAAGTAGGAAGAGAGAGTGGGAAAGGGAGAATAAATGATGGATTTTGAGGAAATCGCCTCAAGTACTGAACAGAGTGCCGCTGGACAATTTTGTCCGACCAAAATCGACTGTTTCCGACCAAATCGTTAAAAGTCATTGATATATAGATAACAGTGGTGTTTTAGGTTAAGCCTCGACAAACTAGACTGGATTAGAAAACCGCAAGAGTTTAGTCATTGAAAACCAAAAAAGCGTCCATGCTGTTCGTGTCTAAATAAACAGAAGAGAAGTATTAGTCTTCAAAAAAATAATTTAAAAAGTTGTAAATAAATTATTTGTATCTTGAGTACCTCTCCTGGAAAACTATCGAGCATAGGCCTCTATCAATGCTAACCACTAGGAAGGACGCCAACAAATTATTTTTCTAAAATTTTTTTTCCAGAATCGAGACATGCTGAAAATAGGCACTTTTTGTTAACAAATGACATACCTGTGCGGTTTTACTATTTATTTATATATTTTATTATATTTTTTTGTTAATTGACTTCATTGTAATATATTTAGTCTTATTTATCGAGGCTTAACATACATACTATAATAATAAGCAACAAAATTCCGACAAAATTACAAATTTTTAATTTTATGTGACCACATTTGGTAGTACTGGTACTGAAGCCTATTTACAAAAACTACTTTACATTCGGCTTAGCATTGACCAACACGATTCCGTGTCGTATCAGCAGCACCGTCGTCGTGTTCTTATGTAATTTTATGTGTGTAAAATATACAATAGGACATTCTCATGTAGGGCGTTATGAAAATCACTTTGATCTGTGAGCTAATTTCCTCAAAACACAAGTGTTCTCTCTTTTTTCCATTTTCGTTTCACGCATTTTCCGTTCGTTTGGATTTCGGGATTTTTTTTCTATCAATACATTGCCAAAAGTGTGCTGATTTTAAACCGCGAGGAGTTGACAGCACTGCTCTTAACCACAACTCAATAAGAGAACACCCTCATGGGGATTTAGTTAGTTTCGTACATATTTACGTGGTTGTGAGCGAGTGGGTACGTATTAGTACTTTTAAGAAAATTGCACTTATCATTTATACGACGTGTGTACGTACGTACCAACGAGTACTTTGTACTACATGTGTCTGTTTTCGGGCCGTGTCTGCTTTGTTTATGTTTTCTTTTGTTGTTTCTGTGTGCAACTGTAAAATCTGTATGCGTGTGTGTGCATAAATATGGAAGTAAGCCTGGTGAGTACATATCAAACCAAAAACACATAAACAAATGTGGATTAAACTGGGTTGCTGTTCATACCGAAAACCAATCCTTTCCAGTCATTCCCTAAACAAATAATATGATTATGTTAATGGCGATTTAAATGGCTCTGAAAACACCGGAAAAATATGTGACGCGCAAAATAGAAAGGGACCTAAGGGTAAAAACCAGTTTTGTTCAGGAGAGCCATTTTAAATATTTTAAATACGTGTATCTTTGGTGTACCATCACTTTCATAAAACGCGCATATCTCTGGTAGGGAACACTTTTGGGCCATAGAATCGGTCTCATTCGATGCTTAGATGTTGTCCACATCAAAAAAAAAGTGCAAATTGATTTTTTACCCTTAGGTCCCTTTCTCTATGCGCTGTCACATATGTTGTTTTAGTGTTTTTGTTGGTGTTCTTATGTCAAAAATACTCGTACTATTTTGTGTACACATGTTCTTTGTTTCCTATCTATTAAATACCAGGGCTGCTTTATATATTTCTGGCCTAAGATTGAAAATGCGAATATTTATCATCCAAAATGTTTTTATTGTTTTTCAAAGTATTCTCAGCATAATTTATACATTTTTGCATGCGCTCAAACCAATTGTCGAAGCACTTTTTCCACTCCGATTGAGACACCTCCAAAGCATGGTTTTTAAACGCTTCAACAGCATCTTCTGGCGACAAAAATCGTTGTCCACGCATTTTTTTCTTGATGTGCGGGAATAAAGAGAAGTCATTGGGTGCCAAGTCAGGGCTGTACGGCGGATGACCCATCAATTCGAAGTTTTGGTCGGTCAAAAAGGCGCTGGTTTGAGCCGATGTGTGAAGGCTCGCATTTGCATGGTGCACAATGATTCTCTTGTTCGTTTTTCGAATTTCTCCGAAGGCCCTAGGCAAACAAGTTGTGGTGTACCACTCAGAATTGGCCGTCCTACGTTGCTCAAGCGGAACAGTCGCCACAAAGAAACAGACGATTATTTGCTTTAAAGTGCTTCTTCCACGAACAACTTTCGTTATATTTGGCTCGTCTTCGAAGACCCGCACGGTCGATTGCTGTTTTGTTTCGGGCTCATACGCATAGATCCATTATTCGTCACCTTTGACGATATTATAAGCGTCTTTTGAAGCACCGCGATCGTATTTTTTCAAAATTTCTTTGCACCAATCGACACGAGCCTCTCTTTGAGCGATTGTCAAATTGTGCGGGATCCAACGAGAACAAACTTTTTTTTCGGCCAGGTGTCCATGCAGTATCGAATGTATGCTGGTGGAAGAAATGCCCAAGGATGCCTTTATCTCACATGACGATCTTGCATTATCAGTTCACGCACGGCATCAATGTTCTCTGGCACAACGGCCGTTTTTGGACGACATTCACGACTTTGTCTTTGAGCGAGCGTCGGCCTCGATTGAATTCATTAAACCAGATTTTCACAGTGCTATAGGATGGTGCTTCATCGCCATACAAAGACTTAAGTTCAGCGATGCACTATTGTCGTGATAATCTAAGTCGAAAGTTGTGAAAAATGATCGCACGAAAATGTTCACGAGTTAATTCCATTTTACTTCCAAATTGATTTGTTCAAGTCACAAATGATGGTCGCACGTCAAAACGTTCTGAGTACGTTTATGCTAAAAAATGTCAAACTGTCCAATGGAAATGTCAGATGGCACCAGGCAACACTTAGTGTTGCCTAGGCCAGAAATATATATAGCAATCCTCGTAATGAATTTTAATGAATATTGGAGAATGTATTGTGTTTTTGTTTTAATTTCATAAAATTGCAAAATGTTTTATTTATTTCTGGTACTCTTTTTTACGAATTTGATACTGTTATTCTTTTTTTGTAATTTCTCAACGGCGACGCTGTTTACGACCCACCCTATTGCTAGTTCGTACCTCCCATTTCTCGCTAGACCGTAACAACTCATAACAGTCCTAATTTGAGCTCTCCATGGCGAGCTGTTTTGAATGAAATCAGGCGTGTAAACAAATTCCAATTATTTTGTTTTTAACAGTATTTTTAATTTTTATCTCTTCATACAATGTGAAATCTTTTGTTGTTTTTTGAACCCACATCTTTAGAGTTGTGACAATCTTGCACATATCGAACGATATGCGTTTGTATATTCTACCTTGAGCTGATGTCACGTCATAACTGGGTTACTTTTCGAAAGAAGACAACGCCAACAGCCGACTAGTCGGCCGACACAACAACTGTCTGTAAATATTACAGTAGCAACAACCAGAGTGTTGTTGCAGTTTGTAATTGCATTATGTTGTTGTGTTTTTGTATTACTGCATGCTTCTCATCGTGTTGTTGTCTAAAGTTTATACATGCTGTTTGTTGAAGTTGGTTGTTCTTGTTCGTGTGTGTGTGTATGTTTTTGGGCTTTTGTTTTTGAAAAGCTGTGACATTTCATTTCTTTTGGTGTGCTACACTTTCGGTAGCTGACTGGCAGCTAGCTGACAGGGCAGGGAGGCTGCTAGGTGGCAGCAGCCAGACCAGTTGCCAGTTAGTAGTTTGGTTTTGTGGTCGACAGGTTTATTAAGAATTTGCCTTTTTTCAAGACAGAGAAAGAGACAAGTTAATTTTGGCTAGTCTGTTTGTCTGTCTTTGGGCTCATTGTCGTCGTCATCGGTTGTTTGTGACAGAAGGCTGTGCAAAACGTGTAAGGAGTGTAGAAACCTGCCAGTTCAGCAATACGCATTCTTGGGGCTCCAAACAGTCTCTCCATAAAGGCGATAATGCGATTTCGCACATTTGCCACATTGCACGGTTGCAAAATGTAGCATTTGAAAGAAAATTTGGTTAAACTTGGTTTGTTAACGAAGAATGGAAACCACCCAGCCAGTGAGATACGATTAAAGTTGTTTCAAACCATGTATGACTTTTGTATTTTCACTATGACGCTAAAGGACAGTAACTCTGCTGTAAAAGGTCCGAGTGGTATTACGATCAAAATTTTAATAAACTGCATTGAAAGAAGTTTAATTTAAACTTGACAAATTTCGACGCACTTAAAAGAATGTGGCTCAATTTTTATCAATTGCAGTCTTACTTGTCTTTTATAGAAAAAGAAAAATTTAATTTCGATCACAAAATGTGCTCCTTTATGATTTCTTTTCATACGTATTGACAACAAACTTTTGATGTTGTTTACTCATTGAACGGAGATTAACTGGCTCGAGACCTCTTGTATCTCATTTTAATAGGAGACACGTTTTTTTACATAATGCAAAGTAACATGGTTTACTAGCCTGCATACTGCTTTTATCGAGATTTCGGGTCTGTGACGAGCTTCATCAGAAAGCTTCGCAGCAATTGTTTAAAGGAAAACTGAACTCTTTGTCCCCATTTATACGAGGCAACATTACTTGCTGCAACTCCAACTTTGTCGGAGAGCGGGAGGTAAGGGGACTGGTAAGGGAACAAACTTGCCCGTACTGTCAATTTCTTTTGTGTTTTTGTAGTGTGAAGTTGGCTGTAGATTTTTTTAGTAGTTTTTCACACAAAACTTAGATCGAATAAATCACAGAATGTCAGAAAAGGCAATAGTAAAGACATAAATTGCCGTAACTGAATTGCCTAGTGTAAACACAAAAGGCAAATTCAAAAGGGAATCATAAAAAATTGCCGCAAGTAAAGATGCCTCGTCTAAATGGAGACTTTAAGACCTGCTTCTTATCAAATGTATGAGAACTACTGTTGTACATCTCACTTTTCAAGATTTCTTCAAACAATTGCCCATGAAAATACAATTCACCTTTTTCACCTCTACAGAGATTCCACTTTAAGAGCCATCTAAAGTTTTTTAACGTGTTGTTTTGCCTTGCCGTGCCTTAACATATGTTTAGCTCGTTTGGTTTTTCGGTCTTTCTCTTAAGGACATAGAACAGGGACTAAAATGTAGATCCAAGAGGTGAAGCAAAAGTGTTAAAAACGTTGTTTATTAATTTAAAAAAATATTTATTTTTAAATCTTTCTTCGATATGGATCGAAATGGTTGATGGGCATGGGTGTTGATCGCTTGTAACGCTCCATGCGAAATTTAGTAGGAATCGGATGTGGCTTCTAAAGCCGCAGATTCTAAAATCGAGAGAGGGACCTTTGTGTGGAGGCTATAGGAAAATATGGTGCTATGTGGTCCAGTTCCAACACAGTTATTAATGGTCGGTCATTAAGTACCGTGCAAAATTTGGGCGTGATCGGTTGTAATTTGTAGCTTCTAGAGCTGCAGGACTTAAAATCCGGAGGGACCTTTGTGTGGGATCTTTTTGAAAACATGGACCGATTTAGTCCAATTTCACAGGGATACATATGTGTTGGGTACTTATAATGCTATGTGCGATTGGAATCGGGTGTAATATGTATCTTTAAAATATGGAAGGACGTATTTTAGGGCCTATAAATATAGACATATGTGGTCCAGTTTCACCACAGTTAAAAAATGGTCGCTATAAATTGTTGGGGCTATAAATATAGGCATATGTGGTCCTGTTTCACCACAGTTAATAAATGGTCGCTATAAACTTGGGGCTATAGATATAGACATATGTGGTCCAGTTTCACCACAGTTAATAAATGGCCGCTCATAAATTACCACCCAAAAATTGGGAGTGATCGGGTGTAATTTGTGGCTTCTAGGGTTGCAGAACCTCAATTCGGGAGAGATCTTCGTGTGGGAACTATTCGAAAACTTTGACCGATATGGACAAACTTTACTAAAGATGGATGTTGGTCACTTGAAATGCTCTGTGCGAAATTGGGCCGAAACCGGGTGTAATATGTGACTTTTAGAGCTGTAAGTTCTGAAATCGGGAATAATCTATGCATGATCTCAAAATGTGGACCAATGTAGACCAATTTCAATAAGGTTCGTCCTTGGCCCTAACTTGAAGAATGTATCAAGTTTCATAATTGCGACCTGTAATTTGATTACACGATAAATGGACTGACGCACGGACGGACGCATATGGAATCTGAGTCGATCGGTATACTTAACTCATTATCTCCATTTCTTAAAGGTGTTGCAAACATCAGCACTAAGTTAAAATACCCTGTACCACAGTGTGGTGTAGGGTATACAAATTGTAAACAACTTAGTCTCTCCTTTATTTACTTTCGCTAATAAATAAATGCAATCTGTTATTATTCGTTTGCAATTTCATCTTCGGTTTGAGGCTAACAATTAATAAACGCCACATTAATGTTGCGTGCGAATGACTCATTATCTCTCTTTCTCGCTCGCTCTCTTTCACTGGCATACACACAGTCGTCGTCAATTATTATTGAGGCATAACAAGCAAGAAAACAAACAACACATCAAATGTTTATGCTCCTTCTTTTGTTGCCTTGTCCGTTCATTCATTCCGCTTTTGTTTTATTGTTTTCTTTACTTGTTTACAACAAACAACTGTTTGATTTGAGTGGCGTCGCTGCCGCGGCGGCTTCATTTGCTTGTTAATGAATAACAACAGACATTGAGGCAAAAAAAAACAGAAGTAAAAAATACTCGTACCAAACCGTAGCAATCAAAGAGAGTGTGTATGTGTGCGATTGTATGTGGGTGAGAAGCGACCGCAGATCGATATGTCATTCTTATTAGTATTATTGCGTAGGGTCAGTTCACAGTCTCTCTCTTTTAGTCTATGTTGCGGTGTTTGGACGCAGAGTTGTCAGATGTGTCGATTTTACCAGTTGCTAGCGTTAATCGGGATTAATTTCTGGTTACATGTGACAATATTTCTAAGATCATAGCTTATTAAAGAATGGTGAATTGGCACTAAGTACAATGTGAAAAATCATGAAAAAAAGTCGCAAAAACAGAACTTCTTCCACATTTTCCTAAATTCCGCCCGTCCGGACGGGCATAGCTAAACGTCGTAGAATTTTACGACGATCAATAATATACATACATACTTTAAAGGGTCTCCGATCAATAGTTCGTGGAGTTGCAAAGGGAATGACTAATTTAGTATACCATTCACTCTTCGGTTTGGAAGAATTTCTGTTTTTGCGACTTTTTTTTCATGATTTTTCACATTGTACTTAGTGCCAATCTATGGTCTTAGAAATATTGTCACATTTAACCAGAATGCAAAAGGCTACTATAATTAAACATTCTGTGTTGAAAGTTAAACGACTCGTTTAGTTTTTCTTGATATGTTAAAAATACCCCGGTGATCTATGTATCTAGAAGTTTATTTTTGAATTACACCAGTTTCTGTTTAGCTGTCGCTCGCTTAAGTGCGAATTTAGGATTACATACCAAAAAAAAATCTTATATGCGTTTTTTTCTTACTTTTATCCGTTACTTACTGTACCTAACAAAAATATATGTTTTTTTTAGAGCAGGTGTGTCATATTTAATTTTTTGTTGGAAAAGAAAGTGTGGCAGCTCTTACTCGTTCCCAGGCCAATTCGCTTGCTAACCGAGAAACTTCCAAACAAATGCTAGTTTAGTAACCTAATACAGGTACAAAACATGTGTTCATTATGTTTTGTACCTTTATCGTGTCACTCGTGCCGATACGATAGTGCAAGCAATTCGTATATCTACAAAATTGTAGAAATAAATTTTATACATATAAGTGTCATTTACAGTGGTGGAAAAATAATAGGGACAACAGTTCATACGGATAATATTAAACAAAAACACTAAGAAAACATGTATATTTTTGCGAATGACTACCAGATTATTCGTAGTAGTGTTTAATTTTTGTTGTTAAACTTAATTTTTATATTAACTCTCATAACATTTTTGGATGGCCGCTTAAGTGATATCACCTGTAAATTAGCTTGAAAAAAATAATAGGGACAATTACTCAAACATTGTTTTAAATTTAGAATTCTATTCTATTTGTAACTCAAGTTCTGAGATGAGAGAGAAACTAACGGTTAATAATCGTTGGCATGCTTTGATGCAATATTTGTTTTGTTAGCTCACACATTAGTTAAAATGGGTAGCGGAGTTCACTCAACTGAAGAAGAGAAAAAAATAATAAACAATTAAAAAATGAAGTAAAATTTATAAGGGAAATTGCAAATATTATGAATTGCTCAAGAAACAAAGTTTTTAATACAATTCATTCAACAATTACTATGGAAAATAGAGGAAGGAAGCGCAAAACGTCATCTCGGTTCGATAAACATCTAGTGCGTTTATGAAGAAAAAATCCTTTTATGTCCTCCAAAGAAATGCAACAGAGTTTAAACGCACCAGTTACAAGCCGGACAGTAAGAAACAGACTTATGGACGCAGGATTAATGGGTAGAAGCCCAAGGAAAGTACCTTTGCTGAGCAAAAAAATATAAAAAATAGGGTTATTTTCGCCAAGCAGCACCAACACCGTACAAATTGGAAAAATGTGCTTTGGTCAGACGAAACCAAAATTAATTTGTTTGGTTCTGACGGAAAAAGTTACGTCCGTCGACCCAATATGATCCTAAGTACACCAAAAAGACTGTGAAACATGGAGGCGGGTTAATTTTCTGCATCTGGTGTTGGTCCCATTTTCTGGATTAGGGACAAGATGTGTGCTGTAGGTTATGTTAACATTCTAAGGAACCAAATGCTTCCATTTGCCAAGGAAGAAATGCCACTCAAGTGGCAATTTATGCAAGATAACGACCGAAAGCACTCTTCCAGACCAGCTAAAACTTGGTTCTAAGAATATAGTGTACCGATTCTGGAATGGCCATCTCAATCTCCGGACCTAAATCCCATTGAACACCTATGGGGCGTCTTAAAAAGCAAAATTGGACACAAAAAGTCAAAAAATGTGAATGAATTATGGGAAAATGTGAAAAACGCTTGGTACTCCATATCGAAGGAAACTTGCTCAAATCTTGTGAAATCTATGCCCCGCAGATGCCAAGCAGTGATAAAGGCGAATGGATCTACCACTAAGTATTAGCAATTTAGTTCCATTACAACATATTTTGAAGTTAAACTTATTTAATTTTTTTATGCCGTCCCTATTATTTTTTCAAGGTCAATATTACAAAAATTTAATTTTGTTGTTTATTTTATTGGTAACCAAATTTGATTTTGACTTTTTTTGTTAGCGCCAATGAAGTACTTAACGCTTTTAATTTAATTCACATCAATATTAAAATATTGTAGAAAAAATAAAAAAAAAAAATATAAGAAAAATAATAAATGTCCCTATTATATTTTCCACCACTGTATATGCCAGATAATCGAATTGAAATGCTTTACGCTTTACGAACTTTGTCACAATGCTAAATTATTTCCATAGGTAATAATGGGTAGCCCAAAAAGTGCGTTCATAAAAAAAAATTTCAAAAGATTACGAATTATTCGCTTACAAGCATTTGTTGGCACATGATTCTTTGTATCTCAGAATGGACAAGGATCTTGCTCGAAAAATTTTACTTTATGAAGCCGTTACACTTGGGAAAATCGTCAGAAAACCAAGGCATCCTCAGAGACAGTCTGGTAAGGATTTGGAGCAGTCCCATTTGTCTTTGAAAATGCTTCTAGCAACTCTATTTCGGTTAACACTGATCGCTACAGGATCGTGATGAACCTTTTTTTTTGTAACCACCCTAAATAATGGTACGCCATGCCTTACAACCCACGCCACAATCGATCGTCTGTGAGCTCAGTTTGGTTATCGTGTTATCAACCGTCTCGGTCCGGCGATTTAATGCCGGGGGAATCGTAATGGATCGATGTTGTACGAACAATCTTATGAAAATTCAAACTCCTGATATCGACCAAACCAGAATCCTTAACCACGGTTTTGAAAATTTGGGTAATGCCAGTCGAGGAAGCCACATGAATCAAAAACATCGTTGAATTTTTAAAAAGAAAAATTTGTACCAGTCTTTTGTATAAGACTGAAAGGCAGCACGGGTTGGTTTTTGCCTTCTGTAAAATCCAAACTTTTTTCTTAATAAATCGTAAAATGGTTTGGTGTGTTAAATTTGGATACTTATAGCACAAAAACAGAAGCGGCAACTCTAGCCATACTTCGTTGGAATAATTGAGAAAAGTGTACCCACATAATTTTTGCAAAAAAAAGAACAATCAATAACCGCAACAGGGTCGAACGATTGACGCAAGTTTTTTGTTTGGAGGCCGGTAGATACAAATCCATACCATTTGTGTAGAGTTTATGCCAGTTCATTACTTGTTCGATTGATCGGTATGGTTTTTTTAGAGGGTGTTTTTTTAGACGTGTGGTTTTCAATCTGGACACACTTTTTTCGGAGTCGGTCATTTTTAAAGCTGTCACTTGATAAAAGTCACTGTGCTCTAAAGTATAGGCAGAGGAAATCATTGGTCCTTATTTCTTCAAAAAAATGAAGCAGGCCATAATGTTACAGTCCATGGGTAACGTTATAGAGCCATGATTAATGACCTTTTCGTGAATCGGGTTTTCATTTCATGAAATATCAAAAACCAGAGACTATAAACTGTTGAAGGTGTACAAAATGCTTCTTCTTTGCAATGTCGATGAGTATCAATCCCTTAATGATTGATACTCATCCTATGTGTTTCAACATCTCGTAAAAGCTCATTTCCTCCATCTTCTATAGGTTATCGTCTTGATTAAAGCACCTGTAAAATGATGAGCCAAAGATCAGTTTCTATAAAGAAAGTCACAGATTTTGTTATGATAAGTTATTATGCTTATCAAACATTTATTGACGTTTGCCGCTGTCATGCAATGGTTAGTCTGCGCAACAAATTTACATATCGGAAACTTCTTAGCCTAGCACAAAAAGCGCGGTATAAACAGAAAAAAGTTAAGTGTTTTGGAAATTCTATCTCTGCTATGAACACATGTTAAATTTTGTTTCGATCTGGCAACTTTTTCATATAGAAACAGGTGTTCACAAAAGACGCATCCGGGATTTTTTTACAATGGAAAAATTAGAATGCGTGGTGTCATTAAATATTTACATAAAAAAGGTTTATCGGGACAAGAAATTCAAATTGATATGGTGAATGTGTTAGGTGAAAGTGCTCCTTCATATGCAACAGTAAAAAATTGGGTTGCTGAATTTAAACGTGGTCGTACAAACATTGAAGATGAACCACGTAGTGGACGTCCAAAAACAGCAACAACAACAGAAATTGTAGCCAAAGTGCATGATATGGTATTAAATGATCGACGAATAAAAGTGCGTGAAATAGCTAATATCATGGGCATCTCAAATGATCGAGTCCTTTTAATTTTGCATGAAGAACTACAGATGAAAAAGCTTTCTGCAAGATGGGTGCCGGACTTGTTAACAGTCGACCAAAAACGCATAAGAATGAACATTTCTCAAGCTTGTTTGGATCGTTTTCAGCGAAATAAAATGGATTTTAAGCTTCGTTTCATAACTGTTGATGAGACATGGATCCACCACTATACTCCAGAGACAAAAGAACAATCCAAACAATGGACTGAAGCTAGAGGAAGTGCCCCAAAGAAGGCAAAAACAATTCTATCGGCTGGTAAGGTTATGGCAACGGTTTTTTGGGACTTCAAAGGTATTTTATTGATTGACTATCTGCAAAAGGGTAAAACAATAAATTCAGAGTACTATTGCAACCTTTTAGATCAATTAAATGTACAAATTCGAGAAAAACGTCCTGGCTTACAACACAAAAAAACAATTTTTCATCAAGACAACGCACCAGCGCACAAGAGTGTTTTAACAATGGCTAAAATCAACGAATTAAAGTACGAGTTGCTTGACCACCCACCTTATTCTCCTGATTTAGCTCCCAGTGACTTTTACCTGTTCCCAAATCTAAAAAAATTCCTTGCTGGTAAGCGTTTTACCTCAAATGAAGATGCAATTACAGTTGTAAACCACTATTTTGAAGACCTTGAGGAAACTATTTTAATCAAGGGATAGAATTGCTAGATAAGCGTTGGACTAAGTGTATTGAAGTTTCAGGAGATTATATTGAAAAATTAAAATATTTTTTAAAAACTATCTACCGCCCTCGTATTGCTTGATTTTTAAGACATCCTTTGTACATATTCCAATTTATTCAATTTCCGATTGATCATTTACTAATGCAAGTTTTATTTATTTTTATTTTTGCAGGTATGTACTACAGAAAATATTCTTTAAATAATGAGGAAAGTAAGTAATATATTTATTGATGTGCTTACTTTTGTAATGCTTTAAAATGGCTAAAAAACATTATTAGGCTTTACTAAAAATCTTGCTGTTCTGGAACGGATGAAAGGGAAGAGAGTTATGAAAGAGACCACTACGATCTATATAATGAAGTCAAATTTTAATTTAGAAAAATTTGATATTTTAATTTTTTTTTTTATTTTTTTTTTTTATTTTTTTTTTTTTAAAAAGGCAGTCGAAAAGGCTTTTTGTTGCCAGCAGTTTCGGTGAACGCTACTTCGCCTTCTTCAGATCCCAGCAACGAATGTAATTAAACCATGATTACGTAAGCGCAGGCAGATTCTAAATAAGAAGCTGAACTAAACACAATAAAAGTGTCTTCAACTGTCATCTGGCAAAGGTTTGCTTCGCTAGCCATATCGAAAGAAAAAGATGTAAGCGCCACTCGCCTTTTAATGAAATTCGAAAGAAAATTGTACAACGCTCTTTAGGGTGTCCGCCGTTTTGGTAAACTTTAGTCTTGACAGTACATATTTGGAAGTCGTGAAGTACAGACGTGGCAAATTTATTATGAAAAAATATTCGTTATACCAAAGTATTTTTATCGTTAAAACATTTTATCAAAATCAATCATCGATTACTGTGACGATGAGAAAGTTACGTTAATTTTTTGGGAGAAACAACGTGCCAACAAAACGCACTATTTATCGTGTAGTGAATGATTTCGCAGGAAAATGGTCTGTAGCTGATAGGCTCAAGCATGGACCACAACGTACTGCAAGATCGGCTGAAAACATTACTGATGCTCAAGAAAGTGTTCAAAACAATCCATCAACCTCAATCCGACGCCGTGCTCAGGAGCTTGGTCTTTAAAGAACAACTGAAAAATGTGTTCAAAAGGGCTTGCATTTGTGAGGCTAACAGAGGCGGACATTTATCTGATATTGTACTTATATTCCATACATAATTGCCGACATTAAATAAATCATTTATCAATGTAAGATCCATTCCCTTTCATTTAATCAAAAATTATAAACAAAGTAGTATACCTTCCCGACGGACACCCTGTATTTACAAACATATAGAAAATTCAATGTATCTGTTATCCTCCAGATGAATTAGACAAAGGACCAAAAAACCCTCTCCTGTAAAATTTTCTTTTTGGCGCTTACGTCTTTATCGCGGTTAGGCCTCGACATACTGTTGTTGTTGTTTTTTGTTATACCGGCCTACTACTATTTACCCTACGGGAAATTTGACCGGTACAGAACTAATCACGTAACAGGTCCCTCATGGATGGGAAGCGGTCCCAGTACTAACCCAACTATATGAAAACAACCGGCAACTTTTATATGGCTTTGTGATTGGAGGGAGTCAATTGACACTACTCAGATACCATGTGATATATAACAGGACTGATCAAAAAGGACAGGTTCCGAACGTGTCATTGTATCCATTATACAGGGTGATCCATCAGAGGTATTTTTTCAGATATTTTTCCATAATACAGTTGCCAACATTTGAAGGAAATTATATTCATAAATTAAATGCCATAAAATGTCCTTTCAAATTACCAATAAAGATTCCACACTTGATTTGAATTTTTATATTTTTTTTTGTTTTGAAAAATACCTCTAGATGGATCACCCTATATAATACCCATCACAAAACAATTCCTATCCATCACATAAGTTCAATTAGTGATTAGTCTGATTGTTTGGATTTGAATTAAAATTTTCATTCAAAATTTAATAGATTTCTAAACAAAATCCACTCAAAGTGGATTTTGTTTAAAATTAAGCTGAAAGCCGCGGGTATGTTAAATCTTTTGTGTGCGGTTTTATGAGTTTTATACCGCGAATTTGACGACTTTGAAATTTCAAGCAATTGACACAATTACATCCATACCGAACCAGTTCTGTGACAGGTTCATTCGGTACATTTAGGGTAATTAAGACTTCATTTCTCGTAGGGCACTTTATCGCGTGTGTCGGTACGTTTTTGGTATGTATCATTTTGGATTTGTAAGACTTAACGCAAATTTGACAAAATTTTAATAAAAATTGAGAACTACAAAACATTTTATAAAATTTAAATTCTGTAAAAAATATAATTTTTTTCTTTTTAAAAATAAAATTTAGGTAAAGGGTGTTTTTCTTCAGATGTTTGGCTTTCAAGAAAGAATAAAACGCATATCATTTAATGTTATGGCCAAGAATTTAGCTTTTTTTTTAAAGATAAGGGTTCGCCATTATGTTTTAATAATGATATCGTGCAAGTGGCCGCCGCGGCTGGCACGAATAAATTCCAGACGAGAAGCCCAATTTTTGGGCACTTTTTGCAGCATTTGGGGTCGTATATCAGCAATAACGCGACGAATATTCTCTTCCAAGCCGTAAATCGTGTCGGTCTTACTAACGACTTCACATAACCCCACAAAAAATAGTCCAGCGGTGTCAAACCGCACGATCTTAGATGCCACGCCAAAGGCCCACGATGCGAGATATGCGCATGCTCAAAAGTTTCCTTCAATTAATTAATTGTTTTGTGGGCTGTATGACATGTAGCGCCGTCTTGTTGGAACCAAAGGTCGTCCACATTAACATCCTCCAATTCAGGCATGAAATAAATCATTAATCATGGCTTTATAGCGTTCAACACTAAGTGTTGCCTGGCGCCATCTGACATTTCCATTGGAAAGTTTGACATTTTTAGCATAAACGTACTCAGAACGTTTTGACGTACGACAATCATATGTGTTGTTTTCAGTGACGCACGCTTAAGGACGAAGGTCGTGAAGGTCATCCAAAAACGACCGTAGTGCCAGAGAACATTGATGCCGTGCGTGGACTGGCAATGCAAGATCGTCACGTGACATACCGTGAGATAGAGGCATCTTTGGGCATTTCTTCCACCAGCATACATTCGATATTGCATGAACACCTGGCCGTAAAAAAGGTTTGTTCTCGTTGGATCCCGCACAATTTGGCAATCGCTCAAAAAAAGGCTCGTGTCAATTGGTGCAAAGAAATTTTGAAAAAATCCGATCGCGGTGCTTCAAAAAACGTTTTTAAGATCGTCACAGGTGACGAACCATGGATATATGCATATGAGCCCGAAACAAAACAGCAATCGACCGTGTGGGTCTTTGAAGACGAGCCAAGTCCAACGAAAGTTGTTCGTCGAATCAAATGGTCGCCTGTTTCTTTGGCCAAACGGGTCATGTGGCGACTGTTCCGCTTAAGCAACGTAGGACGGTCAATTCTGAGTGATAGACCATAATTTGTTTGCCTGAAGTCTTCGGATAAATTCGAAAAACGAACAAGAGAAGACGAATCATTGTGCACCATGACAAGGCGAGCACTCATACA
Source organism: Hydrotaea diabolus (assembly GCA_963513945.1). NCBI lineage: Eukaryota > Metazoa > Arthropoda > Insecta > Diptera > Muscidae > Hydrotaea > Hydrotaea diabolus. The sequence continues at coordinate 28,088,757 of OY740716.1, read as the reverse complement.
TCGGCTCAAACCAGAGCCTCTTTGACCGGCCAAAACGTCGAATTGATGGGTCATCCGCCGTAGAGCCCTGACTTGGCACACAATGACTTCTTTTTATTCCGGCATATCAAGAAAAGAAATGCGTGGTCAACGATTTTCGTCGCTAGCGTTTAAAAACCATGTTTTGGAGGTGTCTCAATCGGAGTGAAAAAAGTGCTTCGACAATTGGTTTGAGCGCCTGCAAAAGTATATAAATCGTGCTGGAGAATACTTTAAAAACAATAAAACCATTCTTGATGATAAATATTCGCATTTTCATTATTAGGCCAGTAACTTTATGGCCAGCTTAATTTTTAAAGATATATGGACCAATGAAAAAGTCACCATACAGTGACTTTTTGAGGATGTAACGCCGTCTCAACAATGGCTTGTGGATTTTCATTACCCCAAATGCGACAATTTCGATTATTAACGTACCCATTCAACCAAAAGTGACCTTCATCGCTGAACAAAATTAGGGAAAATGTTTCACATTCGAGCAAAATCGAAATGCAGCACATGGGCGAATAAGAACTTTTTTATACATTTTTATACGAAAAAAAAAAACGTTTCCAACATTGGCAACATCAAGTCCTGACTGTGGTAATAGAAAAAAAGAATTACCCGGGAAAATATTTCCTTGATTTGTCGGGCGGAATTCCCAAAAGAGTCCACCGTAATCGATTAATCATCATTCATGCTTCTTTGGAATTGATCATCATTACACGCTCATAAAAACCGGCGCCTGAACTAGTAAATACTTACAGTTGCCACTCCATTATATTGCCAATTATTGGGTGACAATTTATCAAAAGTGTCACATACAGCATGTGCGTATGCAAATAATATTCCTTTACGCCACTTTTAACCACGTCATACATCATTTACTGCGCTATAATTGCAACAACGACGAGGAGGATTGCCCGCAAAAATATCAAATTGAGTTTATCTAACGCCGATCAGGCACATGTACACTGGCACACATACACACACACACATATATTCATTCATTAGAATGTAAAATCTCATTTAAACCACAATTAATTTTAAATTAATAGCGCGTTAAAGTCGTCGCTCCTCACGATTGCACTTTAACGACCCAGCCAGCCAGGCGGCCGGCATGCAACCCGCCCACCCACTCTGCCTCCTACATGCACGCTACTGGCTCGCATACAAACATATGTACATACATTCGCGCGTCTTTAGTAAACATGAACGTTCGTATCTGTGTATCACTCTAATAACAATTATCACATTTGTTAAGTTAGACAGATAGTCAGACGGACGAACGTGCGGGCCGACCGACGAACAAGCGTGTTTAAATACTTATACTCGTTGTTCTTTATTGTGTTTATTCGTTGTTGCAATTATACGCGCGCAAAGGTACACTGTCGGCCAAAATTAAGAGTACACCGACTGCATTATCAGCGTTACTTGAATTTAATTAAGCCATCGTTGTTGGACGATTATATCCCGAGAGTCAACAACTACGTTTTTTTAAACCAAAGCATTGTTTTGTGCAAAGAAGGAAATTGGAAGTCTGGTATGATTGGACGGTGGAGTTAGGTGACTTGGGCGTTTTAAGAGAATAAAAGAAGGAAAGTTGCAAAGAAGAAAGTTGGAAGTCTGGCTATGATTGGACGGTGGATTTAAGCGCCTTGGGCGTTTTAAGAGAATAAAAGAAGGAAATTGGCAAAGATGGAAATTGGAAGTCTGGCTATGATTGGACGGTGGATTTAAGCGCCTTGGGCGTTTAAGAGAATAAAAAAACAATAAAAATAACACCATTTAAATCGGACCGTTGTTTTGAAATCTGAAATCTAGTAATGTTTTTAGTAACCAAAAAAAAACACTTGTTTAAAGCTGTCTATAAAGCCGTTAAATTTTAAGTAAAATAACTTAAACTTTCGACAGAAGTTACCAATCGCATTAAACATTTTCCAAAACTGCATACGCAATTAAAAAAACCATATTGTCATACGCTTGATGCTTTTAATCTCTAAAGTACTGGCTGTGTTCTTAGCTCAGTTATCTAGTTAGCTTGAAATATGTCTAATCTGACTACATTGAACAAAATTAAGAGTAATACATAACACTAGCCAACAGTCGTTTTGTTATTTGGTTCTAGCATAATTTTTCTCATTGATTTTGACCTACTAAACACGAAAATGAGTTTTAAAAATTTTTCTGTCGGTTGGTTTTCGAGATACAAATTTTTGAACTTTTTTTTTAAATTTTTGGAGGTACACTTACAATTTTGAGCATATCTTTCGTCTTCTTTGACCTATTTGATCCTACTACTACTCAAATTAAAGACCGACGATACGAATCGCTTAGGATTGCCGTTTCTACACGCGCCGTGTAACGAATTTTGTTTTCTCTGTGTAAGCTGTGCAAATAATGAAAATCAAAATATCGTGAAATAGCGGAATTTCGGTCTTTTCCCAAAAAAATTATAAGTCCGCCATTTGTTGTCAGATTTTGTTAAGTAAGGGCTTATTTTCTTTGTGAAAATGCCAGCTATACGTAAAAAACCAAAATTGCTGTTAGCATCGTGTTTTATATTTTATATGGTTTTTTCTGCCACATTTTTACTTGTTTACTTAGTAGGGACAAGAAAAAATAAAAAGTACTGAATGTTTTTGGACCAAATATTTTTTAATATGTTTATTGATGTATATTGTATCCAAAAAAGAATCTACTTACTCGAAATGTCCGCCTTTTGCCTTTACACACGCCCTAAGTCGCACTGGCCAATCGTCAATAGCTGCACGAACCTCGTCCATTGGAAAATTGGCCACAGCTCGAACCAAAGCTGTCTTAAGAGATCCAATGGTGGGGTATATTTTCTGACAAACCTTATCCTCTAAAACCGTCAACAATTTGTAATCCAATGGGTTCAAATCTGGACTGCCTGAGGGTCATTCTTCAGAGAAAATGAACGCTGGCAAATTGTTTCGAAGCCAGGCCTGAAACGTTGTAGCCCTATGGGCTGGAGCAGAATCCTGCTGGAAAGTCCATGGCTGGTTTTGGAACAGGGAATTGTTAAGAGGCTTTACAACAGCTTCCAAAACGGTTTCTTGTAAACTTGGGCCAATGTTTTGACTCCTTGTTCGCAAAAAAGCAGGTCAGTGAACCCATCGTAAGAGACACCCCACCAAACTATGACTGAAGCTGGGTGATGATCCTTTTCCACCCTTGGGATCAGTTCAGATGCTTCCTTAGATAACCGCGCATACACTATCATTTTGCTTCATCGGTGAACAAATCTTTTCTGTGCAAGTTATCAGCGTGCTTCACCAAAAGACGTTTGCATTTTTCAATCCTATTTTTTTTTAAAGCTGCAGTCAATAAATGTCCGTTACGTCGTTGGACAGTCCCAAGTCTTTTTTAATGATTCGATTCGGACTTTTGCGTGATATTCATCTCACGGGCCATAATTTTCTGTTTTCGGGGCGGATTTCTCTGAATTCTTAATTTAATCCTTTAATGCTATAAACTGGTTTAATGAACTGGTTTAATGAATTCAATCGTGGCTGACGCTCGCTCAAAGACGAAGGTCGTACAAAAACGGCCGTCGTGCCAGAGAACATTGATGCCGTGCGTGAACTGATAATGCAAGATCGTAATGTGACATTCTTCCACCAGCATACATTCGATATTGCATGAACACCTGTAGCGCGATTCACTAACTTTTATTACGATAATCGTATCGTTAAAATAAATATAACGAATGTTTATCGAATTTGCTATTCAGTAATATTTTTAACGATATTCGTTGTCGGTTGATATCAGCTGTTACTGAAAGCAGTCGATTTTCGTTATTTAAGCGACAATAATTAACGTAGTGTTTATTAAATCGATAAAGTGTATTTTGTGTTTAAAATGGCTTTTGAGTACTTGGCATACGATTTATCAAGGAATGACCATATTGTTGACGCTCCAGTAGTTGATCGTCGTGTTCTTCGAGATTTGGACAATCCTTTTGAATTGACAGCCAATGAATTTCAAAAACTATACCGATTAACTCCGGACCTAATTTTTCAGCTTGATGATCAACTAAGAGGATCTAGAAAAACAGCCATATCGACAGAGAAACAGGTAAGACGTGTAAGCCTCAAAGTACAATGGAATTTTAACGATTTTATTTCGGTAGGTGCTCTCGTCTTTGCGTTTCTATGCAACTGGATGTTACCAGCGGCCCGTAGGAGAACAATGGGGAATATCCATGAGCCAATCATCTATTAGCCGTTGCATTCATCGTGTAACAGATGCAATTAACAACGCAATGTTTTTCGCAAATGTAAAGTTCCCAATGACCCAGGTGGAGCAACAGGCCGCGAAAGCAATTTTTGCTTCGTCATCTTCATCTTTTGTAGCAGGAACTATCGGGGCTATTGACTGCACACACGTTTCGATTTTAGCCCTAAAAAGTCATGAGGAGGCTTATGTAAACCATCATGGATACCACTCAATCAACGTGCAAATGGTATTAAAATTTTTTTTTTTTTCAAAAATCTAAAATTAAAAAAGTTTTACTTTTACTTTAGATATGTAATCCATTTCTGAGAATTTTAAACGTAAATGCTAAATATCCAGGGGCAAGACACGACTCATATATTTGGAGTTCCTCTGCTGTGCGAAGGGTTATGCAACGTAGGTTTGAGAATGGAAACCACAATATGTTTTTGATTGGTATTTATTTACAAAATTCAAGAGAAATAATGTTATCCAAAATTGAAACCAAAATAAATCTTAGGTGATTCTGGATATCCATTGGAACCATGGCTGATGACTCCTCTAACTAATCAACCGGAGGGAAGCCCCAAGTTCCGTTACAATGAGGCGCTTTGCAAAGCTCGAAATCCAATAGAAAGGCTTTTTGGTGTACTTAAAGCAATTTGGCGGTGCTTATCGCAGCAAAGAACACTTTTGTATGACCCTGGGTTTGCTGGAAAAGTAGTCAATGCATGCGCAGTATTGCACAACATGCATTTTTGTGAAGGAAGAAACATGATCGAAGATGAACTCTTAGAGCCTCAGACACCTGATAATTTGGTAACCGAAGGAACACCGTCTTCAACAGCAAAACGGGTCCAAGAGCGCATTATAGAAAATTATTTTACATAAATAGAATGACTGAATGAAAAACAATGTGAGCATTTTCTTTTAAAAATGTACAAATTTTATTAAAAAAAATTCACAACCAAAACAAAAATTCAATATTACATTAGCTGTTGATAGTTGTAATAATCAGTCAACAAAGGTCAGTCTTATAAAACAGAACAAAAACAACAAAACAAAAAATTCAAGTTTTTGGGAAGAAAAACAATATAAAACACTAAATATCTGCATAAAATATATATGTATCTACTTAGCATATTAAATTTATTGGCCAGTTGCTAGGAAACTATTTATAGCAGTTGCCAAATTGTTCATTGCATCGGCATTAGCTTTTAAGCCTTCTCCGATGCCTTTTAGTGCTTCCGCCATTGTTTGGCTGTTTTGCACAGCGGCTGCATTGCAATCGGCTAGCAACTATGGTAAAAAGAATAAAACATACAATGATACACTTCTAAGTTTGTTATAAAAACTGTATGTACTTACCTTTGAAGCATCTGCTTGTTTGACAGCAATTTCTAAAAATTTTTTTTGGCTTTCATTTTCGCTGTCTTCACGCTTTTTTTTCGAAGTCCTTGGAGTTCGGACGGGAGTGCTGGGAGTTTCCCGGACTAAGTTAACAGCCGTTCCGTAAGGTGGCGGGATTTCAAAGGCGATTTCATCACCATCTTCCAGACGAAGTTGGAGTTCCTAACAATACAAATGACTGTCAATAGCGCACTTTACAATTATCTATTTTTCTTACACTTACCTCGTCTAATGGCACATTTTCTGCAACACATTCATGGCCCTCGATGTAATGGCTCCCAATAATTCCTAAAATTTTGCGCTCGAGCTCAGTTAAAGGTTCTTGGTGGATGTGCTTGTTTCCGGTCAAAGCCTGCTGTTTTTTCCGCTCCCGAACTTTTATGCTTGTACGGCTTTTTAAGTCCCTCCAAACCTTTTGCATAAAAATAATATAAATATATAATTAATTACTTAACAATGCTTACTTACCGTCTGCCATTGCTCGACTGTCTTCACAGTTCCACCGAGACTTCAGCATTTCTATTAACTGGGTCCACTTTTTTTCAAACTCTACTTTTCCATGCATTTTTTGGAATTTACCTGCTGCCAGTCCCGGATTTTCAACCATAAAGTCCACCAAATGGCTAAGTTGTTCGCTAGAGGCCCGACTTCTTTTTGGACAAGAATTGGTCGTCATTTTACACAAATTAAAAATTTAAAAAGCCGCGAATCAAGCAGAAGTTGGTTTGTTTTTGTTCTATTCTCTTTTGTGCTTTTCGCTTATTATGAAATTTTGTAGACAGAGATGCCACATGATATAAAATTAACTGAATACAAAAAACACATGTAAAACATCGTTAAAAAGAAGTTACAGAATCACACTATCGTTACTGCAAGCGAAAAAAAAATGTCGACAAATATTACGATTGTCGGTTCGGTAAAAGTTCGTGAATCGCGCTACTGGCCGTAAAAAGGTTTGTTCTCGTTGCATCCCGCACAATTTGACAATCGCTCAAAAAAGGCTCGTGTCGATTGGTCGAAGGTCGTCCAAAAACGGCCGTTGTGCCAGTGAACATTGATGCCGTGCGTGAGCTGATAATGCAAGATCGTTATGTGACATACCGTGAGATAGAAACATCCTTGGGCATTTCTTCCACTAGCAAACATTCGATATTGCATGAACGCCTCTCCGTAAAAATGTTTTGTTCTCGTTGGATAACGCCCAATTTGACAATCGCTCAAAAAGGCTCGTGTCGGTTGGTGCAAAGAAATTTTGAAAAAATATGATCGCGGTGCTTCAAAAGGCGTTTATAAGATCGTCACAGGTGACGAATCATGGATCTATACGTATGAGCCTATAACAAAACAGCAAAGAAGGTGTGGGTCTTCGAAGACGAGCCAAATCCTACGAAAGTTGTTCGTGGAAGAAGCACTTCGAAGCAAATGGTCGCCTGTTTCTTCGGCAAAACTGGTCATGTGACGACTGTTCCGCTTCAGCAATGTAGGACGGTCAATTCTGAGTGGTACACCACAATTTGTTTGACTGAAGTCTTCGGAGAAATTCGAAAAACGAACAAGAGAAGACGAATCATTATGCACTATGACAATGCCAGCTCTCGCACATCGGCTTAAACCAGCGCCTTTTGACCGGCCAAATCATCGAATTGATGGGACATCCGCCGTACAGCCCTGACTTGGCACCCAATAACTTCTTTTTATTCCCGCACATCAATAAATAAATGCGTAATCAATGATTTTCGTAATGTTTTGGAGGTGTCTTAATCGGAGCGGAAAAAGTGCTTCGACAATTGGTTTGAACGCATGCAAAAGTGTATAAATCATGCTGGAGAATACTTAGACTTGATTATATTGTTATTGTTGATGTTTCTTTACGTGAGATTAAAATATACGTTTCTGAATGATATTCATAAAATATATTTGAGCAAGATATGCATTAAAAAATAATTTAGTATGTACAAAATATAAATTCTTACCTAAATACGCAAAGAAAGTACATGCTCGGTAAAATATGCACTAACGTAATTTTTTTCTGTCTTTCGTTTTTGGGAATCGGGAAAAATGTTCAAACTTCAAATTATTTCTCCGGAAATTTGTGATCGTTTTAATTTTTCTTGTCTTTAGCAGAAATTAGTTTAAGGTTTTTGCATTAAATCTTAACTATTTTAAGTAACAAAAATTGCTTCTGGTACTGACGTAAGCGCCTTTTGAATAACATTTTTGTTTCTTTTGCACAAAATGTTTAATAAAAATACTTTCTCAATTCTGGCTATTAACTAAGCACGCAAATCCTTTTTTTAACTTTAAAAACTAAGTATATCGCAAAAATATTAACCCTTATAAACTGAGTACATTTTCGTACTTTCTTAGGAACTAAACGAAATTTCGACGAATCTTCAATAACAAAATAGCACCAGGAACCATTTAACCTTTATTAAATATGAAATAGTTAAAATGTGTGTTTATGTCCGAATTTCTTTATTGAATTACTGTCGTGGTGTTTGTCCAGTAGTAACAATCTGGCGCGTTTAGAACCCCATTTTCTGTTTCGTAAAAAGTAAGCCTCATTCAAAAGACAGCTTACGACAGATATCGCACAAACCTGGCGAACATAAGAACTTGGCTAGAACGAAATTAAAGGTCACGAAACGGATTTGGACCCAACATATGTTCATTAGGCCGAAGACTATCAATACATTGACAATTTTTAGCCGTAGCAAAAAAAAAAATACCATCATCATTCTATTCAGTGGGCAGAAGCTCTCGTCGAGAAAATCTCTTAATAATTGCCCAAGTTATGAGCAATCTTATAAAAAAACTTGCCACACATTTTTGCCCGTTAGTGTACCTCTATGTAGTTACACTATTTTGCAACAACAATAGCGACTTGCATGTGTATGTAAATTATCCATTTATGCCGTTTCAATTACATTCGGTCTATGTCACGCCAGTGTATATGTGTAGTTTCTCAGACATTGTGCATTAGAGAGCTTCTTACTACTGTGTTGTTGTTATTGTTCTAAAAGCAGCGAAACAGCACAGTGAGCGGCACGACTGGTGGTTGTTTCATTCAATTTACACGCCCAACACATCGGCGTAGTAATGGACAGGAAGGCCTGGTACAAGGCCTCGCTGTAAGACTTTGTCTTTCGTTCTTTTTGAAGATTTTTGCTCTCTTTCCATTTTCTGCTTTAGTTTTAAACAGTAATGCTCAAATTTGAGCACGCGTAATATTAAGGACTTTTTTTAGAATATGTTATTTTGAGAGTCACAGCTTTCCCCGCTCGAAATCATGGCAGAAAGTCAAAATCATATCTCCGTGGAAATTATATTCAATAAATAAATGCCTTAAAACGTCCTTTCAAATTACCAGTTAAGATTCCACACTTGATTTGAATTTTTATACTTAATAGGGACATAAATACTGTTACACACGTTTTATGCTGTAAAATTAAAAGTACTGAATGTTTTTGGACCAAATATTTTTTAATATTTATTGATGTATATTGTCTCCACAAAAAATCTACTTATTCGAAATGTCCGCCTTTTGCCTTTACACACGCCTTAAGTCGCACTGGCCAATCGTCAATAGCTGCACGAACCTTCTCCATTGGAAAATTGGCCACAGCTCGAACCAAAGCAGTCTTAAGAGATCCAATGTTAAGGTATTTTTTGTGACAAACCTTGTCCTCTAAAACCGTTCACAATTTGTAATCCAATGGTTTCAAATCTGGACTGCCTGAGGGCCATTCTTCAGAGGAAATGAACGCTGGCAAATTGTTTCGAAGCCAGGCCTGGGACGTTTTAGCTTATGGGACGGCGCAGAATCCTGCTGGAAAGTCCATGGCTCGTTTTGGAACAGGGAATTAATTGTTAAGAGGCTTCACAACAGCTTCCAAAACGGTTTCGTGGTAAACTTTGGCCAATGTTTTGACTTCTTGTTCGCAGAAATGCAGGTCAGTGACCCCATCGTAAGAGACGCCCCACCAAACCATGACTGAAGCTGGGTGATGACCGCGCATACACTCTATCATTTTGCTAATTAAATTTTTCCTGAACGGTAAATTTTTTTTCATCGTTGAACAACATTTTTCTGTGCAAGTTATCATCGTGCTTCACCGAAAGACGTTTGCATTTTTCAATCCTATTTTTTTTTTAAAGCTGCAGTCAATAAATGTCCGGTACGTCGTTTGAAAATCCCAAGTCCCAAGTCTTTTTTAATGATTCGACTCATAGACTGATATTCATCTCACGGGCCATGATTTTCTGTTTTCGGAGCGGATTTCTGTGAATTCTTGATTTAACGGCGTTGATGATATGCGGTGTTCGAACAGAGCGTGGGCGGCCCGACCGGTGGCGGTCTTTTACATCTCCAGTCTCCTCAAACAGTTTCATGCATCGGTAGACGAAAATGCGGCTTATCCCTAGTGGCCGGAGCGTTTTGAAAATATCGTTTTTTTCATTTCAAACTCATGATGAAAGTTGAAACAATTTTAAAATTCCGACAGACTAACGCTATTAGCTTTCAAAACCCATATGACATTTACGGGGTATGTTCAGTTCAACTATTGAAATGGGTGTGTTCAATGTTGTTACAGTATTTATGTCCCTACTAAGTATTTTTTTGTTCTGATAAAATACCTCTAGATGGATTACCCTTTAAAACTGACTTAAAATAATTAAGCCTTGTAGGCTTCAGTCAGTTTATCCTATTAACGTGTTTTCCAGTGTCAATTTCGCAAGTCAGTCCCTGGTATAAAATCTCTTCATCTAAAGATTGTCATTATTTCAAGGCCTGTGAATTTCTACCGCTGTTTTATTTTGCATTTTATGAGATCGTATGCTCATTTTTTATTCTACATCAAGCTTTCTTTTGTTTTTCCCGTACGAGCATAAATGTGTGGAAAAATTAATTTTGCGTCGTTGAAGCGGGGTTGGGGACAAAACTATTATTCTTTATCTTTACGTCAAAGTGACTGCAACAACAAAAATTGCAAAATCGCAACGGTGACTATACTGCTTGTAGTTACATTGCCAGTGATGCCAACATAATCGGGCCTCAAACTTTCTTACTGGATTCCCACAACATCTCATTAAGGAACAAGGGGAAACCTTTCTCAGCTGTGCACAATATAATTCGTATACTCCCGACCGGGACCTACTGTTTAACGCCGGCTCTGAACTGCTAATGCTTTTATAGAAATGTTTTTACATGGCTTAGAGAAAAATCTCTTACTATATAAGTCGCCGGCATTTAAAAGATGAAAATACGTCGCTGAGAAATTGTTAGATGTTCTTACCGGAAATTGAACCTGAGGTGTGACGTTATGTGGACGACTAAGATGCCAGTGAACTCAGGTTCATTTTCCGATAAGAAAGTCTAACAATTTCTCAGCGGCGTATTTTTATCTTTTACTAGAATTGAACGATCTTAAAATGACTTGAACTTTAAGTAGACAAATTAAAGTTCGGGTGATCCATTAAAAAAAGTGATAAATTTTTCAAATTTCTGTTTTTTTTTTTTTTTTTTTTTGGAAGATTGAACTTTGTCATTTAATAACGAAAGATCATCCGATGCGTTATCAGGAGATAAAGAATTTTACAGAAAAAATTGTGTTGTCAGATGAAGCTTATTTTCATCTCGGTGGCTATGGCAATAAGCAAAATTGTCGCATATGGCGTTCAGAGAACCCACACCTGACTATTGAGAAGACGATGCACCCAAAGCGTTTTGGTGTTTATTTTGGGCTGGCTGCATAATTGGGTCATTTTTCTACGAAAATTGGCAAGGAGCCGCCGTTATTACCAACGGTGAACGTTGCCGCGAGATGTTCAACTAATTTTTGTTTCCAAAAATTCAAAAAATTGGCATGGACGACATTTGGTTTAATTAGACGGAGCCACATTCCATACAGCCAACGCAACCATTTATATTTGAGGCATTGTTTTCGAAAATCGAGTAATCAGCCGAAAATTTAATATCAATTGATCTGAGCCCTTTAGATTATTTTCTGTGAGGAGCCATTTAGGATAAATGTTAAGCAAAACTTCCAGAGACAATTGAAACATGAAATCGAAGCTGACATTAAAGAGATTCGACCCGAAACAATCGAAATTAACTAAAAAAATTGGTTTATCGGATGAGGTACTGCTTAGCCAGTTGTGGTAGTCATATGGAAGATATTGTGTTCCATTATTAAATGACAAAGTTCAAACTTTCCAATTTACAGCCGATTGAAGGAGTCCTCAAAGGAAATCGACTTGTTAAGAAGAGTTGTTTGTTTTGCTTTTGGCTATGTTTTTCTCATATATTGTCTGGTCGAGTTCGTATCAATTTCTGAAATAAGTGTGAAAAACTATAGAAAAATATGACGACATTTTTCGATTTTTTTTGGCAGTTTTGTTGTTTTGAGTAAGATGTTGTAGTTTTTTGATTTTACTCGCCAATGGCTTTCCTGTGATATCCATGTTATACGCCCAGAATTGTCCATGTGGCGTCACTCGGACGCACTACTTACTGCCCTCCATATTATGCTCGATTTTGGAACATAAAATCCCAAAAATTCCATATTTCGGTATTATTTGTGATAAATGCAATAATGGGATTGGAAAGTACTCGCCAAAGGCTTTCCTGTGATATGCGTGTTATACGCCCAGAATGTTCCATGTGGCGTCAGTCGGACGCACTACTGCCCTCCAGATGATTATAGGTCAGTAAACCCCAATAATTATATATTTTGAAATTTATTTTAGTAATTTTTATTTTGGCTTCGTAAACTAAACGTCTAGTTTTTATTTTGATTTTTTTTTTTGTTAAAACACGTAAAGAAATGTGTTTTTATGAATTTTTCACTATTTAACTGGGATATGTTTACCTCCTAACAGACCTCTGCTAAGGGCTTAGCAGACCTCTGTTAGTACTCTCTGGTGGTGCCACACTTGCTTTTGTGGACCCTTTACGTTGCGCTTAAGCTCGTTCCTACAACTGTTCATGGTTATTTGGGTTGTTATACTCTGTTCCATTCTGTGCAACAGGGGTATTGCAATTTAGTTTTATGACAATTGTTTGTAACTACCAAAAATATTCGAGCTTGACTCACCTTTAAGATCGACTTAACTTTAAGATCATCAGCTGATTCCGTTTAACGATGTTCAGCTCTGACGGTCGGACAGCTGAACATCGTTAAACGGAATCAGCTGATCTGTTGTCGATCTAAAGCTTGTAGTCGAAATTGTTGTCCGATCATCATGATATTTAGCACAAGTTTGTATTTTGAAGCTTGTATTTAGATATAGCTCCCACACCTAGGTTTAAATAATTATTGCTCCAATCCAATGATGAAATTTAACATAAGGAAGTTTTTTGGACCAGCAGTACGTAATTGAATTAATGAAAATCGGCTCAGATTTAAATATAACTCCGACACATATGTTCAACTGATTTTCTGTCTTGGCTGTAGAAGCCATTTGCACCGAATATTGATGAAATTTGGCAACATCAATTTTAGCTCCGACATATACTCGTATGCACGCAGAGAAAAAACATGGTTACTACATGGTCACGGCAATAATAATATGTTTTCCACAACAAAAGTATGTTCGTCGCAACCATAGCATTGTTAACTGAATTTATTTTTGACAATAGTATAATTACTGCAATATTAATATTGTTGAAATGTAACAATAGTATTTTTGCCAAATTTAAAAATGAAAATATGGTTATAGCAACAATATAAATATGGTTAGTGCGACAAAAGTATTGTGTTTTGCGTTTAATGTTAACAATGATATGATTACGGCAATCATACTGTATGATTGTAATTTTCTTCATTTGAATATGCTTTTTAGAACAAATATTATTTGTACGGATCTAATGCAATAATATTACTTTTTTTTATTGAAATTAAAAATTTTTAAACAATCTGCTTTTGCTTTGTTTATCTGAAATATTTTTTAATAAAAACGCTTACGTTTATTTAAACTTATTTTTTCTACTGTGAAAAAAAAACACTCCTATTATTTTGAATTTAATGTTTTTTTTTGAATAATTTTCATAATTCAAATCTATTGTTGACAACTTACAACAATTTTAATAAATAATATTGGGGATCAAATCTATTGTCGACAACTCAAACAAATTCTATTAAATAATATTGTGGATCATAGTTTAATTGTGTGTGATCATACTATGGTTGTAGGGATCATAACATGGTTGCGTGTGAATCATACTATGGTTGTGGGGATCATAGTATGGTTAAGTGTGAATCGTACTATTGTTGTGAGTACCATAGTATGGTTGTATTTGAATCATACTATTGTTGTGAGGACCATAATATTGTTGTAGCACAACCATATACCCAATAATAGTGTTATCCTCTTCGAATATTGTCATGACAACCATACTTTTTTTCTGCGTGTGTAAAGTCGATTTTATGTATTTAGTTCTAGAAGATACATTCAGTCTTGATGAAATTTGGCACAGTTTAGCTTTTTTTTGGATCAAAAGAGGTCGTAATTGATCCGTTTTTATTTTTTGCTGTTTTTTTTAGGCAAGACGTAGGTAGACGTGATTGAAATTGATTAAAATCGGTTCCGATTTAGACGGAGCTCCCACATATATGTAAAGCAGATTTTATGTTTTTGCTTTAGAGGCCACATGGATGGATGTAAAACAAATCTTGATTAAATTTGGGCACTTGTTATTTTTTTGGACCAAGAAAGAACGTAATTAAAATTGAAGAAAATCGGTTCAGATTTAGATATAGGTTTCACACATAAGTTTAACCGATTTGACAAAACACAATGAAATTCATACATAATAGCAGTTTTTAAATCAGAGCAAATTTAGAGCCCGTCTAAGGGGGTTTAAAAACCAATTTCAGTTGGCTTTTCTGAACATCCACAATTCCATGTGTGTGAAGGAGCTACTCCTGGTATAAATTTCAAAGCAGCATACCTCCTAGTTTGCCTACAGCAGGGGCTTATCTTATATACTATAAAATTAAATTAAATTATATTCAAATAAATAAAAGTACTTAACTGTTTCAGGAGAGCATCTCAGGAGCTTCTCCAGTTATAAATTTTAAGGAAGCATACCTCCAGTATTGCCTTCAAGGGGCATATTCAAAAATGGAATTAAATACTGCGAAATGAAATGTCTTCGACATTTTCAGCTGCAGTTTTCTACCTCGTTAATACCGATGAGATCCGCCAACGTTTGTTCCTTATTGATATTTCGGGCCGATTTTTTAAATTTAATGCTGATTAAATGAAAGAAAAAAACCCAAACACTTTGCAATACGAGGACTGCTTTATATATTTCTGGCCTAATAATGAAAATGCAAATATTTATCACCAAAAATGGTTTATTGTTTTTCAAAGTATTATCCCGCATGATTTATACACTTTTTTATGCGCTCAAACCAATTGTCGAAGGACTATTTCCACTCGGATTGAGAGACCTCCAAAACATGGTTTTTGAACTTTTCAGCAGCATCTTCTGGCGACGAAATCGTTGACCACACTTTTTTTTCTTGATGTGCGGGAATAAAATGAAGTCATTGCGTGCCAAGTCAGGGCTGTACGGCTGATGACACATCAATTCGACGTTTTAGCCGGTCAAAAAGGCACTGGTTTGAGCCGATGTGTGAGAGCTCGCATTGTCATGGTGCACAATGATTTTTCTTCTCTTGTTCGTTTTTCGAATTTCTCCGAAGACTTCAGGCACACAAATTGTGGTGTACCACTCAGAATTGACCGTCCTACGTTGCTCAAGCGGAACAGTCGCCACATGACCAGTTTTGCCGAAGAAACAGGCGACCATTTGTCTTCGAAGACCCACACGGTCGATTGCTGTTCTGTTTTGGGCTCATACGCATAGATCCATGATTCGCCACCTGTGACGATCTTATAAACGTCTTTTACTGGGATCGTATTTTTTTTTCAAAATTTCTTTGCACCAATCGACACGAGCCTTATTTTGAGCGATTGTTAAATTGGGCAGGATCCAACGAGAACAAACCTTTTTTAGGGCCAGGTGTTCATGCAATATCGAATGTATGCTGGTGGAAGAAATGCCCAAGGATGTCTCTATCTCACGGTATGTCACATGACGTTCTTGCATTGTCAGTGCATGCACGGCATCAATGTTCTTTTGGCACAACGGCCGTTTTTGGACGACCTTCGTCTTTGAGCGAGCGTCCGCCGGGATTGAATTCATTAAACCAGCTTTTCACAATGTTTATAGGATGGTGCTTCATCGTCATACAAAGATTTAAGTTCATCGATGCACTCTTGTCGTGATAATCCACGTCGAAAGTTGTGAAAAATGATCGCACGAAAATGTTCACGAGTTAATTCCATTTTTTTTTTTTGCCAAATTGATTTTTTCAAGTCACTGTAAACAACACAAATGATGGTCGTACGTCAAAACGTTCTGAGTACGTTAATGCTAAGAAATGTCAAACTTTCCAATGGAAATGTCAGATGGCGCCAGGCAACACATCGTGTTGCATAGGGCAGATTTATATAAAGCAACCTTCGTAGTGATTTCCCGATCGAGTAATTGATTATCAGTTCTTTGCACCATTATTTATTGTTCTGGGCCAGCGGTACGCCGTTTGTAATTTTTAGCCACACCCTTTTTTGTACTTGCAATGCGAATTTTCGCTTTGCGATTTTTCAGGGAGCCGAAAACAGGCCTTCATTAGGTATGGACATCTGGTTAGGCAGAAGTAATTAAATTTTCTCACGAATTAAAATATGCTTTTTTTCAATTTTGCCCATTGGCCGAAAAATCGAGCATCCTTCAGACAGTGTCTAGAGTGTGTGCCTAAAAAACAGAATTTGCCAACGAGAAACAACACGTAAAAATGCATTTTTTGGCACCGGAATATCGTACATGGGCCCCAGAGGCCGAAATAACTGTAAATATCAGATTTTATAACACACGGTTTAGGTCTATGGCACATCCCTCCCACAGGAACAGTACCGTCAAATGCCATATTGGTGGGTATAAATCCTTAGCCCTTCGGATCTTAAGCACATTTTTATTGACGTATTTTGAACTCGTGTTATTTTTTATTACAACAACAATTTTCGGCCATTTATTTACCGAAAAAATAACTGTTTAATTAATAATTTATAAACGTCAAGTGGGACAACAACAATAAAAAATCCACACGTACACAAGTGCCATAAAAACACCATCTTTTTTTTTTTATTTGCGCCAATAAACATTCAAAAAGTGCCTTGTTGAGAGATTTGTTAAAATGCTGATGGGAAAAAATCGTTCAAACATAAAAAAAATATTTGTTAATGGTGTTAAATGATCATTGCACACTTTTCGCTTTTGTTACTGCGGCTCCCCGTATTTGTTTTTCACGGTTGAGTGGGGTTTCGCCCCGAAGAAAAAAATTAAATATGTATGGTTAAATCGTTTCAATGTAAATATTTATATAGGCATTTTCAAAACCATATATCCGTCCAAAATATACCGTATGGAGAAAAAAACTGAAGGCAAGTGCGTTTCGAAAAAATGTCTACTGTTGCTGTGAGTTCTTAGTCAATGTTCCGCGAAAAGATAAAAAGAATGCCCAAACGACGCCAACTGATAAAAAGATAACCTAACGAGGTTTCGAACAAGAACATTTTATATTCGTTACTAAATTTCCTTTAATTTGACTACCCACATGTCCATAGTAATTGTGGTCGCTTTTTTATTATAAGGACGCTATTTTGCCTATAATTTTAGCTGATTTTGAAAATATGCGTAGTAGGGACATAAAAACTGTTACACACGTTTTATGCTGTAAAATAAAAAGTACTGAATGTTTTTGGAGCAAATATTTGTTAATATATTTATTGATGTATATTGTATCCAAAAAAAATCTACTTATTCGAAATGTCCGCCTTTTGCCTTTACACACGCCTTAAGTCGCACTTAAGGCGTGCCAATCGTCAATAGCTGCACGAACCTCGTTCATTGGAAAATTGGCCACAGCTCGAACCAAAGCAGTCTTAAGAGATCCAATGTTGGGGTATCTTTTGTGACTAACCTAATCCTCTAAAACCGTCCACAATTTGTCATCCAATGGCTTCAAATCTGGACTGGACTGGGATGTAGCGAAACGTTGTATGAACAGATTCAACTGTTAAACAGAACTGTTATTTTTAATTTTTTTAAATTTGTTTCAGCTTATTTGGACTAGTGGTTCTCGAGTTATGACAAACAAAAGATCGTATAACGTGACAAATTTCCCTATACGATACTTACTAACTACAAATTAATTATTAAATTATTATTTGATGTACCCAAACGAATGATGCAGAAGTTCTTCTTTTTGGGGCTACTTTCACAAACAATTATCAGAATTGAGTCCCGAATCAATCACCTGAAAAATGCTGTACTGTGTTATGAATCACGAAGTACACGAAATGCATTTTGATTTGAACGCCCATTTTCGTAAAAGACTTCAACAATCTTAACGCCCTGCTCAATTGTACCTCTCCACAGTTGAAATTGTCAAACTTTGAAACAATGAAGTGCCAAATTAAGTGGGGCAAAAAACTTCACGTTAAGGTGGACACAATTAACATCGTGCATTATGGTTGGACCATCCTTTAGAATTATTTCTTAAAGCAACAGAGAACTTCTGTAGTAAAAACAAAAGTCGCTCAGAGGCGATGTGTACTACTTAGATTCGAAAGAAGTTCCCCCGTTTGTTCCTTACAGACGTGCTGTGGGCAGTACCTACGTATTTTGGAGAATTCAACATTTTGTTTTAATGTACCAACAGTGTATCAGTTCTTCCGAGAACGATATGAACTCTACAGCAACCTTTTCCACATGTCCTTTTCTGAGCATGTGCCAAGTGATACATGCCGACATACCACCCCCTTCCTCTAATGCTGCTTTGTTGTCAACAGTTTTGAATTTTTCTAAAACTCATTCGAATGACGCTCATTGTTCCTTTGCCTCAATCAAATGTATTTCATAAGTTTTTATTTTTTTTTTATAATTCCACCATTATTTATTGGTCGATTGATGGATATCACGTACGTATCGCTCATAGGCGTGAAGATTGTCGTAACTCAAATTCATTGTTTTCTTAAATAATATATTTGTATAGTCTCCCGAGATTAATAATGTTTCGAGTAGGAAAATTTTTAATTTTGCATTCCGTGGCAAAATTCTTTCCTTTTGCTTCTAACAATGACATTTTGAGTTACAATTGTCTTCTCGCGAATGTTGTCATTATCAAAAGCACTTGCGTTGCTGTTGTTGGTGTCAAAAAGTTGTTGACAATGCCTGCACGACGACGGCTAAGTACGTTCATTGCCGGCAACTTATAAGGGTGATAGTCGCCTCTGGGGTGGAATGGGGTTGGTGGCGTGTACTCAATTCTGTAGTTTTTTGTATATCGGCTTAGATTTTTTCTGCAGTTAAGACCCTCCGTACTATTATCGAGTACGTATCGTCGTATCATCTTGAAAGTGTAGGGGTGAACCTAAAAGGGAACAACACACAAATGCACAAGTAAAAACTACGGAAAAATCAATAAAACGCGTATCGACGAAACGAGGTGGTCGACTAACAAATTGTCGAGGGGTGGTTGGCGGGTCATAGCCTTGCGAATGTATTGTAAAACGCACGCATACTCTGCACACCTGTTCCGCAAGCACTGTTGTTGATTTCGTTGTTTGCATTAGTCGTGTTCGATGCTGAATTAAAGTGAAACTTTTGTTTCAGAAAGTAGGTCAGAGAGAAAATGTTTTTGTGTATCGGTTACAAAACATTTCTTAAAATTGACTCCTCTTTACCTGTAGGTTTTGATTCGATTTTCACTAGACTAAAGATTTTCTTAACAATTTAACGTAAATTAAATTTATGTAATGAAAAATTGTATATAAAGGCTATATTTCAGCTCGATTACAAGGGCGACCGCAAAAGTAACTGGCCTAACATAAAAAGAACCGTTTTTTTTTGGAATTATTATTTATTTTTCAACATAATCTCCTTCCAACTCAATACACTTCATCAAACGTTTTTCAAGTCTTTTAATTCCATCCGAAAAATAAGATTTTTCAAGACCTTCAAAATATGCCTCAGTTTCAGCAATAACCTCGCTATTTTCGAAAAATTTTTGCCACCGAGAAATTTTTTTAAATTTGGAAACAAGAAATAATCAGAAGGAGCTAAATCTGGACTATATGGTGGATGCGGAACAAATTCAAATCGTAATTCGGCCAGTTTTTTGTTGAGTTAAAAATGCAGTGTGTGAAGGAGCATTATCTTGATGAAAAAGAACTTTTTTTTCTAAATGCGGTCGTTTTATCTTGATTTCTTCACTCAACCGATCCAATAATGCACAATAATATTCACTATTTATAGTTTTTCCTTTCTCAAGATAATCAATAAATAGTATACCCCTTGCATCCCAAAATACTGTGGCCATTACCTTTCCTGCTGACTTAACAGTTTTCGCCTTCTTGGGACCACTTTTACCAGCTTCTATCCATTGTTTTGACTGTTCTTTGCATTCTGGGATGTAGTGATGGATCCATGTTTCATCAACAGTTATGAATCGGCGCAAGAACTCTATTGGATTACGCTGATAAATCGCTAAAAGCTCCTCGGAATTGGTCCAACGGACGATTTTTTGGGGCAAAGTCAACTAACGCGGCGGAAGTGGAGTTCATCATGTAAAATACTCCAAACTTGTTTTTCGTGTATTTTAACAATATCAGCAAGTTCTCTGAGCTTCATTCGTCTATCTTTAGTCACTTCATTAAATATTTTTCTAATGTTTTCAATAGTAGTAGCAGTTTTCGGTCTTCCAGAGCGTTGTTCATCTTCCGGACTTGAACGACCCATTTTAAATTTTTGAACCCAGGATTTCGCGGTGGAGTATGATGGTGCATTATCACCATGAACAGAATCTAATTCATCTTTGATTAATTGTGGAGTAAAACCTTTCATATAAAAGTGTTTAATTACCGCACGAAACTCTTTATTTTCCATTTTTCAAAAATTATAAAACTTGTTCAGTTCAATCACCTGTAACAAAGAAAATAATCATTAAATATTTCGGAAATTTTGACAGGTGGCTTATAAAAGAATGCTTTTAAAAAACAAAAAAAAAGTTGCTAGTAAAACAGAAAATGTGCCAGGCCAGTTAGTTTTGCGGTCGCCCTCGTACTTTCTAAACATACTCAAAAAAATTTTCGTTTCAACGAAAAAAATGATTAGGATTTAAGTAAAAATAACCATATTTTTGGCACGCTTACGAACCTTTAACTGACAGTCATCCAGTACCAGCATTTCGAGTTGCCCCGTTCATATTCTTGGGGTAAGCACTCTGAGTCTCTGTTCAAAACACAGCTATTGTTTTTAACTTACCTACACTGAGAGAAAAACGATACATTATATCAAGGTAAATGTTTCATTAGTTGGGACTTGCGTTAAGCATCCCAGGCATAGCAGCTATTTTGTGGGACATGAGTCGTCCTTAGTTTTCCTAGCGACGTTTGTGTTGCGCCACACCCTACACATGCGATGATGTAGCCACTATCAGACGAAAGGAATTTCAGAAATTCGCCTGCGGTTCTTAAAGAATTTTGATTTGTCAATAGACTACGACAAGGAAATGCCAGATTCGTTTTGATAAGAACGGATAACGACCACTTCTTGCGAACATACAAACTGGTCCGTGTTTCAAAAGAAGCTGCAGTACCAACTATGAAAGTTCCCAGCAACAACTTCCACTACCAAGTAACATTGCGAGTTAGTTGAAATCACAAAATAATGAAATACAGAATAGAACACTTCGAACTTTAACGCGAAATTTAGTTCAGGGATTGTCCTATTAATAGAACTAAAGCCACACAACATACTGATACATACGTACTTAGTTAACCTAATATCAGCAAGTACTTATTTTTTTGTTTTAAATAATGCAGGGGGTAATAAAAGGTCATTACTTGGTAATGAGTAGTTCTTACTAATGAGAAGTACTTGCAAAGTTTATTAAGGGGCACACTATTCCAAAGCATCCCTTAACAACGTTTTTTTCCGCCACGTCAACTTAAGATATTGTTGCTACTTTCAGGCTCGATAAACGTTACTATATAGTTGGGAGCCCAACAGATAATTGCTCGACACATGCCTATAAAACTTTTTCAGAAAAACGCTGTGAGTTTTCCAGCAGTCACCGAAACAATAACCAATACAGCTATCAAATCAGAGGACATGAAGGAGAGTTTGAGCTAGAAGGAGACCGTCGAAAGAGAGTTGAGCTAGAGCGAGTCATGGATCAGAATAAATAAACATTATAAAATTAAAAACCTTGCATGTCCGGACGTTTTAACCTGTGGCCATAGAAGGGAAACAAATAAAAGAAAAACGGCATACAAATTCGGCAAACGGCAGCCAATTATCGGTTTCTTCCTCTTGGCCTAACATAGTCGTCGACTGCAGCTAAGTGTGTAGGCAATAGTTCTTTATGCTGGGAGAATAGATGAACAAAACCAAAAAAACCAGCTGAAAGAGATATTTCTTTCTCCCTAAATCCATCACATTTTGTATGATGAAGACAATAAGCACCTCTCGGGTACCAATGGAAAGACTTTTAATAGTGAAAAGAATTCATAACAGTCCAGATCTGAAAACGAATCGCCAGCCGATGTAAAGAATTCTAAGAATTCTGCTGTTGACTGACCTTTAATTCGCAATCAGGGACGAATCTCATGGTAACTAATATTATAACACTCAGATGTAGTAAAAGAAACGAGCAAAACTGCGCAACGAAATGCTGCCAGAGGCGATAAAGAGATCCCCCTTAAAACACTCACTAGTTTCAGATGAAGCTTTTTCTTTCAGTGCCAGTGTTATTGACAGCTTGGCTGTAGTTAGCGTTGACAGTAAGAATTTGTAGCATATTGTTGTCCTTTTGTTAAAGGACAGTTACCTTCTGCGAGAAAAGGTAATGGGGTTGTTGGCAGAAGTTCAAAAGTTTTTCCAACAAGAATAGTTTTTCTTTTTGCTTTGACATGTCCAAAAAAGAAAACAAAAGTTTTAATTGATAATTCTCAGTAATTTATAATATACAAATAAATGTTTATTAAAATTGACTTTTGTGCTACCTTAATTTAATTAGAATTGACATTCTCAACACTTGTATACAATAAATGACATTTTAGAAGCGAAACTAAAACAGAAATTCTGGTAAATCTCTTAAAAGTACGATGCTTTGTGTAGGAATGAGTGAGTGGAAACAAGTTAAACGTCGTTTAGTTTGGCCAGGCCGATTGTTTTGTACCCTCCTCGGTGCACGTAGACAAAAAGTATGGTTGGGATAACAATATTCGAAGAGCATCATACTATTGTTGGGTATATGGTTGTGGTACAACAATATTATGATCCTCACAACAATTGTATGCTTCAAATACAACCATACTATGATCCTCACAACAATGAAATGATTCACACATAACCATACTATGATCCTTACAACCATAGTATGATTAACGTTCAACCATACTTTGATCTCCACAACCATATTATGATCCTCACAACCATAGTAAGTTTTACATACAACGATAGTATGATCCTCACAACCATAGTACGATTCACACGCAACCATGTTATGATCCCTACAACCATTGTATGATCACACACATTTATACTTTGATCCCCGAAATTATTTATTACAATTGGGTTAAGTTGTCAACAATAGATTTGAACTATAATTTTTTTTTGTTAAAAATACATCAAATTCAAAATAAAGAGGCAGAAAAAATCAGTTTAAAAAACTTAAGCGTTTTTGTTAAAAATAATTCGGTTATACAAAGCCGAAGCAATTTGTTTGAAAAATTTTAGTTTCCATATAAAAAGTACATTACATTTTACATTAGATCCGCAACAATAACTAAAAAGGATATTTAAATGAATAAAAATTATAATCATATAGTATGATTGCCGTAATCATATTATTGTAAACATAAGACCAACACAACAATACTTTTGCTGCACCAACCATAATTATATTGTTGCTACAACCATATTTTAATTTTTAAATTTGGCAATAATAGTATTGTTACATTTTAACAATATTAATATTGCCGCAATTATACTATTGTCAAAATATAATTCAAAAAACAATACTCTGGTTGCTCTTTTATTGCAGAGAACATAATATTGTTGCAGTGACCATATAGTAACCATATTTTTTCTCTGCGTGTGGAGTCGCTATTTAAATGTCCCGATTCCGTGACATAGCCTAATTTTCAACTCGTAGTGTTTCTCTTCGTACCAACATCTTACGTACCAAATGTCCTCAACATTTCGCTCATAGTTTGTAACATATGATCTTTTTGAGTCCAAAGTTTTTTGGGCGGTGCCACGCTTTTTTTTCAATCATGACCTAATGTAATTAGAAAATATATCCTGGCAAACTTAGCATATTGAGCAAAATTTGAAGTAGAGAGAAGTGGTTTATTTGCGGTATACTACTAACGTAGTGATTTTTCCAGAGGTTGACTCAGTCATTGTGTGGGGACAATTGTTGTCTTTAGACCGATCTGGCTTATTTGATTTACTAACCGTTTTAGTTCATCAACTCATATCATACTAAGGCTAAATTTCAGTCACCTAGCTTTACTATTGCGATTAGTGGTATGCTTTTTCGTCTTAGATTATTACGATTATCCAGAATATTTCTAAGCTATGGTGTCATACTCGTATGTACTTATATTCGTGTCTTTTATAAATGCAAAAGCCTTTTGGTGAAGCACGCTGGCAACTTGCACACAAAAATTTTGTTCACCGATGAAACACTTTTAGCGTTCAGTAAAAAATTTAATACTCAAAATGATAGAGTGTATGAGCGGTCATCTAAGGAAGCATCTGAACTGATCCCAAGGGTGGAAAAGGGTCATCACCCAACGACAGTCATGGTTTGGTGGGGTGTCTCTTACGATGGGGTCACTGACCTGCATTTCTGCGTACAAGTAGTCAAAACATCGGCCAAAGTTTACCAAGAAACTGGTTTGGAAGCTGTTGAAGCCTCTTAACAATTCCCTGTTCCAAAACCAGCCATGAGCTTTCTAGCAGGATTCTGCGCCGGCCTATAAGGCTAAAACGTCCCAGACCTGGCTTCAAAACAATTTGCCAGCTTTCATTTCCTCTAAAGAATGGCCCTCAGGCAGTCCAGATTTGAACCCATTGGATTAAAAATTGTGGATGGTTTTCGAGGATTAGGTTTGTCACAAAAGATACCCCAACATTGGATCTATTAAGACTGCTTTGGTTCGAGCTGTGGCCAATGTTCCAATGGACGAGGTTCGTGCAGCTATTGACGATTGGCCAGTGCGACTTAAGGCGTGTGTAAAGGCAAGAGGCGGACTTTTCGAATAAGTAGATTCATTTTTGATACAATATACATCAATAAATATATTAAAAAATATTTGGTCCAAAAACATTTAGTACATTTTATTTTACAGCATAAAACGTGTGTAACAGTAGTTTATGTCCCTACTAAGTACTTCATAGGGTCTCCAATAAATACTTCAAAATTTTTTTTTTCCTTTCTTAAGTTTAATCTTAGTGAATGCCAATGATTTGTTAGAAGTCACAGAGATAGAACGGACTGTACGACTCTATTGAAGTCCCGGACACAGTAATGTTAAAGGAAATAAAATAGCAGAGAATCTGGCACCTCTATGTTTGTCCAAGGAGGATACAAACCAGGGAGCGATAGGGACTCCGTTCCTCCAGAAAAGATTGAGCATCTGAAATGGCAGTTCATTGAACAGATTTACTGGAATACTTACAAAATAGCCTCGCCTACACTGCGAAGGCCGAACAAATATTTCTGAACCAACGTCTTCAATTTTTTCCGTTTTACTTTTCCTAAAACCCCCGTCATTATTTTATAAAGTTTTTAATTTGTTTCGTTTATTTCTTCTTTTAAACCTTCAGGTTGAAGCCGGTGATGTTATACTGAAGGTAAATGGTACCGATGTCCATCAGTACACAACGAAGGAGGTTTTGAAATGTTTGCGACTCTCTGAAGATTTAGTTACTTTGGAGCTTAAACGAGGTAAGGCCTTTTGTATTTTTTCTTCTTTTGAATATAGAAGGGATCCTATTCACAATTGACTTTCTTTTGACAGATCCGAAACTTAAGGCGCGCATTAAAGAACAATTGGCCAACACCAAAAGTCCCCATTATATAGATATAGAGACATCACCGTCAAATAATTACGATTACGAGTATCATCACCACCACCACCACCGTCAGCAGCAGCAACAAATCAAATCATCACCTCAGCACTACCATCATCTACAACATCATCACGAAGCTGCCAACAGTAGTAGTAATAGCAAATTACATTACGAAACGACAACGCACAATTACCAAGCGAATACTGCGACAACAATTGTACATCACCAGCAATCATCGACGCATTCGTCACCTGCCTCCTCGTCGTCGCGTTACAAGTCGCCAACGAATTTGCCACAACGTCATAACCCTAACACCTCAAGTCACAGTCGCAGTTCGTCGGCTTCATCCAATAAAATACAGTTGGAAGGGGGTTGTGGGGGCTCATGCGGTGGGGGGAATGGTGGCGGTGGCGGGACTGGTACTTCCGGAGGAAATACAGCCACATCGCCAACGTCACGCATACCCTCCCGCATACCGCAAGCCTTAAAATGTCCCCAGAAGCAGCAGTCACCGCAGCATAAACGACCAAGACCTTCGCAAATACCCACTAAAGCCGCGATTGCGGCAGCGGCATATGATCCGGCCGCCGCTCCGTCGGCCACAACCACTAACGGCAATAGTCTGGGTCCCCATTCCTTACAGCATTCAAATAGTTACAGCGGCAATACGGCGAGACAAAACAAATCGCATTCCTCGGAGGACAGAGACACGCCCGAACCGAACTCAGCACCTCCACAACCTGCCAAGGCGCCACGTTTTGAGGCTTACATGATGACCGGCGATTTGATACTGAATCTGTCGCGCACTCCGCAAAGCAGTAATCTGTTGCCCGTTCATGCCAAAAAGGTGGACAGCCTGCGCGACTCTCCCAACCGGGTGGCTTTGGCCCGAGCCAATGGGGCCTTGGCCCCGAAAGCCTCGGGCGAGTCATCTCCCACGTCGTCTTCGTCGCAGGAATCACCAACGCATACCCATACGACAAGTACAGATTCTAAGAATTTGCAAAATAGGGAAAAATCCCGTTTCCATAAGAAACAAGCGCTGGCGCAACAACATCAACACTACCAAGCGGATAGTATTGACACCACGTACAATAATCGTCAAGACTCCTTGATCAATGACACGCTGCTGTTATGCGAGGAATTGGAAAAGGACGACGATGAAAATGCTGACGACCACCACCATGGCCGGCAGCATCGTCATCATCGCCATCAACGCTGTGTGCAGAAGCACAAGCAATTACGTCACCAGCAGCTGACCAGGCAGCAGCAGCAGAACTATGAATACTACCAGAATGACGATGAAGGTCCCAATGATGACGACGAGGAGGACGAGGATTACGATGACGGCAACTATGCGGCGGAAGAAGAGGATGAAAACGAGGAGGATCAAACCAACTATGATATTACTAATCTGGAGACTTACAACAGCGGCGGCGGCATGGGTGTGGGCAGTGTGCATGCCGATGATGAGGCTAGTGATAGACAGTGTCTAATGCAATACGGTGATGAAGAGGATGATGATGACGATGACGACGAGGATGATGAAATGCTGGCGGATGACTCCAATTCGGTGGGTTCATCGTCGACAAAACAAAAATTGAAAGCTTTAAAACAAAAGGCTGCCTTACGCTACAAGCTGCGCACCGAGGATAATGTGGACTGTTCGCGTAACATGCGTAGTTCGGCCTCCTCGTCGTCATCGACCACCGTTGGCGGCGGCAACACCGGCGGCGGTGGCAACAATACATCACAAGATGAAACCTCCTTCTCAGTGCCCACATCGCCCATTTCGCTGTCCACGCCATTGATTGACAAAGAAACGGCCAATTCGGTGCCCACCAGCCCGGAACCATCGAACTTAGCCAGCGGCAGCGGTGGCGTGGTGGACACCAGCGGTGTCGTGCGACGCCACCATCATCACAACGGTCAGATTGTGCGCAAATGTGATTCAGCTGGTTTTCGCACCAGCAAGTCTGAAGATCACCTGCAGCAAATACAACGTGAAGGTATGGCTGCTGTTATACCCATAGATATTGATGAAGATGTAAATAGTTCTTTGAATACACTATTAGATACACGGCAAGATTCGGAAGACTCCCAGGTAAGTGCAAAATCCGTAATCGATTTAAGACAAAGTATTTCAATATATAAGGAGTATTGAATATCTACACACACACACACACACATTTAAATACATACCTAGTTGTGATGGTTGTTTTACATAAAGTTGAAGTATTGGCCACCAAGAAGCCACATGCGAAATTCATTATAGTTATACGAAATAAATCGGAGAACATAAATTCCGTGTATGTTAGACATTCTCCTTAAATAAGTTGTTTTTAGTTTGTCTAAAGAAAAAAAAAAACACCCCCATACATAGCCATCCTCAGTCGATATAATCCCCCCGAATCCCCGTTGGTTATCTTCAATTCATTGGTTTGTTTATTTATATTTCTTTGTTTTTTGAAGCAAAATGTAGTTGAAGTTGTTGTTTGTGTTTGGATTGATTGATTGAACCCAACTTTTATTCCCCAGTAGTAGAAGAACATGTTGAACAAATTTATACTGCTGAAAGTTCGATCGCCATCGCTGTACATACGAATAAGACTTGAGAAGTAGATACACTCACCCGTCCATAGCAAATATCGAGAATGACATAGATAAAATATTCACAATGAACCATAAACTAGTCGGGCGGGGAATGAATGCATGAACGTCGATGTCATGTTTGTTGTTCCTTCACCACATTTTGTGGAAGGAACTTCTCCAGATAACGATTTAAGGATAATATACGGATTTAACTTGCACAGCGTAAAATCAAGTTGCTTAAGGCCAGTCGGAATCTTATAACGGGATGCCCTCATAGTGCGCTATTTTGAATCATAAGTTATTTCGACAGTGACAGCTCTTTTCCGCTGGAAATCTTGACAAAAAGTTGGCATCACATTTTCGTGGAACAAAATGAAACGCTTTACGCTTGAGCAATGTTGGGTAATAAATAATGCAAACTCTGTGGTGCGTATACTGAACATAAGTTTGGTCGAAATAAGACAGGCAGGTTTGTGCACTGAGTTTGTGAGACTGGCATGCTAGTTAACAACACTCACGGTGCCCGTCGTTGTACGCCGGAACATCGATATCAATAACTCTTATTTTCACGTAACTGCCTGATGTAAATTTCTCTCATTTCGCTAAACGACCTCGTATTATTCGTTTGCAAGGTCCAAATGA
Source organism: Hydrotaea diabolus (assembly GCA_963513945.1). NCBI lineage: Eukaryota > Metazoa > Arthropoda > Insecta > Diptera > Muscidae > Hydrotaea > Hydrotaea diabolus. Next base: position 28,059,635 of record OY740716.1, on the reverse strand, counting down.
AACAGTTGTTAAAGGTATGCGATCATCCGCTTCGTTAACGCTTGACAGATTGGCTCTCTGAATAGCTCGAAATGGAAAAAGATTTTCGTCGAAAAATCATCTTTTATGAAAAAGCACATTAAAAACAGAAAAACCTCGTTAAGTTCAACTAGGCCGAGCTTTATATACCCACCACCTTCCCTATTCTACTTAAGTGTATAAAAAAGGGTGCGTTTTTGAAGCCCTTTCGACCAATGCTTTCGTCCCTAATCTCAGCCAAAACTTCGAAATTACTGTAAATTTGGGTTTGCAGAAAAAAATGTGCCTTAATTTAAGTGCCCATGTGTCCATATTGACTATTGATCGCCGGTTTTGACCACCCGGTACTTTTTTTTAGGCCACATGAGCCAAATGTCTAGAAACTATGTATCCATTGTAACTATTGTCCGTCCACAAAAAATACAATACCAAACAGCTAACGACCATAAGGCATCATCGTGCAAAATGTCAGGATCCTAGGTTGATTGGTTCGACCGCTATTGTGCTTTTAACAGACACACAGACGGACACCTAAGAATTTTACGTTGATCGACAATATAAATACTTTATGGGGTCCAATCAATATTTCGTGGTGTTCCAAACGGAATGACAAATTCTATAAAAGGCTGTCGGGAAGACAAGGCATCGTCAGATGACCGTTTTGTTTAAATATTTTTAAAAGAAACAAGGATTTGGGCCATCCTATATATAGTCAGCATGGACCATGGACGTACAGCCATTGTATTAATGTACCCTTCACTATGGAATGGAGTGTATATTAAATTAATAGCAACCTTTGCAAAATTTATAAATATCGATTTTACGACGAAACAAAATATGGCTTAGTTTTTTTTACTTTAAATATAAATATATACGGCGTTTATGTTATCTAGAATGTTGGCTTCGAGCTAGTCCAAAGTGTTTGGCCTATTAGTTAGACTAAGGAAATAAAGTAGCCCCAGTTAAGATAATCAAAAACGAAATATTTTATTGGCCGAACCGCTAAAGCCGGACCGCCGAACCGGTCTTATTATTTAGCGCCCAATTAGCGAACTTATAGCATTGTCTATGGCACCATTTTATTTACATAAAGGCAAACATTCAACCAACTAATGGTTGCCGATCTGGCGATGCCTATTAGCTGATCGGCTCCGAATACAAATGTCTAGGTATTCTTTGGTACTGGACGCTAAGGCGGCATTGTTTTCATCACTGTGCAGATATCTCTTTTTGGTTGGTGGCATACGGTCCAAACAGAGTTTATTCATGCTCAACATTTTCCACTGTGCAACAAATTGCCCTCTCAGGGAAGGCATGATGACGTCCCACCTTACGATCCAACGACAGACGGTTCTGAGGACCGGATCGACCCAAACCCAATAGCTTAACCCCGGCACTGTGTGCCGCTACAACAATAATAACGATCTACCTTACAATAAGATTTAAAAGATGAAATGACCTTTTTTGTGTGTTGACGAACATATGCAAGATTTTTTTAGATTCTTTCATACCCACTTTAATATACATTGTAAATTAGCACTTTAATATACATTGTAATAATATGTAAGCTGTTTTTTTTTCAATGCTTACTTCCAAAGTTCAATTATTTTGTAAGTCATCTTGTAAGCAGAAAACATTTTGGAACAAACGTTTTCTTTGTTTTTATATTAAATTACTAAGTAAGCTGTTGGTAATAGATGAGTAACAGTCGATTCATTGTATGATTTTCAAAGTACTCCCGAAAATTCCGACTGGTTGGATGGCAGTGTTTACTTTGGCAGCTTCTGAAATATAACAATTAAAACAATTATTATTTCGAAAAAGTAAATATTTGAACCAACCAATTTTAATTTACATTATAATCGGTGAAGTATTTAGGGCTGCTATATATATTTCTGGCCTAATAATAAAATTGCGCACATATATCATCAAAAATGGTTTTATTGTTTTTTATGTATTCTCCAACATGATTTATACACTTTTGCATGCGCTCAAACTAATTGTCGAAGCACTTTTTCCACTCCGGTTGGAGAACCTCCAAAACATGGTTTTTGAACGCTTAAACAGCATCTTCTGGCGACGAAAATCGTTGACCTCGCATTTTTTCTTGATGTGCGGGAATAAAAAGAAGTCATTGGGTGCCAAGTCAATTGATTAATACGACGTCATTGGGTGCCAAGTCAATTAATTAATTCGACGTTTTTGGTCAAAAGGCGCTGGTTTGAGCCGATGTGTGAGAGCTCGCATTGTAATGGTGCACAATGATTTGTCTTCTCTTGTTCGTTTTTCTAATTTCTCCGAAGACTTCAGGGAAACAAATTGTGGTGAACCACTCAGACCGTCCTACGTTGCTCAAGCGGTCGCCACCATGACAAGTTTTGCCGATGAAACAGGCAACCATTTGCTTCGAAGTGCTTCTTCCACCAACAACTTCTTTGGATTTGGCTCGTCTTCGAAGACCCACACGGTCGATTGCTGTTTTGTTTCGGGCTCATACGCATAGATCCATAATTCGTCACCTGTGACGTCATTAAAAACGTCTTTTGAAGCACCGCGATCGGATTTTTTTCAAAATTTCTTTGCACCAATCGACACGAGCTTTTTTCTGAGCTATTGTCAAATTGTGCGGGATCCAACGAGAACAAACCTTTTTACGGCCAGGTGTTCATGCAATATCGAATGTATGCTGGTGGAAGAAATGACCGAGGATGCCTCTATCTCACGATATGTCACATGACGATGATCGGTTCACGCACGGCATCAATGTTATCTGGCACAACGTCCGTTTTTGGGCGACCTTAACGACCTTCGTCATTGAGCGAGCGTCAGCCACAATTGAATTTATTAAAACAGTTTTTAACAGTGCTTTAGGATGGTGCTTCATCGCCATACAAAGATTTAAGTACATCGATGCACTCTTGTGGCGATAATCCACGTGGAAAGTTATGAAAAATGATCGCACGAAAATGTTCACGAGTTAATTCCATTTTTTTTTTGCCAAATTGATTTTTTAAGTCACTGTAAACAACACAAATGATGGTCGTATGTCAAAACGTTCTGAGTACGTTTATGCTAAAAAATGTCAAACTTTCAAATGGAAATGTCAGATGGCGCCAGGCCATATATAGCAACCCTCGTATTTCAGGTATTCTTGCAAGTTACGAACATGCCTTTTTGAGAAAGTCGTAATTACACAAAAGTACATTTGCTGATAACTAAAAGAAAATTGTGTTTATAGAGTTCGGCTAAAAAACAAAAAGAAACAAATCGAAAATATTTTGCATTAAACGTTTCGTATGTAATCATGTATTCATCAGTTTTGACATCTTACGCTCCAATTCCCCGAATTCCAAAATGTTCACTTCTCCATGTTTTATTTTTGTGTAGAATCTGTGGTATTGCATCGGTATCGAACTTTCTCTTGTCGTGTAGCTGGTTGATTGTTGAATCTATTCATTTCATACTTACATACGTTTTCCTTTTTCTTTTGTTATCATTAATTTTGCAATAAATCGTTGCTGTTCTTTCTAAACGATAAACCCCAACATGCTCATACCACACATACTATGTATACGAGTACAATTGTTACAAGTCTATTATAAGAACACTATTTCCTAAAAACAAAACTAAACAGAAACAAAAAAAAATTCAAACTACTTTTTTACAAAGCTCTTTTCTCTATTCTCTTTCTTCTAACAAATTTTTACGTTAAAAACAAAAATCCAAAAACAAAATGAAAAACATCAAATTCGATTTTCTTACGTTTCTTTATTTGATTTTTCTATCTCTTCCTTTCTTTCTTTTCCTACATACAACATATGTCTGTCTCAATGTTTTTGAATGTTAATTTTTGCTTAAAAAAACCTAAAAAACCTACAAAAAAAAACGAAAAATATATTTTTTTAGCAATCTTCTTCATCTACTAAAACTTGTATACAATTAATTAAAATCGAAAACAATAACAAAACATCTACAAATAAATCAACAACTATTCGGGCAACAAATGCAAGTAATATTACAAGTACAACACCATCGCCGACGGCAACGACAGCGACAAAACTGTGCGCTTCGCCGGAAGCCCACAGTCAACGCGACATATTCAATAAGCGACGTCGTAAAGTGCGAATTATTATAACACCATCTGGTGGCAGAACGCCACCGACGACTTCGCCATCACCACCACTTCTGGCTGCCGATAGAACAACGACTCTGGAAACTATAAGAGCAAGGTTGGATAGTCCGTCTCCAGCGGCAGTTGCTGCTTCAACAGCCTCATCGGAGTCATTGCTGTCGTCGTCGACACTAACAATAACTGCAATAACATCATTGTCTTGCATAACAACAACTACCATTGATACTTATACAACATTGACAACAACAACTAGCTCTTTAACAACTTTACAAAAGGTTGTTCTGTTGTGTGTGTGTATTTGTTAAACGATTAAAACTATAGCAAACAAAAAGTCGAATCAAAAAGAAAAGGCAAAAGCTTCTTTTTAGTAACTAGAGAAGAACTATTCTATTACGCTGCTTTTGGCCTGGAGTTTCTTAACGACATTGTAAAGAAAAAAGTAGAATGCCATTTCCGTTAAAGTGATTTCCGTGTGAAATCAGAATGAGTGAAAGCAAAACCCGGTGGACATTTTCTCATGAAATCCGCGGTAAAATTCGGTCTTGTTGCAGGATGTGCTAGAAAAGGGGGAAACTTTCGAAGCCACTTAAGGAGCTGGAAACGAATTATACAAATGAAGTTTACACAGTAAACTGTTCCATAGCTGTAACGAAATTTGACATCTACTGAATTTTGATAATTCCATGTATAACCTCACTTTTTAGTTATAATAACTTTCTAATCCTTGAAATCCGTGAAAACAAAATACAGTGGACATTCTTTCCGTGGTTAAATTCGGTATTGCTGCAGGATGCGCTTGAAAAAAAGGGAAACTTTTACGCAAGAAGGTCTTAGAATCCGAAGCCCCTTAAGGGAGCTGGAAACGAATTATACAAATCGAGTTTAAACAGAAAACTGTTCCATTGCTGTAACGAAATTTGACATCTACTGAATTTTGATAATTCCATGTATAACCTCACTTTTTAGTTATAATAATTTTCTAATCCTTGAAATCCGTGAAAACGAAATCCAGTAAACATTCTTTCCGTGGTTAAATTCGGTCTTGCTGCAGGATGCGCTTGAAAAAATGGAAACTTTTACGCCAGTAGGTCTTAGAATCCGAAGCCCCTTAAGGGAGCTGGAAACGAATTTCACAAATCGAGTTTACACAGAAAACTGTTCCATAGCTGTAACGAAATTTGACATCTACTGAATTTTGATAATTCCATGTATAACCTCACTTTTAAGTTATAATAACTTTCTAATCCTTGAAATCCGTGAAAACAAAATCCAGTGGACATTCTTTCCGTGGTTAAATTCGGTATTGCTGCAGGATGCGCTTGAAAAAGGGGAAACTTTTACGCCAGTAGGTCTTAGAATCCGAAGCCCCTTAAGGGAGCTGGAAACGAATTACACCAATCGAGTTTACACAGAAAACTGTTCCATTGCTGTAACGAAATTAGACTACATAACCTCACTTTTTATTTATAATCACTATCTAATCCTTTTCCGAAATAGCAAGTTTTTGTTTCCGGTCTTTTTCGTTTCCCGGAAAAGCGGGAAAAAATTATTTTTTATTTTTCCCTCGCCGGAAAAAATAAAATTGAAAATTTTTTTTTTTTTTTTTAAAAAAAAATAAATAATACAACGTACCCATTGTGCAAGAAAATACTTTCATTGCTCAAATATAAACATGGTTTACGATTTTCAGCATTATAAACATACTCCGAAATTTTCGACCAAATCAGTTTTAGCTATGCGCAATTAAAAACCTCCGTAGGTATCCAGTCTAAGTTAGCGTCAATAGAGGGATGGATGCCGGCTTAAAAATGTAAAGTTGCAGATTTCACAAAGTAAATATTTTTTTTGATCTGTTTAATCAAAATACATATGTTGCAATAATATTAACTCAAAGAAACAACTGCGATCATTTTCGTTAAGTTTGAAATTTTGACGAATCTTTAAAGGAAATAAAGTCTAGGGCTTAATCTTTTTTAAATATCAACATTAACCTGTAAGAACACACTTCTGCTAAAAAATATACGCTTTACTGGCATACGAAGCAAATTAATTATAGTCGAACCTGGATAAGTGGGATCGCGAGGGGCCGCCTGTTTATTCCCGCTTAAAGAGTTTTTCCACTTATCAACGTAATTTATTTTGTATCCTACTTAATGAGGCAAAGCATGCTTATTTATTTTTTTTTTTGAAAAAATGCAGTTTATTTAAGCAAAACTTTTAAATTCTTTTTATTGACATTAAATTAAAATTCCATAGGTCAATAAAAGAGATTTCGAACAGAAGAATATTTTTTTATAAACATATTCTTCTGTTTGCACTTAGATAAAACCAAAACAAAAACGTATATATCGGGAAAATAGTCAAAATGTTTTTAATTTACGATATTTGCTAGATAAAATCTGTCATTTTCTTTTATTTTCATTTCTTTTACAGAATTTTCCAAATAATTCATTTTATGAAATACGCATCGATTACTAATACTCGTATTTATTTTAAAGTTCTGCTGTATTGTTTTGATGGGTCAGGTTTTTTTTTTGGACTCTCTCGCCAAACTGTTGGTCAAAATTAACCAAAAAAAAAATCCAAACAATATCCGCAGTGATACTATTGAAAATAATTATGCCCCTCTATCATATGATGGATGGTACAAAAATACATAATACGGAGTCATTCAAAAATATAAGCCAAAATACCGAAAATGCTAAACTAAAAATTGAGACTTTCGGCGTTTGAAAGAAAGCTAATTTTTCATGAAGACCTTTAAAAGATAAATTAGCGCGTTTTCATAAAATCCGCCAGGAAAATCGCCAAATCAACAGAGTATAAGTCGCCAAAAGTCACCATTTTTGGAGAGAAAAAGCCAAACCTAACAGCCCTGCGTCGCACTCCGCATAAACTCCCAAAACTAAAAAAGAAAAAACAAGAGAAAAAATACAAAAAAAATACGTTTAGAGGTACAGCATGAAAATTTAAATCCCACTCATAGAGGTAAACGAGTAAATATTCCCACTTTAGAAGTAAATTAAAAAAATCAAGTCCCGCTTAATCTGGTTTAAACTCCAGCTTAAAGAGGTTTTTCTATTTTGTAATTGAATTCTATAAAAGGGATTGAGAGCATACAATTTTTTCTACTCAACTTAACCAGCTGGGACGCTCTAGTGTTTTTAACCAACGCAAAGATTGTGAAATATCCCAAGATAACTCAAAGATAAAATGTAACCTAAATGAAATGTGCTGGAAAAGTTTGGAAAAATAGGTTTGCAGCCAGGATCTCTATTGATTTGATCCTAGCAAATAAATATGTTGCGGCCTAATGTTGTCAAATTGATTTTATTTTATGTCCTTATGTACGAGTATATATAAGTAGATTTTTTGGATTTTTTAATTAATAGTTTTCCGCAGAATCGTAGAAATAGTGTTAAAATTATTATGCGAATACCAAAAGTAGGCGGAATGGTGCATTTGCACTTGGGGCGTGTCATTCACTTTTTTGAAACGTGCGTATAAATCCAATATAAAAATAGTGTGGAGTTTGAAATTTAAGCGAATTTCATGTTTTAGGAGACAAGTGATGTTTTTTTATAATATGCACTGAAACATGGTTTTTAGTGTGGGAGGCTCAAGAAGGGGCGTGGTTAGGAATTTAATTTTTTGTCAACATGTTTACCTCACAATTCTAATCATATGGTACAAATAGCATTAAAGATATTACAAGATTACCAAAAGTGGGCGGAACGGTGCATTAGCATGGGAGGTTCCAGAATGGGGAACCTCCATCTGGGAGGACGAAGCAGTTTTTAAAATATTACGGTGTTTACGATATAATTAAATTTTACGCACTGGGTGACGAGTTTCGTTTGCCATGTTTTCCCTATAACTTTATTTTTACTAATGATTTTTAGTGAGATCGTATGGATAGAATTAACGATATTACAACAATTCCAAAAGTGGACGCAATGGTACATTTGTGTGGGAGGTACCAGAAATGGTAAATTAATATGGTATTCCTTTGAATCCTATAAGCAGTTTTGAAAAAATTGTTGTGATAAGCAAAATTAAAAAACAATTGTTAGCTCCTATCGAGAGTTATCGTGTGAACAGACAGACATGGTTCAAATGACTTAAAATGTAATGAAAAGGAAGGGTCAAAACATATGTAGGTTCAATTTTTTTAAACAACTGTAGAAAAGCCGGGTCGTAAAGGGAAAATGGAAACTTATATATTTAGTAAACAGCATGCCCATCGGCAAAACTGTTCTTTATTTAATGCCCTATTATATACAGCATTTAGATCGGATAGTTGTTTCCTTTGATATGATAAAACCATTAAAAATATTGATATTTAACCATTTGCTTACATTCATGAAACCATACTTTTTGATTTAATTAAACAACAAGTGTTAAAAAGCCGGGTCAGAAAGGGAAAGTAGAAAATAAAAAATAAAATGTGTAGTAAATAGCAGACACAACGAAAAAACTGTACTTTTTTTTATGTCCCATAATACAGAGTATTTGGATCTGATAGTTATTCCCTTTAATATGATAGGATAACCCCATCCGCACCATAGGCTTAAAAAATGTAAAACTGCCTGTGCTTTTCGGAAAATCAGCTGAAGCATACAAAGTCTTGAAATTTATATAGTGAAGTAGAGTTTGGACAAGAAACCGTTCGATTTTAATTATGGAAAACGGTTAAATATGAATGGCATTCTGCTTTTTTCACTGCACTGCTGCATGTATGTTTGTGTAGTGCCTTAGACTCTTATCAAATTGCATGGACTATTTTCTTAACATTGCACGGTTACACTTTCGTTTCAATATATGCTACGGCATCAATTATTTCATTTTCTGTTCCTACACAGACTCTCCTTCTCTACATAACAACACTACACTTTGTTTTTTTTTCTCTTAAGTTTTAAAATAATCGAAATTTTATTGAAAACAAAAAATTATTGAAATTTTCGCAAAAGAAAGTGCGTGTGTAAAATATAGCTTTTAGCCGATAAGGTCAAAAATTAATACGATTGTTTTCAAGTAGTGATGACAATATATCGATAATTCCTCTTTCAAAAGAAGTGTTTATGTTTCCCTATTTTTATTAGATATGGAAAGCACTAAAAATTGTGGTAGTTTAAAATTTATGCTTAAAAACTTTTATTGTATTATTTAAAAAGCCAAGGAAATCCGCCTAAAACTCCCAGATAACTGAAAATTGTATACTCGTATAAAAACCTACGCTTTTTCGAAAGTGAAAACATAAAATGAAATGTTAATAAACAAATCATATACAGGGCGGAGCGCGGCAATTTACTTGTTTGGGAATGAAATTAAAAAACTATGAACCTCAGAAAAATTTATTTAATATTTTAATTATATTGAACAATAAAGGATTTTTTAAATTACATGGTTTTAAATAGTGTATCTGGCAAATGTCGACCTTCGCTATCCACACACTGCTGCATACGTTTTCTAAAGTTTTCATGAACTCTAACAAGCATGTCGACTGGTATTCTGCCAATTCCAGCCTCAATATTGTTAATTAGGTTTCCAAGGTGTTGGGACGGTTGATTGTATACACCTTCGACTTCAGGTAACCCCAAAGGAAAAAATCGCATTAGGCTAAGTCTGGTGAGCGTGCCGGCCAGTTCACATCACCCCTCAAAGAGATAAGCCGCCCAGAAAACATTTGCCTCAAACAATTCATGATAACTCTCGCTGTGTGTGCAGTGACACCATCCTGTTGGAACCATGTATCCTCTAATTGCATTGCCTAAAGAGCCGGCTGAAAAAAAAATCCAGGAAATGGCAAGAGAAAGTGAGCTTCCGAGCAGAGCGTTTCGGAGATTGCAGTACTGCTGCTCTTACTCTCGATGTTTTGTGATGCTGTAATCCTTCTCTCAGGCCCCCTTCGTGCACATGACGCATTCCCTGCTGTTCTCAATGAAGTTACGCAATTTACAATTGATTACCGTCCAGGAACTCGTCCGCGTGGGAAACCAGCGAATCGTTAACGAAAACCACGCTGCACTGCAATGATCAGGTGCGCATTTGAAAAACACGCTGCACTGCAATGATCAGGTGCGCATTTGAAAAACACGCTTCAACACAAAATGACCTCTCCTCACGTGCCCAATGCATGGTGGCAACTAAAAGACAGTTGAATACAAATCTCCCGTCAGCCACTAAAAGCCACGCACACTCTGCACTCTCTTCGACCAACAGTGCCGCCATATCCTGCAGTGCAAAAACGCAAATAACCGCGCTCCACCCTGTACAATTTGTTTTTTAAAATTTAATTCTTTCCAAAAAAAAAAAAATTATTCAAGAAAAAATTGGCTTGGAATGGATGGTTTGCGATTCGTATATCAAAAATAATTTGAATAAAAAAACAGGGTAAAGGTTTTTGGTTAACGATTTAAAATTATCTTAATTATGTATATTTGCGTTGTAAGTAAAACGTCATTTAATTCCATGTAAGGCTTTGAACGTAATGCGATATATGGGAAGTGTGAATTAATAGGACAAAACGCAGCTTAGTATTACGACGTATTTACCCAATGACTTTTGGAACTATCCCACCAATGTAACTTGACAAAAAACGCCATCGTTCTTCAAGCTGAGTTTTTGCGTTATAGTATTGTCAAATATTTCAAATGTATGCAGGCAATTATTTGTAATACCCACTCTCATAGGATATATGTCATTCCGTTTCCAACACCTCGAAATACTGGTCCGAGATCCAATAAAGAACATATATTCTGAATCGTACAAATCTTTCTATCTATAAGTATGTAAAGCAAACTATAGGTCGCACTAAAGAATATAGGAGGCGGACATTTTGCAGTACCATGTGTCGATGAACTGAAACGGTTGGTATTGATAATGGTCCGGAGCGGTCAAGAGGTAAAAATCTTCCTTCCAAATGGACTAAGTGGCCTTCGGGAAAAATGACTATATTTGTAGTATTTTGGGGGATTTTTTGCTTGCATATCACTACTATCAACTGTAATCATTACAAAATTTCCATATTAGAAGGGGACGTGGCACCACCGACACAACCCAGAACTTAGAAATACCATATCTCATGAACTATTAAAGATATGACGATGATATTTGGCACATATGATTTTGGCATGGATCGAAACACTTCTAAGCCCTTTTCAAAATCGCATTTATGGCCATAGTAATGGAACGAACCTTATAATATACAGATTTAAACGAAGAACGATAGTATAGAATGATTAATTAAGACTTTTCCTTTTAAATTAAACATTTTCGAAACGTTTTTAATTTTTTTTATGAAAAATAATATCTATTAATGCCCAACGTCTTTTTAGCATAGTTCGGTCTGTATATCGTTTACAACGGTTAAAATTTCGTTCTAAGGCTCCGACCACAGACCACACATTTCCCATTGTCCCATTAAAAGAAGTCCTATGGTATCAAAAGATATCAGCAGCGATTAAAACACATTATTTCGTGAGATAATGCGTTCTTAGAACTTCGTTCGCAATAGGCATTGGTTTTTGTATTTATTATAAATTCCGAACGCTGCACTATAATGCAGAACATAGCTGCAGTTTTTAGTGCTTTCGTCAGTTTAAAAAATTAGATCAAAGAATAGCTAAAATTTATCTTACAACAATATCCCCGTTAAGAGTACCATAATTAATAACATATTCTTTTTGTAATTTAGGCTTCGGATCGTGATCGCATCGTATGGACATATAATGCTCCCTTGCAACCTCATCAGATAGCAGCTTTGCAGCAACAACAACAGCAGCAGCAGCAACAACAACAGTATTCTTCAGCAAACTACAACAATTCTCATAATCATTCACATTCACACTCCAGTTCGATGAGTTCATCGCCCCAGCATTCAGCCGGTAGTCCTGCCTCGCCCACATCGGTATCCAGTTCGGTTATGTCGTCCTCGGGCGGTTCCAAGGGCGCCTTTGGTCTTAGCGGTAATAACAATGGTCATTTGCAGCATCATGTGGTTGTCACTAATGGTAGTAGTATGAATTCAACTAATACAACAAATATGGGTTTATTATATTGTCCTAACGGTAGTAATGGTGGTTGTGGTGGTGGTGGAGGAGGTAGTGGTAGTGGTAATACTAACAATACTTTGGGTGGAGGTGGCGGCGGAGATCTAAGTGTCTCCGAAGCTATATCGAATATTTCTAGCCCCGACTATCAAGATGACGATAATTTACTCAGTTCTCGCGATCTTTTAGGCGGTATGATACTTAGTGATCCCAGTGATTCGGATTCAACCATTTTGGTTTCGGATGCTGCTGTGCAGCGTCAACCGCATCATCACCGGCAACAGCAACACCAGCAAAAGTCTTCGGAGCACAAAGTCGTCATTCAAGTGCGTGGGGCAGACAATTCAAATATAAACAATAACAATGGCTCCCCCACGAGCAGATCTCTACATGCGACATTGGACCCCAAAGATTCGGAGGATGAACTTGCCACCCTAACGGAAGAACCTTTGCCGAATGCCACAACATCGACAGCTAGCAACAATAATGGTGATGGTCGCGATTCGTCACCACCCGTTTCGGACGATGGCAGCGATGTAGACTCGCTGCATTCGTATCACTATTCTCCTAAGGCTGTGGATATGCCATCGGCCATACGATTGGCAAAAAGACTGTATACTCTTGATGGTTTCAAGAAAAGTGATGTTTCGCGTCATTTGAGCAAAAAGTAAGTTGGGCATGCAGCCAATATGTGAGCAGATCTTAAGCGATCATTAATTTATTTTGTATTTTTCTGTACAGCAACGATTTCAATCGTGCGGTTGCCGATGAATACTTGAAATATTTCACATTTGAAACAAAGACTTTGGATCAATCGCTGCGCGAGTTCCTGCAACAGTTCGCTCTGTCGGGCGAAACACAAGAACGTGAGCGGGTTTTGGTACATTTTTCGAAGCGCTATTTGGATTGTAATCCCGGTACATTTAATTCACAAGGTAAATATTAATTTAAAATAGAATAGAGTATATAAAGATTGTAGGGGACACTTTGATTTTAATATAAAAAAAGAAACGAAGACAATATATGAGGCTTATAGAACTGAAGGGCTACTTATCGGAAGAATTTATTTTGTAGGTTCTTTACTACTGCTCATATTGTTAATGTTGTTGTAGCGGCACACACATTGCCGAGGTGACAGCCCTTGGCCGAAGAATTGCTGCTTCGGGTCAATCCGGTGCATAGAACCGACTGTCGTGAGATTGCACTGTTCATATTAATATAAAGCGCCGAATTTGGTCCTCATCGTAACTCATATTTATATGATTTCTGAAGCTCCAGAAAAACTGTTCAATTATGCTACAGATTACACATGGGAACAAGGAATTAGTTGTTTAAGAACTGAATGTTGTTTTTAAGGTAATTTGGAACGCTGAATTTAAATCTGCACTTGCTATTTGCAGCAACCTATGTCATTCATATTCATTCGACCGTAGGCCGAGTCTTCAAGATATTGAATACAAAAGACGAATTATGGAAGAGACACTTGGCCGGGATTTGCTGGCCATTTTCGAATGGGGTCGAGTGAATAGAGTAGATTTTAATGCGCATAAAACACAGTGCTGCTTGTTTTCTCACAAGCGATTCACTGACCCAACAGTGTCGTCATTATCTATCGTGGTATGGATGTCGAACAATCGGATGCTCTTGATGTTCTGAGCATGAAAATACAATGTGACGCTCGTTGGGCGAGACATGTATTCGAAGTGTCGAAAGAAGCACTCAAGTGTAAAGGCTTCTAAAGCGGTGCAAAAAATATTTCACTCCTTCTGATCTTTTCGATATTTATACAACATACATCAGGCCAAAGATGGAATACAACTCCCATATATGGGCAGGTGCTCCAAAATAATCCTTGGAGCTTCTGGACCGTGTTCAAAGGAGAGCGATGGTGCTGATGGGTGACAGTAGGGTATCCAACTCTATTGTTTCCCTGAAACATCGGCGGAATGTGGGTTGTGTGTTGGTGTTCAATCGCTACTTCCATGGTTCGCGGTCTTATTCCTGACGTGAGGATGTTCGGCAGGGATACACACACGACTTTCCAGACCGCACTATACACTACAGATCGAATTCGTTTTTCGCCCGTACTGTCCGTATGTGGAATCGACTTCCGGCAAATGTATTTCCCACCAATTAAGACATCCAGAAATTCAAGACGAATGTCAATAAACATAACTCCCTCTTTTCCCCTTCGAGCCCTTGCTTTCCACCGACCAACGCAATGCATTTCATGTATAGGGGTAAACCCCTGAGTGTTAGCTAATTAAAAAAAAATATCGTCAACAAAATTATCTTTAATCCGTGTCTACATTGTTTTTAATTTGGCCCAGTAGTTTGAAAAAAAAACAATTTAAAAAGAATTGTTCTTTAGAAATTCATAAAAAAATAATTCGACAAAAATTACAGTGTTGGTCTAAAAGCATTTAGTTTAATATATTTTGAATCATATTAGCTTTATTTCATTGAAATCGGTGAACAACTTTTGATTTTGTCAACAATTTACTGAGAAAACTGAATCTACAAAAATCGCGATTTCCATACAGAAATAACATTTATGAATATGTGTTTGTTTGCTGCTGTTCTATTTATTTATAGGTAAAAACAAAAAAGGCGAAAAATCTGTTATCATCGAACTTAGCATAACTCATTCGATTTTTAATCGATTTTTATGTACATACTTTCTAAAGCTTTCTAAATCATGAAAGCTACTTTAATATTTTATTCAAAAAAGCCAGTAAAATTCACAATTTGCTACCAACACAGCGTGAAGAAAATTAAAATGTGTGTAAAAATGTGTAAAAAAAAACAGCCATTACTTATTAATTTTTTTTTGGTGGTATTAAAAAATTTGATTTTTTCCAAACGTAATAACTACACGTTTAAAAAAACTCAACTTTAAAAATTGGCTTATGAAAAGAAATTTGTGATTTTTTTAACTTTAAAAATCGATACCTGTAGCTTAAAAAATCGAGCTGATGGAGAAAAATGGAGATTAGATTTAAAATCAGCGACCTCAAATTAGTAAAAAAAAATGCTATAGAATTCTAAACAGCACACAAAAAGTTCCATTTGTTTTTTGTTTCGAATTATATTACGTGTCCCATTTTGTTAGGGATTGTTTACTGAACCACTTTTATGAAATATTCCGAATTAGATCAAGAGCGTACCTCATATGTGCCACCTTAAGAGGCAATGTCTCATATGGAAAGTTCTAATAAGGACCGGTAGTGCGATAATTTGCCAGTGTTAATTGCTGGTCTCTCATAAACGTACTAAGCAATATTAGAATTAAGTGAGTACTGGACTAAATGTGTTCGTCTGAGTTAGTTTTATTCCCAATAAAAGCGCATTTTTGACCGGCCAAAACGTCGAATTGACTTGACACCCAATGACTTCTTTTTTCCCCGCACATCAAGAAAAAAATGCGTGGTCAACGATTTTCGTCACCAGAAGATGCTGTTGAAGCGTTTAAAAACCATGTTTTGGAGGTGTCTCAATCGGAGTGGAAAAATTGCTTCGATAATCGGCCGAAGAATACTTTGAAAAACAATAAAACCATTTTTGATGACAAATATTCGCATTTTCATTATTAGGAAAGAAATATATTTAGCAGCCCTCAAAGCCAACTTATTTTCAATAAACCAAAAACTTGTATGTTTGAGTTTAAATTATTGCCTTAGTGGGGTTTTGGTCGGATCATTTTGATTGTCTTATAAAACATGCCTAATGTTGGTAGAAACATTTGCCAAAGAATGCACTTGTACTATATTGTTTCATATCAAATGAAGTCAACATTAAATAAATATTCATCAAATTTAGGTTTTTTGTAAAAAAAACTAAACATTTTATAAAACTAAATTTAAACACTGAAACAAATTAATGTTTATATTTGAAAAACATTCAGCAAAAAAATAAATGACTTCTATCGTACTCAGTACTATGCCTACGAGATCAAACTCTTAGCCATGTAAAAACTTCTTTATAAAATGTAACAACCTATCGGAGCACGCATTAATCAGTAGGCCCTGGTCGGCGAGTAAAACAATTATATCCCCCGTTCGTTCTTTAATATCATGTTAAGGAAAATAAGAAAGTTAGACTTCATATGTAGACTTAAATCGGTAGGGACTGTATCAAATACGATAGGGTTTTTTTCGTCAAATTTGGCAAATTTTATTAAAATTGCATTTAAGATATGCGGCTTGAAGACAGTTTTAATACAGTTTTTTAATAAGTTATGTATGCATAATAAAATCACAGCCAAATTTCAAAACAATCGCTTCTACTGAATCGTTGTGAAATTTGCTTTAATATGAAATTTGCTTTAATATTAATGTACAAATTTACAATTAATTCGTCGCTTCTTTTGAATCTTACGGCCATTTTAGGTCCATGGGCTCTGGAGTCCGAGTATCAATCTAAGTTAAATCTAAAAAATAAATCCAGTTTTGGAATCGTAGAGAAAGGACATCTACTTTTTATATTACATACGTTTATGTTACACATTACCCGTCTTTTTTTTACTTACTAATTCATAATGACTATCTTTCAGATGCCGTTCATACATTAACCTGTGCTATAATGCTGCTAAATACCGATTTACATGGTCAAAATATCGGCCGCAAAATGACCTGTAATGAATTCATCGAAAATCTCGCAGAACTCAACGATGGCGAAAACTTTCCCAAAGATGTACTCAAGTGTTTATACCAGGCGATCAAAACACAACCACTGGAATGGGCACTGTAAGTTAGCAAATTATTTTAAACGACATAAGCTGTCTTACTTACTATATGAATCTATCCATTCTAGGGATGACGATGTCACTGATCTGCAAAAGCAACAAAGCGATAATAAAAACAATACACAATCTACAGCGCATTTAGGGCAAAACCCATTTCTGGATTTACCGGAAACCGCCAATGCCGTGGAATATAAAAAGGGTTATGTTATGCGCAAAAGTTGTTATGATGCGAATTTCAAAAAAAGTGAGTGACCAAAACTAAGCCATTTTAAGGAATCGACAAGAGTTTAATATATGTACCTTTTTTTGCAGCTCCGTTTGGCAAAAGATCGTGGAAGATGTTTTATTGTACCCTTCGGGATTTGGTATTATTTTTACACAAGGACGAACATGGTTTTCGCAAGAGTCAAGTAGGTTATTTATTAATAATTTTTATTACTTTAGGGTTTCATTGCTTAACAGACCATGAGCCAGTCTTCCACAAGTTACTTCATATTTTGGTGGAAACAAATTGTATCTAGGCAAACGGTTAAAGTACTCACCACATAAAACGTCACATGATTTATAATGTATCCAGATATATTTAATAACAGCTATGTAAGATTTAAATTTAATCTGTTCTTTTGTGTTGAAGCTACGTTTATGCCATTTTTGGTGAATTGGTCTAATGAAAGCAAATTTCTCTTCGCATTTTAGTATTTTCGAAGGGTGTTAAGTCGTATAATCGCGGCGGTCAATTGATAAATGGTAGTTGAAAATGGCCCAGATCGGATATATTGATTTTCTTTGAAACGAAAGCTCGAAAACAAAAATCAGCTTTTCAACCGAGAAGCTGATTTTTTGTCTAAAAGCCAAATCTTCTGCTTAATTTAAATACCCTGTTTTCCTATGTGGAACAAGGTATTATAAGTAAGTTTTAATGGCTAATGTTTGTAACTACCAAACATGTTTATGCTGGACCCACCACCTCAAGAAGGTCATATTGCTGGTCATACAAAGAAGATTTTGCCTGTGGACCAAAAATTATTCTCAACCGAAAAGCAGATTTTTTGTCTAAAAGCCAGAACTTTGGCTAACTTTTTATACCCTGCTTATAAGTTAGTTTCATGGCTAATGTTTGTAACTACCAAACATGTTTATGCTGAACCCACCTTGAAGTATAATGATCGACGTATAACTACCAGCTGATTCTAATTGACGATGTCTGTCTGTCCGCCCATCCATTTGTAATCCAACTACAGGTCGCAACTACTATCCGATCTTCATGAAACTTGGCAGAAGTATTTTTTTTCGAACAAGGACGGACGCTATTGAAATGATAAAAATAGGTTCTGTTTTAGAAATAGCTCCCACACATGTGTTCAACCGAGTTTTAGTTTTTAGCTCTAGAAGCCATGACCACATCCAATTTTGCAGAATCAAGTTATGTGGACTGAAATAGAAGGAAATCGGTTAATACTTAAATACAGCTTTCTTAAACATTAAACCTGGCGCTGTTCAGAACCATCGGTCTGTTACCAGCTCAGATAAAAATGGGTGATATCGATGTAAATTCCCTCTTGATTTTACGTACAACCGCTGTAGAATACACATTTTTAATGTATGTGGGGTTTGTTGTATGTGGGTTGCCTTTTTTATTTCAGGTCCTGGCAATACTTGTGTTTTCAGGTGCAAATTATACTTCCATTGTAAAATCAGAGTGTTTTGTTATTTGAGCGCGAAGTGTTTTGATTCTGTGTGTTGAAAAATGCATTTCGGTCAAATAATGGAATTACACCGTGAACATTTTCGTGCGATGAAATCTTTCCATTTTAAGCGTGGATTTTCCAGACAAGAGTGTCTCAATCAACTTGTTTCGATATTTGGCAATGAAGCTCCATTAAAACCACTGTAAATCGCTGGTGGTAAAGAGTTACGTCACAGTGGCATATCGTAAGATTGAGGCATCTTTCGGCATTAGTATAAAAAAATCACTAATGCCCAAAAATGCTCGTATCAATTAAAAGAAGTACAGTGTTCAACGTCATTACAGTTGAAAAATCATGGATCTATATATATGAGCCCGAAACAAAAATGCAATCTACCGTATGGGCCTTTAAGACGAGCCAACACACAACAAAAGTGGTTCATTGAAGAAGCACATCGAAGCAAATGATCGCGTTTTTTCACTATAACCGGTCAGTGCCTTTATTGGAACCATCTGTTTGCCAACAGTGAAAAGGAGAAGAAGGATAACAAGGCGACTGCAACAATGGGTCATTTAAGCCGTACAGCCCTAAGAAAAAACTGCGTGGTCATCGTTTTTCGACGACCAAAGCACCTGTTGAAGCGTTTAAAAATCATGTTTTGGAGGTGTCTTAATCGGAGTGGAAAAAGTGTCTCGAAAATTAATTACTTATACAATTAGAATATTAAATTTGCCCTTCCTTTAAATCAAAGACCCCATCAATCAAGAGAATGTATACTTTATATATTCTCTTGATCGTCATAAAATTCTAAGACGATCGAGCAATCAATGTTCTTCCGTCCGTGAGTCTGTTCAACCACGACAGCGGCCAAACTAATCAACCTAGGATCATGAAATCGTACATGATGATGGCTCATGCTCATAAACTGTTTATGATTGTAAATGAGCGTAATCGGCCCAGAGAGAAAAAGTTTCCTTTTAATAGACTAAAGGTACCTCGGTAAAAAGTACACTTTTTTGCGTATTTGCTTGGCAAATCATAATTTTTTGTGGACGGACAATGTTTAAAATGGGTCCTTTTAAAGGTCATATTGCTGGACTTTTTGGCTTATGTGGCCCAAAATACAGAAAATATATTTCCAATTGGCTTTGGACATCCAGAATTTAGTTTATTTTAAATGTTTATCATGCAATTAGCAAATTCGTGGTGTTGTGTTTATCCTTGCGGCTTCAATTCACGCACTAGCTTAATTTAAGACGAAAAGTAGCCCGGGGTGACTCCCTGTCAACCAGTGCAATCCACTTTCAGGGGAGCTAATAATTGTGGTATTTGTAGAAAACTTACTTTTCCAACATTTCCTCAGAAATTAATTAAGGAACAGACGGGAAAATTGTTTCATATCAAAAATATTAATAACTGAGTGGTAAATCTCTTATTCGCAAAGTCGCAAGCATTTGCAAAGTGGGAAAATGCCGCAAAAAATTATTTAGATATTCTTAACGGAATTTGAACCTGGGTTAACTTGTATAGTAGTCGTGCGCACTTACCATGGCAGCCCAACCAATACACATCTGTTTATAACAATTTTTTGCCCACTTGTTTTTCATCATTTTGAAGCTGTTTTATTTTAAAACTAATCGTTTTGCTTTTCCTTCCACAGATGTCTGACAATCTTCATAACGCTATCCGTATACATCATGCATTGGCCACAAAAGCTACCGATTATACCAAGAAACAACATGTCTTTCGTTTGCAAACTGCCGATCAAGCAGAATATCTATTCCAAACTAGTGATTCGAAGGAATTACAATCATGGGTGGAGACTATAAATTTCGTATGTGCCGCCTATTCAGCGCCTCCTTTAGAAGGAGGTGTGGGTAGTCAAAAACGTTTCCAAAGACCACTGCTACCTAGTTCGCATACTAAATTGTTACTGGTACGTATTCGCTTCGTCTGCAGCTAAAGACCAATAAAAAAAACTTGAGAAACATTAATCTATTTCCCTTGTACAATTATACAGAAAGAACAATTGGAGTCACACGAAGAGCAATTAGGGAAAATAGAGAATACCTTATTGGAGCATAAAAAGGGTCCTATACCGACAAAAGGATTAGCTTTACAAAACTACAAGGAAAAGGAAGCATTTTTACAATATGAGGTACATAATGTTGTCTGAAGTGTGTCATGAAAAAGTCATTACATTTTCTTAATTGTTTATATTTTCGCCAACAGTTACGTCGCTATAAGGCGTATGTGTCAATTTTAACAGCTAAAATTTTAGCTGATCAACAGCAACAATTTGAATTGCAGCAATCGAATCAATTAAACGAAGAGGATTCCGATAAGTTTTTTAAGATACAAACCGCAACAACTCCTATACGTTTACAACCACAATCATCCATAACCGCAGCAGTAGCCGCCGCAACAGCCACATCACCAAATAGTATTAACGCTAACGAAGAAGAACAAGAGCACCCACAACCCTCAACAACACAATCTCAACAATCACCATCACAACAGCAGCAACAATCTGGAAACAGGTACAGTACAAATAACCGTGCTGCCATTTATCGCTCAGATCAACAACAAGATCTTGGCTGACGTGTAATGGGAGTTTTCTCAGCTTGTGTGGTCTAAATGTTTTTTTTTTATTATTATTTTGCTACATTATCATTGCGTTTAAACGTTTTTATTTAGTTTTGTCCTTGGGTTCGTTTCGTTTTCTTTTTCAAATATTTGTTTTAACAAGAACTAACAAAAAAAAACAATGGAGAAGGTTGTAATTAATCATCCAATCATATTTTAAATATGTAGTTACTTCTCGTACAATATGGGTTGTTTTACGAATTCAGTTCAAACTTAGCATATCAATCACAATATTTGATCCATACTTCTATTTTCTTTTTCTCCCCTTTCAAATACTCGTATGTATATTTCAAAATGGTTGTTATTCTTTATGAAAAAAATGCATTTAAAAAAATCATTTGGGTTGTTTAGCAAAAACTAAAATAAAAAAATAGTAACGTAGGATATTTTAAAATTCCCAGTAAAAATTTAAATTTTCTTCTTGATTTTAATAACGTTTCGGATTAATCTGAAATGCTTCTTAGTTTACTGCCTGCTTTTGTATTGCAAATAAGTTTTGGAATTTAAGGTATCTTTTAAAGAAGTTGGATTGTTACAAAACGATATATTTGAACGAATATTACGGGTTAGTTCTATCTAAGAACGTTATTTGGTATCGACCGCATTGTTTGACACTGCTTCTGATTAAAATCTAAGATCTTCCTTATGTATTGTTTCTCAACACTTCGAGAAGCTCACAATTTGCCAATAATCGTATGGAAAATTGTTGACGATAAGAAAGTAGTTTTAGAATTGGCCTATTCAAATTTAAACTTATATGGGTCCTTAAGACTGTCGCCATACTTGGCAAATGTTTATTTACAAGAGGCAATGCGAATCGTGAAACCCTTTATCTACACAACTTTGTTGGTGAAATCCCTGTCACGAACGGGTTAGATAAGGTACATCTGTAGGACAACCATTAAATTTGGACTTTAAGTCTTGGCATTTTTAAATTTCTTAAAAAAGTTGATTAACATACAGAAATATGTTTCGATGAACTCGATTGTAGCTAGTTTTTAACTTCACAATGGCAAAGTTATACTCTTAGTCTCAAATAAAGCACGTAAAAACGTCAACAAGTTCAGCCAGGCCGAACCTTATGTACCCACCACCGTCTCTAGGCTACTAAAGCGCGTCAACAAAAAATATTATTTGCTAAGCAAATACTCAAAAGTGTACTTTTTAGCGAGACACATTTTGTCCCTTAAGGAAAACTTTTTTCAAAAATTGGCCGACTTCGCCCATTTTTAATCCCAAACAGCTCATGACCATAAGCCATCATAATTCAGGATCCTAGGTTCATTTGTTTGACCACTATCGTGCTTTCAACACGGAAGGAAAGACGAACATCGCTAGATCATCTTCAAATTATACGACGGTCAAAAGTATATATACCTTATAGGGTCTCCATTCTCCTTTTGGTGGAGAGTAAACAAAGTATAGAAATGATTGCCTTCTTCAGTCCCACAACATCCCATTAAGGAACAAGAGGAAACTTCTCTTAAATTAGTAAGCTGTGCACGATGTAACTCTTTATTAACCCTACCCGGAACTTTCTATTTAACGCCGGCTCCAAACGGTTAATACATTTTATAGAAAAGTTTTTCTATGCCGATGGGTTTCCACCTCGCCGGCATTTACGAGGTAGATGTTTTTATCAGGAGTTGAATCTGGGTTAAAATGTATGATAGTCGTGTACACTAATCACCACACTACGGCGATGAGAAAGAATTGCCTATATTGCATAAATGGAGTACAGAAATTAATTGTTATTCAAAGAGTTCGATTAGTCTTCATCCAATAATGGAACATTTAAATGTATTTTAATTAATATTTATTTGTCCAAATTGTCTTGTTCTCAACTATAGCATATTAAAGCAGCTCGAATAGCTGACTACCTTTTTTTCAATACCATATATCTAATACAATTTCTCCTTCTACGATTTATATTCTGCGGTACGATTCCAAACTGCGGTACGCTCTTCTCTAATATATGCAAAAGATAGATAGTTCTCGTAATTTATATTCATCTTTCAAATTTAGACCGATGCAAACAATGATTTACTTCACACCAAGTTGTAGTTTCTTTTTTATAACCCGGCCTCATTCTCTTTCTTGTAGCTTAGTAGTAGATTTAAAACCGCTGCCGTGAAAAAGTTCGACTAATATTTACTTTATTTTTTCACATCTATAGAAAGAGCGGCATAAATTGTCCGACCACCAGGTTCAAACCCGTATAAAGACATTAAACATTTTTTCTACAGCGGGTTTCAACCTCGCCAAGGCCATTAATTTTACGAGTAAAAATTTATCTCATAGCTACTTCAAACCTTTAAAAAAATATGCAAAGCCCGTTCGGCACCTGCATTAAACAGTCGGTCCCGGTAGGTGAGTTAAAAAATTTTATCGTTTAGCTCACTAATTTGAGAGTCGTATCACTTTTGTTCCTTATTGGTATATTGAGGTTCAAGCCGGGATAAAGACATCTTACATTTTTTAAATGACGGGTTGCTACCTCGTCAATGCAATGGGTTTTAAGATAAAACGACTTATCTCTGAACTACGTTCGGAGCCGGCACAAACAGTCGGTCCTGGCAAGTGAGTATACGAATTTTATCGCGTACCGTTCACAGAGAGTAGTTCCCATTTTGTTTCATAATAAAATATTGAGGAAAATATTTACGGATGCATTTAGCATACATTTTGCGATTTTTACAGAAAATAAATCAAGGTATAATCGTCGTGACTAGGAAGTGATTAACGTAATAGAAAATGTGGCGCTAAATATACTTTGTTTTTCCAAAACTAATGAAGGCAATGGTCTTAATACTTAGAACTAAACTAAAAATATTATGTGTGCTCGTAGGAATATGGAATTTATGGTCTACAAAACCATTAAGACAACAGAGGCATAAGTGTCACATGTCTTTAAGGATAACCGCTATAGTACGAGTACCCTAACTTAAAGAGTTTGTGATTGTACAGAAAGTGGTTACAGAAAATCTTATCATTGCTGATAGCCATAAAATGATTGTTTGTAATAACAATTTAAAATTTTCATACTCAATGCTTGTATTGTGTCAATATTTCTGTTAGTTGTCAGCTTTAAATGTACAAACATAGCGCCATCTATCTTATGAATGTTTTCTATTTATAGCATATTCCACGAAATGGTATGCCACAACACGCCTACGAGCGCGACAGCGTCTACGTTTCCTATCTGTAATGTACGAATTTTTGATGAGCAATTTCAATGGCAAAGTTTCCCTAAATAATGTTCAATGGAATGGTGGTTGTAACAAGACATCATAATTGCGGACAATTTTAGCAACTTAAAAACTTAGTAAGAATGTATTTTATGGCCTCTGTGTAAAGAAATGTTTACCAAAAGACAATTGGATCTTGTAACGTGGAGTATTCAATACGAAAGTTTATCAATCCTTAAAGTCTTACAATTTTGAATACTGCTGAAAACCTTTTGGCTATCTTTGCAGAATAGAGAAAATGTAAGCAAGTTGTGAAATCAAAACATGACTAAACCGTTTTCCATTTAACATAAATTATTTATTGTAATTACCAATTATTAGTTTTGGCGTACAACTTGCTACAAGACCTTTGGTTGCAACATTCAACCACGTTAGTATTATAATCGATTTATTGGTCACTTGCACTATAATAAAATCATAGCTATTATCCTGTAGTAGCAAATGTTCGCCAATCCGCTTAGCATATTTAAAAGAATTTCGTGCTCCGGTCATCGCAAAGATTTTCTGATCGGCATGCGATTTTAAAATAATATAATTGATTTTGCACAGAAAGAAGCAAATAATACCCAGCAAACCAAACCTTCAGAATTCGGTTAGACAATCGGCAAAATGTTCCGATTTCGGATCAGAATTCTTACCGAGTTTGTAACGAAAAAATAATAAGCAGGTTGACACGAATTCTGAACTACTTCTCTGAGGAAATTCTGATGTTTTTGCCGACATTTCGAACCGAATTCTGAACTGTATTCTTGGGAAATTTGAAAGGAAATTTCAATTTCTCGTATCGAATTCTGAACGACTTCGGTCAGAATTCTGGCACTAAGTCTTATTAAATTTTGATGCTTTTACCGACTTTAGAACCGAATTCTGAGCTTTTGTCATGGTAAATTTTGAATGTAAACAATCAAAAAGGTGAAAAAATTTATGTTCTACAAAAAAAGTTGTAAAAAATTTTCAAAAAGCGTTCGGAAAGACTTTTAGTTACAAGCAGGGGTGTCTGAAGTTTCGGAGAGCGCCACTTTACTATAATAATACCGCAAGCAATTATTGTGCTGTAACTATGTTTAGTGGCTATACATGGGCAACCAGTTTTGCATTTAACGAGAACTGTCGGAGGTAGAGTTTTCCTCCAAACACCATAAAAATCCCTCGCACAGCCCAGCCAAACCAAACATTCAGAATTCGGTCAGAATTCTGTACGACAATCGGAAAAATTTTACATTTTTTGAATGTAAACAAACAAAAAACAAGAATTTGAAATATAAAAATACCTCAGACAAACAGTTAAGAATTCGTTCAGAATTAGTTCCGACATGTCTGAATACAATACTGTAAAATAAGAAGCAAATAACAAAAAAATTAAAGGAATAGACTACCTTCGACAAGTCGTTTAGAATTCGTTGCGTGTTCATTAAGAGAAGTCTGATCAAAAAATTAATAAAAACTCCACAGACAAGTCTAACAGAATTCGGGCCGAATTCGTTCAGATATTTCGGATACATAAATAAAAAAATCCTCAGATAAATCCTCAAATAAACAGAATTCGTAACGATTTCGGTAAGAATTCTCGATAGAGTTCAGATATTGTTCAGAATTGGCCGATATCAGACATTGTCGGCAAATATTGGTTTACTGGGTATTCACTCTTTCAAAATACGTATACTCGTATGTTTTAAAATACGTATATTCGTAGTTTGTTATACAACCTGTTTTTGTATACCACCAGTGGCAACGTACATTTATTTGATTATTAAAAACAAATTATTTATTTCATTTTAAAATCTACACCGAAAACTATTAAATTGAAGTTTTGCAGATGATTTTGTTTACTGAAGGAAACACTGTGAAATGGAATTTTGCGATTTAAAACTTCGACTCAAATCGCACGATTAGTTCGTACAATGTGGGTTTCGTTTAAAATCGCACATTTTGGTGAAAAACGAAACACTCCTGATTATCTTGCTGCCCAGCAAAGTTTTTTTAGTTCTAACTGATTTCCAATCGATTTTTTTCTGTGCTTTGTATAAAATACTTACATCTGAGCGGTCTAAAAGAGATATGACATTCCAGCCTATTCGATGTACCAATGAAATCAGAGGGAATTCACTTACAAAATGAAAATTTTGTAAAAAAAAATACAAATTTTAATAGGTTTTTGCAAAAAATTCTAAAAAGATAATCATAATTGTCAGATTATTGCGGATATTTAAAAAATATATCTTGTATATTTTCTCTAAGGAACCACCATAAATAAATTCCAACTCAGGAAACAACCTAAAGTCAACTCAAAAACTATTACGATAAACGTATTTATTTTACGCTCAGCGACGGAAATAATAGAAATCTGAAAAATGTTGAAGTGAAATAAATAAAAAAAATGTAATTTAGTAAAATAAATAGAACTATAAAACTTAAAACAAAGACAACTACCTTATTTACAAAATTCTTCTATTTATTTCCACTGAACTGTGCAGCGTAAGGCCTAAATTACAAGAAGTGGATATAACTTTATACAAATAATACATTGCAAATTATTTCGTATTATGTTATCTCGCCTAATAGGATTGTTTTATTTGACAATTCGCCAAATTGTTTGTATGCTATCTTTTTCTTTCTCGCTTAATTAAGCGGTTCTTTTTTCAAACTCTGCTTTTTTGCCGCTAAGAGTGGTAAGGCGTTGGTAATGTCAGTTTACATTTTTCTACATTTATTTTAGATGTTTTCTGGATAGCCTGGGTTGTTAATAAGGGGTCGAAACGGTGTATTTTGAATGTTACCAAAGAAACGAAGCATATTACAGTATAACATATGAAGAAAATGGACGAAAAAAATATGTACTGGGCCAAATTTCTAGTCAACTCGAAGAGATATTCAACATTGTATTCGTTGCATCCATCCAAGACTTCCACATAATCCAAGGAATTTCCATCCATACTCAATATGTTTTTCTATTTCGTCGTCTGAAGATGTAAGGATAAACATCTTCATCCAGAAACACGCGTTAATTTTTGTAACTTACCACGAATTTAAAAATATAAGAATTTTTGATATAACGTGTCGATTTTTGTTTTTCACAAAGAACCCTTAAATTTCTGTTTGCTATAAGAAATTTGTCAGATATACTTTAGTGATGCCAGATATAGAAATACTCGAGAATCTCTAAGCGGCAATTGTGTTTTATTTGCCACTAAACTAGCGAAATTGCTAGCTTGTCAAATGAAACACACCTAATGTATTTATTGAAGACTACCATGGTACAATAAACAAGGTAAAGTCACTAGCCCAACAGCAAATAAAAAGATAGCTTCACTGTTATCTAAAAGAGAATGCAAAAAAATTGTAAATGTTTAAATATAGAAATTTTACTATGCAAACAACAACACAATTTCAAAATTGAATATTAAAATTACTACGAGAAAAAAATTGAAACCAGCTGTTTGCATTACACTACCTTATTTATTGTACCACGGAGACTACCGAAATGAACGGTGCGGCAAACAAACTTCAAACCCGAAAATTTTAAATTTTACAAGCCATAAAATCATATCGCAACGAAGACGCGAAAACAAAAATAATGGAAATTTCATTTCCAATTTGTTTTGTTCTTCGGTTTGATATAAATAAATGCAAATGCAGTTTATATTCGTTTACGAATTGCGAATAATTTTGCCCTTTTTTGATTTCACTCTATTTTGGTCGTTCTTATTGTAATACGGTCTTTGAGTTTGATATTGAGTTGCATTGAGGTTGATCGTTGGCTTTGATCCTAAATTGATTTTTCTAATACATATAAAAATTTTAAAGTTTTAGAATATTTATGTTAGGACAGTTAAATTGTTAGAATCTTAACTTTAGTTCACCTTTTATCGTTTTTTTTATTATTTATTTATTTTTTAATTAATTTTAGTTGTCAATTCATTGTTGGCCTTCAAAATAAGCTAAATTAAACTCATATACTCGTATCTACTTAAGAGCTTTTTATCAGTTGATCAGTATAACTTTGTCTTAATTGTAAAGAGAGTTGTGTGTAAAGTACTTTTATGCTATCCGACATGCTTATGATATATAACAACATTCAATCCAATTTAAATATAAGTTGAAAATACATATATTTGCAGACATTAATGTATATACTGTTGTATTTATTTGCGTTTTGTTGCGTTTTTTTGTACATAAAATGTGTAATATGCCAATATTAAAAAAAGGATAACACCTCTTATTGGTATACATATCCATAAGTTTTCATTTCAAATACATGCTGCCGCATATAAGTCTTTTGCATTTTAATACAGCATCATACTTTATGTGTTTCAATACGTATATTTTTCTCAAAACCGTTTGTTTTGTGTTTGACTAAAGTTGCACCATGTTATTAACTTTAGTCAAATTCGATTCTTAAGACCATGAGAATTAGTTTTAATTCTTTTTGGATCGCCACAGTAGAGTGCCTCGATTTGTGTGAAGATGTAAATATGCACCTCTAGATATGAAGACTGATATGCTTTAAAGCGAATCCCGAAATAGTTCGGCTCTAGCTGGCAGCATTCGTGAGCTGGACCAGTTTTAGGACACCTGTAAAAATTAAATTTTCTTTTAAAAATATTCTGGATTTAAGTCAAATAATGAACAAATAGAATAGAACGGTGCCAGTGCGTACACTCTGCTTTAAAAAAATTAAATTGCTTTTACGCTCGAGACATTAACTGCCAGAATCTCGAACCATTTTCGTATCAAAACGGAGCTTACTATCTTTTGACTTATCGTTCGCATAGCCTTGCGTGTTGCGAGTCAATGACATTGTTGCCCGAACAGGAATTTTAAATATGTTTCAAAATTGCCTAGGTTCATAGTACAGTCGAAGATGTAGTTCCTAGTCAAACTATTCTGGAATGTCTTTCCGAATCTTTCCGAAAAGGCTAATTTGCTTCCTTTTGCAACCTCATAGGTGATGCCCATTCTGCAAGTCATTTGATGCGATTCGGAATAATTTAATTCTGCAGATTTTAAAAATGTTGCTCGTTTCTTGAGATATCACCATATATTCCATTACTGCCATATCTAAATGCATAAATTTAGCAATACTACTTTTCAAAAGACATCAATCATTTCAAATGGAATATACTGAATTTTAAATTAAATCGTTCGAATTTAGAATGTTGTCTTTTGAATTTGGAATGCAATAACCTGGTATTATTTGATGAATTTTATATTTCTATTGGGGGTTTTTAAACTTTAAATTGAATATACTTAAATTTAAATGAAATTATTTGAATACGAGGGTTGCTATTTATATTTAGGGTCCGGCAATAAAAACACAATAATTTATCATTGGAAATAGTTTTAATGTTTTTCAGAATATTTTCCTTTAAAATAACTCACTTTTGCATGCGCACAAACCAATTTTCGAAGCACTTTTTCCGCTCTGATTGAGACACCTCCAAAACATGATTTTTGAACGCTTCAACAGCTGCTTCGGGCGATAAAAAACGTAGACCACGCATTTTTTTATTTGTGCTAGGGAATAAAAAGAAGTCATTGGGTGCCAAATCAGGGCAGTACGGTGGATGGCCCATCAATTCGACATCTTGAGTGGTCAAATAGCTCATCGTTTCGCCTGAAGTGTGAGAGCTCGCATTGTCGTGATGCAAAATGAACCGTCTTCTCTTATTATCTTTCCTCATTTCTTCGAAGACTGTAGGTTGTATACCACTCAGAATTGGCCGCCCTACGTTCCACTAATGGCTCTGTGACAACATGACCGGTTATACCGAAAACAACTCAATCATTTGCTTCGATGTACTTCTTTCACGAACAACTTTTGTTGCATTTGGCTCGTCTTGAAAGACCCATACGGTCGATTGCTGTTTTGTTTCGGGTTCATTTGCATAGATCCATGATTCGTCACCTGTGACAATGTTATAAACTGCCTTTGAGCTACCGCAGTTTTACTTTTTCAACATCTCTTTGCGCCAATCCATACGAGCCTTTTTGTGAGCATTCGTCAAATTATGAGGGATCCAACAAGGACAAGATTTTTCGCGGCTAAATAAAAATGCAATATCTAGTTGGGGCTTGTCATACTAAAGCCGAAGGATGCCTTAATCTCACGGTATGACACAAGTCGGTCTTGCTTAATCAGTTCACGCACAGCATCAATGGTTTCTGGCAAAGGGACCGAAGTTGAACGTCCTTCACGAAATTCATCCTGGAGCGAACGGCGCCCGAGACTGAACTTTTGGTACCAGCGATTAACAGTGGTTTTTGATAGTGCTTCATCGCCAAAAGTCGAAACAAGTGGACTAACACTCTTGTCTCTATGACCCACGCCGAAAATCGTAAAAAATTATCGCACGAAAATGTTCACGGGATAATTCCATTTTTTGACTGAGATGAGTGTGTTGAAAACACTGTAAACAAAACAAATCGCCATCAAAATAAAAAACGTTTTGAGTGAATTTATGATAAAAAAAAATGTCAAAGTTTCCAATGGAAGTTCCAGTTTGCCTCTGGGAACACTAGTATTGTCAGGACCCGAAATATAAAAAGCAACACTCGTAGGAAATAATGCCTTTTGAATTTAAACAAAGGAAAAACAAAAATTTTGATATTTATTCTTATGGTGATTGACTAGTGCAACATTTTAGAAAGGTTGTATACATCCTGTCGAATGTCGCACTTTCATAGTCGAACATAATTAAGTGCAAGAAGAAGAAAACAACTAGTTTTTGTAAACAAAGTTTTAACCTAAACTATGGCGACGTCGTTTTGCTCCCATTTGAATGTACGCATTTTATTGGGTTTGTGTGTATTAAAAATACAACACTGCAGACATCTGTTCTTTAAGCTGTACTACGAGTATTCTACACCGTTGACTGAAGTGAGTGCAGAAATTGGGACTTTTTTCAATGAACTGCAAGCAAAATTTTCACAATCGAATTATGCATATTTCACTTTTTTAACAACGAACCCAAATGGCGGTTTTAGAGCAACATGCTAACAAAAATGTAACATTTTTTTGAAAACAAAATTAGTTTTTCAGGCTTGATTGAAATCAACACCAGTATTTTGTGGCGAACATCTGGCAGCTCTATAAGAAAAGACTCATTTTTTGTAAAAATGCAGAACGAAACAATCAAAGTTGTGGTCGCCGTTATGTCATACTTAGTGTGTACGACTTTTACACAACTAATACCCATGCAGGCAATTTTAGAGGCGCCTTTTTCCGAGTAAGAGATTAATCTCTAAGCCATCTAAAAGTGTAAATTTGATGTACTTATATACAAAGAGAAACATTGTTGCCATATCATAATTTTATTAAATTTACCAAACTATCTAGGTAACTAAGTTAGTTTTCCCCAAACTAGCACTCAAAACATATTCCGGTATGTAAGGAAAATCGATATATAGTCTTCCTTAAGGCATGTTGCTTTGTAGTAATACATTGCAGGGTGTTCGTAAATGCAACCCTGAGTATTTTGACAATTTATAAGTATTGTGATCCCTTTTGCAACACTGTTTTAGTTAATACGCAAAGAAAAGCAACAAAGGCTTCCAAATAAAAGTAGATGAAAAGCGAATGCAACACATAACACAATATCGACGCTGGAAGATAAGTTAGCATTTTTTCTTATATGTCGATATGAATGATACGAGTACAATGCTTTATGTAACGACACAATGTATCAAATCTGTTTTAATACTGTATTGATATATTGTAAATAGGAAGCCGTTAAGGAAGTCAGCCTTACATTTTGATGTTCGATGTCAATCGTTTTCATTTCATCTGCTTTAAACACTGATGGTGCTAAAAATCGGTTAAATTTATATTATCAGATGTCACAAATGTTTGTTTCAAATCTCAAATCGACCGCAAATCGTACGCAGCTTTACTTGCTTTCATATTACTTTTCTTTTCATGTACTTCAGTTTACATGTATTTGAAATGAGAAAAATATGTATGGACAATTTTAAATTGCATTTTTATTTCCTTTTTTTAAAAACAAAAAACCAACATTCGGTTTTAAACATGAATTGCCTCTTGTTTTATTAAAACACGAAACAATATATATATACATATATTTTTTTAAAATATTACAGCTACACAAATGATTTCCATTTCTAATAAAATAAAAAATTGCCAAAAAAAAAATAAGAGAACAACTTTTTAACATGGAAAAACCGCATTAACTGTGAAAACTCTAAATAAAAACAAAAAATAAGAATTGAAATATATACAAACATAAAAAAATCATATAATTAAAAAATAAAACACTTTAATCATACAAAAGATTTAAAATGTGGAGTAAATCCTCTCTATAACGAAAAAGCCAGAACAAAAACTAAGAAGAAAATTCGGTTTGAATACACAGTGAGACAAAATGAATACGAATTTTGTGATAACGAACAGAAGCTTCTGCAAACAGAAGTACCCGTTTTGAAAGCCTGAAGAGAGGTTTCACATTGCACCCTTACTTGATTCATGCATCATGTCTTGTCATTTGTAGAGTAAAGAAATGTATATGAAAAAAATACTAAATGATTTATAAAAGAAAAAATACTCATCGTATAATAAATACATCATTTATAGAAACATAAATATGTTTGAAAGAAAATAAACAAAAATCACACCCCTCGTTCATTTGAATAGTTTTTTAGGTGGTTGTTTTTCATAAGAAATAATTGAATATTATATTAAACGATTATTGATAATAAAATTATAATAACAAATTGATTTTACATGTAGTTATTTATGTACAATAAAAAAAAAACAAAAATACGCAAAGGTTAAACAGACTTTTTAACAAAATGAAACAAAAAAGAATGAAAGAAAGAAAGACAAAAAAAAGTTATTATAAAAGTAGCATAGAAATTTACAACAACAAAATCTATATTAACAACAATATAATAGCAGCAGACTTTTTGTAGAGTCTTTATCAATTACAAAAAATTGAATAGACTTAGATTAGGTTTAGAAACTCCCTAAATCCACCCAACCATTTCTGACATTCTACTCGGCTATTTTGACTTTGAACTTTAATGATAATAGTTTAAAAGTTCCTTTTATCATTATTATTATTTTTACTATTTTATAAATATCTTTTGGTATTATAAATTCTAAATATGTGAATGTATAGAGATTTCCATATTAAATACCGAAAATGTGGATTGCGTTTGCGTTAGTTAAGCCATGATGGACCAGTGAGAATGAAAGTGGTCTGTATTTAAATGTATTTATGCCGGGAAATTAAATTTTTAGAGAGAATTCAGTTGCTGCTGACTGACACAAGTACGGATCACTATTCATTTTGCATTGCTTAATACTCCCAATTAACGCCTAGTATTCACCTCAAACGGAATTTTCTCTTGGACATTCGCAAAAACCAATTTTAGAATATTAGCATCCGCACTGAGGAATATTCCTCAGAACGTAGTTTTTGTAAATTTATTTTTAAGAGATATTTGCTTTTTAAACACGCAGAACAAAAGTATGGTTGTGGTGACAATATTCGATGAGGATAATACTATTGTTGTGTATATGGTTGTGGTACAACAATATTGTGATCCTCACAACAATAGTATGATTCAAATACAACCATACTATGACCCTTACAACAATACTATGATCCCCACAACCATAGTATGATTCACACTCAACCATACTATGATCTCCACAACCATATCATGGTCCTCGCAACTATAGTATGTTTCACACACAACCATAGTATAATCCTTACAACCATAGTATGATTCACACGCAACCATTTTATGATCCCTACAACCATAGTATGATCACACACTATTATACTATGACCCACAATATAATTTATTAGAATTGGATTAAGTTGTCAACAATAGATTTGAGTTTTGAATTTTTTTTAAAAATACATTAAATTCAAAATAATAGGAGTGTTTTAAATCAGTTTATACAACGTACGCGTTTTTATTGATCTTATTTCAGTTAAACAAAGCCAAAGCCGTTTGTTTAAAACATTTTAACTTCCATATGTGACGCGCAAAATAGAAAGGGACCTAAGGTTAAAAACCAGTTTTGTTCAGGAGATCCATTTTAAAGATTAGGTCCCTTTCTATTTGCGCTTAGAATCGTCGACTTCACTTTCATAAAACGCGCATATCTCTAGGAGGGACTACTTTTGGGCCATGGGATCGGTCTCATTCGATGCTCAGATGTTTTGTCCACATCAAAAAAGAAAAAAAAAGAAAATTAATTTTTTTTTACCCTTAGATTCCTTTCTCTATACGCTGTCACATATAGCAAGTATTATTATTGCATTAGATCCGTAAC
The DNA here is from genome assembly GCA_963513945.1 of Hydrotaea diabolus. NCBI lineage: Eukaryota > Metazoa > Arthropoda > Insecta > Diptera > Muscidae > Hydrotaea > Hydrotaea diabolus. The sequence goes on along the minus strand of OY740716.1, from coordinate 28,024,805 downwards.
AAAAACATTGTTCTAAAAAGCATATTCAAAAGAAGAAGAATTACAATCATACAGTATGATTGCCGTAATCATATTATTGTTAACATCAAACCCAAAAAACAATAATTTTGTCGCACCAACCATATTTATATTGTTGCTATAAACATATTTTTATATTTGAATTTGGCAATAATACTATTGTTACATTTCAACAATATTAATAATGCGGCAATCATACTATTGTCAAAACTAAATTAGTACACAATGCTATGGTTGCGACGAACATACTTTTATTGCAGAGAACATATTATTATTGCCGTGACCATATAGTAACCATGTTTTTTCTCTGCGTGAAATAGTTTTTATTTCATGAAGAGTTCTATCCCATTTATTTCTGGTATTCATGCGCACGAGATGGGATTAAAGAATACTTTAACAGACACAATCGGATAGTTTTAAAATGTGGCAAATATTTGCTGCTACACATTTCATTGGTTTTTATATTATAATTTCTACTGTTTTTGACGTATTTGGACGATAACCCTATCTCTTGCGCATGAACTTGTTACAGAATGAACTCCATGGAACGTTTTTATGAAAATTGATACTCTTTGCTTGTACTAAATTAACGTTTTATGTAAAAATGTGTCTGTCATACCGAAATAATTTTGATTTTCCTGAAAAATTATGTTCTTTTCAATTATTTTATATAAAAAAAATTTTGAAAATCGAAAAATAATTATTCGCATTCTCAAACACCAAATTCGGAATATTCGCATTTGCAAAAACGTATATTTCAATATTCATTTTGCATCCCTAATTTAATAACTTGTTACTGGTGTAATTCGATAGCTACATTTTGTTAATTTCACAGCAAGTACAATGTACAAATTAAAACCGAAAATATTTTCCTTAGTGGCGCAGGATCATGTCTAGCTTCTATGGGTATTAAATATCCGAGTATCATTATAAAATTTCATTTTTTATTAATCCACAGTTTTGGTACTAAATAGCCTACTGTGCGACGGTGTTGGCAAAAGCTTGAGACGTCCAAAACGGTGGCTGAAAATCAGAGCTTTAGAGCCAAAGCAACTCAAACCAATGCACTGTGTTTTGTTTTTATCTGATTTTGGCTGTCAATTTCCATACAAATGGTACTAGATTTCCACTCGAAATCCGTTAAATGTTATATTCTATATGCGAATGCATATTGCGTGTTTTTTATACTAGTTTGGTTTAGTTTTTACTACGCACAAAATCTACATTTTCGATATAATCTACATAAAACATTTAACACATTTTAGTTTTTGTAAAATCTTTTTGACATACTGCTTAGATTCATTATTCAAACATTTACTTGTATTTGTCATCATACACAATCATTTCAATATTAGCCATTATTTAAAGAAGGACGAACGCTTCCCCTCCATTCACTTTGTTTTTGTTCATCACTTTTGTCAAAAATCCAATCATTCGTAAATGTGCCTTTGTTGTTGTGTTACTTATCTATTGCTACACTCTTTCAGCGCAAAATGCGTTTTCGTTTCTGAAAAAAAGGAAACCCTATGTGACAGGGCAACAGGCGAATGTTGAAAACGTTTACCTTTTTGTGTCGGAGAAATGTTAAAAAGGCAATTTTTTTGGGCAGAAACGAAAACGCTTTTAGTTGTTATTTTCCTGTAAATTGTTCACTTTTCCCCCCATTTGTGCTTCTGCGGCTTTGTTACCTCATTTGGTATACTACAATGTTTTCAATACTTTTTCAATAATTAAAAAAAAAACAATCAAAACATTTCTCTTTTACCTTATTTTAATGTTTATTTAACTTTACAGATCGTATGGCTGTTTTGCCTGGTTGTCGTGCATACTTTCCTAAATTAGTTTTTCTTTGTTTTTTATAATAAGAATAAAAATAAGTCGTAACGAAAAAAAATAAACGCTAGTTTCAAAACAAAACTAATTCTAGCACAGACATCCCAAACCGCACCACAGGCAGCACCTTTCAAAATTTATTCTGAAAAAAGGTTTAAGGTAAATTGCGTAGCACCTGATGATGAAAATAGAGAGAAATAACGAGAGTGATGTGGAAAATAATACATTCTGATTCCTTTTATTGCGTCATTATTCATTCAGTTTATAAATGTTAAGAAACATTTTTTTCTCTAATTTGATTTCTTAAATTTTCTTTTAATTGGTTTACAATTTTGCTGCTTGCTTTTATATATTTTTTTGTTTAATTTAAAAACCTCCCTAAGTGCGAAAAGTTTACACTGTTGTATAAGTTATGGGAGGCAGATGATTTTTATAGGATTTTTAGGATAAAGGTCCATTTAGTCTTGACGGACCTTTAAGGTCCAATTAGTCTTGACGGTTGACGGCTGATTCTGCAACCTGCAGAAGTCTACCGTCGTCAACCGTCAAACTGTAGTTATTTCCCTCTAACACATGCAAAATGCAAAGCCCAACTGAAATAGCTGATTGCCTACCGTCAACCGTCAAGACTAAATGGACCTTAAACCGAAGAATATTATCGGTAATCGGTACACAATTTGTTAGAATCGCGCCATTCAACAATTTTATTTTTCTCCTTAATGAAGGTTTTTTCTGACGTTGCGTATTTTCAATTTGTTAGAATCGCGCCATTCAACAGTTTTATTTTTCTCCTTAATGAAGGTTTTTTCTGACGTTGCGTATTTTCCGATTTCTGGCAGTCTAAAAACCATTGAAATAAACTTCAAAAACCCACAAAAAATGTATGGAAAGGCTTTTCTGTGCCGATAATGCAATATCGTAACTTTTTTGTAAATTATCAACTTATACGAGTATTTCAATGAAGTTTAGACTACCGGAAGTTGAAAAATACGCAGAGCAAAACTAAAGCTTCAGTGTGTCCGCACCTTTAAGGTTCAGGCACACTAAAGCTTTTTTATTACGGTGCGTTTGTCATAACTTCCGGTAGCCTAAAAACCACTGAAATATACGTTGATAATTTACAAATTGTTATCGATATTGCATTATCGGCAGCCTTTTCATACATTTTTCGTGGGTTTTTGAAGTTTATTTCCATGGGTTTTTATAGTGCCGAAAATCGGAAAATGTAAAACAGACAAACAATGTGTGACAAGGCTTTTCTATGCCGAATCTGAAATATTAATATTATTTTTAAATTTTCAACACAGAAACAACACTTTATTTCAGAATAGCGGAAGTTAGGGTTTTCCTCATCGTAGGAAAAAGCTTTAAGGCCTAGGCACACAGAAGCTTTTTTACGCTGCGTTTTTCTTCGGCGTAAAAAGTCCCTCTCATTAATTGATTGTTTTTGTTTTTGACACTTGTCTCAATGGATTTAAGACTACCGGAAATTGAAAAACATGCAGCGTAAGAAAAAAAAATTAAGTGTGCCGGAGCTTTAAGTGTGCCCGAAACTTTAAGCTTTTAGAATATTTCATATGGTTTGAACTTTTTAAAGCTTTGCACTCTTACAAAACCTATTTTCAACTTTCTTTAATAAAAAAATATGCAATACAAACAGCAGACCTCTAACCTATCGCAGTGTCGGTAGCAGAAGAGCCGACAAAGGTGCTTCCCGTAAATTTGAAGACTACGGGCTTCTGACTGCCATGGGGAAATATTTCTTGCTTACAGCTCTGATTGTTAATTGATTTATTTTGGACAAATTCCAATGTGCAACACTTTTTTGGACGATTCCTTTGAGGATAGCGATCGTATAAATGGACAAAATCGGTTTAGGGGACTAAACCTTATTTCCTAGTATTTGCTTAACGAGTCATAATGTTTTGTGGACAGATAATGTTTAAAATGTGTACTGTTAGTTAGCAAGCGCTTAATACTCAAAAAGGGCATAGTTGCTGGGATTTTTGGCTCATTTGGCCCGAAAAACTTACCGCTTGGTCAAATCATGCTAATAGTAGTCAATTTGGACACAAAAAGGGTGCTTAAATTAAAGCAAATTTTGCTGTTTACTCAAATATAAAGTGATTTTGAAGTTTCGGGTGAGATTCGGAATGGAAAAAAATAAAAAAAATTGTGTAACAAATGTTTTAATTTTCTTTTATACCTTCTTCTTATTAATTAACTGAGGCTGTATGAGAAGTATAAGTTTAACAAAATAAAACATATTTATTTTAAATTTAAAAAGAAGATATTTGTTATGCCACTTCTTAATTGTTTCTCAAAAGGTAAAGGAGACTCAATTTGAAACTAATTGGTTATTCTATAAACTTATAAGCTATTTAATTTGTTTTAAAAAAAATAGAACGTATACTTTTATAAAAAAAAGGAATGGAAAAAAGTTTTATATTAAATTTTTTATAATTTAAAAAAAAATCAATTTTGTATTTATTTTATTAAAAAAACATTTTCTACTGACTAAATTAAGTATACATGTTGTTGTGATTGATCAGATTACAAGCTATGATTTAAAGAGTTAGGGAACTTATCTCAAAGAAGCACATCCTACCAATCAACATATAACGCGTAATCCATTTCGAGGTTTCCTACTTTTTAAAGAAAAAAACACAGAAAATTCAAATTGAATGGGGAATGTTTATTATCATTTGAAAGGACATTCTTTGGCTTTTATTTTTTGAAGATTATGTCTATCAAATGTTGGCCGCTGCTACGTCTCAGATGGTCCATCCGTTGAGTCCAATTTTCGATGACTCGTTCGAGCATTTCGACTGGTAACTGGAGAATGACACGCGTGATGTTTTGCTAAAAGGCCTGAATCTAAGCGGGTTTGTCCGCATAAACTTTAGACTTTACATATCCCCACAGGAAAAAGTCTAGCGGTGTGATATCACACGATCTTGGTAGCCAATCGATTGGCCCAAAACGTGAAATTATCTGCTCACCGAAGTGTTCTCTCAATAAATTCATTGATAGATGCGATGTGTGGGAAGTGGCGCCATCTTGTTGAAACCAAATGTCGTCGAGATCACGAGCTTCAATTTTAGGCATCAAATAGTCGGTAATCATGGCACGATAACGGTTGCCTTTGACGGTAACGTTCTCACCGGCATCATTTTTTGAAGAAATATGGACCGATGATTCCACCGGCTCACAAACCACACCAAACCGTTGTTTTTTTCTGGATGAAGTGGCAGCTTTTGAACCTCTTTTGGTCGCTTTTCGTCCCAAATGCTGCAATTCTGCTTGTTTACATACCCATCGAGCCAGAAATAGGCCTCATCGCTGAACAAAATTTGGCTCGAAATCGTCGCATCTTCTTGGAACTTTTCAAGAGCCCATAGAGCGAAGTGATGTCGCTTAGGAACGTCAGGCGGCTTCAGTTCTTGCACAAGCTGTATTTTGTACGCATTTAATTTAAGATCTCGACGTAAAATGCACCAAGTCGTTCCATACGTCAGTCCGACCGAGTTAGTGCGAATAGCGTCGAATCGACTCTCCACGGTTTTGGTGTACACTCTCAGCTACGGCCGCTACATTTTCTTCACTGCGTGCTGGACTTGGTCTATTCGGTCGAATATTATCCAATAATGAATGCTGGGTCTCAAGATGGGTGATGGTGTTGCGATTAGTACGCTCAGTAGGCCGATTATGTTGACCATAAGTTGATCGAAGTGCACGAAACACATTCCTTACAGAGCGTAAATTTTCGTAATAAAGTTGAACGATTTGTAAACGTTGTTCAGGCGTTAGTCTTTCCATGATGAACTGCCAAACAATACTTAACAAAAATAACATGACAGCATGACACGACTCGCACGTGATCTGTCAAAAACAGGCTATTGAAAAAAGTATCTCTACTCTCTACGCCCATTATATAAAATATTAATTACCAACACATATTCCGCCGATGCACTTTTGCTATTCTGATAATCTCGAGAAGCATTTACTAGTTTGAGAAATTGACAGTGTTGCCAACAAAGTCTTTTTTGTTGGCTAAATCTTTCATTAAAAATTGCTATTTTGTGCCACTATTTTGTCCCTTAGTTTTGGCGTGCACGATTATCACACATGTAAATATAGTTTTTTTTAATTTAATAAATTGTACTTTAAAAAGGAAATCGGGTGCTGCTTGGGAATCGACTGTGTTATTCTTTTGCTAAATAGATTCCCCTTTTTACGATATGCAGAAAAAAATATTCCTTCAGATTAATTTTTTGTCGTTTTCGACAAACACAATATTAGTGACACAATACCAGTAGGACACCAAAGGGCATTCGCCCTGGTGTGACAACTTTTAAGGAGAATGGAGGAATCTTGCTTTTTCACTCTTTACCTATGAATAAGTCGAATTTTATGTTATGGGATACGTCCTTCAGGAGCCTGGTGCGGTGTGAGCTATTCAGGGCTGCCATAGAAACCGATGTTGTTACTATTGGTTTTGTAAACTATAAAAAGAAATGCTTTGGTGTCATGAAAACCAATGTTATCAGTTTTATCAGCAACAGCTGATTCGAACATTGGTTTTATTTACATTCGAAATGGACAAAACCAACTTGGTTCCATGACACCAAATGAAACCAACATTGGTTTGCAAAAACGACAATTAGCAAAACCGACATGGTTTCTATGCCAGCCCTGATTGTATCATTTAAACGATCATTATCTATACAAGTATCAATCTTTTTATGAATCTTATACTTGCTATTTCTGAAAAATTTTAGTAACCTGATATGTTTATAAAGTAAAAAATCACATTTCGCAAATTTAGATTAAATTTTCTTAAATTTTTTTTCTGGTCGAAACTAAATTCGTGCTTTTTGACTCCGGTCAATTTTCTGAAACTCCGACTCCACAGCCCTGCCAGACGCACTGAACCGTAGTGTTTAATTTTAATAAGTTTTTTTTCTGAAAGGGTTCCGTAATAATTTCATAGAACAGTATTCTGCGGCAGTTTATTGCATCAAAACTTCATGGAGGGTAACACGGTTCCAACGAGTCTTTAATTGTACCATTAATGGTACAATTGTACCATGATTTCCATCAGTGATGTGCATCTTTTTTACTTTGCGGCAACATTGACTCTTTCCAGTGTGAATTATCGTAAATACATAACACGAACATTGGTGTTTATTAAATTTTAATAATTTTTGCATGAACATATTGTGTTAATTCTAATTTTTATTGAAAAACAAATAAGAAACATTATATTTGATGTGTGTATTTTTATTTTCTATTAAAAACCAAATTTTAGTCAAATTATGTTGACTCTTTTTGGTTTCGCGTGAAATATATTGTTCAGCCTTATTTTATGAAGAGACTTTTTTAAAAATACCTCCAGAGACGAACGTTTGTCGGAAGCGTCGTGAATCGTTTTACGGAACAGGGGCGATAATGTTTACTGTGCGTGCGCATGTGCCAACGCTTGTCGATTTGTAGGCTAGCTTACGATTGTTGTTTAATCATTTACAAATCATTTGGAATAACCGTGAAAAATCTGCTATAAAAGCAAAATTTGTGCTGTTAATTAAATCTTGCGCAAATTAAATTCGCAGTAAAAACTATATGCAATATTTTTAAAACTGCTGTACGCTCTAATTCCGCAAAAAATCCTAAAGAAATCATCTAAATCTTTATTTGTTGCCCCCAAATTTGTTTTTATTTATTTTACTTATTTTTTTCTAATTTTTAATTTTTCCTTCTTTTTTATTTACTTACAGGAAAAAAGAGAAAAAGAAATAATAATAATTCTTGTAAAAATGTATTTGGTTTTACGTTATTTATATTTTTGTTACGTTTCACTTTACGTTGTTTAATTTAGTGTCCTTGAATTTCAACGTTGTTTTTTTTTTTGTTTGGGTAAGTTTTTTTTGTTGAAGTGCACGCGTGAATGTATTCCCTAAAATCGTTTATAGAAACTTCTAGAAAGGATACTTTCAGGAAAGAGTTGAATAACTGAAAATACATTATGTATCATATTAACAAAAAATAATTTTCATATTTTACCCAAAAAAAAAGAAGTATTTTTGCAATGATTGTTAACAAAATAAAAATTACCATAAGAAGAGAAAACCTACAAACTGAATGAAAAAATAATCACTTTTTCTTTTGTTCCCTATTGCAATAGTTTGAAAGTCTGCCAGAATTTTTGTTTATATAGAAACCTACTTTACCTTAAAAATACATTCGTGATAAATGATTACATGTATATTTTTATTCTTGTATAAACATATTTTTTCGTCAATATAAATGGGTTTTCTGTATTTTTTATACTCATAAATACACACAAACTCCATGTATTGCAAAAACAACAAAATAATTTGTCAACTCTACCATGCTAGAACACTCGTCCTCAACCCTTTTCAATTTGTAATCGGCATACAATTTTGTTAAAAAAAAATATTTTTAAATTTCAAACGACAATTAGGCTTTATTTAAAAGAAAGAGAAAAACACAAAAAAAATAATATAATAATATATATTTATATATGGTATTATACATAAACATAATAAGTTAACAGATTATAAATGTATAAAAACTGACAACAGAAGAAAAAACTAAAAAAAGAAAACCGTAACAAGCAAACGAAAAAAATAAAAGAAATTTTTAACGATTTGAAAAAAATGAAAAGGAGATGATGAAAAAAATATATACTTAAACATTACCTAAACTATCATTTTAAATGATAAAAAAACACACACACACACCCATAAAAGTTATTAACAATTAAATGCATAGAAAAGTGAAGATGAGAAAAAATACAATGCAAACTATTTAAGGAAAGTTAAAAAAAAAGTTGAAAAAAGTCACTATATTATTTTTTGATCAAAATAACAAGTATCCAAAAGTATTTTCTAAAACAATTTGTTTTTTTATCGCTTAATCCAGTGATTTTAATGTGAGTTTTAATTTGGTCTTAAGTTATTTTTGTATGTAGTGGTTTGCTTTTTGAAACATGGGTTTACAAAATTACAGAATTCCAGGATCTGTGTCTGGAACTATTTTTTTCTTTTTCAATAAAGATTTATATGGGAAAAAATTAAGAAAGCAACCAGTTTTCCAACCCTGCAACAAACGCCTATGTGCTTCAAAACGCGTCTATTTCGATTTAAACACTAATTGCAAAACTCGCGTAATTGGTCCTAGAGAGAAATAAGAGTTAAATGTCAAATGAACAAAACATTTGTGACGCTTAAAATAGAAAGGGACCTAAGGGTAAAAACCAGTTTTGTTCAGGAGAGCCATTTAAAAGATTTAAATACGTGTATCTTTGGTGTACCATCACTTTCATAAAACGCGCATATCTCTGGGAGGGAACACTTTTGGGACATGGGATCGGTCTCATTCGATGCTCAGATGTTGTCCACATCAAAAAAAAGAGAAAATTGATTTTTTTACCCTAAGGCCCCTTTCTCTATGCGCTGTTAATCAAATTTTTTTTTGTAAAATTTGCTAAATTGTATTCAGCAGACCAGCAAAAATATACAAATTCAGATCGTCTCGACTTCATTCTATTATTCTCTTATAAAGGGTAAATAAATTTAAAGGGCCGATGTTGATTTTGAATAAAACACAAATTATTAAGGAAGTTCTTGTCATTTCGTATTATTATGATAATATTGGTATGGTTTAAATATGTATGGAACAAAATATCAGCCAAATGGCCGCTGCGACATCGGCGGCACACCTCCATCCGATGGTCCAAATTTTTGATGACGCTGAGGCATAATTGAGGTTCTATGCCGAATTATGTCATCCTTAAGCTCTTGAATTGTTGCTGGCTTATCGACGTACACCTTTTCTTTGAAATAACCCCAAAGAAGTCCAACTGTGTCAAATTACATGATCTTGGCGGCCAATTAACATCGCCACAACGTGAGATAACACGGCCATTGCATTTGTCGCTCAAAAGAGCCATTGTTTCGTTAGCTGTGTGGCAAATGTCACCGTCCTGTTGATAACACATTTCGTCTACATTCATATCTCCCAATTCGGTCCATAAAAAGTTGGTTATCATCTCACGATAGCGAACACGATTCACAGTAACTGCCTAACCGGCCTCATTTTGGATAAAATACGGCCCGATTATGCCGCCAGCCCAAATTTAATCACCCTTGATTTAAAGAAGTGATTCCAAACCAAATATGTCTTTTCTCTTCCTTTGCTTACATACAGCTGCGTTCAAAATAATAGTAGTGGTTATTAAAATATTTAGAATAATTAAAAAAATGATTACGAACGCCATTAAGTATTGAATACATATTTTTTCTTAAAGAATATAAAGATACAAGCATATTACAATAAACGAGGTATAGTCACTAGCCCAACAACAAAAAGTTCGCTAAACTGTCAAAGTCACTTAAAAGAACATGCCAAAAATTCATTTTTGTGAATGTTTGACGACGATTATTGTAAATGTTTGATGCAACAATTTAGCCTTTTAAACTTCAAGAATTGCCCTGGCCAAATTTCAGATTTGACAGTTTAAAATTCTACAAGAAAAAAATTGTAAATTAGGTGACACCATAACTCTACCTTCTTTAGTGTACCCTGGGTACTGTTAATAAAAAGGACAATGGCATAGAATTCATCCGACTTTAGGAGCATAATGGTTTGTTGCAGTTGTTATGTAGTAAATTAATATCGATGTGTAAAAAAGACGAAATTCGTTTTAAATCTCACATCGGCAGAAAAACGATTTTGATCGATTTCCATCACCTACCGGTATATCAGTTTCAAAAGCAACCGTCACTAGTCGGAAACCAAACAATTTCCACGATTGGTTCGTGTTTGAGTGCTACACTTGGATTAACATATTGACAGACGGACATGCCTCAATCAACACAAAAAATAAGTACGAGTCGATCGGTATAAAAGTTTATTTACGAATATTGACGCATACAATGTTGGAAATGTGGAAATGGCGAGAACACATTTAAAAAACTAGTTTCTGAATCCTTTTACCTATCTTTGACTATTTAAATTAATTATTTTATTTTCACAGTTATTTTAAAGCGAATTTAGGCAAAACTCGAAATGGGCAACATTTTAAGCGAAAGGCTAAACATACGCTTAAATGAATTGGAATCGACTATAATAAAATGAAGAATTTTTCTTCGATTTGGGTTTATTTTTTTGGCGACGAAGGACGAACCAACTCGTGTTAGGACCAAAACAAAACTCATCCTCTAACTCACTGTGCAATATTTTACAAATCTCTTCAAGCCTTCCCAACCCAAATGCTTGCAATACTACGTTCTTTCTTTTCGGTTTTGTATTTCCAATAAAGCACACTCCCGAATAAAAGATTTTATATTTTTTATTTAATTTTGTATAAATTGAATTTATTATTATTTATTATTAATTATATTTTGTGTAATTTATTAATATATATTTTTTTTGTTGTTCAAACATAACTACTCGTTTTATTAATTACATTTATAAAAAAAAAATAAGAACATTTCAAAGTTTTTGTAATAATCACTTTTTTTATTATATTTTATGTCTTAATTTCCCAATATGTTTTTTTGAAAAAAAAAGGAAGAAAAGCCTTTAAAATCCAACAGAGAGAGAGAAAGCAAGAAATTGAAAAGAAAATTTTATTCTTCTTTTTATATGTAGCATTTTAGGGCTTACATTTTACAACCATAAAATAATAATTATTATTATACTATGATTTATGAGATGATTTTATATTAAAAGAAAATCGAAAACAAACATAGATATGAACATATTAATAAAGTAAAATATAAAACAAATAATTTTTAGATATGTATTTAAAATACATTTATGTGAGATGAAATTATAGAAAACCATAAATAATAGAAATAATAATACAAACAAATATTAACGAAATGGAAAAACAAGAGGAAGCATTTAGGTTGAAAACTTAATGTTGCTTTAAACGCATTCAAAACAAGCTTTCGAGAAAAGAAATTCCTATTGAGAATGAAAATCAAGAATGATATCACACTGGGCACATAACCAACACCATCATCACTACTACCACCCCCACCCCACATATACCTACTTCACCCATTCCCAGTCTTCATGCTTTTGTGTTCATTCTTTTTTTTGTATGCATTTTCCAAAAATAAAAAGCAACATTATGTTTTTGAAAATTTAATATTACAAAAAATATAATAATAAATTTAAACTCATTACAATTTTAGACTTAACGAAAATCGAAAACAAAATCGAAATCTTTGAGAGAAAATAAAAATAAACAAAACTCACCAACCACACAACACACACAAAATATTATAAACCTGTTAATATTATCGACAAATAACAAAAATTCTAAAAAGAACTAAGCATAAAAAGAAATAAAAAATAAATTCTTCCAAAAATAACAGCAGGATTGTTTTATTTTTATATTTCTCTCTTTTTTTTGGGGGGAAATTTAATTTCAGAAATTTCACTTAAGTCTAGGCGAATGTAAATGAGGTATCCGTCTCCAGCAGCATTTCTTCCAAGCGTAAGGCCAGACGTTTACGTTTAACATCGATCGATACTACCGATACGGTAACACGATCGCCAACGGTTAATTTCGTTTTGCCCATTTTGCTGACGTGTATCAGACCGTCACATTCAATGCCCACATCGACGAATGCCCCGAAATGCGTTATATTGGTCACGGCACCGGTGAGAACATCACACTCCGACAATTCGGTTATGCGAGTAAGACCTTGTTTGAACAGGGGCTTCTTGTCGAAATCCGTGCGATAATCTTTGAATAGTTCGCGTTGCAAGGCCTGGAATACAACATCCAACTGAAACATGGTAAGAAAGGAGCATAAAGAAACAGCAGTGATTTTTTTGCTAATAAAAGTAGTAAAAAAGAATAGTTCAAAAATTCTCTCAAAAAACTAATAAAAACTACGGGAACGAAAAAATAGTTAAACTTTGAAAAATACATTTTTGAACAGTCATACAAATCAAAAAAAATGCCCGTCGGAATTTTTCGGAGTACTCCGAAAATCATACATGGAATAATCGACTGTTATCTCATCTACTTTTATACGTATTGTATCCAAAAGGAATCCACTTATTCGAAATGTCCGCCTTTTGCATTTACACACGCCTTAAGTCGCAATGGCCAATCGTCAATAGCTGCACGAACCACGTCCATTGGAAATTTGGCCGCAGCTCGAACCAAAGTAGTCTTAAGAGATCCAATGTTAGGGTATATTTTATGACAAACCTTGTCCTCTAAAACCGTCCACAATTTGTAATCCAATGGGTTCAAATCTGGACTGCTTGAGGGCCATTTTTCATTTCTTTATTGACATGTAATTTGAAGCCCATTGGAGCCTATTAAAGCTGAATTACAATATGCATCAAAATGTTAAATAGAACATCATAAACTACTAGAAAAAATTCAGTATAAAATAAAAAAAAAATAATATAAATTAAAATAATCCTAATATTTCCTAATAAAAGAGAAAAAAAAACCTGATGAAAGCATATAAGTGGTAATCAAGAAACCGAAGGAAAAAAACATATCAATAAAGCATTACTCTGTACTTGAACGAAAATGTTCCATTAAATGTTTACGAAATGTCATGGATGACAAATTAAACGTTTTTAAACTGCTTGGCAAAATGTTAAATAGTCGGGCTACTCTTACGAGGAATGATCGATCCATAAAATTCAGAGGAAATGATCGCTAGCAAATTGTTTTGAAGCCAACCCTGGGACGTTTTAGACTTATAAGCCGGCGCAGAATCCGGCTTGAAAGCCCATGGCTGGTTTTGGAACAAGGAATTGTTAAGAGGCTTTAAAACAGCTTCCAAAACGGTTTCTTGGTAAACTTTGGCCGATGTTTTGACTCCTTGTTCGCAGAAATGCAGGTCAGTGACCCCATCGTAGGAGACATCCCACCAAACCATGACTGAAGCTGGGTGATGACCCTTTTCCACCCTTGGGATTAGTTCAGATGCTTCCTTAGATGACCGCGCATACACTCTATCATTACGCTTCTTAAATTTTTCCTGAACGGTAAAAATTTTCCATCGGTAAACAAAATTTTTCTGTGCAATTTATCAGCGTGCTTCACCAAAAGACGTTTGCATTTTTCAATCCTTTTTTTTAAAGCTGCAGTCAATAAATTTCCGGTACGTCGTTTGAAAGCCCCAAGTCTCAAGTCTTTTTTAATGCTTCGACTCATGGACTTTTGCGTGATATTCATCCACGGGCCATGAGTTTCTGTTTTCGGAGCGAATTTCTGTGAATTCTTGATTTAATGGATTTAATGACATGCGGTGTTTGAACAGCGGCCCGACCGGTTGCGGTCTTTTCCGTATCCAGTCTCCTCTAACAGTTTTATGCATCGATAGACGAACATGCTGCTAATCCCTAGTGGCCGGAGCGTTTTGAAAATGTCGCTTTTTTCATTTCACACTTGAAAAGCGCTATTACAGCGATACAGTTCTTATTATCTGACCACTCCATGATGAAAGTTGAAACAATTTTAAAATCCCGTTACAGACTAAAGCTATTGAGGTTAGCTTTCAAAACCCATATGACATAACCCATTAATGATCAGTTCTACTATTGAAATGGGTGTGTTCAATGTTGTAACAGTATTTATGTCCCTACTAAGTAGCTACGGTGGCCATAAAAAGAAACGCGCTCCTCCCTGCTCCGAAAACGATTCGCGAGCTTCCTAAAAGTTGTTGCCACTGATGGTGTTCTTAAAAACGGGTTTGAAAAAGTCGACGCTTGAACAATCAGAGTGCTTTTGCCATGTGAAACCAAAGAAGTGTCGACATTATTCAAATTAAGGTTCAGGAACACCAAAGAGTTTTTTCTTACGATGCGTATTTTATAATTTCCGGTACTCAAAAAAAACATTGCAATAAATAGCCAAAACATACAATCAATGTAAGGCTGGGCTTTTCCACGCCAACACTCCAATATCATTGACTTTTTGTAAATATGCCACATATATTTTACCGATTTTCAGACAACCGGAAGTACAGAAGAACGCAGCCAGGCCTCAAGGGTTTTTTACGCTGCATAAGAACTATCGATAACTAAGGCTTGACAGCTAATAATGTCAAACTGTGTTGGCATTTAATCGTTTAACGCCTAACAACACTTTATCAAATTGTGAAAATTTACTTTTGAAAAAATAAATCTGTTGCATAGAGCATTTTTATCAAAGAATTATGTTAATTGATAAAGTTCATTTCTGGTTTTATGGCTACGTCAATAACATATAGGCATATTTGAAGCGAAGACTATGCTCAAGACGTTAACGAACCACCATTACATCCATACAAATTTGCGGCATAATCGGTTCTTATTTCTTACGAATGAGGATAGAGCTGCCGTTACGGCAAATGGCGAGCGCTATGAAGCTATGCTAAGTGAATTTTGGCTTTCAAAAATTAATCAGATAACATCAACGACATTTGGTTTCAACTCACCATACAATCGATTTATTGCAAAATCAATTTGGTGAAAACTTTTCCGGAAGTGATACTAAGTAATTCTAATGGACGAACAAAAAACATATATTGTTGAGGTGACTGCCCCTGGCCGAAGAGTTTCGGGTCAATCAGGTACATAGAACCGGCAGTCAGTACCTATAAGAAGCTTGTTTTAATTTTTATTAGATTTTTGGTCATTTTAAACAAACTTGTGTCACACTGGGCTTTGTCTGAATATTGGATAAATAACCAAAGTTCAATTCGACTTCGCCCGATTAAAGCGTAAAGCGTATGTAGTCGTTAAGTCGTATGTAGTCGAATTAAAACACTAGTCTTAAAACTAATTTAATTATTGGTCTATTAACAATTATTAAGAACAAAAAAATAGCAACTTACTCTTTCCTTCGGTGTTTTGAAATCCTTGGCCAAAGTGTCCATATTACTCGATTTAAGGTAGTCACCAATTTTCTGAATGAAATTTGGCGAACCTATATCATCCACTTGCAATTTGCATTTTGTAATAATTCTAAAAAAAAAGATTTAGATACATTTATGAAAATACCATTATGTTATGTTAATCAAGAGAACGTAACATGTTTGGAATACGTTCTTTAAATTTTTTGATTTTTAATTTTAAACAATATTTTGAAGCTTTATTTTATCGTTATGAGCATAAATGTATATATGTGACGCGCAAAATAGAAAGGGACCTAAGGTTAAAAACCAATTTTGTTCAGGAGAGCCATTTTAAAAATAAGGTCCCTTTCTATTTGCGCTTAGAATCGTCGACTTCACTTTCATAAAATGCGCATATCTCTGGGAGAAAACACTTTTAGGGCATGGGATCGGTCTCATTCGATGCTCAGATGTTGTCCACATCAAAAAAAGAAAAAAAATGAAAATTGATTTTTTTACCCTTAGGTCCCTTTCTCTATGCGCTGTCACATATGTTAATTATATAAGTGCCCTGCACCTGCAAGTAAGTTTCATAAAAAACCAAAAAAAGCATACCGATCGATTTTTTAACGATGTCTGTCTACGTCCGTCCATCTAAAGCTTTTAATCAAACTACAGGTCGCAATTGTTGTCCAAACTTTATGAAATTTTGAAGAAGTAATTTTTTTGGACCAAGGAAGTACTCAATAGCGTACCTCGAAGAAAATCGGTTCAAACTTAGATATTTTTATGTTTTTAGCTCTAGAAGCCACTTCTTAAATCCAATCTTGATGAAATTTAGCACGAGTTAGTATTTGGACCAAAGATAATCGGCTCCGATTAAAATATAGCTTTTACACACATATATTCATATGATTTTATGTTTTAAACTCTAAAAGCCACATAATACTTATACACTCAATCTTAATGAAATTAGTAAGTTAGTTTTTTGGGCCAAGAACGGATGATGTGGAAATTGGATATAATCGGCTCAGATATAGATATAGCTCCCTCACATATGTTGGAATATAAATGTTAAACCGATTTAAAGTGTTTTGGTCTAGAACCCAAAAACAAGAGTTACCAACTCATAAAAATGTGTGATATCGGTCCATTATTTTATATAGCCCTAGTACAAAGGTCCCTCCCGATTTTACATACAAGCGCTCTTGAACACTCATGATATTTCCGATTTCGATACATAGTTCCCATTAACACGAGACAATTTTACCATAGCATAGTAGTAAAGGAGAATCGTACAGGCCGATCTCCTTGCTTTCTCCAGTAGCATAGACGCTTGAAGCACTACTCCTCCCCAGCCTAATAGAACACTTTTCTTGTGCTGATCATCAGCATGTGTTCCGCAAGCAGCACAGCACAACCACTGCTTCACACTCCATCACCACACGTATAATTTGCGGCTTTAACTAGAACAAACCCAACGACAGGACGGTCCTCGTGGCTTTTAACCTTACAAAGGCCTTCGGCATAATCAATCATGCCACTCTGTTCAAGGACATTGCGGAAACGTCCCTTCCGCCCAGTTTGAAACGATGGGTCGTAATTATTTGTGTGGGCGCCAATTATATTTCGAATTTAGAGACAGGAAGTCGAAGCTCCGTAGAGTTAAACAAGGAGTTTCCCAGGGTAGAGTGATATCCCCGGCTCTGTTTAACCTCTACCTCTCTAAAATTCCTGCACCACCAGACGGCGTTGAAATTGTGTCGTACGCTGATGATAGCACAATTCTGGCGTCAGGACCTAAAGTGAATGACATATGTGAGAAAATAAACTTTTACCTCACTGACTTAGCACGCTTTATCACTGCGAGGAATATAAAATTATCCGACTTCAAATCATCAGCCACACTGTTTACTGCATGGACCGCAGAGTTGCGGTAGTAACTCAATGTGAAAGTCGATGACGTCAACATTCCGACTACCAACTACCCCAAAATCCCTAAGGTCACATTGAACAGCCTTTTTCGATCCTCTGCACATGCTACAGCTATCTGCGATAAGCTCAAAAGTAGGAACAAGGTCCTCAAGTCACTTGCCGGCAGTACTTGGAGAGCCGACAAAGAAACCTTGTTGACCTCTTACAAAGCGATAGGTCGGTCTGTAGCAAACTATGCAGCACCTGTATGGTCGGCGAACGTTAGAATGACACAGTGGAAGAAAATTCAGACTTGCCAGAATACCGCCCCTAGAACATCAACAGGGTGTCTTCTAATGTCTTCTGGGGACCATCTACGATGGGGAGACGATGGTCCTTACCGTGCGCACACACAATATCCTGCTGTCTAAACAATACCTGCTAGGGTGTTTTCGCTGCTTGGACAGGATGCCTCCGCACAGGCACATAAGGTCCGATCTTCATGATTTAGAGAGAAAGGTCCAGCGGTATAAGAGAGAACCTTTTGATCATCGAAACTATCAGGCAGGTCTTAACAACATTCACGCCGATGAAATCGCAGCAGCAGTATCCAGCTACCGTGTGAATGTAGTGCTAGGGGAGCATCCCCCGGAGATTTCGCTGAGAAGGTACTACTTTGGCAGACGCGAGTGGTTCTTGCGCAGCTGAGATCTGGATGGGGCAGCCGCCTTAATTCCTACTGGGCACGAATTGATGCTAACGTTCTGGACATCTGTCCCGTCTGCCATCAGGAACCACATGACGTGCTGCACCTTTTCAATCGTCCGACAAAGCCCACTCAGCTGACCCCCAGGTCTCAGTGGACACATCCAGTTCAAATGGTGCGTTTCCTCCACCTAGATATCGAAGCAGATCCCCCATAGACGAACAAGACTTCAAGATAAAATATATTGTTGTTACAACAATAACCATAGCATAGTTTAAAATAATTTACTAGTCATTGATACCATTCTGTTAAAATTTTATACTTTTCCTTCAGGATGTGTTTCTTACCATACTCTAACCAAAAACGTTTCAAATATCATCAAAATATCTCTCATAGTTTATGAGATAGTGCGTTTAGACAAGACAATTCGGTTATGGCAATTTTTGTTTTTATTATTGCCTTTTCTGGCATTCTACGATTTATTCGTTCTTATTTTTGTGTGACAAAATACTATTATAAGCCGCAGCCAACCTCACACTTTGAAAAAGCCCAAAGAAATTGACAGTACGAGCAAGTTTTCCCTTTCCATTCCCCTAACTTCTCTTCTACAAACTGAGAGTAGCGGCAAGTAATGTTGCCTCGTGTAAAATTTCTCACGAAGGCAAAAATAAAATTATTTTCTCAATTTGGCTAAATTTTGGTGACTGACCAAAGGGCCGAAAATATGGCCCAATGAAATTTTCTTACAAATTTAAATATGCCATTAGTTTTAAAATCTGCGTAAATTTAGCGCCCATCCAAGGAGGTCCAAAACCTATTTTCTGGTCATTTCTGAACATTCGGAAATGCAAGGAATAATTTAGTCGGCCACGCCCGACTTTAGTTTATTTACTGGTTTTTCCTACAACAGGGCTACCCAACCTATTCTGTTCCTGCACTTTTCCACATAGGGCAAAAAACCAGATGTTAACGAATATATACACATAAGGTATCGGCAGATAGTAAAGATAGTTTTACAATTGTTATATTTCAGAAGCTGTCGTCATAACTGAAGACACTCAGCTTTCAAAATATAAACAAGAAGGTTTGTATTTTCACTATACATCGTTTCGTGAAAAACGATAAATAGTTGTTTCGCATGCACCCTAATTATGTAACTACGAGTATTCCTGTTCCCAAAATTCAAATCAAAATTAAAAAAACTATTTTCGAGGACATGAAAACTAGTTTAACATATATGGCTTAATGAAAAGAAGAAACGCTGGGCAAAGTGTGTTGTGGCATTAGGAAACAATGTTGAGATATACAATGACATTTTGCAAATTTATTGTTTTTTCCAGTTCAGATGGGTTTAGTTAAACAACAAACATTTGCCACTGCTTTAAAACTTGAATGCACTTTTTATTTGTTTCGGTCCTTAAGGCTTTTTTCCTCTTTGATCATTGATGAGATTTTTATGTTGTTGGGACAAAAATGTTGATTTACTTATAGTTTCACATCAATTAATTACAAATATTTATTGTTTTCTTATATAGGCAATTTCAACTTACTTTTTTGCCACTACGTAACTTTCGGGATGCACCCATGTACAATCTAAAAGGTTATCTATACGACCTCCTAAACTATGGGGATCAATTCGTATGAAACTAAAATAAAGTGAAAAATTAAAACAAAACAAAATTCAACACATACAATAGTTGCTTCTTACCCGGCACATTGTACAAATGTCTTTTCTCCAATCATCTTGACCTGCAGCAAATCTTTACGGGTCCGGAATGGACCATTGTCAGCACGATGCAAAAGAATTTTCTCAGCTTTCTTCTCCGATAAGCCGGCAATGTGTCTAAAAAAAGAAGAAGAAAACAATAGAAAAAAGGCTTCAACTCTACAAACTCAATGTTGGCTCACTTTAAAACCGTAATACTCGCTGTATTAATATCAACACCCACATAACTCACACATTCGGAAACAACTTCGCTGAGAGATTCGGTCAAGTGTTTTTCATTGATATCATGCTGATACATGCCGACGCCAATGTGTCGTGGTTCTATTTTAACATATTCACTCAGGGGATCATTCAGACGTCGGGCAATTGAAACAGCACTAATCTGATTCATATCCATGTTGGGAAATTCTTTTTTGGCCACATCGCTGCACGAATATATAGAGGCTCCCTGTTCGGAGACAATACTATAGCGCACGTGATTCGGGTCTAGGATACCCAATTCAAAAAGTTTTGAAAGCCAAAATTCAGTTTCACGACAGGCAGTACCGTTACCCAATGCAATTAAACGGCATCTAAAGAAAAAATAAAGTATCGTTATTAATACAGATTTTTTAGAAAACTTAAGACATGTTGTCCGTGGGAGGTACAGGTTGAACACTGAAGGGAAACATTAAGGAAATATAAAAGTGGTGAACAAATCCAGTGATAAAGGGTTAAACTCTCAAACCGAAATAGTGGACGTATGCAGCAGTAGCGAGACCAATCCTTACGAATTGGTTTATATCTGGTTGGTTCAAGCAACAAACGTCCTTAATTGCTGTCCTCAATTTGACAGAAGACATTAGAAGCAATTTCGAATTACACATAAAGGTGGGCATTTAGACTCTGTTGCCAGTGAAAAGGCGGTTACTCAGAGTGATAGGTAAGTGCGGTCTCTTTATCAAACGGGTCAGATTACACCAGTCGAAAGAACCTATTTTTCGGTGATATAGAGCACTTACCCCCTTGGGTCAAAGCATTAAATTTAGACAAATCGTAAAGTTAATGTTTTATTTGGATCCTTGACGCAATTTCATTGTTTGATACCCATTCGTTCACAAATAGAGGTATCCTACTTGTGGGCTTGGACCCGTATAGGCCGGCCCAAGTCCCAAATCTCAAATATAGGTGCATCTTCGGCTGAGAAAATCCCACTGTTACTGGATACCCATATATTAATGCGCGTTTTTGGGGCCTTATTGGTACCAGGTTCCAATAATCACGCCCATTAAGGGACAATAAATGCGTCTACGACTGCGACTTCCCAGCAAAGATAATTATAAATGTTATATAAAAGAAATGGCAAAAACCAAATTCGTCAGGATTTTTAACCCTCAAATAGTAACTTTTGTCCGATTTGGTTCATTATATAAAGGGTGTTTTTATACAGGGTGGAGCGCGGTAATTTGCTTTTTTGCACTGCAGGCTAGGGCATCACTGTTGTTGAATGGAGAGTGTGCGTGGCTTATAGTGGCTGACGGGAGATTTGTACTCGTCTGCCTATCAGTTGCCATCATGCATTGGACACGTGAGGAGAGGTCATTTTGTGTTGAAGCGTGTTTTTCAAATGCGCATTCGATCATAGCACTGCATCGTGCTTTTCGTTTACGATTCGCTGTTCCCCCACGCGGATGTGTTCCTGGACGGCAATCAATTGTAAATTCGGTAACTTCATTGAGAACAGCGGGGAATGTGTACGAAGGGGACCTGAGAGAAGGATAACAACACCATAAAACATCGAAAGAGTTAGAGCAGCAGTATTCAATCTCCGAAACGCTCTGCTCGAAAGCAATCACTTGCTCTTGGCATTTTCAGTTTTTTTTTGTCAGCCGGCTCTTGAGGCAATGGAATAAGAGGATACATTGTTCCAACAGGATGGTGCCACTGCACACACAGCGAGGGCTACCATAAATTGTTTGAGGCAAATGTTTCCTGGACGGCTTTTCTCTTTGATGTGAACTGGCCGGCACGCTCACCAGACTTAGCCCCTTGCGATTTCTTCCTTTGGGGTTACCTGAAGTCGAATGTGTATTTCAACCGTCCAAACACCTTGGAATACCTAATTAACAATATTAAGGCTGAAATTGGCAGAATACCAGTCGACATGCTTGTAAGAGTTCATGAAAACTTCAGAAAACGTACGCAGCAGTGTGTGGATAGCGAAGGTCGACATTTGCCATCTGGCCACACTTTTTCGGAGTTGGTCTTTGCGACAGCTGTCACTTGATTTATGCTCAGCTTGGTTTGCCATTTCATAATGGATAGACTTACTCTGGAACAACGTTTTGTGAATGGGCCCAAAACGAAATGGCTACTGATCCTGATTTTTACAAGAACATTTTGTTGAGCGATGAAGCTCACTTTTGGTTGAATGGGTACATTAATAACCAAAATTGTCGCATTGGAGTAATGAAAACGCACTAGCCATTGTAGAGACGCCGTTACAGCCTCAAATAGTCACTGTTTGGTGAGCTCTATGGGCAGAGGGAATCCTTGGTCAATATCTCTACAAAAATGAAGCCGACCATAATGTAACAGTCAATGGCGAACGCTATAAGGCCATAATAAATGACTTTTTCGCGCCTGAATTGGAAGATGCTGATGTGGACGATCTTAGGTTCCAACAAGACGGCGCTACATGCCATACAGCCAACGAAACAATCAATTTATTGAAGGAAACTTTTGGTGAGCGCATTATCTCGCGTCGTGGGCGTGGCCTCCAAGATTCTGTGATTTATAAATATTCGAGCCAGCCGCGGCGGCTTGCCCGAAATCATTTTAATGGCAAACCTTCTTTAAAATAAAGCTCAATTCTTGGCCAAATTATTAGCGTTGTATTTCTTCTTGAAAACCACACGTCTAAAAAAAACACACATATCAGGTAAGTTTTTTTTTTTTTTTTTTTTTTTTTATACTGGTTATACTGGTTTTTATATAAATGATATTCAGATACGCAGTGCTTCAAGGCTAAGATACTAGCTTTAGAAAAAGCTGCACAATTTCTGCGGTTAAACTGCAGAGTAACAAATATATTAATTTCTGTGCAAACAAGTCAGGCGGACTTGAAGGTTGTAACTCTAAGCCGTGTACAAACTTCTTTATAAAATACATTAGCCGTTCGAAGCCGGCGTTAATTAGTAGGCACCGGTCTGTGAGTATAAGAATTACGTATAAATGGCTCAGCTTACTTATTTTAAGATGTTTTCCCTTGTTCCTTAATGGGATGTTGAGGGACTTAAGCATGGTAAAATGCAAACTACTTAAGAGTAGTACAAAATCACTTAGTGTCTTGCAAAAAAGCAGATGATTTGTCAAATGATTTTGCATATGTGACGCGCAAAATAGAAAGGGACCTAAGGTTAAAAACCAGTTTTGTTCAGGAGAGCCATTTTAAAGATTAGGTCCCTTTCTATTTCCGCTTAGAATCGTCGACTTCACTTTCATAAAACGCGCATATCTCTGGGAGGGAACACTTTTGGGGCATTGGATCGGTCTCATTCGATGCTCAGATGTTGTCCACATCAAAAAAAAGTGAAAAGTTGATGAAAAGTTTTGTTCAGGAGAGCCATTTTAAAGATTAGGTCCCTTTCTATTTGCGCTAAGAATCTTCGACTTCACTTTCATAAAACGCGCATATCTCTGGGAGGGAACACTTTTGGGGCATGGGATCGGTCTCATTCGATGCTCAGATGTTGTCCACATCAAAAAAAAAAAAAATGATTTTGTACCCTTAGGTCCCTTTCTCTATGCGCTGTCACATATGCTGATAATTCTGCAAAAGCCTCTATCTGAGCCTTTAACGGGCTTTTATGAACACTGATGTATACAAATATTACCCATGCATGGTTAGAAATCGACAAATATGAAGTCGCCAGGGCTGTATGGCGCGACAGGAACAGAACCAAATCCATGTTAGATATTAACAAGATTAATGTTAGTACGCTCATAAGGAAGACAAATACCAAAGAGTATTTTAAGGTGTTACAAAGGGAGTGATAAAAATTTGCTTCTTAAAGATTAATATATCTCATTGTAAAAATGTACTCTAGTTTTAAGGATAAAGATAAAGGCCCCCAAGTGAAAGCCAACGAATATCAACCTCTGATAAGTACATAAAGCAATCGACTTTAAAAAAATGTAACTCACTTGT
Source organism: Hydrotaea diabolus (assembly GCA_963513945.1). NCBI lineage: Eukaryota > Metazoa > Arthropoda > Insecta > Diptera > Muscidae > Hydrotaea > Hydrotaea diabolus. The sequence goes on along the minus strand of OY740716.1, from coordinate 28,000,530 downwards.
GTCTCATTAAAGTCTTAGCCAATATTTCCCCCCATTCTTCGGGGTCTGTATTACGTCGGTGGGGATAAATAACACCGGTTTCCAAAACATCAGCCGTCTCCGAGATGACAGCAAACTTACAGCCGTTCGCAAAACCAGGATCGATACCCAAAATACGTTCACCCTTTAGAGGAGACATTAACAGCAGCTGCTTAAGATTCTTAGCAAATACATCGATGGAAGCCTTTTTAGCTGCATCATTTAGATCAGATCTTATCTGGCGCGATATCAAAGGTTGTACTTAAAGAGAAAGTAAAATTTAAAATTGAGCTCTTAATCTATTAATCTAAAATTAATCTATTTGAGATTATAAAAGAATAGCTTCTGAATAATATGCTGTACAATTTTAAAGCTTAAAATGTTAAATTTAAAATTTAGTCCAATAAAATAGCAAATCAACATCCATTTTAATATACAGGCACATTGACGTCTTCATTTTTTACGCTTCAAAAAAAGCCTAAACAGCTTGTTTGGCAGGGCTTCTTATGCCGACACTGCAACATCATCAACTTTTTTGGTTTTCAGACTAAGAGTTTTTTTTGGAAGTCCAAAACAATGCAGCGTACGAAAAATAGCGTCATCGCAACAATATATTTTAGTATTTCCTTTTGTTTACATGACATTTACTTACGTTTCTTGCTATAACATTCTTCAAAAGACTTATTGAAAATCCCCAAACGTAAAGGATACTTCACACCATCCTCCATGAAAATGGAACGTACGTATCGCTCCAGTTCAGTTCTAAAGTAATCATTCACCATAATCTTGACCGTAAGAAATTTAAGTTTTTCAGCTCGATTAATGGCCAACACTTGATGCGGTTTCAAATAGCGGACATCATTGGAATAATCATAGTAGGTTTCATATTTGGAAGCATCATTTTTATTATTACCATGGCCACCACCTGCTGCTTGTGCGGATGTCGAAGCCTTGGCGCTTTTAGTCTCTTTAGCCGAAGGGTCCTTTAGCTTAGAGGTTTTTAAGGTGATACGATGGATGCGTTGCCTACAAAACGCAGAGAATTTATATCGAGCAGCTTGTTTTAGTACCAATATTTTTGAAACAATACTTACAGTCTTCGAATTTCTTCTAAAACTCCGGTGTGTTTGCTTATATTGTGAGATATTATATGACAAATACCATTGAATACCTTTTCTTCAGTATCTATATCTGGGTTTTTGTAATCTACGATATGCTCCAAGTGCACATGAGGCATTTCTCCGTATAGCAAACGATCAGCATATTGCTCCAGCCCCATAGCTTTGGCTCGTTCAGCCAAAGAACCCCTGCTGGCAGGCTTATAGGGTGCATACTAAAATAAATAAAATCATAATATACATTAACCTTATATACACAAAGAACATACAATTCATTGAAGATATGGTCTGAATTTTGGAAATTACCAGATCTTAACTTATGCTCATGTTTGCAGTCCATTCTCTTGCTTGGGGCCTAACAATGGTAAAGTAGCGTACAACGAAATTGCGCAGTCGTCTCTGATTTCACATTAAAGTCTTTTCGACTGCTTTTGAATTTTTTTATTTAGTACATATTTTTTACAATTAAAATTATAATAAACTAAGTTTAAGGGGCACTAGCATCGAGGGCTATCGGCCGAAGCTTTTGGATTACTTTTAGTCTTTATTGAAAGGAAGTTTAATAAAAAGTTTAAACAAAACGTATTTTCTTATCAGAAATTTTTGACTAATTTTCTTACGATAAAATATTTCCTTCATAAAAATGTGACACTTTTCAACAGGGAAATTACTTTTGACGCCACTACAACCAGACGCTTAAATACAGGGTTTTCCACCAAGGACAACAATTTTATTTATTAATAATATTTAAAATATAGAGTTCAAATTTATTCCAGGTGAAGTGCAAATGTTACATTTTAAGAATGAAATTCGATTTCGCTCATTGAACTCTACCAGCCCGTGTGCAGCGATCTCTTTTTTGGACCAGTTTTCTATCACTCTTGTACACATTTTGAACGGAACGTTGGTAATTTCGGGTTGGATGTTGTCTCCTAGCTCGTCTTAAGTTGTTGGCTTGTTGTCATAGAACAATTACTTGATGTGGCCCAAAAAAATTAATCCAATGGCGTTAAATCGCATGAAAGAGGTGGCCATTCGACCGGACCATTTATCGAGATAACACGTTCACCGAATTTGCCTTTTAGTAAATCGATTGTAACGCGTTGTGTGTGGCTAGTGGCATTGTCTTGTTGAAAGCATATATCGGCGATGTCGAGCTTATCCATAAATAATTTTCTAACATGCCACGATAGCGCTCGACGGTAACATGACGGTTGTTTTCATCGACGAAAAAATAGGGCCCAATCACTCCTCCGGCAAAAAACCACACCACACAGTATTTTTTTGCGGATGCAAATGTGTCTCTTGAGGCACATGTGGGTTTGTTACTGTCCAAATACGCATATTTTGTTTATTGACAAAACCACTCTGCCAAAAAAGAGCTTCATCCTTGAAGATGATGAAAATTGCAGTAAGTCCTCTTAAAGTTGAGACCACCGACTCAGAAGTTCTAATTTTTAATGATCCAAACGTTGCTACCATAATGAAAATTTTGACTTCGACTAACGTTTTGACACTGGAAGATCATTAAAAATGTTTGAGGGTGCGTCGACATAAAGATACGAAATTGTTATGTCCCTATTAGAAAACCCTTCCTTGAGAATACCAACGCAAAGGGGACACGTGGGAAAAGACCGAGAAAAACTTAAGGCATAACTAACAAAATGGCAAGACTATATAACAAATGATCGCAGAATTTGACTTTAAACGCTTTAAAATGCCTGTTAAACTTGAGAATTATCATAAAATAAGTTGCAAAAAAATTTTTTTTTTTTTTTTTAAAACATATAAATTCCAAACGGAAAAACGTGTAGAGTCTTATAACTTTCACGTAAAGTCACATAACCTATAAACAAAATGCGACATAGATCATAGAAATCGATTAACGCGTTCTGCTTTTATTTACAATTAAGTGAAATTTTGGCAAAATTTTCTTCATAAATTTATTTCTAATTGCAAAAATGTTGATTTGGTAGAGAAACAGTATATTAATGGATTAAAGAAAATGTAATCATTAATTTTTCTCAATTTATTTCAGCAAAATCGAACTAGTCGTTCTCGAGTTATGTCAAACTACGTTTTTGCCAAAACGTAGCACATACGAACGCAAAACCCTTTGAGGGTTTTAATATACTGACCTAGTACCATCACCCTGACTTGGAATTTCTCACCACCCAGATTGGCTGTTGTACTGTGTTATTAACAAAACACTTCTAAAAAGTTGCGCCAAATGTGTAACAATGTTTTACTTTCAAATTAAGTAACAAGGTAGGGGCCCTCGATCTACTTAGGCTCCAACAAATAAAAAATCATAATGTAAAGGAAAATCTGTAAGCTCTTGAGGCAGTCAATTACAAGCAAATACAATATCAACAGAATAACATATTGTTTATAATACGAGGGCGGTTCGGAAAGTTATTAGCCTATCAATGAAAGAGAATAGTTAGTTTTTCAAAAATATTTTTATTTTTCAATATAATCTCCTGAAACTTCAATACACTTAGTCCAACGCTTATCTAGCAATTCTATCCCTTGATTAAAATAGTTTTCCTCAAGGTCTTCAAAATAGTGGTTTACAACTGTAATTGGGAGCTAAATCAGGAGAATAGGGTGGGTGGTCAAGCAACTCGTACTTTAATTCGTTGATTTTAGCCATTGTTAAAACACTCTTGTGCGCCGGTGCGTTGTCTTGATGAAAAATTATTTTTTTGTGTTGTAAGCCAGGACGTTTTTCTCGAATTTGTACATTTAATTGATCTAAAAGGTTGCAATAGTACTCTGAATTTATTGTTTTACTCTTTTGCAGATAGTCAATCAATAAAATACCTTTGAAGTCCCAAAAGCCGTTACCATAACCTTATCAGTCAATTGAATTGTTTTTGCCTTCTTTGGGGCACTTCCTTTAGTTTCAGTCCATTTTTTGGATTGTTCTTTTGTCTGTGGAGTATAGTGGTGGATCCATGTCTCATCAGCAGTTATGAAACGACGCTTAAAATCCATTTTATTTCGCTGAAAGCGATCCAAACAAGCTTGAGAAATGTTCATTCTTATGCGTTTTTGGTCGACTCCGGCACCCATCTTGCAGAAAGCTTTTTCATCTGTAGTTCTTCATGCAAAATTAAATGGTGTCGATCATTTGAGATGCCATGATATTAGCTATTTCACGCACTTTTATTCGTCGATCATTTAATACCATATCATGCACTTTGGCTACAATTTCTGTTGTTGTTGCTGTTTTTGGACGTCCACTACGTGGTTCATCTTCAATGCTTGTACGACCACGTTTAAATTCAGCAACCCAATTATTTACTGTTGCATATGAAGAAGCACTTTCACCTAACACATTCACCATATCATTATGAATTTCTTGTCCCGATAAACCTTGTTATGTAAATATTTAATGACACCACGCATTTCTAATTTTTCAATTGTAAAAAAATCGCGGATGCGTCTTTTGTGAACACCTGTTTCTATATGAAGGAGTTGCCAGATCGAAACAAAATTTAACATGTGTTCATAGCAGAGATGGAAGTTTCCAAAACACTTAACTTTTTTCTGTTTATACCGCGCTTTTTGTGCCAGGCTAAGGAGTTTCCGAACCGCCCTCGTACATACAAAAATTGCAGGACATACTGCCCAGGACCGAAATAAACATAAAAGCATCTTAAAATCGTATAATTAGTACATCGCATTTCTTCTACTTCAGGATGTTAACGCAAGATTTCCAAATTGAAATTTAAAGTAAGAAAATGACAATCAGAATGCATCACGAATGTAATCAAAATAAAAATCAAATCTAAAACTACACATTTTAATATAAGTACAAGTATATATAAAACCAAAAATAAACAAAGAAAAATTGGAAAAATCAATAAATATATTTAGAAACAAGGGATTATGTGACATATTTTTTATCATATTTTTTGGAGTTTAATTCGAAATATGGGACTATTAAAAAAATCTTGTAGAACTGACTCTGAACCGAATATTCATTGTTAAGCGTCTGCCGGTTTTATGAAAGTAGTATTTTCGATTAAATGAGAAATCCATAGATATTATTCTCACTTCCCATAACTATAATAAGATAAGTGCATTCTATGTTTAAAAATTGTCTAAATATTGATTAAGAAATTAAGTAGAGCCAAAAATTGCATTAAATATTGGCAAAATATTTTGTTTTCATTAAGTCAAAAGATAACATAATTGGAGACGGTAGATATAGTACTTCATCACTTCAAGAATGAACTTCATCGGTCCATGTTTTGGTATAGCATTTAGTAAAAGTATTTTCTTATTTTAGGACCTTTCGATCTAAAAACCTAATTGGAGGTCCGATTTTGATAAAAATTTATCACATTTCTTGTAATCGAAAAAATCATCTACAAAGATAATGGTTCATTTCTTTGCATGTGTATAGCCTTCATACTAGTGCATCTTTCGATTTGAAGTTCTACCGCCCTAGAAATCACATAATAAATGTGCTTTTTGCACTTATGAAATAATTTTCCTATACATCAGATTAGTGCAGGATAATATATCGGCAAAAAAAAACAAACTGTGAAATAATTCCGATTACTTGGTAACGCTGTTATTGAGAAATTGTATCTGACGCCAGCCGGCTCTTTGCGTCGGATTGGCCTGAAGCTGCAATTCTTCTGCCAAGGGTTGTCCACTTGACGGCACTACGAGCCGCTGCAACAGCAACTAAATATATCGATTTAAAAAGACATAGTTTTGCCATCGTTTCTACAGGGTGCCTGCCGGGAAGGTATACTACTTTGTTTAACCGCCATTTTGGTAAACATTTTTCTTGAAAGTTCATATTTGGCAGTCGTGAAGTAGAGACGTGGCAAATTTATTATGGAAAACAATCCATCAACCTCAATTCGACGCCGTTCTGAATGTAATGAAAAATGTGGTCAAAAGGGCTGCATCTCTAAGGCTTACAGAGGTCGACATTTATCTGATATTGTATTCCATACATAATTGCCGACATTAAATAAAACATTTATTACTATAGGATCCATTCTCTTTTTTTTATCAAAACTTGTTTTATTTAATCAAAAATTATGAACAAACAAAGTAGTGTACCTTTCCGGCGGACAACCTGTAGTATACCTTTCCGGCGGACACCCTGTTTATAGAAATGGCACAACTGTATAAATAACGAAAAATGTTACAATTTCTTATTTTCTATACAAGTGGAAATCGTATGTAAGGATTGTTTAACATTTGAAAGGCGGTTTATCGCTACACAAAGCTCTTACTTACTTTAGTCCCACAACATCCCATTAAAAAACATGGGAGAACTTTTCTCAAATTAATGAGCAGTGCACGATGATTTTCAGTTATCCTAGCTGACCGGGACCTTCTGTTTGACGCCAACTCCGAACGGCTAATACATTTTTTATGGAGATTTTTTTACATGGCTTAGAGATAAATCTCTTACTCAAATCGCGGAATCCCGCTGCTGAAAAAGCGTTTAATTTTCTTACCCGGGATTGAACCGGGGTTTACTTGCATGATAGTCGTGCACACTACCATCACACCACGGCGTCCCATTATACAGATCAGCACTATGTTTAACTGAGATTTTAGTAAAAATTCAGTTTATGGGCGTGTAAAAAATTTACTACGCACACAGAACAAGGGCGCTTGTTTAAAGATGACCCCGGGGCCTATTCAAGGCACCGTAATGGACATCCTTACTGACCGGGACCTACTGTTTGACGCCAACTCCGAACGGCTAATACATTTTTTATGGAGATTTTTTTTACATGGCTTAGAGATAAATCTCTTACTCAAATCGCGGAATCCCGCTGCTGGAAAAGCGTTTAATTTTCTTACCCGGGATTGAACCTGGGTTTACTTGCATTATAGTCTACCATCACACCACGGCGTCCCACTATACAAAGCAGCACTATGTTTAACTCAGATTTTAGTAAAAATTCAGTTTATGGGCTTGAAAAAAATTTACCACGCACCCAGAACAAGGGCGCTTGTTTCCAGATGACCCCGGGGCCTATTCAAGGCCAGGCCTTATCCAAGGATTCGGTACTGTAAGTCCTTCTGCTATTGATCACTGTCACCTACAATTTGTTAAGAGGATGCGAAGTCTTTAATTCGTAATATCGGCGGATTCATGCAATTTTCGTCCATTTCGCATAACTTTAATTTGTGTACAATTCCGTACTATTAACGTAAGTGGTTGTTTTTCGGCCTCAGGGGCCTCCCACACAATCTACTATTTTATGCTTCAGAGCCCCTTGAGGTTACGTCAATGTATTTTTTAGCATTTTTGGAATCTTTTGAGTACCCTCAGTTATATAAAAGTGGACAGTATCATTGGCATTGCTCTGGGGGCCTCTGAACCCGAGCGCCCTTATTAATTATTTTTCCGACATTATTTTCCCATAAACTGCACTTTAGCCAACATTTAAATCAGAGTTATTTCAAAACTAAACAACATTAGATTGTCGAAGCAAAAGGAAATCAAATTCCTTAAATTCGATTTCTTAGTTTAGATTTAGAAAAATAGTATGATTCAAGCGGGAAAAACAAAATATATTATACTTTATTATTTACTATACAATAAATCTTTATAGAACCTTTAAAGTCTTTAAAATTATTTTTTTAAAAAATTATTTGTTCTTCAAAAAATTTCCTACCAAAGAGTTCAAATATCATTACCCTGGTTGTTTCAGCACTACTTTCAATTGAAATTTTCTCAATTTTTTAAAAAATATTAATTTTTTATTTAATAAAACCAGTCCATAGTAAAAAATAATATTCAATTAATTTTGTTGCTATTAACAATTATAATTTTTTATTCAATTTATATTTTTATGGATGTTTATTTTCTGTCCCTGAAAATACACAGTATTCCTCTGTAAAATCTAATATTCGCTTAAATTCAAATTCCAAACCAATCCTGCTTTCAAGCAACTCAAATATGATTGAACATTACTTAAAGTGGGTGCACATCTAATAGTTTTTTCGTAAACAGTCTTATTAAAATTAAGTAAGTCGTGTTTTGTCACTCGTTACGAACGTTCACACTTAATTGGTCATTCCCCTGTGTTGTGTTTTAAAAAGATAATTAATACTTTTTTTAATTTTTCAAGTGTTTTTTTGTGTTTATCGCAAGTTTCAACTTCCAGCTTAAGTAAATTATGTAAGGGTAAGTACTCAAACAAAAATTTCAGGGGGTTTTTTAAGAAATCCATCATTCCCCTGCTAAAATTTTTCACAGGGGAATGACGATTAACAGATTTTTTCTTTTATTATTTTTACAAAAGAACTGAATTAAAATGAATTTGTTGATTTTAAAGAAAAATACTATATATTTTATTGTCTTCGTCATTTCTCTGTTCAATGAGTTATTACCCTGGAGGTCATATTTTTAAATTGTTGCATGATTCCGTTAAAAATTAAAATTTTGATGTGCACCTTTTAAAAATGACTAGTCTTTCTAAGAATTAAGACATCTACCTGAATTAAATATTAAATTCTGCAAAAAAAATGATGTCGAAATTGGCCCATAATCTCAGAATCACCCATAAACAAAACAAAAATGTATGGATGTACAAACAATTTCAACAATTGGCTAGACAAATCAGTAGATCTAGCCCGAATCGGTAGATCTGGTGATACTTAAAAGCAGGATCTTAACAAATTAAAACACAAAACATCTCACATGATTTAAAAACATTTACTAACCGGGAGCTGTTTAAAACAGGATTCGAATCGATAAGGCTTTTTATGCATTCAAACTATTGCCTACTTGTGGGTGGCAGGGTGTGTAACTTTTGGTGCGGATCAAAAGTGTAACGCAACGAATAAAACGTTTTAGACCTAATATTGGTGAGGGTATATGTACTTTGTAGGGACATAAATACTGTCACACGCGTTTTATGATGTAAAAAAAGTACTGAATGTTTTTGGACCAAATATTTTTTAATATATTTATTGATGTATATTGTATCCAAAAAGAATATACTTATTCGAAATGTCCGCCTTTTGCCTTTACACAAGCCCTTAGTCGCACTGGCCAATCGTCAATAGCTGTACGAACCTCGTCCATTGGAAAATTGTCCACAGCTGGGCCATACTTCTGAGGAAATGAACGCTGGCAAATTGTTTCGAAGCCAGGCCTGGGACGTTTTAGCCTTATGGGCCGGAGCAGAATCCTGCTGGAAAGTCCATGGCTGGTTTTGGAACAGGGAATTGTTAAGAGGCTTCACTTAAGTTCTTTGGCCGATGCTTTGACTCATTGTTCGGCAAATGCAGGTCAGTGTCCCCATCGTAAGAGACACCCCACCAAACCATGACTGAAGCTGGGTGATGACCTTTTTCCACCCTTGGGAACAGTTCAGATGCTTTCTTAGATGACCGCGCATACACTCTATCATTTTGCTTGTTAAATTTTTCCTGAACGGAACAAAACTTTTCTGTACAACTTGTCTGCTTCACCAAAAGACGTTTGCATTTTTCAATCCTATTTTTTTAAAGCTGCAGTCAATAAATGTCCGGTACGTCGTTTGAAAGCCCCCAGTCCCAAGTCTTTTTTAATGATTCGACTCATGGACTTTTGCTTGATATTAATCTCACGGGCCATGATTTTCAGTTTTCGGAGCGGATTTCTGTGAATTCTTGATTTAACAGCTTTGATGACATACGGTGTTCGAACAGCGCGTGGGCGGCCCGACCGGTGGCGGTTCATTTCACTTCACGCTTTTGTTCATTTCACACTTAAAAAGCGCTATTACAGCGATACGGTTCTCATTATCTGACCACTCCATGATGAAAGTTGAAACAATTTTAAAATCCCGTTACAGACTAACGCTATTGAGGTTAGCTTTCAAAACCCATATGACATTAACGGGGTATGTTCAGTTCTACTATTGAAATGGGCGTGTTCAATGTTGTAACAGTATTTATGTCCCTACTCAGTAGATAAGCTGAACCCACTGAAACTTGGTCACTTGTTATAGAGGTCTTTTTACATAGGTTAAGGAAGTGACATGACCGGCTACAAATGGTATGCATAAATGTATGTACATATTTTGTATCTTCTCTGCATTCCACACACTAGTGACGAGATCCTGGCCTTACGGAAGCACAAGAATTTTTGGGAAAAAGAAAACGTCCAGTACACTTACCAAAAACTCCAATTCTTCCGATGACTTTGCACACATCATTTCTGTGCGGATTTCTTCGTTTATCACATTTTCCTTTTCCAATGTGGTCACTATTGTCTCAGCCTTCTTGCGTAGATTTACAATTTCCGTGTAAGTTGACTTTATCTCTCTCAATTGCTCCGGCTGAATGTGATTAATCAAATCTCGACGATATCGGCATATAAACGGAATAGTGTTCTCATTTTCGAACAGATTTACAATGTTCCTTGCAGCTCTCGGTTCAATGTTGGTGGTTTCGGCCAAAAGTTCATCAATAGTCCAAATTTTTCGACGGGCTTTAAAATAGCAATCAGTACGAGTATTAATAAATATAAGTAATGGTAGGAATCCACAAAATTTTAGTTAGGAAGGAATTGTCAGATTTACTTCCAAACTTCAATATTAGCAGATATTGGTTGGCAGTTACGTATCCCGCGGTGATTTATTCCCTAATTATACTTATGATAGCTAGTTCATTAGATTATACATAAGTTGAACGTCTCCTCACTGCATGGTGTGATGGTAATGGCAGAGGACAAACTATCACCAATTTAAAAGTAAATCTGATAACAACCACTAAATATGTCTGGAATCTTACCCCAAAAACTGCTTCTTCCTTGTATTTTTGGAGGCCTTACGGATTCAGCGTTATCTTCGAAAGTCTCGTTTTGTTCCTCTGTCGGTTGGGCTTGAGTCTCGTCATCTGTTTGATTTTCTGTGATATCGATTTCGTCCAGTGCGACGATATCATCTTGCTCCATATTAGGTGGCGTGTTCTCATCAGGCTTCGCTTTCGCAGCCGCCTTTTTAGCAGCCCTAGGCTTAGATGGTTCTTTTACTGTTTTCGGCTCCTTTGACTTTGGAGCGCAAGGTTTTCTTGCTACTACCTTGGTAGTGCGTTGTCTTTTTTCCGGAGATTCTGCATTGTAGTAGACTTCATCATCATCTGAAATTTCTATAACTTTTTTTGCTTGGACAGCAGCTCGTCGTTTAGGCCTTGTGGAAACAGACATCTCTAAACTGGACAAAATAAAATGTGGACTACAATGCCGCAAACAAAATAAAGCGGCAAACAAAACAGGGTGACTCACATAATGTAGCTATAGACCGATAATTTTGTGTAATTTTTTAAATGATAACTGCCATTACAAATGCATTGCTTTCAGGTACGTGCACACTAAACCATCTTTTTCTTAAGTTCTACCAGGCATGTCACAGAACACAATTTCGATCGAAAGTTTGCTTATTTCCACTTTAGATTATGTGATCGGATTCTAGAAACACAAAAAACTTTTTCTGAATAAAGATTATTGTAATCTTTAATTACGTTAAATTTTTGCTTAGTTAACATGTATTTTAATAAAGCTTTTATATTTTCAATAGTACTAAGACAACAATAAAGACCAAACGAAATAAATAGAAAAAAACATTGGGAAATTAATTTGTATTGTTTGTGTTCGTCTTTTGTTGTGGCTTGTAATATTCTGGCTGACGAAAATAAAACAAATAAGAAATGTGAGTATTTTATAAGTTTGTTCCCAATATTTTCATTTACAAACAAATATTTAAGGGAAAAGCATAGAAACGGTGCTCATGATAAAATTTTTGTCGAGTTCATGGAGTGCCACAATGATATAGCCAGAGGATTCGTGAAGGGAGATCGTGTGGTTGTAGAAGTGATTTAGATAGAATTAACAGAAAAATAGAGTTATTCTGGACCACCACGCAAAATTGTCATGGATGGAAGAAAACCTGGACGGACTGGAAAACATACGTGAAGAAGAAACTGTACCACAACAAAAACGGTGGTGGCCCATATTACAAATATGTACCTATTGTCCGAGGTTGAGGAAGCTGTTGTTAGAGTCTCCGGAATGCAGAGAAGTGTAGAAGGCGTTGCTGGCGCCAAAAGATTTGGAGAAGCGGGTCTGATCGCGTACATTTGTGAATCTGACAAAGAAAACGACGAAGATCTTGATTTTACTCCCTCAACATCTGACAGTGCTAGGGAACAAGAAAATGATTTGGCAAGAGAGCGAAGTGTAATACCATCAGCTTCAAAGAGGCGTCTTTCCCGCAAACCATCTCCTACTCCGCCACAGATTACGTTCTCCACATGTATCAAACTCGGAATCGAGCAGCCTTTTAGTAGAAGAAAATAAACACTTGGGAAAAATTCCTAAGTTGCTTGAAGAGCAACATGTCGACAACAAAGTGAAAAACATTGTCCACCTTATGGAAGAACAGCGCGATGATATGCGAAAACAAAATGAAAAATTAGATAGTCTGTGCAATATTTTGGAAGCCCATTATAAAGTAAAGGAACTATTGTTAAACAATTTTTGTAAAACTATTTTTCTTGACTCCGTTTGTTTATTTTGTTTACTTAAAACATATGGTTTTTGTTTTCTCATATGCATAGAGCTGCCATAGCAAATTAGAATAACCAGGGTTTCTAAAATTTTCGGAACTACCAAAATCGATCGGAATCTGAAGAAGGTTTGTTTTTTTCCAGATTGCAAAACTATCATTTGTATGGAGTTACTTAGTGAGCATATTGCACTCAAGTCGATAAACGACCAATACGAGCTTCAATATATATTTATTCCAGAAAGAATCAGCCCTGTGTTATAAAAATATGGTTTTGTTATATATCCAAAAAAGTAATCAAACTCATCGTCAAATCCGTATTGGGTACATCTGCACGAAATGAGAAAAGGGAAACAACGAAAACTGTTAGTTTAAAGAAATCGCAATAAAAGCAATGTACAGACACGAAAATCAATGTAACTTTGCCATTTTGTTAAAAACTAGTCTTCTACTGAAGTATAGATACAAGATGCCTTGAACCGGTTAATCCCTGTTCAATGTGTAAAAGCAAAAGAGCGAAATAAAACATAGAGTTAAAGAGAAATTTTAAAATTTTGTTGACAATCCAAAATTATAGCAATTAATTATTTTTATTTATTATATTTTATTACAATTTATAACTTGTTATTGTCTGCTTTTGACGAATTCGTTGATAAACCCTGTGTTTGATCAATTATTTTTGTTGTATACATAGTCAGCAGAAGAGAACTTTTTTTTTTCTTGGCAGCTTAAAAAATTAGATAAGATGGGTCTATTTTTTTAAGCTGACGATAGCTGACGGGAAGTGTTCAGTGTTGTTCATGCATAAGAAAGGACTGAAGACGCGTTGACAAAAACAGATGTAACGTGAACAACGTTTTTCAGTTTCACAAAAATCAGAATCCATTTACTGGCGATAAATAACAGTTAATGTATACCTTGAGATTGGCCTCTTGAAATTGGTTTAGCAAAAAACATTTTTATATATTTGAAACAATAGATTCCTATGGTAAAAATTATTGCTAAAAGGTATATTATAAAAACAGCCATATTTAGAAAATATGTATGACGTGCAACTTCGGTAAGCAACACTGAACTCTACTAGAACTATTTTTTGCTACCCACAATTGCTACAGCCTTAAAACCAGCTCGAATAAGATAAAAAAAACAAACATCAGGTTGCTAAAATGAGGCTTCTTTTTGTTTTCTTTTGTTTCATAGCTCATTCTTTTTGTTGCATTTGTGAGGTCAATGTTTTTTTATTAGCTAGTCCAATTTTCTTTGTGTTACATCGGTCTGAGTGCGGCTTTATTTTATTTTTGTGACTTGTCATCGAAAATCAATTACTTTTAAAACCTAAGAGGAGCCACCCTATGTCGATAACACCATATAAAATAATGGAGTATATCGAAATGCAATGTAAACAATAACAGCTGTAGTGAAAAAACACACAGTTGTTCAAAAAGTGTCAATACACAAGAGGTTAAGCTCGCGTTTATCTAGAAATGGGGTTTACATCAAAAGTGCATGAGCACACAGTAAATTTTATAGTAGTAGAAGTCACAAAAATTCTAGAAAGATTCGCTATAACTTTTGTATTGCAGTTATGTCTATATTGTCTCTAAAATACACTTTGAGACTGTTTAAATATTCGCTCATATTTAAAAGAGAGAGCATGAAACCTCTTCTATATTTACACTTTTTGGTTCCACCGTCTAGTTAGTAACATCTTGTTTAGCGTAATTATAGTTATTTAGTTTGTTAATATAAATTATGACAATTCTTAAATCGATCATATTACAATTAAGTAGAAACAAGTATGTAAATAACCACAATCGTTACTTCAGTAGCAAAGATATTCGTAATATTGGTATTCTAGCCCACATCGATGCCGGTAAGAAATGTTCTTAATCTCGTTTTTCGTCTTACCATAAAATTTAAAATATTTCTTAACGATGACTTCAAAAAATAAAAAGGAAAAACAACTACCACCGAACGGATGCTTTTCTATTCGGGTAAAACACGCTCAATGGGAGAAGTGCATCGGGGGAACACTGTCACCGATTATTTAACACAAGAGAGAGATCGCGGTATAACGATATGCAGTTCAGCGGTAACATTTCACTGGAATGGCAAGAGGTAAGCACATCCCTTTGAAATACATTTTATGGGAGACATCCCAAGAGCGAAAAACTAAATATGACATCTCCTTTGTTTTCTTTGAAATGAAGAATATTACAAATACGGTAACAAAGACCATTATCAGAAGAACTTGGAAGTCCATAAGGTCTGCCACAGGCTGGTCATACAGAAAATAGTTTTTGTTTGGTCAAATAACATGCGGGAATTTTTTTATATTTCAGCTTGTGAGGAACATATTGTTAAAATAAGTGGGTGGGATCGTGTGCCTCAACCGCACTATTCGAGTTATCGGGTCATGTTGAAGGGGTCTAAGTCATTTTTTGTGTTTTCTCTCTAATGTTGTTCCCCATTAAGTTTATTTTCGCGCGCAAATCATTATATTTCAAAATCTCGGATTTATCAACAATATTATGTTCAAAGAATCAATCTTTTAGACACTCCAGGCCATATTGATTTTACAATGGAAGTTGAACAGTCTCTGTATGCCGTTGATGGCGTGGTTGTGGTTTTGGACGGTACCGCTGGAGTAGAGGCTCAGACGGTTACAGTTTGGTCTCAAGCCGAAAAGCATCGTCTGCCAAAGATTGGCTTCGTAAATAAAATGGATCGCCCCGATGCGGATTTTGACAAATGTGTTAAGGATTTGGAGACGAAATTGGATGCAAAACCGATATGTATACAATATCCGGAAAAAGACGCCAAGGGGAACTTATGTAAGTAAAATTTTGTTAATTAATATTTCTAATACTGACGTTGGAATAGATATGGAATTAACAAAAAATGGAATCCGCTGTTTATCCATCTAGTCAGAATTTTCCGAAGTATCACTGAAACCTCATTTCTGGTGTTTGAAGAAGTAAAAATAGGTTCATGGCTATAATAATTCCAATACAGGGTGGCTGACAAATATTGCTACATTAAGAAACTAAAAAACTTTTTTTTCTTTTTTTGTTCATGTTAAGCTGATTCAAATTTATTAAATATAGCATAATTAGTTTTAAAAATAATAGATAGTATCACTGCTCCATACGGGATCTGGCCTATAAAGCTTTTCTCGAGAGGGGAGGTGATGAATTGGAAAATCTTTTGTAGAGCTGGAAATAAAGACAAGAAAGTTATTAGAAGAATTAAAAGTGAAGCTCATGCCGCTCTTTTTGTCGGTAGCAATAGTGTTGAGACCCTATGGAACCGTCTTTGAAATAATGGATTGATAAGAGATGTTTCATCACCAGAGACGTAGAGGAATTAAACACATTATTTATTAATAATCAGCTGACTAGTTCGACTGATAGTAGTTTTTTAACCAAATTATTGTGGAATATGGGTTTTCTTTTTATAACGTCTCCTCTAATGACTTGATACAGGCTTTTATGTCAATCAAGTCTTACGCCTCTGGTTGTGATGAGATATCTCTTAAATTTCACCTTCTTCATTTAGTGAACACTATAATAATGACTTCCTGCTTTCCTAATGATTGGAAAGTAGCCATAGTGACACCAATTCAAAAGTAGTCAAGCTCGAAATCTCCTGATAACTTAAGACCCATTTCTTTGCTTCCCATCCTGTCAAAAGTTGTGGAAAATATTCTTAAGCGGCAGTTGTTAGACCATATTGAGAGTAAATCGCTGCTTAATGATTGTCAATGTGATTTCCGGAACGACAGGAGTACCTCTGCTCTTTTCATTGGCCTTACTGACTCAATAAGAAAGTATACTCATGATCAAAAAATGTGTTTTGTCTTTGGATTTAGAAAAAGCCTTCGATAGGGTAGATTATGGAATTTTGATAAACAAATTGCATAAAGATTATGGACTTGGGAAAGTGCTTGTAGTTTAATGCTTTCTTATTTATGTGGTAGAAAGCTGTTTGTTCGTATCAATGGAGTCTCATCGTCTGTTTTGTCTGTTAGGAGTGGGGTCCCTCAGGGCTCAGTTCTTGGTCCAATTTTGTTTGAGCTGTTTATTAATGACCTTTTCAAAAGTCTAGGCGATTGGTGTCAACATACTCTTTTGGTAATGATGTTCAGCTATTATTTTGCGAAGAAATCCAGTATTTGGATGTTTAACAAGCCAAAACTAATTATGTTTTAAAATTATTCAGCGTATGGATGTCCTCCAACAAGCTTAGTATTAATCCTTCTAATACAAAGACAATACTGTTTTCATCATCATCTCCTATCCACCTAGATTTGCAATACAATGGTACGTCTATAGAATTCGTTCAGAGTTTTACGTGTTTGGGAATAGTACTGGTTAACAAATGTTGCTTTGAGCAGCATATTCGCAGTATTGCTTCACGTATTAATTTCACACTTCGTCAACTATACAACACCAATTTAGTTTTACCTTGTTGGGTAAAAACAAAACAGGTTCATGGCCTAATTATGCCAAATATTTTGTACTGCCTAGAGGTATATACATGAACTACTCAGAGTAATATGAATATAATAAAGACAGTGCTTCATAGAGTTATGCGCTATGTTTATTCTGTTAAACCGTATGCTCACATATCGCCGTTTGTGTATGACTTTTTAGGCTGTTCCTTTGTAGAATTTGTGCCCCTTCGGTTGCTATATTTTTTTACAAGATATACAAACTTCAAACTCCTTTGTTCCTAGCAAATTCATTTGTCTTCAGTCACTCAATTCGCAACAGACAGTTAATTATTCCAAAGGTAACACCGCTCATGGATCGATCATTCCTCGTAAGAGTAGCCCGACTGTTTAACATTTTGCCATGCAGAATAAAAACGTTTAATTTGTCTTCCATGACATTTCGTAGACATTTAATGGAACACTTTCGTTCAAGTACAGAGTAATGCTTTTATTTATTTGTTTTTTCCTTGGTTTATTGATTGTCACATATGCTTTCATCAGGTTTTTTTCTCTTTTATTAGGATTATTCACCCTTATTCTGATATTCGTCGTCAAGACAAAACAACGACATCTTGCGACGACTGTTGATACTTGGTATTCGCGTAGTCGTTTTTCGATAACTATTGACAACTATTGACACAACTCGGTATTCTCTAAATGATATTGACGTTGTTATTGAATTGATACGACTCTGTTTTTGTCGTCGCAGTTTTTGGTAACGACTAAGAAGTTTGCTGTTAAAATAAAAAAAAAACCAAAAGTAAAAGTGCAAATATGAAAATTACAAATAATGAACAGTTCCAAAAACTTGTTGAAGAGTTGGAGAAAAATCCATCCTTAGCAAAAGGTTTCAAAAGAGGAACAGTGCCAACAAATTTTAACCAGTAATGGGAGAACATTGCAAGTGTTTTGAATGCTTCCGGACCACCGAGTAGAAATGGTGATGGCTGGCAGAAGGTTACTAACTTATATCCCTGGTTTTTTGTAGATTAATAAAATTAAATATTTTCGTTAAGGTTTGGAGAGACTTAAAGTTCAAAGTCAAAAGGAAAATGGTTGAAAACAAATCGGAGATGAGAGCAACAGGTGGCGGCGTAAATGAATATATTACACTGAGCCCGTTAGAAGAAGCTGTTGCAAACCTGCTGCAGTTTCAAAAACTTACAACCATAGCATTCAAACTAAAAAATCCTTTGCGATTATAGTACATATGCTGGTCGTCTTTGTTCGGAGCCAAAATTTTAATGTGGGTTCCATCCACACAGCCAATCACACCAGGAAATCCATTTTTTTTCAAAAAAATTCACTATGGCTTCTGATTTTTCTTCATCGCTCATTTCAAGTTTAATCCAAAGTGGGCAAATAACCTTTTCCAACGCACTTAGAGTTTCCGACAGTATTCTGCAAACAACCGGCTGCGATAGTCCGAGGTTAAAATCGTTACCAACACTTAGCTGATAGGATCCTTGTCCCAAAAATAATAAGGTGGCAGCTAACTTTATTCTGTTGGATACACAATTTGACCTGGCTCCAATTTCCATCTCAGGAGCAATTTTCTCCAACACATAATTAAACGCATTTTTGTTTAAACGAAAGTATTTCTGAAATCTTGAATGAAAGAAAACTTTGTGATTGCCAATGGAAATTAATTAAACCTTAAACTTACTTGTTGTCTGGTAGTTTCATGACATCAGACCTATATCGCAGTGTCTTTCTCTGTAAAATAAGTTTCTTTTTATTTTCTTCATCACTTGAATCAGAGTTTGAATCAGAAACAAAAAACATTTTTCAACAATTGGATGAATAGATACAAAATCTGATGCAAAAATGTTAGGTATGTGATATTTTTTATTGAAGTTATCGATAAACAGTCAACGTCAAGACAATAATGATACGGAATACCAAAAATGCGTTGATGTGATATTATATTGAAACGAAGTGATATTGATATTAAATTGACGACGACGTTGACGACGACAATCAGAATAAGGGTGATTATTTTTTTAATATATATTATTTTTTTATTTCATACTGATTTTTTTTCTAGTAGTTTATGATGTTCTATTTAACATGTTGATGCATATTGTAATTTAGCTTTAATAGGCCCCCAATGAGCTTTAAATTACATGTCAATAAAGAAATGAAATTTAAATAGCCCCCCCTGCTCGTTAATGAATGGGAGGCATCTTACCAAAACGTTGTTCATACTGCTTGGAGTGTTCAGACAGGAATAGCCGCAATTGTCTCTCGAATGGTTTAGTTCATTCAAAATTGTAATAACTTCCTGTTTGCAATAACCCCACAAGAAAAAGTCAAGTGCAGTAAGGTCAAGCGACCTGGGGGCCAACGGAATGTGGAGTTTTTAAATATCAGTTTATTGAGAAATTTTTGTCGCAATTCTGTCATAGCAGACCAGGCTATGTGAGGATTTGCACCATCTTGCTAAAAACACACAGAGTAAAATAAATTCGCTTTCAGCATAATTCAGGATAGAAAAAATCCTCATCATGCTCAAGTTACGGTCTCTAGTAACCGTAACGGTGTGACCGTTTATTTCGAAGAAGTAGTGCCCGAGAATGCAGCGCATTGAAACTGCACACCAGACTGTGAATGCAATTCCGTCTCATGGAGTATCTGTGGGTTGAAAGCACCCTATATTCGACAATTTTGTTTGTTTATGTTGCGGTTTAAATCGAAATGGGCCTTGTCAAAAGACAGTTCAACATTTTTCCGTCCACGAATCTGGAAGTCTGCTGCGCCTAGTTTGTTGGCCATTTGAATTTTATATGGGAAAAAGTCTAAATATTTGTGCACAATTGACTGCAATAACTGTCAGCGTATACCCATTTAAGCAGATAAGCTTCTTGTCGAAACTCTTGGATTGTTTTGTTTGGCAACAGCGATTGTTTCCTTCGTCTGAACTGATGGGTTTCGATGGTAAGGTCTTCTGTTGACTGTCCAATGCTCGGCAAAATTCTTAACAAGTCTCATTATGGTCCATCTGCTGGAAGGATTGCCGCCAAACGTTCGCCTATACTATCTTTGAATCGAAACAACGGATTCCAGTGCGTGATAGCGGCGGACAATCCAAATTCTTGTTTTAGTGTACCATTTATCCATTTTTGTTAAATCTAAAAATCAATCTTCGAAATAAAAAAATAAATAAAAATTAACTAAATTTATTAAATAGAAGAGTAAATAAAAAAAAACAATTAAATTTTTTTTTGGTAGCGACTTTCGTCAGCCGCCCTGTTTTTATTTTTTTTTGCTTGTTTGTTTTTACGAGTAATGCGTTGGTCAATAACACAGGTAAAAATGTCTGGGATTTCGTACTATTTTTCTGGTAGGTCTTGGCAAGAACAAAAACATTTGTTTCGTCGCCAAACACTCCTCAAATCTGCAAAAAAAAACTGTTTAATCTATTTCGACCAATTTCAATTATGCCGATTCTTTCTAAGATGGTTGAACATGTAATGAAAAGGCAGGGCTCTTCGGTATCAAATGTGTAAATGTTATTCTTAAAAAGTTTTATAACCTAAACCTGCATCACTATACAATGTATTAACTCTGTTTTAATCCGGTACTGATACATTGTTAATATACGTTTAGAAAGTCAGCCATTCTTTTCTATTTTAATACAGTCAGATAGTCGCGTTGCATGCCAACAAAAAAAAAAACTGGTGTAAAAGAACAAGTTTACCTTATATATATATGGTGATCCATCTATAGGTATTTTTTCAGAACAAAAAAGAAATTTAAAAATTCAAATCAAGTGTGGAAACTTTATTGGTAATTTGAAAGGACATTTTATGGCATTTATTTTTTGAAAATAATTTCCTTCAAATATTGGCAACTGTACTTATATTATGGAAATGAGCGTTCAGTAAGAAACGGGAAGATCCGCTGTTTTTGACCAAAATTTTGTTCAGTGATGAGACCCATTTCGGGCTCAACGGCAAAGTCAATAAACAAAGTTGCCGCATTTGGGCTAAAGAGCAACAAGAAGAGTCATTATACCCAGAGAAAACCACTGTTTAGTGCGGTTTATAAGCTGGTGGAATCATCGGTGCATATTTTTTCAAAAACGACGATGGCCGGAACGTAACCGTGAATGTGCTCGCTATCGCGCCATGATATCGATCTTTATGCTAGCTGAAAATGAAAACCGTAATCTTGACCACACTTGTTTGCAGCAGGACGGTGCCACTTGCCATACAGCTGCTCAAACAATGGATCTATTGAGAGGTCATTTCGAAAAGCAGCTAATTTCACGTTTTTGACAGGTGAGTTGGCCGCCTGGATCGAGTGATATCACACCCTTAGACATTTTTCTTGGGGGTTACGTAAAATTCAAAGTCTATGCTGACAAACCAGCTACGATTCAGGTTTTGAAAAGCCAACATTACGCGTGTCATTAAATCCATACCGGTCGAAATGCTCGAAAGAGTCATCCAAAATTGGATCCTCAGAATGAAAACCCTGAAGCGTAGTTGAGGCCAACATTTGAAGGAAATTATATTCAAAAATAAATGCCATAAAATGTCCTTTCAAATTACCAATAAAGATTTCACACTTGATTTGAATTTTTATATTTTTTTTGTTCTCAAAAAATATCTCTAGATGGATCACCCTATACTTTCTTGGTTGCTCTTTGCAGCTAAATTTTCGAACACGTTAGTCTCATTTTTTGCGACTCGACTTATCAAGTTGAAGTTATCATCTAACACCATTTTGACTGGGGAGTTTGTTACATGAGTTTTGGACTCAAAACTAAAACGTCGATCCCTCATCGATCTCAACAACTTAACATTTAAAGCACCAGTCTTGCACAAAATTTCTCAATTTTCGGTAACAAACCCCTATTGAAGGCACATTGCCATTTCTTTCATATCGCTTCGCAGTTGGGGCTCTAAATGGATCATGAGTTTGCTCGAAAAACATATTTTCTGACAAAGCGCATTTTCTATCAGCGGATATTTTGACAAGCAAAACATTCGAATATGAGAATCGGAAAATTCGCATGTGATCGTCAAGATGCCAATGGATCCTCAGAGAGTGGCAGTTTGACGAGTTTTGGTACGGTGGTAAAATATTTCTTAGAAAACGCGAAATTGAAGTCATGGACTTGTCGAACCACACATCCCAATTCAAATCGGTCTTTTGTGGTCAAATTTCGTTTTGTGTGTTATCAGTCAACTTTGCGTTGTCAATTGGCCACCTCGGAGCCGCAATTTGACATCGTAATAATTTCTTGTGGGGTACAGCAAATGATCAATCCGTTAACAATTAGAACCTTATGGCAAACATGAAGTAGCCATTCGTAAGATATGGCCAGAAACCGTTGCAAGGTCTACTGCGAAGCCAGCAGAGTCTTATGACTGAAATTTTATTTTATAAATAATTAATAAATAATTTCAGTTAATTGTTTTGGAATTTTTCGAAAGAAACTTAGAAATGGATTGTCTTCATTTACTTTTTCGACGATGACCTTTTTAATTATTCTATCTCGCTTTTTTGTTTTCTTGACATTATGTAACCCAATCAACAGGGTTTACTAAAAGAAACGATTTGTTTACGTTTAATTGCAATTTCAGCTATTTATGACATTATACGGTTGGAACATGTAATCTGGAATCCTCAAAGTTTGGGACGGGTCTACCAATCAACACCGGTCACAGATGAAAACATGCTCTTGGAATTGCAGGAAAGACGGAACGCCCTAATCGATCAGCTGTCAGGTATTGACGATAACTTGGCTGAAATAGTCATCAACAGTGATGGCTTTGACAAAGTTAACAACGATTTATTATATGCTGCTTTAAGACAAGCAACGTGTCAGCAAAAAGTAGTGCCAGTTCTCTTAGGTTCGGCCTACAAAAATGTGGGTATGCAAAAGTTAATGGATGCAGTCATTGACTATCTTCCACATCCCCAAGAACGTAATCAGATGTATAATTGTTTTGAGTAAGTTTAAAAAAAAAATATTGTGGCAGTGGCGTTTATTTAAATGAGCTTTAGAAATGATTTTGTAGGAAAAGTTTTTAAAATTGTCCATGACAAGCAAAGAGGCGCCTTGACACTGGTCCGTATCTTGAGAGGCGATTTAAAGAAAAGTATGCGTTTAACATCGAGCAGAGGTCAGGCGGAAACAGTGGGAAAGATATATGAACCCTTGGCTGATGAATACAGAGAAATTGAGTCAGTACAGTGCGGTGATGTGGCCATCTGCTCCGGATTAAAGGTAAACTTTTTGAGATTGTATGCTATTTTATTAATAAAAAAATATTCGCTTTAAGCACACAGTGACTGGAGACTTACTGGTAACTAGTAGTTCATCTTTGAAAAATGCTCAGAAACGACTTCACAAGTCGCTTAGTAAAAATTCGCAAACTACTGCCGTAGATGAAGATTTTGACATGGACCGAATTAATGAAATATTTTCTCTGGAGCCTCAAGTACCAGATGCTGTTTACTTCTGTTCCATAGAACCTCCAAGTGTGTCATATCAAAATGCCATGGAATTGGCCCTTAAACAACTGCAGCGGGAAGATCCCAGTCTAAGGGTGTCCTTTGACGCCGTTACCGGTCAAACTGTGCTGGGTGGCATGGGTGAATTGCATATGGACATTGTAAAATCCCGCATTCTAACTGAATACAAAATTGAAGTAGATCTTGGTCCTCTCCAGATTGCCTACAAAGAAACCTTAGAAGATAACGCCAAAACAACATTTGCCATAGAAAAGGAAATTGCAGGCTCCAAACAAAGCGTAACAATTACTTTGGAATTAGTAAAAGGCAACATGGAGCTATTCAGTTTGGATAAGTCATCGGAAAATACTAATAACTTGCTGTCGCTACGACCTCGTACATTGCAAGTCATACGTAAGGGCAGTTTATCGGCACTGGAAAGAGGGCCCAAGGTAGGCGGTCAGGTGGTGGAAACTCAAATAAAATTGCATAATGTGATAATAGGCAGAGGGACGGCAGACTCGTTTATAATGGCGGCAGCAGCTCAATGTGTTCAAAAGGTATGCATGTATATTGTTTTCATTTTTTTATACTTTATGATTGCTTTTCGGTTCAAGATTTTAACGGATAATGGCACTAGACTTTTGGAACCCATTATGGCCTTACAAATAGTGGTGCCCAGCGAAAGAACCTCCAACATTTTAGCTGATTTGGCAAGAAGACGATCAATCGTTAATGATGTCTTGCCCAAGGGCGACAGAAACAAGTTAATCTTGGTAAATGCCCCTTTGGCAGAATTATCGAACTATTCCAGTATTTTAAGGACAATAAGTTCGGGAACTGCCAGCATGACTATGCAACCTTGTGGTTTTGCACCCATGCACACAAATGATGAAGAAGTGGCCATAAGAAGAGCACAAGGATTCGAATAGAAACAACAACAATCAACATAAACCAAGAAGTCTACTTTGTAAAATTTTTGTTTTTATTTCAATAAAAATACAGAGTAACTTTTTAAAATACTTCTAAAAACAATGAATGTTGCTGTTTTGTTAACGAAAACTTTTATTGAATAAAAAGTTTTAACAACAAAAACATTTTTTGGTTTGGATTTTCTTAAATAAAATAAACTAGACTCTTCCATTGTGTAACCACGAGAGATAAATTTCAAGTTCTCAATCACGTAAATACGACGACAGGACACATATTACGACATGGCATTTTCAACGCAGAAGGACTTTTTCCATGTGCCATTTATGAATGAAAATGTTGAATACGAATGTAAGAAGGCTTCCGTTGAGTTAAAAAGCTATGACTCTAGCATTGATGAACGCTCCTGGTCAAGGGATGAAACAAAAAAGTCAAAATTCTTGACTGATTTGGTAACGTGTCAGCTTCCGGTATGTTTCTGTGTAGTTTTTTATAAACCAAAAATATACTATTTGGTTTCCCTTTAACAGGTTGACGGCTTTAGCAAAGTTGGCAGTGACGGTGACCGTACGACGGGTGCAACTAGCGTTCCTTTCAGTACTGGCGTGGTTCCTTCTACAATTCACAAAGTAGACGACAATGTTTGTTCGAGATATACAAAAAAAGACGACAGTACTACTGTTTTTACCGGTAGAGATGTATGCCCTTCTCCATTTTCGTATAAACAGCATGTAATATTTAAGCTTTCTATTAGAATTTTACATTTCAACTGGATGGTCTAACGGCTGGTGATAGTTTGCTCGAATGTGCCAACCATCATTTAACCGATTATCAGAAAATGATGGATATTAAAGTTTCTTTGGAGCAGCAATTGGATGTTTCTAATGAACGTCTTAAAATTGCCACTGAGGAAAATCAAATGATAAAAGAAATCCTTGTCGCCAATGTAGATGTCCATAGCACCAACGATTTCCACATAAAAGTACAAAAACTCATAGCTGCCGGGAAACTGACAAAAAATGAAGAGAATGAAATGTTACAAATCAGCCAGAAAATGGAAAAATTCCGCAAAGCTTATGAAGTATTACAGGCTGAAAATAATTACCTCAAACGTTTAATTGAGAAACTTTCGTCGCGAGTTTCAATGAATAATATAAATATCGAACCGGAGACTTCGGTCGATGTTAATTATTTGCAAAAAGAGGTAAACACGCTGCGAAAGGAATGCACTCTGTTAAGATCAATGGAAGACACTTACCATAAGTGGAAAAAAGATTCGGTAAAAGACGGCATGTCCGACCAGCATGCTGAAAATATTAATGCCATTATAAAGGAACGCAATTCATTGCGTGAAAAATGTAGATCATTGAAAGATTTGCAAAAAACCGTAGTTGAATTGCAGCTTAAATACAAGGAATCGGAGAAAAAATACGAGGAATCGGATAGAGCTAATAGCAGCATGAGTAGTAATCTCAATGTGCAAGAAAGCATCATTAAAGACAAGGATTGCAAATTAAAAAAGATGCAAAAGTACTATGAAGATCTATTGCAGAGGGCCTGCTTTACAGAACAGTGCCTGAAGGTAAGTACAGTTTTTAATAGTGAAACTTAAACCGCATAAAACGTATCCTTCCATGACTGGACCATAACAAGTACTTCAATAGCCGTTTTGATCATGGCTGTGATTCCACGTGTCCACGTGCCAATTATTAATAATAAACAAAATAAGAGGCTCAAGGAATGGCTTGATATTTGGAAATGAGTTCTTCTTGTACACTATACTTCAGATTTTTTTTGTTATCGATACTTTTTAGCGATTTTTCTTTAATGTGTCAAAACTGTTGCTTTTAAGAAAAACTTATTTTTCCTTTTAGAACACGCCTTTAATTATGTTTTTTTTAATGAGACACTGCTTTAAACTGTCATTCCTTCAGCTTTAAACTGCCATGTTTACAATTTCGAGGCGAATCTTCGGACATTGTTATATTTTGGGCGGGAACGAACCCCATTAAATCAAATTTGGTAAAATCGTTGTAGCACATTTTTCATACGCATTTTAATCTTTCTACTCTAGAGGCAACATAGGAGGTGATATCTTCATCAGATTCGCCATATTCAAAGCCCGATAATACCTCGATACTCCCTTAATCATGTAGGCCCATCGCTTTACATTGGGTGCGATGTTAATACAATTCTGCATTGTTTGAAATAATGGGCTCTGAAGGAAGTGGTACCAACCGATATTGTGTTCCATA
Source organism: Hydrotaea diabolus (assembly GCA_963513945.1). Taxonomy (NCBI): domain Eukaryota; kingdom Metazoa; phylum Arthropoda; class Insecta; order Diptera; family Muscidae; genus Hydrotaea; species Hydrotaea diabolus. Next base: position 27,973,697 of record OY740716.1, on the reverse strand, counting down.
ATTAAATGACAAAGTTTAACCTTTTCAATAAAACCAAAAATTTGAAAAAATTATCAGTATTTTTTTCTCACTGACGATTCAAATTTAAAATGTTAAATCGTCCACACTTTAGTAACTTTGGTGCTAATTGTGTCACAAGCACTAACAACGAATTAAAAGCGTATGTACCCACGTATTTATACTAATGGTAATTAGCACTCCTTGTTGGAGTTTAATAGTTTACCAAATTACTTATATACACAAGTACAGAGAATGACAAACAAAAATTTTGTACACGCGAAGAATACAAATGGTTGTAACGCCCCATGTTGGTATCTGAACTTTTAGAAGATTTCATTAAAATCCATGATTATTTTCTTGGAAACTCTAATTCTTCCCAACTTTGCTTTTCCCAATACATATGTAGGCTAGCGTTCAATTCCATAAATGCGTTTCATGATTACGCTATCTTATAAACGCACTCCATAACTAACCCGGTAAACTTATCAATAAACGATAAGTTTACCGGGTTAGTTATTCTTCCTAACTTTGCTTTTCCCAATACATACGTCAGCTAGCGTCCCATTCCATAAATGCGTTTCATGATTACGCTATCTTATAATCGCACTCCATAACTAACCCGGTAAACTTATCAATAAACGAATATAATTACATTCATTTTTGCCAATTTCATTAATATATATTCACTGCAATCGTCGAAACAGTACGCATATGTGGGTTACCACAATTCTGGCTATTCTTTTCTTCAATCATTTCAGAAGCAACTAGAAGATCTAAAAGATGACTTAGTAAGATGTCAATGTAAGGCACAAAAAGCCGATAAGTTACAAACGGAAAATGCCTGCTTACGTACGGAAGTATTAAATAGCCATCTGGCCCTAAGTGACTGTGAATGCCAGTATAAACAGTTAATGGTAAGTAATGTCATGCTCAAGCATACATTCACAAATTGAAAATAACACACATTGATACATTTCTATGCATATCTCATATTCATACATATGTATGGTTAGTATAAAGTCAAATGCTTCAGGGATATGGGTTACCGTTTGAGGCCTGAATCTGATAATGATGACATGGAAAACTGACCAGGAATTATGCGATGTCGCATAAAGCTATTCATAATGACTGAGAGTAGTTGTGCTTGTGAAACGAAAGTGATTTCGTATTAAATTGTATTTTGTTTCGCTGTTTTTCCAAATTTCTAACGTACCAAAATATGTAAAAACTCCATTTTGATATACGTATGTCTTATTTAATTTTTACTCGTATACCCTTTATTGATTTAGTTTATGCTAAATTTTCCATTTCGTTTGCAACACCTCATAATTTTGATCGGTGACCTTTATATACATAGCTCTAATGAGGTTTAAACGTTTTTTTGGTTCGTTAAAAACTCTGTAATTCGTCTGTTGCGGACGTTACAGTTTTTCTTACTTCTTACTTACATAAATAAAACAACCATTTTCATTTACTTTAAAGTCATTTTTATTAACAATGCAGGTATAAAGTAAACATAGGGTCAACAAAATGGACGCTCCTTTGATACCGCCCCTGCAATTGACTCTGTTCCAGTTCAGATTAAAACCAAATCGTTTCCATTGTAAATTCCAAAATATTTTCATAACATCTAACGAAGAGCCCTTTCTGGTACCTCCCGTGCAAATGCACCATTCCGCAAACTTTTGGTATTTGAATAATATTTTTAGAACTGTTCATTGGATTCTGCTGAAAAATACTAACTAAAATTAGCTGAAGAGAAATTGGTGCCATTATCATGCCCCTTTTTGTTCCTTCTACACATAGAACTGTGGGTTTTACCTAAAGCTTGACAATATGTTTATTACATCTTTCTTTATGTCTAAGTTAAAATAGTTGCTGTGCCCCGTTTTAGTATCTGCCACATAAACGTCACTCACCCTTCATTAGATTTCATTTAAATCCGTACGCTTAAGACAATGGTTGTGAAAACTAGTAATAAAGCTATAGTCGGACGTGACCGACTTTATTATATCTTGGACTTTTAGATGTGATCAATTTGAAACGGGGATTTTAAAACCCTTGGACAGGCTCTAAATTTATCTGGATTTTAAAATAATGATATATTTGAATTTGTAGAAAAATTTAATTTGTTTGGTAACCATATGATGAAGTGGGCCTGGTTTTCGTACATGTCAACCAATATTATTGTTAGTAACAAAAATTTGCAATGAAACTAACTTATTAATAAAAAACTAAAATCTGTCATCTAGCTAATTTTTGTTAAGAGTTAATCTAGAAAAGCGTTTGGAGCTATTGTATTCTGTGTTATCGTTTTTTTTTTGGACGAACGTTTCCTTGGCACTCACAACCGAGGGGGCCACGCCAAATTTTAAGGGCCAATATTTTCTTGCCACCATTCTGACCATTGACGACCTTTGGAATGGTCTAGAGGCTTTAGTTCTTGAGTCAATTGCACCTTGTAAGCGTGTAAATGCAAGTCTTTATGCATAATGTTCATCAACGACGAGCGTGAGATGTGCAATTGTTGGGCACGACGACGAGTTGAGTTGGGAGGCTCTTCAGCCACACTATCGCGAACAACAGCAATATTTCTGCAGTACGAGCATGCACTGGTGTTTTCACATCTCCTACAGACCCGATTTGCTCAAATTTTTGCACGAATTTTTCCGATTGTACTCACATTTAGACGATTAAATTGACCGAAAAATCATTTAATTTAATTTGATTTAAAAGTCCATTTTCATAATAAGCCTGAAAACTTTAACGCGTTGCTCGCTTTAAATTGAGTTAGTCTGAAATTGAGAAATATCAAATGAAATGCGGAAAAAAACTTGACGTTTAGGTGGGGTTCACAGTCAACATCGGCCCTTAAAATTTAACCACCCTTTACCTTTGGAAATGCAAGTGTAAAAACTGATAGTATCTATAAGGCCTAAATGGGACGTTAATAGAGATTTTTGACATCAAATATTCAGATGTCACAACCCCACGCAAAATTTTATATACCATAATCGCATTCATCGTAGTTCGCTTACTCTTCAATGAGGGCAATTTAATTAGATTTAACCTGTTGTTGTAAGAAGGGAGTTCATAGCCCGTATTCCAATGTACGTAGATTTCTTAAGCAAAAATTGTTTCTGCACGGATTTAATTTTGTTCACATAATAATCGTATTGGGTATCCCAAACCACTGATCCATATTCTATATGGGCCTGACTAGAGACATATAAAGCTGTTTCGTAGTATATGGATCAGTAAACTTTTTTGCCCAGCGTTTCAAAAAATAAAAGATATCATACGCTTTTTTTACCATAGTAATGATATGGTTATTATAATTTAACTTTCTGTCCATCATAAAACCAAGATCAATAAATGAATCAACCGATGTCAATTCAGAGCCACATAATTTAAATTTAGTAGTCTATAATCTACTTCTAGAGAAGCAGAAATGCTTACACTTTTTTATGTTCAATTCCATAAAATTAAATTCACACCAGTAACTAAATCTGCCCAAATCATCCTGCAGTTTGTGACCGTCCGCAAGGCTAGCATAAAAAGAAAATAATGTCACGTCGTCTGCAAACATAATTAAATTAGAGTCGATAATAGAATGGGACAAGTCGTTAATGAATAGTAAAAATAGAATGGGGCCAAGGTGGGCCCTGTGGGACACCAGAGGATACACGCATTGATCTGGAAAGACTTTTCTCAAATAAAACTACTTGTTTCCTACCAATGAGATAGTTTATGCCAGTTTATAAAATAATAATTAAATCCAATTATTTAGTTTAACAAAACGGTTGCCCGCTTGTTGCTTAAACAAACTTCTCAATTTTAGCACAGTGCAATTACTCTTGCGAAAGTTTAATCAGGCATTATGGCATACCATTGGCGTTCTTATTAAATCAGTTTTTCATTTTTTGAAATTTCAAGGACTCTAAAACTCATTAAATCCTATTTATTGGTGGTATTGGAGAAAAATTCCATATTTATATGTGTTTTTAAACACATTAGTTTTTATTTTAAGAGTGGTACTTTTGCCACTCATAGTGGGACACTAGTTCCACACAAGTCGGGGCATTTTAAAAATGACCGTTTTAAGTCTATGACAGGTTTCGTTTTAACAATTGCATGCTATGACAATCTTATAACAATTGATCCATGATTATGCCTAGATTGTATACAAATATTCGAATGGGCTTGGCATACCCTTGCATACCAACATCTGAGAAGTATAGGTAGGTGCCCCCATTGTTCAATCAGGACCTAACGTATGCTGCAAATATTTCAAGTCGATGATATGGTAATAACTTCGTTACGATCACACTTAACAGAGATGATTTATAATTGAAAACCCCAAAAAAACACAACTAATCTAGTGATTATTTTAGAGGTTAAGTCTAAGTTATGGCTTATTTCAATACCAACCACTTCAAAGCATCAACGCATTTCAAAAAAGTTATTAGATCCATTGATTTCGAACGGACAAACAAATAGGGTCAGAAAAAAAAATTATGTACAAAGCTTTTGCTTAGGAGCTAATATTTAAAGGGTGGTTAAGTTTTAAGAGCCGATGTTGATTTTGAATAAAACACAAATTATTTAGAAAATTATTGTCACTTCTTTTTATTATGATAATATTGGTTTGGTTTAATTATGTATGGAACAAAATATCGGCCAAATCGCCGCGGCGACCACGGCGGTACACCTTCATCCGATGGTCCAAATTTTCGATCACGCTGAGGCATAATTGAGGTTCTATCGACGTACACCTTTTCTTTCAAATAACCCCAAAGAAAAACTCCAACGGTGTCAAATCACATGATCTTGGCGGCCAATTAACATCGCCACGACGTGAGATAACACGGCCATTGAATTTGTCACGGAAAAGAGCCATTGTTTCGTTGTGGCAAGTGGCACAGTCCTGTTGAAACCACATATCGTCTACATTCATGTCTATTAATTCGGGCCATAAAAAGTCCGTTGTCATCTCACGATAGCGAACACCATTCACAGTAACTGCCTGATCGGTCTCATTTTGGAAAAAATTCGGCCCGATGAGCCCGCCAGCCCATAAACCGCTCCAAACAGTCACTTTTTGGGTGCACTGTTTTTTCGACAACCACTCTTGGATTATCATTCGCCCAAATGCGGCAACTCTGCTTATTGACGAATCCACTGAGGTGAAAATGTGCCTCATCACTAAAGAAGTTTTTCTTCAAAAATTGATCATCCACTGTTGTCATTTCTTGCCACCATTCTTGCTTGTGTATCTTTCCATGGTTTAAATTGAGTTAGTCTAAAATTAAGAAATATCAAATTGAATGCAGAAAAAACTTGACGTTTAGGTGTGGTTCACATTCAACATCGGCCCTTGAAATTAAACCACTCTTTAGTACTCGTAGTATAATATATATTTCGTAAAACAGTTTGCATCTCGTTGGCATTAGGTCCACCAAAAACTGGCAAGTCCTTTTCAGAATAAGATGCCATGTGTATGGACGTTTACCCCATAATTCGTCCTTACCCCCTGATATTCCAATTGTTTTCCTTGTTTTAATAATGCAGAACATGTTACATTCATGGTAATATCCTGAAATCCATATTTTACAACACCCGTAGTGTGTTGTCGTCGTTGTCCTATTGTGTTTTAAATAAAACAATCGCATTTTAAATAAGGGCACCGGCAAGAAAAATAATCAGTCATTTATGAGCATTTAGGGCATTAAACTATCTTTCAGCAAAAGAAAAAAAAATAATTATTCTCAAGTAGTTTCTAAGATGCACCATTTTTAGTTTACGCCTAAAGACAAAATGCAATGGTTACAACTTTTCACATGCTTGTTTATCTTTATTTATGTTTTGTTTATATTTATTTCAATTACATAAATCATTTTTTACGTTTCTCTCTGTTTTCGGCGCTTCGCTCATTGTTGTTATTGACTTTTGTGTGCAATATTCGAGAACAATTATTTTTTGTTGTTTTTCTCAAAAACGAATGATTATTTTTCTTGCTGGTGCTCTTTTTTTAGGAATTTTACTGTTATTTTTTGTTCACTTTTATATATGTGACGCGCAAAAAAGAAAGGGACCTAAGGTTAAGAACCAGTTTTGTTCAGGAGAGCCATTTTAAATATAAGAACCCTTTCAATTTGCGCTTAGAATCGTCAACTTCACTTTCATAAAACGCACATATGTATCTCTGGCAGGGAACACTTTTGGGGCATGGGATCGGTCTCATTCGATCAAAAAAAAAAAGAAAAAAAAATGAAAATTGATTTTTTTACCCTTAGGTCCCTTTCTCTATGCGCTGTCACATATTGATTTACCCTTTCGATATTTGGACCAAAGGTCAAAATCCCTGACCCACTATGTCACACTTCTCGTGGCCAGACATTTATTTTTAGATTAGAGCATTATTTTTATTGCATCTAACCTAAGCTTTTTAAATAATTACCAATTTATTTATATTGTTGCGTCTCGCAACTTTTTCAAGTAAAGGGCGTTCTGCATTTGTATGTTTTTTTTTTAATATAAGATTTTGTCGCTGTCCTCTGGGCCTTTGTGGGATGGTCTACGGAATTAAATGTTTTCTACTATTTTTATTATCATTTCCCCGGGGGTTTTTTGGGATGGTCTACGGAATTAAATGTTTTCTACTAAAAGGCGTTTCACAGTTATATAAAAGAAATTTCAACTCCTAGCTAAATTTAAACCGCTCAAAGGCTAAAACAAATTATTTTTCTAAAATTGTTTTTTTAAATATCGTATACAGCAGTACTTTTCCTATATGGATGATCAAAATTAGAATTATTTTGTTAACAAATGACTTAACTATTGCGGTTTTTTCTAGGCTTTACCTCATCCCAAGCAAAAATATTTAAAAGAACATTTTTAAACTCGTCGAAATTCCAGAATGTGTATTAATTAATTGTGTCCCAAATTTTTGCTTATTACTGTATTGCAAACGACATAGCCTCCACCATGAAGGCTATAAAAAGGCGCAATTTTGAAATACTCTAAAGTGTTGGACTCTTATCTCTAAAATCTTTAAAAATTACAATTTTTTTTATATATTCAACTTTAAACGACTATAAAAGATTTCTTGTAACTTAAATCTTCACCAGCTACATTATTTCCCTTTTTTCTCGTTTTTTATCTCAAAATCCAAAAAAAAACCAAGGAAGTTGTCAATGAGTTGCATGCTGTAAAATTACAATATCTTCAAGATAATCATACTCAGACCTGTACCAATCAAATCGACGACTTGGCATTTTTTACTTGTGCCACTCTCGAAGAAATCATGAAAGAGTTAAAGAAAAAAGGATGCATTAGGGAGGAATTTGATTCTGAATACCCAGCAGCCAGAGATGAAGAAATTGCCCGTCTTCAGAATGACTTGGAAGACATAAAAAGAGAGCGTGACAGTATGTGTTCCGATACCTTGAAACGCCTGAAGAGCCTTGAGGAAGAAAATTCCGATCTTCTCAACGAGAATAGTCGTATGAGGGAAATGATGAAAGAAGGTGAAGAGAAAATGGTCAATATGTTGAAGAAGATCGAACATTTAGATAATGAATCAAATAGAAATGCCGATGACTTAAAGAAATCTTACCATGAAATGGCGGAAACAAAAAAACTGGTAGAAGACATCAGTAGTATTCAGTTGCAAAATCAACAATTAGCAAATGCTGTGGGTGTGCTTAACTCACGTGACGATGAAAAGGTCATTGAAGACCTGCGGCGGCAATTGGAACAAGAGATGACAAAATTAAAAAAATGCCAACTTGAAAATGTGGATCTTTTAAAACAAGCAGGAGAACGTGAAAACGAACTGAAGACATTTAAAGATCTCACAAATGGAATGCAAAAGGATATTAATCGACTAGAAGTCAATAATAAGAAGTTAATGGAAGACAAAGATAGTCTTCTAAAAGAAGTTGAGAATTGCAAAAAGGACAGTGGAGCAGGAAATGTTCAGAAAGGTTATATCAATGACGATGATAATCATGAAATTAATCGATATAATACAGATGATAAAGATACACCAGCCGAAGCTAATCCTGCAAACTCAAAGTTATACTTTAACAAAGGTCTGGAGAAGGAGTTGCGCAAAATTATGGATACATATAAACGAGAATGTGACTTAAGCCGTCTTGTAAATTACAAAAGTAAATTATATGCAATTTGTCATAAGCTCTGCAACTGCGGAATTCATAAGTTGTCCTTTCGCGAATTGGCCTACTTGCACAAGAAGATTTATGGTCAGGCAGAAAAACTCTTACCGGGTTGCTTATTAAATATTATTTTAACAGACCACTCGGAAGAGGCTCAAGACTTATTGAATATGAATTTACCCGCGGACGCTTGCTCGGTTATGAGAACGGATATGTTGCAAAAGTGTTGTTCCTGTAGAAAGAACTTGTGTTGTAACAAGTCGGAAGAAATGTTAGAGGAAAAAGGTAAGTCATTAAGATTTATAATAAAAAAAAACGTTACTTTAGGATAATTCTATCAAACTGTAGCGTACTGTAATAAGCTTTTTCGACTTAGGGCTTTTTAATTACAGAGAAAATAAATTTAATTAAAAATTGTGTGTATTTTAATTGTTTTTTGTATAGTTTCAAAGTTGGAAAATGACATTAAAATTGCTAGAGAATGTTTGGAAACCTTGAGAACAAACACTTCTCAGTTTGATCTCACTGAATTTGCTGAAAACAATGAGTGAGTAAATTTCATTTATTTGCAATTATTTCCTGATTTTCATATTTCCTTAATTTATCTTGGCAGCTCTACTTACCGCGCAGTATCTCCTGTTCAAAAGATCTGTACAAAACAAGTCAAAACTCGAAAAACTCGTCTCTTGAGAAATCCGGAGCTATAAAACCCGACATGCAAAATCAGTGTTTAATTCTTAAATCTATTTTTAATGAGTAATACGGTCAGGTTATGCAGTTTTAAAGAAATGATGCGTTTAGCATAAACTGCAGCTATAGTATTATAGACATCTTTAAACCGTTTCCCGGGACTGAATTGGAATTTGTAACACGATGGTATATATGGGTTGTGTGACAAGATCTTAAATTCATTCTAAAGTTGGGTACTAAATTCGTTTATGTGAAAAACATTGTTTTTTACAATTGCGTGCTGAATGTGACTTTCTGATCAAATTTTTTTATATTTGTAGAGTTTGACACATTCTCACCTAAAATGAGGTCTCAGTACCAGCCTTAAGTGTGGAATTGTAAAAGATATGTGTATAACATTAATGGTAACCTTATGTAAGGCCTTTAGAAATTTATTTTCTTTTTTATATATATATTATTAAATGTAATCAACATACACACATTTTATATAATGGAATTAAAATAATGGAATCAACCCATAGCAGAATAGTAACGAAAGCGAATTGTAAAAAAAATGCGAGTGTTAGTGCTGAAATAAGTAGTCTTGCGAAAACAATAGCATATATTAGTAATGAAATGAATACTTAAGAATGCCGTGCGATTACAATATAATGTTATATATTTATTAAACTATATTTATTAAACCTAAGGGTGACCGGGCCTAAGCCTTTTTAAATGGTAGTGGCTCCGCCCGCTTTTTCTCCAGGGTGTTTCTCATTCTACACCAACATTATATATACCAACTGCCTTTGTCAAAATGGTATCATGACTCCGAGTTTCCTTAGTGGGCGGTAGCGCGGTTTTTTGTCCAATTTTAACATAATAGAATATATAATAATTTGTTAAAATGTTATAATTTTCACTTCACTAGTTTGGTGTTTTTTATAAGGGACGGAGCCACTCCCACCATACTGTTCTTTTATAATACCAAAATATGTATCAAATATTATAGACATATCTCTAACAGTTTATGAGATATGGCATTTCTAAGTTTAGAAATCATGACCTTATCTATCCTGCAAAATGTTGAAAGTAATGATGTACAAAACGATTGTCATTAGCCGTGTTCTTTTCAGGCAACATTCCACAACATTTAAAAATCAACATTTTAAATCAGATGGCAGCATAAGCCCAAAAAAAGTTTTTTTACAAACAAAAAAAAGGCAAAGATAGTTTCTTGACAAATTTTATTTAATTCAGTACAGCATTAAGCGTGAACTACAGACAAGGACAAGTAAGAAACATAATTGCTGAATACGCCTTTAAAGCCTGGTACTTAAGATCGTGAAAAACTTAGACATCGCTTAGGAAATGACTCATAAATGAGGGTTTGTCGAGATTTTTTCAATTTTTATCGCAATTTCACAGAAATTTATTGTTGAAGTTAGAGATTTCTTAACATTAAAAGGCGAACTAGTAGCGAGCTTAAAAAAATAATTGTTTTTCTAAATATATGTTACACATATTGGTTATTTATACAAATGTGCCACAACAACGACGCTGACCTTCTTGAAGACATAACATTCTCTTCCAGCTCATCATCTTCAGCACATTCGCAAGACTCAATACAATTTAAGGTCCAATTAATCTTGATGGTAGGCAATCAGCTGTTTGAGTTGAGGTTGCATTTTGCATTAGAGAGAGATAACTATAATTCGACTATTGACGACGGTAGACTTTTGCAGGTTGCAGGATCAGCCGTCAAGACTGATTAGACCTTTATGGAAATATTTTTATCGCGCTTTTTCTATTTTCTTTCTGTATCAATAACAAAAAACATATGTTTTTGATTTTGTTGTACAAGCCGGGTGTGTCAAAATATTCGTTTTAAAAAAATAAGTCAGGCAACTCTAACTCGTTTCGTTACCAAGTTGCTTACCGAGTAACTTCAATACAAATGTTTGTTTAATAACCTTAAAAGAACACGGCTATTGTCAAAATACGACTGGTAGATTTTTTTTCGAAATATGACTAGTTAATACTAGTCGACAACCTTAATTAGGGTGATAATGTTTATCAAAAGATTGATCAGTCCTTGCTAATACCACCAGCTCTTTTAAACGTATTAGGGTTTTTGTTATGTCAACGAATATACAATTTTTGGGATTACCAATATACTCGTAGTATATACATAGTAATTTTATGCCAAAAATTTGTATTTTTTAGTGAGATGACTGAAGTGCGCCACAAATTAAGCATTACCTGTGTTTCTTTCAGGTTACTAAACTAGCATTTATATGAAAGGTAAGCAAACTAATTGGTCTCAATTCGGCAAAGAAACGAGCTAGAGTTACCACACTCAAAACATTAAATATGATACACCTGATTTATAAAAACTTATGTTTCTCTTTGGTGTATACAAAAAGATAAACAATGTTGCCAGATTACCTTATTGTAATCTAACTAGGAAAGCTAGTTTATTCAAAAGAACATTTACTCAGGGCTGTCATAGAACTAATGTTGTTTTGAAAACAATAACAAAAAATGCTTTGGTGTCATGGAAACGAAAAGTTATCGGTTTTATCAGCAACAGCTGATTCGAACATTGGTTTTATTTACATTCGAAATGGACAAAACCAACATTGGTTTGCATAAACGGCAATTATCAAAACGGACATGGTTTCTATGACAGCCCTGACTATTACAAGTATATTTTGTAATAGTAGTTGCACAATTATACAAACATATGTTGCGTATTTAAAAAATACAGTTGCAAATCCGCCACCTTTTCGTGTCAGCTGAGTACCACCAAACAAAAATTGCTTAAATCGTTTGTTTCGCTACATTTATTTCTTATAGGAGCGAAAATTTTGTTTTGGATGAATACTAGGATTTTAAATTTTACATTTGCCTACAAGGGACCCCATGCCGCACAGTGGGAATTTGCCGGCAAAAATACCGTTAGTCGAGTCTAAAATATCAAAATTTTAATAGTGCAGTTTTGTAGAGAATTGTTTAATTAATTTTTATACAAAATAACGCGGTATCTAAACGAAACTGAAGTAACTGTCTCAGATGCAATTCAATGGACCGGAAACATAATTTCTTTTTGTCGTATCTTTTTGATGTAGGTATATATATTTGAAAAAAAGCTATTTTAACATGATTTTGTAAAAAAAACATTAATTTCGAAAATAATTGTATAACGATGAACTAAGTTTAGTTTAGTCATTGCCAGTAGCCCATTAAAAATACGTAACTGGTGTTTTTTATAGTCAAAATCCGTCGATTGAAAAACTCATATACATAAGAAGGCTGACGACTGTTTTTCAGCCCCATGATGTACCATGTGTTACGAAAAAAAATAGATAAACAACTTTGGTGTTTTTGTTAACAAATGACCTAACTCTATCGTTTTTGCTACAGGCTTAAGGCTCGGGCACACTGAAGTTTTTTTTCTTAAGCTGCGTATTTTTCGATTTCCGGTAAAGTATTTATCGTTTACATCGAAATTTGCACGAATTTTAGTGCTTATACGCGGGAAATGCATTTACAAGTACTTGGGTCTTATAAAACCAAAATTACAGTGTTCAAGTTTGGCTGTGTATTAGCGATAAATGCTTATAACCAACGTGAATATTAGCAGCAAAAACTGTATGTAAAAACCATTGAAATAAGTGTCAACAACTTCCAATCAATAACATGAACTTTTTGTAGGCTTCAAACATATACTTCAATGTTTTTAGACAAAATAAATGAAGAAAAACGGAAAAAGCTTAAGTGTGCTCGGGCCATTAGTTATCGAGGAGAAGCCTATAGCACCACTATTGTTTATTGTACCATGCTTAGGATTGTTTATTAAGAGAATAAAGTAAATCATGATATTACAAGGGATTTTATTATAAGTAGACATGATTTCCCACTAATCGTTTTCCTCTGTGTAGGCATTTAACGGAGCAGGGATGTATTTTCGACTTCACACAGAGCTGTGTTCGAGGTCGTGAACACTGCCAAAATGTCTTGATAAATGTCAGAATTACCCAAAAAATTCCCACTTCACATGATGGGAAATTTACAGCCACCAATCATATGATGGCAGAAAATCGAAAAGTCAGAAATTATTTGTACAAGACCAACGTAACTTGAAGTAGGCGCACACAACCACATACTTCTGCAAGTGTGTATCAAAGTTTTTTTTTGTGGAAACTCCTAGACAATTGAATTTGTATTAACAAAAAATATGTAGAATTTAAAGAGAAAAGTAAACTAATCAATTTAATAAATTTTAGGAAAACGTGTAACAGTGGCCTGAATTTCCCATAAATAGTTTCCTTTTATTCCTGTGTTGAAGTGATTTAAAGAAAAAACAGCAAAAATGGCTTTAAGCGATGCTGATGTACAAAAACAGGTAAATAAACGAATAATTGATGTACCCCAAAATGAATTTGGTATAGCAAGAAAGGACAATTGTACAGTTTGAAGTGAAAATATCAAGGAAACTGGAGCAGAACAAAATTAATGATCAAGGGAAAAAGTGAAGTTTTTACAAGTCTCAAGATGGCGTAGCAGAGCTCGGTCATGGGATATGTATGTCATGTGAATGTTGATTTTATTTTATTAAGCAAACATCAGTACATCGGCGTTCTCGGAAAAATTTCATCTATACTTCTAGATCTTAGATTTAGAAGTACATGTGGCCATCTCTTCGACACGCCAAACCAATTCTTATAAGAGTTTAACGTTTATCTCCACCCTAAAGGATTGTACGATTGTGTAGTTATTTTTTCACTCTAGCAGAAAAAAAAAAATCCAAAGCAGCGAAAAAAAAACACTGTAACAGAGTCATGTGACCAAATGTACATTGAAGGTTCTCCCATAGGTGAAAGCGAAAAGGCAAATGTTAACATTGTGTTATCCATCTCGTTCACCTATGTTATCACAATATATGCAATGTTGTTGTTTTCTGTTTTCTCTGGGCGAGTGGCGTTTATTGTTGTAGATGGCAAAGGGTTGGGGAGGTATCGAGAATTTTAATAAAACTAATGAAAATCGAATCGCGCTTAGGTGATATGTCCACATTTTCTCTTTTTTATTGCTTTTCAATGCAAAAGGGCATGATAAAATGTTAGTTATATAAAACAAATTGCAGAGCATGCAAACAAATAAGTAAGATATATATTTGACCAGATTTCAGAATGGAAATATTTTCAGACTCCTGTGCCATACTGTGGTTAATTTTTGGGGGCGCTTATATGAAACGATTTACTAAAGTGAAGTTTATCGGGACAATAATTAAAAAAAGTAATATCCTGTCGTTTTCAGAATGGCTTGAGGGGCCCTTAGGGTTTAAAAATGATACCGCCCTCTTTTGTATAAATGTGTATGTATAAATATACAGAATAAATACGCGTGAGGGTTCACGACCCAAATTAGCGGAACGTGATCCTTTTTTGGGATTTTGGTGGAAATGGCGGGGAACTACTTCTCATATGCCAGTTTGTATTCAGGTAGTTTATGTCAACAGTCGTTTAAACGCATTTTATGACAGTAGTTCTGAGAACTTTCCTTTTAACGCTCTCTGGACTTGGGTGAAAATTATGGTGGAGAGTTTATCTCCATAAGCCAGGGTATGTCGAACGTTGTCCAAGACGTATTTTCTCTCAAAATGACGAGGTGATGTTAATATGTAACAGGTTATTATACCTAGTAAGGACATAAATACTGTTACAACATTGAACGCACACATTTCAATAGTAGAACTGAACATACCCTGTTAATGTCATATGTGACAGCGCATAGAGAAAGGGACCTAAGGGTAAAAAAAATCAATTTTCATTTTTTTCTTTTTTTGATGTGAACAACATCTGAGCATCGAATGAGACCGATTCCATGCCCCAAAAGTGTTCCCTCCCAGAGATATGCGCGTTTTATGAAAGTGATGTCCACGAGTCTAAGCGCAAATAGAAAGGGACCTAATCTTTTAAATGGCTCTCCAGGACAAATCTTGATTTTAACCTTAGGTCCATTTCTATTTTGCGCGTCACATATGGGTTTGAAAGCTAACCTCAATAGCGTTAGTCTGTAACGGGATTTTAAAATTAAAAATCAAGAATTTACAGAAACCCGCTCCGAAAACAAAATCATGGCCCTTGAAATGAATATCACGCAAAAGTCCATGAGTCGAATCATTAAAAAAGACGTGAGACTTGGGGCTTTCAAACGACGTACCGGACATTTATTGACTTCAGCTTAAAAAAAATAGAATTGAAAAATGTAAACGTCTTTTGGTAAAGCACGTTTTGTTCACCGATGAAAAAAAAATTTACCGTTCAGGAAAAATTTAACAAGCAAACTGATAGAATGTATGCGCGTTCATCTAAGGAAGCATCTGAACTGAAACCAAGGGTGAAAAATGTTCATCACCCAGCTTCAGTCATGGTTTGGTGGGGTGTCTCTTACGAATGGGTCACTGACCTGCATTTCTGCGAACAAGGAGTCAGAACATCGGCCAAAGTTTACCAAAAAACCGTTTTGGAAGCTGTTGTGAAGCCTCTTCACAATTCCCTGTTCCAAAACCAGCCATGAACTTTCCAGCAGAATTCTGCCTGGCTTCGAAACAATTTGCCAGCGTTCATTTCCTCTGAAGAGTGGGCCTCATGCTGTCCAGATGTGAACCCATTGGATTACAAATTGTGGACGGTTTTAGAGGACAAGGTCGAGGGCCATCAATAGATTTATTTTACAAAGTAGTTGACTTTTAAAAGAGTGAATTAACTTCACAAGCTAATGAGATCAGAGGCGTGTTCTGGTACTCGCTTATTAAACGAGAAAATAGTCGCCAAGGCGATTACTTAAAATCCTTACGAGCATATTTTTTAAATTTTGTTTGTATATAAGAACTGATTGGCTTTATGCTTTATAACCCGTTAGATTTGAGATTTTAGAAAAAAAATTTATTCAATAAATTGTATAATCGAGTAATAACCGAGCTCGCTTAAACTGGTTATAGAGGTTATTTTTAAATAACATAAATTTTAATTATTTAAAACTTTTATTTAATTATTTAACACAAATTGTTAATAGTTTTCTGTAAACAAAATCATTTTTTATATTTTTGTACAATGGTGTTAAATTATTGTGTTGGCGACCTCCCAAGCGAGTTAACATTAGAACACGGCCTAGGGTTTTTTAAAATGGTTTTCCTCGATTTAAAAGAAATTTACCTTTCTTTCGGTCACAGTAATCAATTGCAGAAGTCTTACAGTCCCGATTTTCTTTAAGGGTATCTGTTACGGATCCTTGATTTGTTGGTCTTCTCCCCAAATTGAGCATATGGAACGTTGGAAAAATCCACATTGAGCACACTTATTCTCATAATTATAAAGGATATTCTCAAAATCTAACCAATTTTAAGGAAATCTTTAAATGCTCTGCATATTTAAAAGGTCCGTAAGCACTAAAATTAAGTCAAATTAAGATTTTTTGTGAAGCCTTGCACGTTTAAAAACTATTTGCTCGACACTTTTCTGAATTATAACGTCCACAATATTTTTTGTTAAAGAATGACTTCAGGTCCGTGACAACCCTCTTCAGAATTTGTTTTCTTTATTCTCGCTGTCGTTAGTCCATGTAGCTACAAATTATGCAAAAAAATTGTAAGGGATTTTTAATTTATGTTTTATTTTAATTTAATAAGAATTTTTAATTCTACTTTCTGTCAATATGTGTTCCTTTAAGTGCATTGATAGATTAATTATAAAACTAATAATAATATAAATCTTAAGACATACGAATTAACTTTGATTTGTCGTTTTCTATTCGACCTTCCTGTGTAAAAAAGTTACCATTTTTTGCTTTTAGTGATAATTTCACTGTAGCTTTGGCCCTATAATTTCATTGTAGTTTGCATCCCAGGTTTTAAAAATAATGCCGTACTTGTTTTTATGTCATAGGTTTTGTTAGCCATATGGCTACCATGTGGCCGGTTTCGGGCCTCAGGGACCCATGGGTCCGTCTGTAAAATTAGCCATATTTTAAAAATGAAGTAGGCTGTAGACGCTCACAAGTAAGAACTCTCAGAAATTAGAACCAGCATTTTGATGCATTGACAACTCGGAAATTAGAAGCAAAAGTTCTAATTACATGTTACGCAAAAACTAAATATGATAAGATACACTGCCACCGCATTCCAGCAGTTGGATTCTAACATTTTCCTTTACTTCAGTGAATTATTTTAAGTTTGAAACATTTCTCAATAAAATACTCAAAATTCGCCTTTTTTTTTGAAAAAAAATAAAAATACGTCCAGAAATTAGAACTTTTCGGAAATTAGAACTACCCGAAAAACAAAATGGTTCTACTTTGCAAGCGTCTACCGTAATTTTGATTTATGGGGAATTTTTATTGTTTATTGGTACCTTAGTGTCCATAGACCGGGCTCTCTATTTGCGCAGATTTAAGAAAGTTATCTTTTTTTTTGCATTTCTAAGGAAAATGTATTTTTTGGTACCCATATTTTTATGTTTGCATCGGATTTTTGGGGTCCGAAAAAAATATCGCATTTGGCTTCATGAGAAAAGTTTATTGTTTGTTTCCACAATTTTTTCCTGATACCTCAGTTAACTTATAATCATATTAATTGGTATGCACATAAACTAGAATCTTTTTCTCATTCGGTATTTAACATATTTTTATTGATATATTTAATAGTGTAAATAAATATATTTAATAATATAATATCGAAACAAATAAATAAAAATAAGAACTTACCTTAAGCTTGAATAAAAAAAGAATGTGTCTGTTAAGACCAGGTCGAAGAAACTAACACAAAAATAAATATTTTTAATATAAATATAATTTATAATCGATTTCCTTTCAATTTTGTATTGTTTTTTTTATAACGTTTGTACCTCGGTCGAATATTTTTAAAATCACTTTTTAGGCGTGTCTTCGGTAATACCCGAGTATATATAGGATTCATGGACAGTTTTTTTAAACCTAAGTTCTGCCCCTAGGAAACTTTTGATAAGCGCTTCACACTTGTAGGAACTACAATTTCTCAGATATGGAAATGACTAGTTTTGAGTATAGTGGCCATCACTGCCCACTGTAAAATCCGTTTATTGTTTACTTTATTATTTTTATCAAACAATAAAGAAGAGAGACTTTAAATGTTTTAAAGATAATAAAGTTACTTAGCAAATAGTTGTTTGCTTCTACTGAACATTTGAATTTTTGATTCAATTTTTAATTCAATATTTCGTCTCTCTTTGAGAGACATCTTCAGGAATCGAATGTTTTATATATAAAAGAAAAACTAACTATTCAGCTTACCTATTCTGTCTAATTGTTGGAAAGACAAAATTTTGATTAAAATAAAGATTATAATTACTTAGTAGGGACGTAAATACTGGTACACACGTTTTATGCTGTAAAATAAACAGTACTGAATGTTTTTGAACCAAATATTTTTTAATATATTTATTGATGTATATTGTATCCAAAAAGAATCTACTTATTCGAAATGTCCGCCTTTTGCCTTTACATACGCCTTAAGTCGCACTGGCCAATAGTCAATAGCTGCACGAACCTCGTACACTGGAAAATTGGCCCCAGCTCGAAGCAGTCTTAAGAGATCCAATGTTGGGGTATCTTTTGTGACAAACCTTGTCCTCGAAAACCGTCCACAGTTTGTAATCCAATGGGTTCCAATCTGGACTGCCTGGAGGTCATTCTTCAGAGGAAGTGAACGCTGGCAAATTGTTTCGAAGCCAGGCCTGGGACGTTTTAGCCTTATGGGCCTGCGCAGAATTCTGCTGGAAAGTCCATGGCTGGTTTTGGAACAGGAAATTGTCAGGAGGCTTCACAACAGCTTCCAAAACGGTTTCTTGGTAAACTTTGGCCTATGTTTTGACTCCTTGTTCGCAGAAATGCAGGTCAGTGACCTCATCGTAAGAGACACCCCACCAAACCATAACTGAAGCTGGGTTATGACCCTTTTCCACCCTTGGGATCAGTTCAGATGCTTCCTTAGATGAGCCCGCATACACTCTATCATTTTGCTTGTTAAATTTTTCCTGAACGGTAAAATTTTTTTCATCGGTGAACAAAATTTTTCTGTGCAAGTTATCAGCGTTGGTCACCAAAAGACGTTTGCATTTTTCAATCCTTATTTTTTTTTAAAGCTGCAGTCTATAAATGCCCGGTACGTCGCTTGAAAGCCCCATGACTTTTTTTATTGATTGGACTCATGGACTTTTGCGTGATATTCATCTCACGGGCCATAATTTTCTGTTTTCGGAGCAGTTTTCTGTGAATTCTTGATTTAACGGCTTTGATGACATGCGGTGTTCGAACATAGCGTGGGCGGCCGTTTTATGCGTTTTATGCATCGGTATACGAACATGTGACTAATCCCTAGTGGCCGGAGCGTTTTGAAAACATTTTTTTTTCATTTCACACTTGAAAAGCGCTATTACAGCGATACGGTTCTCATTATCTGACCACTCCATGATGAAAGTTGAAACAATTTTAAAATCCCGTTACAGACTAACGCTATTAAGGTTAGCTTTCAAAACCCATATGACATTAACGGGGTATGTTCAGTTCTACTATTGGGTGTGTTCAATGTTGTAACAGTATTTATGTCCCTACTAAGTACAAAACCACGACATCGAGCTTGAGTATTCAATTATTTCATCATACGAAATTATTTTTGCCCACTTTTAAAGAATCCATCCTTTGTACAGGTTAGATGAAAACGTTTGCGCTTTTAATTCCAAAGTTCTCGGGTTCGAACCCAATTGTCGGACTTTTTTTTGTATATGCTTTATTTAAAAAAAAATATTTAAGAACTTGTAAAAGAAAAATTAAAGTCGGTCGTGTCTGAATTATATATATATTATATATACCCTGCAACACTGTATATGCAGAAAAGCCAACTAAAATATATTAAACCAATTGATAATGTTGTTTAAATTCCTGTCTGGAATATGATTTCATTTGTATAGATACCATTTTTGCATACCAATATATCTATGTCTAAGAGTATCTGTTAGAGAACCTTGCTTGTTAGTCTTATCCCCAATTTAAACAAAAAACGTCAATAGGTCATATTTACAATCGTGCGAAAACTCCACATCTCTTGAGCACACAATACATTTAAGTAAATCTTAGAGGGTGAGGAATTTTCAGTATTTGTATATATAAGTATAACCATATTTGCAGATGGCTAATCCAATTTAGCCAACAATTTTTCTGCGAAGCCTTGCACGTTTAAAAAATATTGGTTCAAAATTTTACTAAACTAGAACATCAACCATAATTTTGAACGGAGATTTTCAATGAAATATTTATTTCCTTATGTATAACTGTTGCTGAAATTCTTTTTAGGAGATACCAATTTTAATTTTTTGAGATAATTCCATTGTTGTTTTGCTCCATAAGTACAACCTAACTCGGGTTTGGAAGAGAGCAGCATCTTGCACACACTTGAATTTCTCAGAAAATGGCATTGGTTTTGGTAGACTCAGGGATACAAAGATCCGTCCGTAAAGTTAACCATATTTTAAAAATGAAGGCTCGAGCACACTGAAGCTTTCTTTCTTACGCTGCGTATTATTCAACTTCCGGTAGTCTAAAAACCATTGAAATAAGTGACAACAATTTACAATCAATTTATGAGACGGCTGTTCTCCGAGACTGCAATGAACTTCTCTCTGGTAAGTTTTAAACACATATTTTTATGATTTTGGGACAACCGGAAATGAAGAAAAATGCAGCGTTAAGTAAAAACGCTTCAGTAAAGTATTTTTTCTTACGCCCGTACCTTAAAGCAGTATTTTGATTTGTGAGGAATTTTAATTTGAATTGGCGCAGATGTATACATATGTGCCGATGTATACAAAACGCATTTGGGCTCTTATTGCCTATTAGCCGGGCCCTCTATTTTGCATGAGGTTTTTGGCCCAAGGCTCTGACTTAGTTAGGTCCGTCACCCTAAATTCAGTCAAATCGTAAAAATAATGTCGTATTTGTTTTCATAAGAAAAGTTCATTATTATACGATATTGCCGCAGCCATTTACCCAGATATCAAAATTCTTTGATAAAAATGCTTTACGTATAAACTTCGCAAACAGACATGTAATTTTCAAAGTAAATTTCCACAATTTGGAATCGTTGTTCTTTCGTTAAACGTTAGGACTTCAGTTGACTTAAAGACTTTTCGACTATTACAAACAAATCAAAAAGTCCACTTTTAGACATTTCGACTTTTAAGAATATAAAGTCGATTAAAGTTTACACCTCGGCATTTTCCTTTAGTGAAATGAAAACGCAATATTTTGGAATAAATAACAAGTTTTCTTTGTATATAAATCTTTTATGTTAGAAAGTAAGAGTGATTAAATGCTAAAACACATCAGGAATTTTAAGTAGTTTTTACATCCGTAATATTCAAGTTTTAAAAACTTAAAACCAAATTAATTTTTTAAAGCAGTCGAATAATATATAACGAAACACATGCCCATATCAAATTATCTCAAAAAGGTAATCATACTTGAATTTTTTGGAGAAATTTGGCTCTGAATTTGGTTAGCAATATGGCGGGACAGAACCGGCAACGATTGACAAATTTTCTTTTCGCTATTTTTGCAATGATAGGTACTCGCTTTCCAATGTTCTCCATGTAAGTATTGGATTATTTTTATTTTACGACAAACTTGTGATTTTAAAGAAAAGTGAAACTGACAACACTCTTCGAATATTTAATTCATTCAATAGACAAATACAATTTACAATGGAGAAAGAATGTGACCAAAAACTTCTTTATCTTGACTCTATAATTCACCGACAAGCAATTTGTTAAAATTGGATTGGTATCAAAAACCAACATCTTCCGGACGATTAATAAACTTTCACTCCAAACATCCCCGACGAATTATAATTAATACAGCGACAAACTTTATTAACAGAGTTTTCAAAATAAGTGACAAAAGTTTCCATATTGACAATGAAAGACGGATTAAGAACGTATTAAGGAAAAATGACTTTCCAATCAAAACCATAGAGGACTTAATTAGACGGACGAAAACCAATTATGACCAAACAGTTAAAGAAAAAGATTAATAATTTATAAAGCAATGACGTACATACCTGGTTTCTCCGAAAGGTTCAACAAATCGGACGTTTATAATAATGACAAATTTTTATTAGCGCCCCGAACGTTTAGGACAGTTAACGAATTATTTAGTAAGACAACATCGAAGGTGGACAGTGAAGAAAAGTCCAATTTAGTTTATTAGATTAAATGTGATGGTGACAAGTCCAACGTATGCCAAAAGGTATATGTTGGCACTACTGGGACAAAACTAAAGAATAGACTTTCTTCTCACAAATCTGACCTAAAAGCTGTTGATAGACCAATCGAGCAGAAGACTGCTCTTGCGAACCACTGTACTTTGACTGGACACAAGCCAAACTTTAACGACGTAGAAATTTTAGCACAAGAGAGGAATTGTAAGAGAAGATAACTTTGGAGATGATTTACATCAACGACGTTCCTACATCTAAGAGAATGAACTTTAAAACTGACACGGATAGATGTGCACATACATACAGACATATTGCTAATAAGTACCGACGTAAAGGCATACATTAGTTGAATATTAGAAGTACAACAGAACAGAAGTAAAAAAACAATTATTTAAATGTAATTATTAACAAAAATTATGTTATTCGTGATAGAAAATTGTGTATTGTTGTAATTTTATGTTCTCGGTTTTGTTTTTAGTGATTACCCCTGATGATGAACGACGAAGTCAGTTCGAAATATTGGGTTATTTAAAATTAAATAAATTATAAAAAACACCAACATTTGTTTTTTTTTTTTTGCTTATGACCTCAAGCCTAACAATAACTGAAAAATAAACAACAAAAGGTCAACTATACAAATACTAATATACTAAACAGAAATGTCAACACAGTTAAAATTATCAGCTGTCAAACCCTAGTTGTCGATATCAATATTCATGCAGGTTAAAAAACACCATGTATAAGGAAGAAACATCTTTAAGTCAGAGTTACTATCCTTCCATACTCCAGCGATCAGCAAAATTGACGTCGGATCTTTTACGCGATAAATAGATCGGACGTAATTTTGTGCAGACAAGCCGATAGAATCTCCTTATATGGCACGACTTTGTTGTTCTTAAACCAGGGATATGGTTTAACAAAAATGTTCCCATTTTGGAAGGGGAAAATATGTGAGTTGCTTTCAACAGCAAGATTTTCGTTCGATAACACTCTGCGACAAATGGTAAGGGTCAGTGATCGGTTTGGAATGAAACCACCGGGGAAAGTTATATTGGTAAAAAAAAGTCACACGTGTTCCAGCGTTTCGCTGGGTCTCATCTAGGAATCGAGATATATCGATTTGAAGTTAGTAAGTATCGTATAGGGGAATTTGTCACGTTTTAGGCTCTTTTGTTTGACATAACTCGAGAACCACTCGTCCGATTTAGCTGAAACAAATTTAGAAAAATTAAGAATTACAATTCCTCTAATCTGTTCTTAAACCGTTTTCCTACTTAAGCAACAGTTTCGCAATTATAAATAAATGTATGAAAAAAAAAAAAATATTTTTGCCTAAAAATTAAAATTTTTTTTTCATGCGCTTATTTTTAACTTGGAAACTATTACTTGTAAAGGAAAATAATATATGAACAGATTAAGGGAATTGTAATTCTTGGTTTTTTAAAATTTATTTCAGCTAAATCGGACGAGTGGTTCTCAAGTTATGTCAAACAAAAGAGCCAAAAACGTGACAAATTCCCCTATACGATACTTACTAACTTCAAATCGATATATCTCGATTCCTAGATGAGTCCCAACGAAACGCTGGGACACGTATGACCTTTTTTTGACCGATATAACTTTCCCCGGTGGTTTCATCCCAAACCGATTGTGGCTGTCGCACAGTGTAATAAGTGTGGAAATTTCGTTTCCAGGTCATCATCATCAAACAGAGCCAATTTTTTGTACTTTATTCCAATTTTTATTTAAAAGCGAAGTTATTTCATGAACTTATTTCAAAAATGAACATTTTCGTTGTTTCATTTTATGATCGAATTTTTCCATTTTCACAAACCTCCATCTCTTCTGCAATAGTTTTCCGCTGAACTCATAAAAAAGGAAAAGAAAAACAGCTGCAAATGATATTGAAAATAAATTCAAAGAACATCCGTCGCCATTCATTTTTCCAAAAGGATATTTTTATGTTGGGATATAGTGTACAGAGCTTTAGGTTCGTATAACTAGGATTTTACTAAAATATTAATATTAAGCGGTAATTTTTGATCACCGCCAGTGCTATGAGCTGTACCAAATTCTTACAAATGCCACACAATCATAAATTTATTTTCATTTCTTATTAAACTTGATTCATTTGGCAGATCAAACATATGATGGCTTTCATCGAACAAGAGGCCAATGAAAAGGCCGAAGAAATCGATGCTAAAGCCGAGGAAGAATTCAACATTGAGAAGGGACGTTTGGTTCAGCAACAGCGTCTTAAGATCATGGAATACTATGAAAAGAAGGAGAAACAAGTTGAATTGCAAAAGAAAATTCAATCATCGAACATGCTTAACCAAGCACGTCTGAAGGTAAAGTCTATTAATTGTGCTGGTACACATGTTGTTTAATTAAATTTTGTACTTTACGCAGGTCCTTAAAATCCGTGAAGATCATGTTGCTAATGTTTTGGATGATGCCCGCCAACGTCTTGGTGAGGTCACCAAAAACACAACGGAATACAAGGTCGTTTTGCAGAAGTTAATTTTACAAGCCTTGTACCAAACCATGGAACCCACAGTTATCCTACGCTGCCGTCAAGTTGATGTTGGTCTTGTCAATGAAGTTTTGCCTTCAACCTATGAACTCTATAAACAAAGTTTGAATCAAGAAGTAGTCATCGAAGTTGATACCGATAATTACTTGCCCGCTAATACATGTGGTGGCATTGAATTGATTGCCCTCAACGGTCGTGTCAAGGTAAACTTGTTTATAGACTATTTTTTTACTTAATTGTGTGTTGAAAGTAAATTCTATGTCGGACGACACATTATAAATATTTTAAACATTTTTTAAAAACGACCAAAAATCAAAAACTAGACATAAGTCGCACACTCTGTTAAAATGCTTTAAAGGTTGGTTCAACGGTTATATAAAATGTTCGCAACTACTCCGTAGGCAGTCTCATTGAATGTTAAACATTCTATCACTTCTTCCTGCATTGTCACCGGAATCTTACGATTTACGCGACTTACGAGTATGTTAGACTTCAAGTCATGATTCGTTGCTAACTTGTCAACAAAAACATTTGATTTCACATAAATCCCAAGATATCACACCGTATCACACTAAATGTCGCCGACATAACGCACCTTAATTTTAGACATTTAAATGTCCGTTATTATGGTACGCCGTTAAAATAACCCAAAAACCACAAAACAGTGAATTCTTGTGGGTGTTAACGGTCCTTTGAGTATCTCTTAGGGTTGCTCCTTAGGCCCATCCCTTGGAGCGATTTTGTGTATTAGCGTATCCATGAAGCCTGAAATGTGTCTCGTGACTGAAACTAAGCCGTTAATTTAAGTCTTGCTTCAGTGAATTATACCGTGGTAAACCTAGCATGGACCAGGAGCCACAAATGTAAGCCTAAACAAGACAGTAACAGAACCAAAACCCTGCTGTTAAATAACAAAGTGATGTTAGAGTGCTCGAACATGACTGAAAATAGCCGCCGGGTGTCGTCAAATACTGCCGATTGTGTAAGAATAAAAAGAATATGCAGACAATGGACCTTCCAGATAAGACGACGTTTTTGTCTGGGGAAATACTTTCTTGTAAATCTGAAATAGTTGTCAAACAAAATAGATCCTATGGTAGATCTGTTTTGTTTCTAGTAGCTGCTTCGACAGTTTCCTAAAGAAATTATAGCGTAAAAGATCATAGACAGAGGACAAAAACAATGGACCCTCTACGGGCTACAGAGAGGATATACCGCGTGTCAACCTTCCAAGGTACAAGTTCCTGTAACCTAACATAAACTTGCTGTTTTCGGGAAGATCTGCCGAATGACTGGGTTTCTATTAATCGGTGTCTCATAGTATCATGTGGAAATTTAAACTCCCAGTTTAGTTTTAACCCCTATGGAGAACATAAAATGGGCCCCTATTTGACAAAAATGTACCTGAAGTATTTCGCGGTCTACCTTGTGAAAGATAATTTTAGTTTTTCTACGATTTTAAATTTTTTTAGACTGTGGGTACTATGACTAAGTGCTGATGTTTGCAACACCAATGTTATGTTTACCAATTAATTCAGAATCGCTATCTGATTTTATTAATCGATGTCGGTCAGTCATTCCATATATCCAAGTACAGGTCGCAGTTATGAACTGATTTCGATGAAACTTAGTACATTATTCGAGTTTGGGCCAAGGACGAACCCTAATGGAATTGGCCCACATCGGTCCATATTTGGATATCATACAAGGAAGCGCAAAATTAATAATGCCATTTAGTTTATAAATAAATTTTTATTAGATAAAAAAATATTTTAACATTTTTCCAAGACTTTCGGCAAGATTTCCATTTGTATTCATGTCTAATATTTTTCTTGAGGAAAATAACCGCGACTACAAGAAGGCACAAAAGTAGATCTTTGAGATGGTCAAATCGTGCAATCTTGATGGCCATGCCAAATCGCCAAAACAGGAAATTGCGCGACCAGGAAACGCTTCCTTCACATATATTGTGGCTCCATTACTTTCGGCAAGATTTCCGGTGATAACTGTTCGTATTCCTAACAAAAATTCTCCTTAAGGCTTGCGTTTGTCTAACGCTTAGTTTCGGGCCATGCCAAATCCCAAAAACAAGAAATTGCGCGACCAGGATACTTTTCCTTAGCAATATACATTGTGTCTCGTGCTGTATGCGCGGTTGCACCGTCTTGATGAGACCACATGTTCATCAAAAGCATCGACTTGTTGAGGTAACAAACATGTTCTCCAAACGATTGACGTACATCGCCATTTGCAAAATTTAAACCAATTTTCGATAGAATGATTAATTTTGCCCCACCTTATATACAGGTTTTTCCCGATTTCACAAGCTACAGCTTTTACAGCTTTACGTTTATTACCCTCCGATTTCGACGAAAATTCTCACAGATTGTTATGTGAGACCAACACCCACATCTAGTGAAATTTGACTATATTATGCCATGTTTTCGAATAGCTTTAATACAAAAATGTGCCTTCCATTTTGAGTTCTTGCTGCTTTTGGAGGCACAAATTAAACCCGATCCCTCTTAAATTTTGCATGATACGTTATGGGCGACCAGTATTTCTTTGTAATAAAATACGAGCCTATACGAACAGCTCTTAAAGCCACATATTACATCCGACCAAATTTCCGTCCCTGATTAAAAAAAGCCCTAAACAAAGGGTCTTCAGATATGTAGGGCCTTAAAAGCTATGTAGGGTACTCATAGTCATCCTGCCCGATTTTCGTTTTTTTTACAATTCGATTAATGGACCGCTCTGCGCCCGTACAACCCGTAGTCCTATCAAAAATCTTCAGTATTTTATAAATGTGAATAAGATATAAAGATAATATTTTTAAAAATCGTTTTCCAGTTATGAAATTAGTACATTTAAAACAACTTTTGCGCTATTCCATTGACAGTATTTTTTTGGCCGCTTCTACGGTTGATACTTTTTTTATTTTAGACCATGTACCGCCATTAAGTCTCTTTTCAAACGTACTCCTTGGCTTTTCCGTACTCCAAAGACTAGTACAAGTTGCAAGCAAATTTTAGAGAAAAATATGTCATTCTCTTTTAATACTTTTTACTCGAAAAATCCTGCTAATAGTAATAAATTGTAAACAAATGATGTCAGTAATTTCACGTTTAATACTCATTTTCTTGAATTTTAGAATTTAAAAATAAGTTTTATCAATTTTGCTACAAGTCTGTGTCCGTACCTATTTCTTGCGTAGTTTTTACTGCTTAACCCACTTTTACTACAAATCCGTTGCCTTAATTTTTCTTTTTAGTTTTCTTTGCTGAAAGATCTTTCGTTAAAAAGCTCTTTGGTCGCTTTTACCAAAAGCTTTTTGAAAGATCGCTGAAAGATCTTTCTTTAAAAAGCTCCTTTGTCGCTTTTACAAGTACAAAAAAGTGTAGGAACCGATCTATTGTCATTAATTGTACAGCATTGTCAAATTACTCGTATAACTTTTGGCAACACTATCTATTCCCACTAATTCCAGCAAATACAGTGGTTCACAGCATATTTCAACCACCAACCATTTAAATATTAAACTGATTATATCTTCTTAACTCAATAAAATTTCTATACAATTTTATTTAAATGAAGAATTTTGTGTAAAAAATAAAGTACAACATAATTTTTGCCTGGCCTGGAAGAATTTAAAAACAATTGCACCACATAAATTGACCGCACAGCTTATTTCAACCAGCGATGTTACTTTTGTTCTGGTGATAACTGCCGCTCGAATAGCGATACTTTCTTCAAGTCTTTTTCTTATTGATGTACTCTCAATCATTTAGAGCAGATTTAAGTGTAATTTTATCAGTCGATTAGATCATTAGCGATGTTTTTGAACATTGGTCGCCGTACTACAATCGAGCAGCAAGAGTTGGTCCTCAGCCAACAGGATAAGTGATTCTGCGGTACAGAGTACAACATCACGTTCGGTACATGAGAATCGAGTCCATAATAAAGGCAGAAAAGCCCCTAATAAAATATTTAATGAAACGGACGAGCGCTACGTTGTTAGACAAATAAGAGAAAATCCTAAGCTTTCGGCTCCCAAACTGGCCATGGAAGTTAAAAATGAGTTGGGCTAGTCTTGTAGTACAGAAACCAACCGCCGAGTTCTTTGGGGTCATGATTTTAATGGTAGAGCTTTAAATTAGAGATAAACAAGAAAAATCAACAAAGCCGATATTTGTTTGCAAATGAGCATATTAACAATGACCAAAGCTTCTGGGACGATGTGATATATGCCGATGAGTCCAAATTCAACATTTTTGGATGTCACGGGCAGTCATATGTATATATGTCTGGCGCAAACCAAATACCGAGTTGCAAAACAAGAATTTGAAAGCGACAATAAAACATGGCGGTGAAAGCATCATGGTTTGGGCCTGCATGTCAGCTAATGGTGTTGGAAATTTGGAATTTATAGAGACTACAATAGACAAGACTATTTTTCTTAACTTATTAAAAAGTAATTTGTTGCAAAGTGCTGAGAAACTGAGAATACGGCGTGATTTTTGGTTTTATCAAGATAACGACCTAAAACATAAGTCGATCTTGGCTCGTTTGGAATTGCCCTCATCTAATGGCACCACCAGCACAATCACCGGATCTTAATGTAATAGAAAATTTATGGTCGACTTTGGGTCAAAACGTTAGCAATCAGCAGATTTCAAACAAAAAAAAATACCTGAAAAAAGTTTTGAAAGAGGAATGGGCAAAATCACACCCCAAACAACTCGAAAGTTAGTTGAATCCATGCCAAAAAGGCTGAAAGCGGTTATAGATCAAAAACAGGACAAATACGTATTAAAGTATACAAATTATTATGACTTGAGCAGTTTTTTTTATTCTGGTTCGAGACCTTTATGTTGTTTCTTTTTCAGAATCAACTTAAAAAGAAGAAATTGGTGAAATGTATTTGCTACGGTTGCCAGGCAGACTGTACAGTAGGGTGGAGTGAAATTCAAAAAAAAAAAGTTAACCTCGGAAAGAGATGTAGTCTGGGGTCCTAAAGAGGGGAAAAATAAAGAAAAAAAATTAAAAAAATTTTTAGGGGTCGCGCCACTCCCTCGAAATTTGCAAATTATCGCTATTTTGGCGTTGATTTTAGAAAAATCCTAAAAAGTTTTATGTCAATAAATGTTTGCAATAGCGTAAACAATGAAATAAGGGCATGAAAAAATTTAAAAAAAATTTTCTCGTTGTTCAAAAATTTCAAAAAGTAAAATAAGTCAAATCGTCCCTTCTTCAGAAAATTGACTGAACAATGAAATCGCCACCAAAGCTCCAAATATTAGTCGATTATCCTCATATTTGCCTCAAATACTTTTGTTTGGGCACTGAACAAGCTCAAACTTTTAAATTTCGAATAAGTTAAGTCGTTAATTTTTAGGATTTTTCTAAAATCAACGCCAAAATAGCGATAATTTCCAAATTTCTAGGGAGTGGCGCGACCCCTAAAAATTTTTTTCTTTATTTTTCCCCTGTTTAGGACCCCAGACTACATCTCTTTCCGAGGTTAACTTTTTCAAATTATAAAAAAGCATGTTTTCACTCCACCCTACTGTACAGCTGTTTCTAAACCCGCCAAGGTTTTTCTTCAGCAGTCTTTGGCAGCGATTACTTCGGCCACAAATCAAATGACTTATACGGGAGACTCATTTTTATTAATGAGAATTACCCTTTGTGTATCTTGGAACTGTGCGTAGAGAAATCTCCAACGCGCAATATCATTTCCACCAATTCCGTTTCGCATGGGTCTTCGTTGAAAACCACAAACGCAAAAAGCACAATAAAAGTGTGCATGTTTTTTGTGCGTACATATACTCATACATGCGTTGCACATTAGGGCGTACCAATACTTTTTAATAGTTTTTTCGTTTGCTCAAGTCATAATAATGATAAAAGACCGAATAAATAACAAACAAAAAAACGAAAAAAAACTATTAAAAAGGATTGTATACAAATTATTCCAATATTTTATTGTGTTTTGTTTGAGCTGGTTGATAAAAGCTGTGGCCTTATTTGTACCACTATTTTTAGCTATAGGTTAATAAGATCTCAAAAACATATATTTTGAACTTTATAAAATTCGTTTGTTAATTTTTTACACTAAATCTAAACAACCTGCATTGACATTTTTTGATATCTCGTACTGTATGTTTGTTTAAAATGATTATAAATTTGTCCAACAATTTTGAATATTGTGTGGACAGTTTTAGTGACATTACTTTTTTGATCCGTGACTGTATATATTTTAAAATTTCACTCCACTAATCTTGTCTATTTTATTATCTGTCTCCAGGTGCCCAACACTTTGGAATCCCGCTTGGAGATGATTTCACAGCAATTGGTTCCCGAAATACGTAACGCCCTCTTCGGTCGTAACGTCAACCGTAAATTTGCCGATTAAGTATCTTACAATTATTTCTTTTTTCCTCTTGTGTGCATAAATTTATTTAGCTTACAATAATAATAAAACAAAAGTAATTATCATAACAACAGCAACAACAATAACAATAACCGCAAACAACAGAAATGCAAAGAACGCAATTGAAAAACCCCCCCAAAAATTCCCTTCCAATCTAACTACGCTTTACTTGAGCAACCCAGCGTGTGTGTGTGTTAAAGGCCAAAGCAACTTAAGTAAAGTTAGTCTGTTTTCGTTTCTCAAACTTTCTAACAAAACGAAATTGTTACGAGCATGTTGTACTTGTTCTTACTAAAACAAACTAAAAAAAGCAAAAACATAAACTAAACATTATCACAAGTTTTAAATTTGTTTACAACAAATTATAGATAATTTTGAAACAAAATGAGAGTTTTTTTTAGAAGGATTTTTTTTAAACAAACTCAAGAAATAGATATTAACCACAACCAAACACGGGATACTTAATTTTAAAAGAAATAAAAATGGAATAATAAAAAAATGCATTATTGAACGTTATAGTAAAGTAACAAAACCAAAATATATTAAAAAAGAAGAATGTTTATGTTGTTTAAAGAAATAATACAAAAATCAAGTATAGTTTACACAAAACAAAAGAAGTTATACATATTTAAACATATTTACTTATACTATTAACTATAACTACTACAATTGATATACAAACAAACAAAAAAAAAGAAAAGAAATAATCATATACAACATACATTCCTGTACAAACAAAACAAAAATGAAAACCAGTTAAGTAATGTTTAATGTCTTACTGTGAAGTTGTACTTTCCCCTCTTTTTTCAGTTGTTATTTAACTGCTATCCTTTGTTGTTAAATATTTTTAAGTTTTTTTATTTTATTCCACCCACCTGCCTGTTCTTGCTTCATGGCATTTTTTTCAAACTTTTGTTTATTGTTTCTTAAGTTTGCTTTACAAAAGCTGTGTCATTGAAAAAAGCGTAACTTTCAACAAAAACTGCCAGTAAATTAAACATCAAGAAATTTGTTTGTCATCGCCCTATCATCCATTAGGAAGTTTAGGTTTCTTGTATTAACACTTTGCGGTAACAGCATCCTTTATGTTTCGTTTAAAGAAATTTTGAATAGTTTCAACAAATTTCTCTATTCGTAATGTAAAGAATCGTAAAGATGATATGATAAACCTAATTTAACTCATTCTCTTTTGCAAGGATATCGCTCTGTTGCGGGGGTCGCGTTTCCATTCATCTCGCCATTCTTCCTCGTTGTATTCGCGATCATCAGATAACTCCCCTTACGGTGTAACTCTCTTTGTCGATGGATTTTCTCACTAGATTATCTTTAATCGTTTTTTTTTCGTTTGTTTTACTTAATTATCTAAATGTTTCAATAAATATTAAAAAAAACACACAAAAACTGTTGGAAATTACAATTCCTTTTGCGCGAGACAAGGTTTTTCTATTTACTAAACGCTTTCAAACACAGCTTTTGATATTTTAAGTCATCTTTACAATCTATTATCATTTACTTCTCAACCTCCCACTGCTGCTCTTTACTTTCTAAGAAAAAAGTGCTTATTTCGTTTTGTTAATTTTTTATCTTGTTTTATTGGAATTTTAAATTCTTTTCTTATTTTAATTTGTTTGATTGATTTGGTTTGAAAATGTTGCTGCTGTTTCATTTTTATTAACAAACAAAAAAGCTATACATAATATAATTTGTATGTTTCGTTGTTTCGCTCTTTAATTATTATTTTTTTCTTTTGTGAATGTGTTTTATTTGTTTTGTTCTCTTGTTTAAGTATTAAACGAAAAGTTACCTAAATACAAAAATAATTTTTGTGCTTTTGGCGTTATATAAACAAAACAATTATGAATAATAATAATAAAAAAAAATAAACTTAAAAAATAATAACGCTGGCTTTGATTTCTCTGGGGACCTGCAACTCGTTGGCAAAGGAAAATGCAACGAAATCAAATTTCCGGCGCATTTATCACTTTCGCCTCGAGCGACGCGGTTGTGGGTCCTTGTTTTGACACGCCCGAACTACGCAAAGGTATTAATTTAAAGTGTTTTCTTCTCGTTAGCGTAGGCATTATTGATTTCCTTTCACCATCATCAGACAGCATTTCCACTGGGATTTCCTACATGTCTGATGGCGTATGTTGTCACCTTTATTTCTCACATCGTGTCGTCTATCTACCTCCCAATGATCGTGTTGTGTGTATGCGCCTGTACATTTGAAAGAAGACTTAATTGTGTAGCAACCACTTGAACCTGGACACATTTTAATTATTGTTATTTTGGTTGTAAAATTTGAATGTTTACGCTTGTCGTTTTTAAATGGAAAGAAGATTTAATTAGAAAAATGACACTTGAATTGTATTATTTTTTAAGGTAATAAATATGTTTTTTATATAAAATTGTATATATATAGGGCGTTAGGAATGATATTTTTTCAAATTTCTGGTTTTAATGGAAAGGTTTAACTTTGTCATTTAATAACACTGTGTAATTTTTTAATCATACGAGGGCGACCGCAAAACTAACTGGCCTGTCACATTTTCTGTTTTACTAGCAACTTTTTTGTTTGTTTTTTAAAAGCAATCTTTCATAAGCCATCTGTCAAAATTTCCGAAATATTTAATGATTATTTTCTTTGTTACAGGTGATTGAAGTAAACAAGTTTTATAATTTTTGAAAAATGGAAAATAAAGAGTTTCGTGCGGTAATTAAACACTTTTTTGTATGAAAGGTTATACGCCACAATTAATCAAAGATGAATTGGATTCTGTTCATGGTGATAATGCACCATCATACTCCACCGTGAAATCCTGGGTTCAACAATTTAAAATGGGTCGTTCAAGTACGGAAGAGGAACAACGCTCTGGAAGACCGAAAACTGCTACTACTATTGAAAACATTAGAAAAATATTTAATGAAGTGACTAAAGATAGACGTATAAAGCTCAGAGAACTTGCTGATATTGTTAAAATACACGAAAAACAAGTTTGGAGTATTTTACATGATGAACTCCACATGAAAAAGCTACCCGCAAGATGGGTGCCGCGTTTGTTGACTTTGCCCCAAAAAATCGTCCGTTGGACCAATTCCGAGGAGCTTTTAGCGATTTATCAGCGTAATCCAATAGAGTTCTTGCGCCGATTCATAACTGTTGATGAAACATGGATCCATCACTACATCCCAGAATGCAAAGAACAGTCAAAACAATGGATAGAAGCTGGTAAAAGTGGTCCCAAGAAGGCGAAAACTGTTAAGTCAGCAGGAAAAGTAATGGCCACAGTATTTTGGAATGCAAGGGGTATAATATTTATTGATTATCTTGAGAAAGGAAAAACTATAAATTGTGAATATTATTGTGCATTATTGGATAGGTTGAGTGAAGAAATCAAGATAAAACGACCGCATTTAGAAACAAAAAAAGTTCTTTTTCATCAAGATAATGCTCCTTCACACACTGCATTTCTAACTCAACAAAAACTGGCCGAATTGCGACTTGAAATTGCTCCGCATCCACCATATAGTCCAGATTTATCTGATTATTTCTTGTTTCCAAATTTAAAAAAATTTCTCGGTGGCTGAAACTGAGGCATATTTTGAAGGTCTTGAAAAATCTTATTTTTCGGATGGAATTAAAAAACTTGAAAAACGTTTGATGAGGTCTATTGAGTTGCAAGGAGATTATGTTAAAAATAAATAATAATAATTCCAAAAAAACGGTTCTTTTTATGTTAGGCCAGTTACTTTTGCGGCCGCCCTCGTATTACCATATGTGACGCGCAAAATAGAAAGGGACCTAAGGTTAAAAACCAGTTTTGTTCAGGAGAGCCATTTTTAAGATTAGGTCCTTTTCTATTTGCGCTTAGAATCGTCGACTTCACTTTCATAAAACGCGCATATCTCTGGGAGGGAACACTTTTGGGGCATGGGATCGGTCTCATTCGATGCTTAGATGTTGTCCACATCAAAAAAAAAAAACGTGATTTTTTTACCCTTTTTTTACCAAATTGATTTTTTTACCCTTAGGTCCCTTTCACTATGCGCTGCCACATACGAGGGCGGTTCGGAAAGTTCTTAGCCTATCAATGAAAGAGAATAGTTAGTTTTTCAAAAATATTTTTATTTTTTAATATAATCTCCTGAAACTTCAATACACTTAGTCCAACGCTTATCTAGCAATTCTATCCCTTGATTAAAATAGTTTTCCTCAAGGTCTTCAAAATAGTGGTTTACAACTGTAATTGCATCTTCATTTGAGGTAAAAAGCTTGCCAGTAAGGATTTTTTTTAGATTTGGGAACAGGTAAAAGTCATTGGGAGCTAAATCAGGAGAATAAGGTGGGTGGTCAAGCAACTCGTACTTTAATTCGTTAATTTTAGCCATTTTTAAAACACTCTTGTGCGCTGGTGCGTTGTCTTGAAGAAAAATTATTGTTTTGTGTTGTAAGCCAGGACGTTTTTCTCGAATTTGTACATTTAATTGATCTTAAAGGTTGCAATAGTACTCTGAATTTATTGTTTTACCCTTTTGCAGATAGTCAATCAATAAAATACCTTTGAAGTCCCAAAAAACCTTACGCTGAAAACGATCTAAACAAGCTTGAGAAATGTTCATTCTTATGCGTTTTTGGTCGACTGTTAACAAGTCCGGCACCCATCTTGCAGAAAGCTTTTTCATCTGTAGTTCTTCATGCAAAATTAAATGGACTCGATCATTTGAGATGCCCATGATATTAGCTATTTCACGCACTTTTATTCGTCGATCATTTAATACCATATCATGCACTTTGGCTACAATTTCTGTTGTTGTTGCTGTTTTTGGACGTCCACTACGTGGTTCATCTTCAATGCTTGTACGACCACGTTAAAATTCAGCAACCCAATTTTTTACTGTTGCATATGAAGGAGCACTTTCACCTAACACATTCACCATATCATTATGAATTTCTTGTCCCGATAAACATTTTTTATGTCAATATTTAATGACACCACGCATTTCTAATTTTTCCATTGTAAAAAAATCGCGGATGCGTCTTTTGTGAACACCTGTTTCTATATGAAGGAGTTGCCAGATCGAAACAAAATTTAACATGTGTTCATAGCAGAGATGGAAGTTTCCAAAACACTTAACTTTTTTCTGTTTATACCGCGCTTTTTGTGCTAGGCTAAGAAGTTTCCGAACCGCCCTCGTACACGGACACCACTACGTGATAAAAGACCAAAACAAAAAGACCCGCTTCTTCCAGTTTTGGCCAAAGACATGCACTTTTTATTTATTGGCCCCAAAGATTTGGGGCCTCGGTGTCATTTTGCAAAAACGTTTCTCATTTTCCCAGGCTCATATCTTGCAAACCGTTTGAAATCTTGATTTACTCTCTGAGGAAAATTTATATCTCTGGTCACGCTTCTACTTTTCGATGTTAAAACAAAAATGAATGCCGATCTTCACATTATTTTCAATTATTTTTTATTCGTCATGTGTGAGGAATTTTGTATTTCCATTACAAAAAGCTACAAAGAGCCAATAAATTTGTCACGTAGTGGTGTCCGTATATGGTTATATTTTTATTTTATATTTTTTTGTTGCACTGTGTAATGGAATACCATCCGATGCGTTTTCGCAAAAGAAAATTAAACTAAACACTTTTTTAAAGCTACATTAATTCGCTGGCAGTGATTTAAGCCGCTGATCCAATTTGTGCTGACTCTAATCAATATGAGTGACGTTGGTCTCAAGCTCGGCCAAAGTGGATGGTATGGCGTAGCACCACTGAAAATAATCAAAAAATTCATTATTGCTATCTGACATGGATTGCCATAGCATGGCTGTGGAGTCGGATTTTCAAAAGTTTGCCCGGGAGCAGGAGATAAAAAAAATGTGCTCAACTCCAGATACTTTTCGAAATTTATCAAAATAGCCCGCTTCAAAATATTTTTTCTTTAATTAAAGTAAAAAAGGAAACATGATCAATAAAAAAAAAGAAAGTCCTTCCAGTTCCGTGTATGGCCGATAACTACAAGGTCGGCTAGGTCCGTATATCACGACACGTGAAAAGAAATTTTTTTATTCTCTTCTTTTCATTCTCTCAGGTTGTGAAGTAGTCGCTTTGCTAAATTTAAGTCTCACCGCAGGACTTTTAATCTGACGGTGTCGTGGCATGATGGACACATTCATGAATACGTATTATCTCTTGTCCGCTGTAACGGTCCCTGGCATGTCCCTGAAATCAAAACAAGGTGAATGTATCATTATTTTTTTTTTTTGGAAAATGGAACTATGTTGCCATTTGAACTGTTGGGGGTTATACGAGGGCTGCCATATATATTTCTGGCCTAATAATGAAAATGCGAATATTTATCATCAAAAATGGTTTCATTGTTTTTCACAGTATTCTCCAGCATGACTTATACACTTTTGCATGCGCTCAAACTAATTGTCGAAGCACTTTTTCCACCTCCAAAACATGGTTTTTGAACGCTTCAACAGCATCTTCTGGCGACGAAAATCGTTGACCACGCATTTTTTTCTTAATGTGCGGGAATGAAAAGAAGTCATTGGGTGCCAAGTCAAGGCTCCCATTGCCAAATTGATTTTTTCAAGTCAGTGTAAACAACACAAATGATGGTCGTACGTCAAAACGTTCTGTGTACGTTTTTGCTAAAAAATGTCAAACCTTCCAATGGAAATGTCAGATGGCTACAGGCAACACTTAGTGTTGCCTGGGTCAGAAATATATATAGCAATCCTCGTATTTATACATCCTATGCGAATAGAATAGCCCCTTAGCACATCGATGATTAGGCAGCCTCCGCGCTATATGTAGTCCAGACCGTTGGATAAGCTTCAGAACCTACTTGACTGTTTGAACGGCCAGTGTAAAGGGTACATACGTCCTGGTGCCAGGAGTTCGACCATGCGTGCCTGCCTGGTTAGTGTGCGGCCAACAATACCATGAATATCGGGCATCGTGTTTTGGATCAAACTGTCTTAATTATGGACGCTTTCTTGAATATTACTTGGGTACTGCAGCAGCCTGCCTTCTTCTAATATTCAAGGAAAGCACATGTAACATTAAATTTAGTGCGCGGACTAGTCATTTTCTGTAACATATCCAGAAACTTACGTTATGTGGACTTCAGTAAAACGTTCCGCAAAATGATAACCCAATTTGGCGTTATCGGTCTCACTTCATCGGTTTACAACCTGTAAACATTGTTCCAATGTTGTCAGGGCCATTCAAAGGTCCGGGCACGCTGAAGCTTTTTTTTCTTACACTGTTTAGTTTTGCACTTTCGGCTGAATTTCCCGCTGTAAATTTTGATTTTAAAGTGAAGCTCTCATACATAGGGTGATCCATCTAGAGGTATTTTTTCAGAACAAAAAAATATAAAGATTCAAATCAAGTGTGGAATCTTTGTTGGTAATTTGAAAGGACATTTTATGGCATTTATTTTTTTAAAATAATTAATTACAAATGTTGGCAACTGAATTGTGGAAATGAACGTTCGGTGAGAAACGGAAAGATCCGCTGTTTTCGACCAAAATTTTGTTCAATGATGAGGCCAGGCCCATTTCTGGCCAATAAACAAAATTGACGCATTTGGGCTGAAGAGCAACAAAAAGAGGTTCAAGAGGTGCCATTATACCCAGAGAAAACCATGGTTTGGTGCGGTTTATAAGCTGGTCGAATCATCGGTGCATATTTTCAAAAATGATGATGGCCGTAACGTAACCGTGAATGGTGCTCGCTATCGCGCCATTATATCGATTTTTATGCTACCTGAAATTGAAGCCCGTAATCTTGACGACACTTGGTTTCAACAGGACGATGCCACTTGCCATACAGCTGCTCAACCAATGGATCTATTGAGAGGTCATTTCGAAAAGCAGCTAATTTCACGTTTTGGACAGGTGAGTTGGCCGCCTAGATCGAGCCTTTAGACATTATTCTTTGGGGTTACGTAAAGTCCAAAGTCTATTCGGACAAGCCAGCTACGATTCAGGTTTTGGAGTTTTATAGTTAGTTTATAGTTTTTATGAATAAATACCTCTAGATGGATCACCTTATATAATTTCCTTCAAAACAAATAAAAAAAAATTTAGTCCAATCCCATGACAGCTGAAGCAGCAATCTTCGGCCCGGCACTACGTGTGTCGCTACAACAAAAATAAACTTAGTTGTTGTTGTAGCGGCAACTGTGTGCCGGGGTGACAGCCCTTGGCCGAAGAATTGCTCTTCGGGTCAATCCGGTACATAGAACCGGCTGTCGTGGGATTGTAATTGTAATAAATTTAGTCGGAGTCGGAGCCGTTCCAAGACTCAGAATAGTGCCAAGTCGTATTTTTACAAAACTCCTTTGCCCTGCTGACTATTCAGTTAATAAAGATCTATGCCGATAACAATTGACGGACCATTGCTGGTAACAGTCGATCGACCGACCTTCTGAGGAAATCACTTTGAGTTCTCATAACTGAGCAGGAATTTTAATATTTTTTGATAATATTCACTCGTTCGGCAGACGTGCTATGATGCATGATAAAATTGCAACCCTATCTGAATATAAATACAACTGGGTGGCATTGGTAACTTTGAACGCTTCTAAATATAACACTTGGAAAAACTATCACTACCATCTGGTCTTAATTTATTTTCAATACTGTGGCCTGTAGTAGACAACAACAACAAAAATATCTCGTACATTACTTGTGTGTTCTTTATTCACTCTTAGAAAAACTTAATCTAGCTTCTGATCATTTCTTTGAAGTGTATTTTAAAATTAACCTACACAATCTTAACTATATAAAAGTATCGATAAATAGCTCTCATTAGTCGTGCTATTACTTAATTGTACAAATATTTTTTATCAAATTTTTAATTTTATCATAAAGAGCATCTAAATCACACGTTTTCCCTTCGAAATCATCAAAGTATTTTACATATTTGTGTAAAACTAATGGTGTAGAATTTGAAAACCTTTTCTCGCGCAC
Organism: Hydrotaea diabolus; assembly: GCA_963513945.1. Classification (NCBI taxonomy): domain Eukaryota; kingdom Metazoa; phylum Arthropoda; class Insecta; order Diptera; family Muscidae; genus Hydrotaea; species Hydrotaea diabolus. Next base: position 27,933,570 of record OY740716.1, on the reverse strand, counting down.
AGCATAATGGATAATAGGAATTAACAGATAACAAAGTCTCAGGAGTAATTATTTGGCCCCGCCATGGGTATGACCAGCTCTTAGGTAGGCACCACCGGCTCCCGACGTTTGGTCGGCTGACTTGTCCGATACTTCGGATGATCCTGAGGGAGCATCTAGGTTCTTTAGCTGCTGTTGCCACATCTCGGCATAAAGACCATTGTCGAGCATTAGCAAGTCCTCATGACGGCCCTTTTCCGCAATGCTGCCGTCTTTAAGAACTAGAATCTCATCGGCATGTATGATGGTGGACAGTCTGTGGGCTATTATTATCGTTGTCCTGTTGGAGCAAACTTTTTGGAGAGCAGCTTGTATATTTCTTTCGGTGTTGGTATCCAAGGCAGAGGTGGCCTCGTCCAACAACACCAAAACTGGCGCCTTTAGCAATGTTCTGGCAATGGCTACGCGTTGTTTTTCACCTCCGCTCAGGCGCAATCCTCGTTCACCCACTTTAGTCTCATAACCATCCGGGAAGCCGAGAATACGGTCGTGAATATCTGCCATGTGCGCCGCTTCGTACACCTCATCGGGCGAAGCTCCAACCTTGCCATATTCAATGTTATAGTAAATTGTATTGTTGAACAATACCGTGTCCTGAGGCACCACGCCAATGGCCTGTCTTAAGCTTTGCTGGGTCACCAGTTTTATATTTTGCCCATCGATAGTGATGGAACCCGACTGGACATCATAGAAACGGAAGAGCAATCGAACAATGGTACTTTTACCCGCACCCGAAGGACCCACGATGGCCACAGTTTTGCCAGCGGGAGCGCTGAACGAAATATTTTTCAAGACAATCTTCTCGGGCGAATAACCGAAGCAGACATTATTGAATTCAATGCCACCGCCAGCCGTTAGCAAGGGAGAGCTTCCGGGAGCATCCACTACCTCTTCTTCTTCCTTGAGCAAATCAAACATATTCTCCATGTCCACAAAGTTCTTTTGTATAGCCCGATAATAGGTGCCGAACCAGTTCAGAGGCATATATAAGTCCATCAAATATGTAAAGAACAATACAAAGTCACCCACAGTGAGAGTCTGGTGCTGAACCACCAGATACACGCACAGCATGGAACCCATGAGGAGACCAAGACAAAGAATAATATTTTGCGAAGTGTTAAGGATGTTCAGTGTCAACAGGGAGAGAAATTCTTCTTTCTGCAAGGGATATGTGGAAAATATATGAGTTATCATTTATAGAGATCTATGGTGGGTAGTAACGAACCTGATACTTTTTGATGGCGTCACGATAGGCATTGACTTCATACTGTTCGGCTCCGTAATATTTAACCGTCTCGAAGTTGAGCAGTGAGTCTACACTGCGAGCACGTTGTTCGTTGTCCGCCTGATTCATACGTCTTTGGAATTGGGTACGCCATTCGGTGACCAAAATTGTGGCAGCTGCAAGGAGAAACGAGAAAATTGTTGTTAGTTTAATTCGTGCGCATCTCACAGATTCTAGAGAAGTTTCTCATTTCTAATTAACAAATCTGAAACTAGGGTGATCAATTCCGTTTTTAAAAGCAGGCGGTTCGGTTTCATATGGCAAAAAAAACCGTTGGCCTCTTAAAAGTTTTCGTTTTTCGAATACATAATCGGATTTTTAGTGCCGGTTTTTTAAAGTATCTCCAAAAGCACTACATACGAGGGCTGCTATATATAATTCTGGCCTAATAATGAAAATGCGAATATTTATCATCAAAAATGGTTTTATTGTTTTTTAAAGTATTCTGCATGATTTATACACTTTTGCATGCTCTCAAACCAATTGTCGAAGCACTTTTTCCACTCCGATTGAGACTCCTCCAAAACATGGTTTTTGAACGCTTCAACAGCATCTTCTGGTGACGAAAATCGTTGACCACGCTTTTTTTTTTCTTGATGTGCGGGAATAAAACGAAGTCATTGGGTGCCAAGTCAGGGCTGTACGGCAGATGACCCACCAATTCGACGTTTTGGCCGATCAAAAAGGCGCTGGTTTGAGCCGATGTGTGAGAGCTTGCATTGTCATGTTGCACAATGATTCGTCTTCTCTTGTTCGTTTTTGCACTTCAGGCAAACAAATAGTGGTGTACCATTCAGAATTGACCGTCCTACGTTGTTCAAGCGGAACAGTCGCCACATGACCAGTTTTGCCGAGGAAACAGGCGACTATTGCTTCGAAGTGCTTCTTCCACGAACAACTTTCGTTGGATTTGACTTGTCTTCAAAGACCCACAAGGTCGATTGCTGTTTTGTTTCGTGCTCATATGCATAGATCCATGATTCGTCACCTGTAACGATCTTATAAGCGTCTTTTGAAGCACCGCGATCGTATTTCTTTCAAAATTTTTAAATTGTGTGGGATCCAACGAATGTATGCTGGTGGAAGAAATGCCCAAGGATGCCTTTATCTCACGGTATGTCTGTCACATGACGATCTTGCATTAGCAGTTCAAGCCGGCATCAATGTTCTCTGGCACAACGGCCGTTTTTGGACGACCTTCGTCTTTGAGCGGGCGTCAGCCACGATTGAATTCATTAAACGAGTTTTTCAGTTGGCACCCAATGACTTCGTTTTATTCCCGCACAAGAAAAAAATGTGTGGTCAACGATTTTCGTCGCCAGAAGATGCTGTTGAAGCGTTCAAAAACATGTTTTGAAGGTGTCTCAATCGGAGTGGAAAAGTGCTTCGACAATTGGTTTGAGCGCATGCATAAGTGTATAAATCATGCTGGAGAATACTTTGAAAAACAATAAAACCATTTTTGATGATGATTACTCGCATTTTCATTATTAGACCAGAAATATATATAGCAGCCCTCGTACAACCTTCAGTTGTTAATTTGCTAAACACTTGGGTAATTTTGGGGCTTACTTTAGGAGCATAATTATAAGTAAATGTTATGAATACATTCATATATACAGGGTGTCCGCCGGAAAGGTAAACATAGTCTTGACAGTTCATATTTTGCAGTCGTGAAGTAGAGACGTGGTAAATTTATTATGGAAAAATATTCGATTCGATCGTTCAACAGTTTATCAAAATAAATCATAGATTACTGTGACGATGAGAAAGTTACGTGAAATTTTTGGGATAAACAAAGTGCCAACAAAACGCACTATTTATCGTGTAGTGCATGATTTCGCAGAAAGAGGGCCTGTAGCTGATAAGCCCAAGCATGGACCTCAACGTACTGCAAGATCGGCTGAAAACATTACTGCTGCTCAAGAAGGTGTTTAAAACAATCCATGAACCTCAATTTGATGCCGTGCTCAGGAGCTTGGTCTTCAAAGAACAACTTTGGCCACAATTTTGCACAAGGATTTGCATTTGTTTCCATTTAAGATTCAGTTGATACAAGAGCTTCTTCAACAAGACCATTTACGCCGCCGTACATATGCCAATAGGATGTTACAGTTCGCCCATGAGAACCCCGATTTACATGAAAAAATCATAATGAGTGACGAGGCACATTATCATTTGAATGGATATGTGAATAAACAGAATAGTCGGTTCTGGGCAATAGAAAACCCTCAATTTCAGTCATCAGTCACCTTTTCATCCATTAAAAGTGACAGTCTGAGGTGCAATTTTGTCAGGAGGAATCATTGGACCATACTTCTATGAAAATGAAAGCGGCGTAACGGTAACTGTCAATAGGGAGCGATATCGTGATATGATTGAAAACTTTTTAACGCCAGAACTGCATGCTTTGGGATTGATTAACATGTGGAATTACTGCGAGACCTCTTTCCACAACTTGTTAAAAGGGCTCGCATTTGTAAGGCTAACAGAGGCGGACATTTATCTGATATTGTATTCCAAACATAATTGCCGACATTAAATAACACACTTATCCATATAAGATCTATTCTCTTTCATTTAATCAAAAATTATAAACAAACAATGTAATATACCTTCCCGACGGACAGCCTGTAGAAATTCTTCTTAGAGCAATGTGCTGTCTACTCCAGATATACGCTACAAGGAAAAGCTTATTGCTTGTCTCAAAATTTTAAACTGAATCATAGTATTTCAAATAATCTAAGTTATAGCTCCACAATTGCCGAAGTCGACGACGTAGCGAACACTATTCTTCAGATTTACGTTCACGAGATACCTTTTGCATTGACGTTAGCAAAACATCAACTTTATTAATGGAACTGAAAAATAAAAAATCTCCCGGCTAAGATGATATAAATAACCTAGTTTTGACAAAAAATACCATGAAATGCTGTTAAAATTGTAAACTCTTGTCTAATGCTGTGTTACTTCCCACGGATCAGAAAAAAGCTTAAACTATACCAATACTAAAACCAAACAAACCTCCTGAAAATCCACACTAAGTATCGGAGGAAAACCAAGAAAGAACATATATGGACCCTCCTTTAGTTGAAGATACTAATACCGCTATCGAATCTCTAAAGAGAAATAAGTCACCCGGAGAAATGGAGTACCGGCGGAAATATTACAAACCGATCCCACACCATCAGCTAAAATTGTACCAAGATTTGGCACAGTGAATAGTATAATAAAACTTTTAAAAAGAAAATTTGGCAGAATGCTCCAATTGGAGGGGCATTACACTTCAGCTTACAAAATAATGTCAATTATTATCCATAAATGGCTGCTGTTTCGTTACGAACAAGCAGGATTCCACCTCGCAGTTGTGTGGACCAATCCAACACCTCAAACAATACGTCAAATGGCTCTCCCTATTACGTCTATATTTTTTATTGATTTTTAAAAACCTTTCGGCGCCAACGTACGCTGTACAATAAAGGGTAACACTACCATGTAAAGGGGTTGCCACGAAAATAATAGGCAGTATAAAGGCGATGTACGAAAACACTACTTTGCAAGTTTGTCATGATGGAATTTGCAGCGAACCATTAATTACAGAAATAGGAGTAAAACAAAGAAGCCATCTGCAGTCACACTGGACAATATTATAGTCGAGATATTAAACCAAAAAACAGGTTCAGTTCGGGGTCTCCACCGACACTGATATCAGCCTCACATCTCACAAATACCAAGATACGCAGAACAAAATCAATGAATTGTTCATCCTTGCAAATCGTTGCGGTTTCAAAGTAAATATTCAAATAAAAAAGGACAACAATACTAAACTTTCTGTGGGCAACCATAAAATTGAATACGTTAAGGGCTTCTGGGTGGATAGGTCACACACTTCGAAAACCACTGGCAAGTATAGCAAGATACGCGCTTATATATAACTCTCAAGGCAGTAGAAAACGTTGTCTTCCAAAAAATTCATAACTAAAAACTAAAAAAAAATTTTTAAACATTTTTAAAAAGTCCCAAAATAAGTAGAGTAAATTTTGGACGGACTTCAAAAATATACCCGATCATTCGATTTAAATGTCAATAGCTGAAAATAATCATTGAATCCTTTTTACAGAAATTAAAACATACAGGCTTTCGGCGAATGGAAATTGATTCCGAACCACTGGAGGTGTTGGAGGTGTTATTGCTCGAAATAAGCCATTTTATAACAGGTAACGAGAAGTCAGTCGGATGCCCAGATGCCCAAAGTTATATGCTATCAGTTATGGCATAATAGGTTTCTCATTAAGCAAAATTGCAATCTTATTTTTTATTTTACTTTAAAACTCTACGCTTGAAAAACGCGACATTCTCTAATACTTTTTGTTAAAGATTTAAAAGCTGGTCCACATAACATTGATATGTCCGTGATTCAAATGTCATTTTAGAGAAATTATAACTATCGCACGGATTCTCAGAAAAGTCTAAACGATTCTCTGATGTTTACCACAAATGAAAGCTGCTCATGCTCTTCCACATGTGAGAGAAAAAGGGGATAACTTGGGAGGCGAATTGAATTGAAGTAATGGAAGTTAAATTAAATTCCCACATTAAACAAACAATCTTAGGAAAGCTGTATTTTGGGGATGACCTTTCTTATCGTCTACTGTAAAATGTTCATCATTATCAATTTAATATATGCTTTATCAAACCTACCGCAACAATCTTACCTATGTACAAAAACATTGTGAGGAACACAATCAATCCAAACCACCAGTTGAACGCGTAAATGAAATAAACCACAGCGACAATCAAATCCACAATTGTGGGCGTTATTGAAAAAATGATGTAATTCAACAGATTATTTATGGAATCTGTGCCACGGTCCATAACCCGTAGAACTTCGCCGGTCTTGCGCTGCAAATGCCACCTCAGGGAAAGCTGGTGCAAATGTTGGAAAAGATCCACTTCGATTTCCCGCGTTGTATACTGCTGTACCTTGATCCACAAGAACGAACGAAGATTATTGAAAAGACCCATGGTACCGGCACCGCCACCCTGGAGGAAGGACAGACCGACATAAATCAAAACAAAGTCCCACCGGAATACTATGGGTTCAATGGTTAAACTGTCCACTGGAATGAGAAACACATCAACTAAGCATTTATCCTAAAGTTTTGCGACTCTAAACTTACCCAATTTCTTGCGATAAATAGGCAAAAACAATTTGATAACACGTCCGACAGCCAACAGCAGGATACACACCAAGACGGTAATTTGTAAAACAGCATCTTTCTTGGGCCAAAGGTATGGGAAAAGTTTACGCAACTTTTTGAATGCATTTCTAAAGGCAGATCCTCTGTTGAGATTGTCCGAATTTGACTGAGGATTTTCTTCGTCCAAACGCTGATGGGCGTTGTAGCCAAAGGTTACGCCAGGAGCTTTCAAACCCAGCACAAAGATCAAAAGGGAGGTGATATAGCGCGTCACAAACAAGCCCATTTCAATCTTGTCTTTGTTCCTGTAAAAAGAAGTAATTTTTAACTAAAATAAAGGCAGGCATTCTGGGCAGATTTCTAACGTTTTAAGATTAAACCACCAGTCCTCGTGGCGTAAATTTATAAACGATAAAGATTCATTGATAAAGGCCAATGTCCAGAAGAGCAGCAGAACTAAACCGTGACCACGGGTGGGTAATGAAGGCAACTGATAATGTCTTTCTTTGATCACCAAACACATGGACATAGGATAGGCAACACTGATGAGAGATGTCGATAGGATCTAAAATATGTGAGAAAAATACACGTAAGTACAAAAAACACCAGCAATTTTCCGGAATATGGTTTAAATGTCACATATTCTAAACTTTACTTACCATATATCCATAAACGACACTTCCATCATATATTCGAGCATTTAACAAAAACCTCACCAGCTGCAGAAAGGGGAAGAACGCCAACAGAAACAATTGCAGCCCATATAAACGAGATCTCAATATCTGTGTGGGATCTGTGATGCGTGTCGCGTATTTTCGATACATCAGCAGCTGTATTAGGCCGAAAATAATGACAAAGCCACCGCAGACGGCCGAGCCCACTGTATCCATGAAGCAGTGAGAGATGCCATGATCAAACCAGATTTGGGAAAGTGTAACATTTGGCGGACAGTATAACATGATGAGTCCGTTCTATGGATGGTCTTCTGGAAGAAAGGCACACATGGAATAAAGAAGCAAATTAATGAATAAACAACTTCGAACAATTAGGAAATTATAAAACGAATACCCCCCAAAAAAAGTCGAAACACTCTCGGTCGAGTTTATTGCGTGAATCAGCTAATTTTGTTTGTTTCTCTTATTTGTACTGATGGGGCAATGATATCTGTTATCTATTTTGCTGTTGTTAAATAAAATAGTAGGATGGACCTGCGATAATAAGTGCTTAAAACTTTACAACAGGCTCAGATTTAATAAACACCCAATATTTTATATTTAAAAATATTAAATGCCTTTTTGGGCTTTACTAAAAATCTAGTTGTTTCAGAATGGATTGACGGATTTGTACGAAATTTCTGTCATATGAAAGAGAACACAACAATCTATGTTGTCAACTTTAAATATAAACTTTTTGTTTAAAAAAAAAATTTAAAATGTTCATAGTCACCGTTTTTTTTTAAATTTTTTCCAAATTTCTGCATAGTTTGAACAAATTCAAAACAGTAATTAGAAAGCATATGGCTAGAGGCACAAACCTATGCGAATCAGATGGCAGAGGAACTTTTATCGTTAACTTTGTTCGGTAAAATAATCTACTTAGTAGGGACATAAATACTGTTACACACGTTTTATGCTGTAAAATAAAAAGTACTGAATGTTTTTGGACCAAATATTTTTTTAATATATTTATTGATGTATATTGTGTCCAAAAAGAATCTACTTATTCGAAATGTCCGCCTTTTGCCTTTACATACGCCTTAAGTCGCACTGGCCAATCGTCAATAGCTGCATGAACCTCGTCCATTGGAAAATTGGCCGCAGCTCGAACCAAAGCAGTCTTAAGAGATCCAATGTTGGGGTATCTTTTGTGACAAACCTTGTCCTCTTAAACCGACCACAATTTGTAATCCAATGGGTTCAAATATGTACTGCCTGAGGGCCATTTTTCAGAGGAAATGAACACTGGCAAAATTGTTTCGAAGCCAGGCCTGGGATGTTTTAGCCTTAAAGGCCGGTACAGAATCCTGCTGGAAATCCATGGCTGGTTTTGGAGCAGGGAATTGTTAAGCGGCTTCACAACAGCTTCCAAACGATTTCTTGGTAAACTTTGGCCGATGTTTTGACTCCTTCGCAGAAATGCGGGTCAGTCGTAAGAGACACCCCACCAAACCATGACTGAAGCTGGGTGATGACCCTTTTCCACCCTTGGGATCAGTTCAGAAGCTTCCTTAGATGACCGCGCATACACTCTATCATTTTGCTTGTTAAATTTTTCCTGGACGGTAAAAATTTTTTCATCGGTGAACACAATTTTTCTGTGCAAGTTATCAGCGTGCTTCATTAAGAGACGTTTGCATTTTTCAATCCTATTTTTTTTAAGCTGCAATCAATAAAAGTCCGGTACGTCTTTTGAAAGCCCCAAGTCCCAAGTCTTTTTTAATGATTCGACTCATGGACTTTTGCGTGATATTCATCTCACGGGCCATGATTTTCTGTTTTCGGAGCGGATTTCTGTGAATTCTTGATTTAACGGCTTTGATGGCATGTGGTGTTCGAACAGAGCATGGGCGGCCCGACCGGTGGCGGTCTTTTACATCTCCAGTCTCTTCAAACAGTTTTATGCATTGGTAGACGATCATGCGGCTGATCCCTAGTGGCCGGAGCGTTTTGAAAATATCGTTTTTTTCATTTCACACTTGAAAGGCGCTATTACAGCGATACGGTTCTCATTATCTGACCACTCCATGATGAAAGTTGAAACAATTTTAAAATCCCGTTACAGACTAACGCTATTGAGATTAGCTTTCAAAACCCATATGACATTAACGGGGTATGTTCAGTTCTACTATTGAAATAGGTATGTTCAATGTGTAACAGTATATATGTCCCTACTAAGTACTTCTTGCAGTTTTTCGTTTAATTAGAATCTGCCTGCACTTAAGTGCATAGCCATTGATCATGGTTCAATCCCATTCGTTGCTGAGATCTAAAGACGGTGGAGTAACGTTAACCTAAACTGCTGATAAGTTGCTGCTTGCAGCTTAAAGTCTTTTCGAATGCCATTTGAATAACTTTTGCATTCTCTGTGAATAATATGTTCAAAAGAAACAGACTTAAATTTGACTATAAACTAAGTATCACTGCAATAATTATTGATGTTACAGGTAAAGCTCTGGCGCAGATCGGCGCTTCTTTTTCCCCCATTGTTTTTCAGAATTTTACAAAATTTGCGCACTATTTTTTCAAACTCAGTACCGTGATTAGATTTTGTGATCGCCATTACTGTTGAAGTTATGCTGTCGCCTGACAAAAATATATAGGGTGATCCATCTAGAGGTATTTTTTCAGAACAAAAAAAATATAAAATTCAAATCAGGTGTGAAATCTTTATTAGTAATTTGAAAGGACATTTTATGGCATTTATTTTTTGAAAATAATTACCTTCAAATGTTGGTAACTGTATTATGGAAATGAGCGTTCGATGAGAAACGGGAAGATCCGCGGTTTTCGACCAAAATTTTGTTCAGTGATGGGGCCCATTTCTTGCTCAACGGCAAAGTCAATAAACAAAATTGCCGCATTTGGGCTGAAGAGCAACAAGAAAACGACACTTGGTTTCAACAGGACGATGCCACTTGCCATACAGCTGCTCAACCAATGGATCTATTGAGAGGTCATTTCGAAAAGCAGCTAATTATACGTTTTGGACAGGTGAGTTGGCCGCCTAGATCGAGTGATATCACCTTTGGACATTTTTCTTTGGGGTTACGTAAAGTCCAAAGTCTATGCTGACAAACCAGCTACGATTCAGGTTTTGGAAGTCAACATTACGCGTGTCATTGAATCCATACCGGCCGAAATGCTTGAACGAGTCATCCAAAATTGGACCCTCAGAATGGAAACCATGAGGCGTAGTTGCGGCCAACATTTGAAGGAAATTATATTCAAAAAATAAATGCCATAAAATGCCTTTCAAATTACCAATAAAGATTTGAATTTAATTTTTTTTTGTTCTGAAAAAATACCTCTAGATGGAGCAAAGGCCCTAAACAAATGTGTAGCAAGAAGAGAAGCTCTGCTTAAAGGAGAACTCCCTAGGACCTCCCACAAGTACAAGTTTCAGTTTTTTTGTTTTGCTATGAAAAAATTAGTTGTTTTTTTTTGTTTGGAATAATTTGTATGTTTAGTTTTGAAAAAGTTATTTGTTTTGTTCGTTTTCTTCGTTTTGTTTATTGACAAAATAATGGCGGTGATCAGTATGCGATGCAAATTTTTACGAACTAAAAATGTGACTACATAATATACGAGGGCGTATCAATAATTCCGTGACTTTCCCGACTTCACTCGTAGTTATATGAAACGCAACACTGATCCAATCAAGTACAATCTGTTAATAGACTACTGTCAAATTTTGAGAGAGTTCCGTCATTAAGTTTGTGTTTAACAGCTGTAATTTGATTATAAGCGTATGATGGACGAATCTGCTCGTGATACTGAACCGATTGCTCAGTATCACGAGTGTCAAATTAAAATGTGGTGAAATTTGTTCGCTCTTTGCTCGATTAGTATCGGGAGTATGAATACTTTTTGAAACGGTAGACCGGTTTCGGTGTTGTTTTGTTCCATGTACGTACAAATGCCACATCGAATTTTATTGAAATATAATAAAGCTTTCGGTTTTAAAATTTATACTAAAACATGGACCAATTGACGTCAGGTGGAATTTAAATCTCCAAACAGCTATTGCAATTTATAAGGAAGTCCTAATATGGCTTAAAGATTAGACACTTACTCGTTAAATTTCCGTATTCCCAGAGTTGACAATTTTTTTTTTTTTTAATAAGACCAACACTCAGGGGTTGTCCCCTATATATGCAACGCATTGCATCGGTCAAGGGAAGATAGGTTAGGGTATTGAAGGAAAGAGGGAGTAATGTTTATGGACATTTAGTTTGAACCTGTTCATATCGTACGTGGCAGGAAACACCTCTGCCGGAAGTCTGTTCCACATACGGACAACGCGGCTGAAGAACGAATTCTCCCTGTAATGCGTCGTGCGATCAGTAGGCCAATCAATAACGAATGGATGCGAACTTCCAGACAAGCGGGTGTTACGGGCCGAAAACTCTGACCTCCGGGATGAGATCATCTATCTCAGAAGAGCACATCCCGTTAAAGTACCTGTAAAAGAGTGATACGCAACCAACACTCCGCCGATGCTCGAGTCAAATAGCAGAGTTGGCCACCCTGATATCTCCAACAAGCCTCAGCGCCCTCCCTTGCACCCGATCGAGAAACTCCAAAGAAGACCTTGAAGCACCCGCCCAGATGTGGGAGTTATACTCCATTTTTGGCCGAATGTATGTGATGTAGATGTTGAGAAGAATTTTGTCCAAATTCTTTAAGCGTGTCGAAACCTCAATTCGTGATAAAAGTAGGAACTTCTATTAGTTTATAGTTTTTAAAGAAAAATACTGTTGAAATTTTCCCTAAAAATTCGTCACTTCAGTTTATTTTGGGAATTTGTTTCCGGGTCGTAGCCCATATCTCGAGTAGTCGAAAACATTTCTTTTCCAAGGTTTTCAGAAAATTATGGATGGTCTTTTCTAACAACCACAACCACTCTGCTAGATCTGCCTGTATGAACTTAGCAAATTGAGCAATGGTTTCTGTAATTTTGTCTTCTATATAAATCATTAATTTGTTCTGTCTAGGATGCAGAGAAAATAAAAGCAGTCTAGGTAGATCCCCTAATATTTTACATTTGGGTATCTTCAAAATGCCAGTTTGAAATGTAAGATGACCGTGATAGCTTTCTTTAACTACAATAACAGCACTGTTAACGTTTTCTTCAACGAGAAGATATCGTTATCGCATTTAAGCAACGAAATAAAGCGGATTTACACTTCCAGCGATAGTGTATCGCATACGCTGGATAAAAAACATGACAGCTGGTGACTATCAGCCTATTATGGCTGATAAGGACTACTTGAGAACTGCTAATGGCCTGTATTGGTGCCACTTCATCCCGAAGGAAAAACCACTTAAACACCTGCATCGCGAATGCCCAAGTCACACAAACGACGACAAAGTCACACAAACGTCGACTTATATTCGAAGCTTGTTGCCTCTAGGGCAACAAAAAGCCTCCATCTTTCGATCTTCTATTTTCTTTTTCATAAACACGGTCTGTCCCTTTTCCTCCTCTTATTTTCTACTTTCTAAGGGTATCAACTCAGGTCTTAATTATTTGTTGGCTAAGCCCAAATCATCATATCAGGATATGCAAATGAGCAGGATATCCAAATGGTACAACAATCAAAGTTTTCATAAGCTTAAACGATTTGTCCGAAAAACTTTCATTGGGATTTTTGTACAAATTGATGTAAATGGGACTTTATATGACTTTAATACAAGTAAATCTAGGTTCAAATCCGGGTAAGTACATCTAAACATTTTTCAACCTTGTAAATGAGAACTAGTAAGAAATGTATCCTAAAGCATGTAAAAGCTTTTCTAAAAAATTCATAAGTGTGGGTCCATAGTTCAGCGGGAATTGGAGACTTAAGCTTTGCTGGACGGGTGAACGTATCTCAGCTCAGGCCTAATACGAATTGAAACGTCTAGTTAAAACGTTAACCGGATACCCGTGGTTCACTCTGTTAAGTTCTACGGTTCTTCGACTTCTTGTTCCTAAATTCTACATCTGAATGACGACCGCACATATAGTTCACACCCACCGTTTCAGATCATTCGGGAGAGTAGTGTTAGCTAGGTCCTCTATTAATGACTGGCCGCATCGAAGGTCTGCGAAAGGTCTAGAGCTACTAGAACAGTTGTCTCACTCGTTTTATCCTAGTTGAGGCCGCGACATATTTGTGTGGTTACGACACTAAAAGCTGTTGTTAAGTTGTGCGTTTTACGAACTCTATGCTTCTGTTCGGTCTGGATGGGAAGGAGTAAGACCTCAAGTGTCTTCGCTACCCGTGCCAAAAGAGAAATCAATCTGTAAGATTTCCCTAGACTTGCTTCTTTCACTGCCTACAGTAGCGGGAACACCCTGGCCATCTTCCATTGACTTTGCCAGGTACTCAACTCCCAGTTGACCTAGCTGCTTCAGCATGTACATAGAGCCCAGGCCCAGTGTTCTCCATGTCTTAGCATTGCGGATCATATCTGCAATCTCGCTCGCAGGTCATTTATGCGACTCATGACTCTCCTTTAATTTGAGTGCTACCGCCGGAGCCACCCCGACCCAGTGGACTGGCATCCCTGACCCAGGAACGTCAGGAAAGATCTTCTTGATCTAGAGAGAGTTCCAAAGAAAAAAAGAGACTCTTAATCAGCAGGCCTATCAGGCTAGATTGTGTAATATTCATCCTGATGCAGTTGCCGATGCTTTGAACAAAAACAGTAAATACCATTCTCGGAGTGGCGCGGGTGCACTTTCAAAACAACAGCAATATGGAGCACATCATTGCCTCTTGCAAAGCATGTGCGAATTGCATACTAAGATAGTGGCAATTGAAGCCATTGCAATTTGTTCCTAGGGTTGTCTTTTATATGTACTATTAAGATGCACTCAACCGATGCTTTTAAAGTCCACCCAATCAAGGGCACCGATCACATTAAATCGGATCAATGCCATAGTCACTGAAAACTGCATTCATATTTCTGATACGAGCCATTGGACGCGACGGTGAGAATTTTAGCATGAACATGAAGTTCTTGAATTTATTTTGGAACAGCCTAATTTACTCCATTTCAACATCGACTCGCCCTTATTGGACAATATATTTGACTCGTTTTGTGGGTCATGACTTGACGACTATAAAGCAAGATCTAAAACCAATATATGTATGTGTGGAAGATTCCTTGGCGTTTTTGTTTTTTTGGAATCCCACAGCAACACAAGTTCGTTTCAGTTTTCATGTAATATTATTAAGACACCTTCCTTTGGCAATTGTCTGTCTCGCGTCTTTATCTAAGTCTCTTAAAATCGATAATTTCACCCTTTACTTACCGTTCACAAACAAAACACCGACGTATTTCACAAACACAAATTCCTAGTCCCTTATCTCCAATGGAACTGGATTTCTTTTTATAAAATCATGACCCAAAGTAACACACACAAAGACAAATTAAAAAAAAAAAACAATAATAATTTTACAATTATGCAATTTGTTACACTTCTTCACATTTGTTGTACTTGGCGACAAGTGAGGTTTATTGGGTGTACACCTCTTTCTTTAGTACAATTTCACAATATTTTTGCACTCAATTCTCAATAAAATTACGCGTTGTTTGGTTTCTTCTCGTGCGTAAATTTCTACTGCGGAACAAAAAAAAACAATGAAAAAATCAAATGTCATGATATGCAATGTTGCCACATGTCTGTGTGAATGTTATTTAATGGAACATTCACATAAGAGAGAATTAAGGCTCAGGCACTCTAAAGCTTTTTTTTCATACGCTGCATCGTTTTTAACTTCCGTTAGTCTAGAAATAATTGAAACGAACGTAAAACAAAGCAAAAATATGTTGCATTGCTTTTTATGACGGCAAAGCAATAGAGCTGTAAAACTATCGATAGTCGCCGCATTCGATAGTTTTTGTGAAGACTATCGATACTATTGGTTAGGTTACGTATGTATGTATTATTCTACAAATATCCACTTTTTTAAGAAAAACCGTATACAAAGTTGTTTTACAATAAAAAAAATAATTCAAGAATATCAAAAAGGAAAATAAAATGCTTATGACTTAGTTAACTCATGAGATCATTGGATGGTCGCACTACAATCGTTGAAAAAACAGATTGTTATGATTTAATGCCTAATAGTACTCAGAAGAAAACTTTATATTGTTTTGTTACAATTAACTATACTAAAAAAAATATGTTTACGGAATTTCCAAAAAAACATTTGGAATCTATTGAATAGAAAACAACAATTTTGAGTCGGAGAGCCTCTCGATTGAAAAAGCTTTCCTTTTTAAGTATTACTCTACCTTTGATAAGGAACATAAAAATCGTCTGTTGCTTCTATAGTATGAGTTTTTGATTCAAAATCTACTTAGTAGGAACATAAATACTGTTATACACGTTTTATGCTGTAAAATAAAAAGTACTGAATGTTTTTGGACTAAATATTTTTTAATATATTTATTGATGTATATTGTATCCAAAAAGAATCTACTTATTCAAAAGGTCCGCCTTTTGCCTTTACACACGCCTTAAGTCGCACTGGCCAACCGTCAATAGCTGCACGAACCTCGACCATTGGAAAATTGGTCACATAACCAAAGCAGTCTTAAGAGATCCAATGTTGGGGTTTTTTTTGTGACAAACCTTGTCCTCTACAACCGTCCACTATTTGTAATCCAATGGGTTCAAATCTGGACTGCCTGAGGACCATTATTCAGAGGAAATGAACGCTAGCAAATTGTTTCGAAGCCAGTCCTGGAATGTTTTAGCCTTATGGGCCGGCGTAGAATACTGCTGGAAATCCATGGCTGGTTTTGGAACAGGGAATTGTTAAGAGGCTTCACAACAGCTTCCCAAACGGTTTCTTGGTAAACTTTGGCCGATGTTTTGACTCCTTGTTCGCTGAAATGCAGGTCAGTGATCCCATCGTAAGAGACACCCCATCAAACCATGACTGAAGCTGGGTGATGACCCTTGGGATAAGTCCTGATGCTTCCTTAGATGACCACACATACACTCTATCATTTTGCTTGTTAAATTTTTCCTGAACGGTAAAAAAATTTTCATCGGTGAACAAAATTTTTCTGTGCAAGTTATCAGCGTGCTTTACCAAAAGACGTTTGAATTTTTCAATCCAATTTTTTTTAAAACTGCAGTCAATAAATGTCCGGTACGTCGTTTGAAAGCCCCAAGTCCCAAGTCTTTTTTAATGATTCATCTCACGGGCCATGATTTTCCGTTTTCGGAGCAGATTTCTATGAATTCTTGATTTAACGGCTTTGATTACATGCGGTGTTCGAACAGAGCTTTGTCGGCACGACCGGTGGCGGTCTTTTACATCTCCAGTCTTCTCAAACAGTTTTATGCATCGGTAGACGAACATGCGGCTAATCCCTAGTGTCCGGAGCGTTTTGAAAATATCGCTTTTCTTCATTTCACACTAGAAAAGCGCTATTACAGCACACAAAAACACAATCTTTTAAAAAAGAGTGGATGCAAAAAACTATTAATTAGAGTTTTTCTACCTAATGAGTTAGTTTACAAATATGCTTGTTGCCTTTAAAGTTTATTATGTAGTTTTTCAAAGGCAGAGCAGCACTTTCAAAATTGTTGCCAGTTTAGAACTCTTATTTATGTCAATATCCATAATGCCTATCACGGCTTAGTACTTAGAACGTTTTGTCATTTGAGGGCGAATTGTTTTGTTTACAGTGTGTTGAAAAATTCATCTCAGTCAAAAAATGGAATTATCACGTGAACATTTTTGTGCTACGATTTTTGGCGTGGGTTATTGAGACAATAGAGTTTAAATCAACTTGTCTCGACTTTTAGCGATGAAGCACCAACAAAAACCACTGTTAATCACTAGTACCATGAGTTCAGGCTCGGACGACGTTCGCTCCAGGATGAATTTCGTGAAGGACATCCAACTTCGGTCACTTTGCCAGAAACCATCGATGCTGTGCTTGAACTTATTAAGCAAGACCGACATGTGACATACGGTGAGATTTAGGCATCCTTGGGCATTAGTATGACAAGCATCAAAAATTTGACGAATGTTCAAAAAAAGCCTCGTGTAGACTGGAACAAAGAGATGTTGAAAAAGAAAAACTGCGGTAGCTCAAAAGCATTGTATAACATTATCAAAGGTGACGAATCATGGATCTATGCATATGAACCCGAAACAAAACATCAATCGACCGTAAACATCAAACGACGACCAAACCCAACAAAAGTTGTTCGTGAAAGAAGTACATCGAAGCAAATGATTGCGTTTTTTTTTGGTATAACCGGCCATATTGCCAAAGTGCCTTTAGTGGAATGTAGGACGGTCAATTCAGAGCGGTATACAACCATCAGTTTTCCAACAGTGTTCGAGAAATAAGGAAAGATACAAAGAGAAGACAGATCATTCTGCATCACGACAATGCGAGCTCTCACACATCAGCTGAAACGATCAGCTATTTGACCACTCAAGATGTCGAATTGATGGGACATCTACCCTACAGCCCTGATTTGGCATCCAAAGACTTCTTCATATACCCTAGCATCAGGAAAAAAATGCGTGGTCAATGTTTTTCATCGCCCGAAGCAGCGGTTGAAGCGTTCAAAAATCATGTTTTGGAGGTGTCTCAATTGGAGTGGAAAAAGTGCTTCGAAAATTGGTTTTTGCGCATGCCAAAGTGATTGATCTTAAAGGAAAGTATTTTGAAAACCAATAAAACCATTTCCAATGATGAGTTATTGTGTTTTCATAGCCGGACCCGAAATATAAATAGCAACCCTCGTAATGTAGCGAATATTTACTCCAACACATTTCATTGGTTTTTATATACATACTTATAATAAAAAATAGTGCTTTTCCTAATTTTGACGATAACACCCTCTCGTGTGCAAATATCCTGAAATAATTCGTTACAGAATGAACACGCATGAAACCTCTTTATACAAATTGAATCTCTTTGGTTCTTGTATTGTTGTAGATGATACCACAACCTGCGAAAATTTCGCTTGGTATAAGAAATTTGTACATGTAGTCTCATATTCAGCTAGAAATAATAATACAAGTTGTACATACATTTTCGACAGAATTTAAATGAATATGATTCAACAAATTCATTTAAAAGAGGAAAATGAATTTGTTGAACACAAGTCTACAGTAATTTTTCCGTGTACAGATAATATGTAGAACTCCAAAGCAAAAATTCCGTTGAGGGGAATACTAGGCTTCATTAAGGAAAACAAATTTCTTAGAACTAGACTTAAGATAAAATAAAGTTTAACATTTATATACATTGACGCCGTGAAGTATAAATTATCTTGAATAAATTTAACCCTCTGCATTTAAGTTTAGGAGATATTTGTGGTTCCTTGGATTTTCTTGCCGATTGGACTGCGTACACGTTGTTTTACTATAGACCTAGATCAGCTGTTAGTTTCATAAGGAGCAGTTGACGTCAACTAATTTAATATTAAATTAGTTGACGTTAACTAATTCAATAGCCTTGAAATTTTTAGGGATGACCTTGCAATATTTGACACATGGTTAAATATTTTACACCTAAAATGTTTTATTTCAGTATTTATATTAGCGGCGGTAGTATGCCGCGGACTACGCCATTAAAATCATTTATATTTCAACAAAACATTTTGTACATACGAATGTATTTTATTTTAATAAACTAATTTACACAGCCAAGCGTAAGTGAGTGATATTTCAATATGACACAGTAAAATGTTTGTTGCCGTCAACTAAAAATGTTTTCGGCGTATGTACTTAAAAAACATTTTATGACCAATATAAAATACTCTATGTCAGTTGTTTTTATATAAAGACTGGGTCTAAGTTCTATGTTGCCTGTGAAAATGTGTCAAAAATTAAATTTGGTTAAACTTTAAAAAATGTGAGTCCTTTTTCATGCTGAATAAAGGCTGTACTAAGTTCGTTTACCTGCAATTTTGGGGGAAGAATCATGTGTTTTTAATAATCACCCGATAAGAATTTGTGTGGAAATCTAAGACTTTATGGATTAACTTAACTCTGTATAATTATCGAGTGTAATTATCGAGGCTAAATTCAAGGGTTATACAAAGCTGGATTTTTTTTTAAATCCGATTCTAAGTTAATGTATAAATAAATGGAGAGAAATCACCCGTTTCACATTCTGTGTATAAAGGCCCATTTAGTCTCGACGGTTGACGGTAGATTCTGCAACCTGCAGAAGTCTACCGTCGTCAACCGTCAAACTGTAGTTATCTCCCTCTAACACATGCAATATGCAACCCCCAACTGAAATAGCTGATTGTCTACCGTCCACCGTCAACCGTCGAGACTAAATGGGCTTTAAAGGCCCATGCAGAAGTCTACCGTCGTCAACCGTCAAACTGTAGTTATCTCCCTCTAACACATGCAAAATGCAACCCTCAACTGAAATAGCTGATTGCCTACCGTCAACCGTCCACCGTCAACCGTCGAGACTAAATGGGCCTTTAAGGCCCATTTAGTCTCGACGGTTGACGGTGGACGGTTGACGGTAGGCAATCAGCTATTTCAGTTGAGGGTTGCATTTTGCATGTGTTAGAGGGAGATAACTACAGTTTGACGGTTGACGACGGTAGACTTCTGCAGGTTGCAGAATCTACCGTCAACCGTCAACCGTCGAGACTAAAGGCCCATTTAGTCTCGACGGTTGACGGTTGACGGTAGATTCTGCAACCTGCAGAAGTCTACCGTCGTCAACCGTCAAACTGTAGTTATCTCCCTCTAACACATGCAAAATGCAACCCTCAACTGAAATAGCTGATTGCCTACCGTCAACCGTCCACCGTCAACCGTCGAGACTAAATGGGCCTTAAATGGGCCTTTACTTAAAACATTGTTTTTGTTTTCTCATATGCATAGAGTTGCCATAGCAAATTAGAATAACCAGGGTTTTTAACATTTTCGGAATTACCTAAATCGATCGGAATCTAAAGAAGGTAAAACAAAACCTACCGGAATGGTGAGTACGGAATTAAAATCATTCCGATCGATTTCTGTGACAGACCTGTACGTGTAACTCTTAGGTGGGTGCAAACAAAACAACTTTAAACAACATAAGTTTGAAAATAAATTTTGGCTACTAATTATTTTAAGCATTAAAGGTACAATCATGAAAAAAATCCTACGACTTTATTTTAGTCAAAAATAAATAAATAAAACAGAAATGCGTTTACAAAATACCGGCCCTATTATAAAAAGTAATATTATTCTGTTGCTGTTCACAGATTTAAACATTTAATTTTTAAAAATAAATACCATCCATATTTATCGGTACGAAACCCTCATGCATAAACGAAACTAAAGTATTAAAAATACTGGATAGTTTAACAACCTGTAAAGAAGAGAATAAAATTAATCGGGAAACTTTTTTCTTGAAACCCGGCTACAAGGCAACATTAAATGGTTGTGTCCCAAAAGATACAAGACGCATTCCTCGGCAAATTATACTCGTAATTCGCTTGTATTTGCTTGTAAATTAACTTAAGGTCGCATTTTCTGTCTGACCTTCATGGAAGTTGGCACAAGTTAGCTTTTGAACCAAGGACGGACGTTATTGTAATTGGAGAAAATCAGTTTAGATTTCGAAATAGCTCTTACAGATATTTAGCAAATTGTATGTTAAAAGCTTTGAAAGACACATATTTCATCGAACATTGATAAAATTTGGCTGAGTACGCTTCTTGCACCAAGTAGGGATGCCATTGAAATTAAAGAAAATCGATTCAGACATAGATATAGCTCCCAAACATATTTAGCCGATTTCATGTCTTATATCTGGATGCCACATGCTACGAGTACATCTAAAATTGATCAAATTTGACAGAAGTGCCTTTTTTGGCCGAAGGATAGACGGTATTGAAATTGGGGAAAATGGGTTCAGATTAAGATGATTTTATGAATTTAGCTGTAGAAGCCATTTATTACAAAGAATATTGATGAAATTTAGCACACTTCATTACGGTCGACCAGTAATAAGCTCATGAAAATGGGTCATATCAGTGCAAGTCCCAGTACAAAGGTAACACCCTATGTTAGATACAACCGCTCTAGAACACCATTATTAGCTCCGATCGCTATCAAATTTGGTGAAGTACACGACCATTAACCGACGTCAAATCCTTGAACAATTTTGTTATATATATGTTGTATATACAGAAATGATCTGAGGGCCAAAAAATGGCTTCCGAAAATGGGTCATGTTTTGATATAGCTAGTGCAAAGGTACCGCCTGATGTTAGATACAACCGCTCTGGAACACCCATGTTAATTTCGACTACGACCAAATTTGGTATAGGACATGACGATGGACCAACGCCTTATTCTGGAACAATTCCGACCGTATACGTACTATAGGATGGGCGATACAACATCTTATAATTTCTTCAAATTTCTGATTTTATTGCAATGGTTAACTTTGTCATTTAATAATGGAACACCATCCGTTGCGTTTCCGCTTCGCGCAATGGGCTGAAGATTGTTTGACAGAAGATGAAGAATTTTACCTAAAAATCTAGTTTTCTGATTAAGCTCATTTCCCTTTCGGTGGCCATGTCAATAAGCATAATTGTCGCATATGGAATTCAGATAACACACACTTGACTACTGAGAAGCCAATGCATCCACACCAAGTCACTGTTTGGTGTGGATTTTGGGCTGGCGGCATCATTGGGACAATTTTTTCAAAATTAGCAAGGAGCCGCCGTTACCGTCAAATATTATAACCGTGAAATTTACAAACGAAATTTTCGCTCACGTTAAGCTTAGAACTTACCTCAATCAAAAATTTCAAAAGCAAACGAAATTTACGTCTCGGAAATTGCGATCAAGAATTTTCGTATGGTATCACTAGCATTGGAGTATTTTTTCCGCCATCTGCACCGAAAATCAATGTTTAAATAATTGTTTGGTCAAGGACGGTTTGCAAAAAAATAAAACAAATAAATATTGGAAATTATCGAGGGTATTCAAACGAATACAAGTATTAATTTGAAAATGAAAAACTCTGTTTTTTCTACACTCGTCTACATGGTTATTTTTCCTTGAAGATATTTCGTTTGGTGGCTAAAACAAAAGGGGGAGGAATTAGCAACTGTTTAGTGATGTCATCTAATCAGAAAAATTAATCTATATGGGAATTAAAAAACTTAGCTAACATTTTTTAATGAATCAGAAACACAAAAGGCACTGAAATGCTCATCTCATACTATGTAGTTAAATAAATAATTTATATTAAGCCGGCCTTCCAATCGTAGTAATTATAAAAATTAATTAGTGAGTTGTTAACATAAAATAAATATTTTGCAAGTTCCATAGAATTGCATTTATTTTTCATTGATACTGTGCTTAATTTTGGATTACACTTGTTCACTATTCCAAATTTAGACCATTTCGTATGTTAATGCTTAAAATTGAAAATTGTTACGCTATTTAAAATTGTTTTATTTTTCTTCTTAAGGTCCAATTAGTCTTGACGGTTGATTCTGCAACCTGCAGAAGTCTACCGTCGTCAACCGTCAAACTGTAGTTATCTCCCTCTAACACAAGCAAAATGCAACCCTCAACTGAAATAGCTGATTGCCTACCGTCAACCGTCCACCGTCAAGACTAAATGGACCTTTACGAAAAAATAGTTTTACAAAAATTGTTTAACAATTGTTCCTTTACTTTATAATAGGTTTCCAAAATATTGTACAGCCTATCTAATTTTTCATTTTGTTTTTGCATTTCATCGCGCTGTTCTTCCATAAGGTGGACAATATTTTAAACTTTGTTGTCAACATGTTGCTCTTCCAGCAACTTAGCAATTTTCCCCAAGTGTTTATTTTCTTCTACAAAAAAGCTGCTCAATTCCGGGTTGAATACATGTGGAGTACGTGATCTGTGGCGCTTAGGAGTAGGAGATGGTGTGCGGGAAAGACGCCTCTTTGTAGCTGATGGTGTTACACTTCGCTTTCTTGCCAAATCATTTTCTTTATTCCTAGCACTACCAGATGTTGAGGGAGTATTAAAATTAAGATCTTCGTCGTTATCTTTGTCAGATTCACAAATGTACGCGATCAGATCCGCTTCTCTTTTGGCGCCAGCAATGCCTTCTAAACTTCTCTGCATTCCGGAGACTCTAACAACAGCTTCCTCAACCTCGGACAATACATATTTGTTATATGGGCCACCGCCTGTTTTACAATTTTCGTTTTTGTTGTGGCACAGTTTCTTCTTCACGTATGTTTTCAGGCTTTCTTCCATCCATGACAATCTTTGCGTGGTGGTCCAGAAGAATTCAAATTTTCTGTTAATTCTACCCAATGCGGTTCTAAAACCATTCGATCTCCCTTCACGAATCATCTGGCCATATCGTAGTGACACTCAATGAACTCGACCAAAATTGTATCTTGAGCATGATTTCCCCTAAAATATTTATTTGTAAGTGAAAATATTGGGAACAAACTTATAAAATACTCATTTCTTATTTGTTTTATTTTCGTCAGCCAGAATATTACACGCCACAACAAAAGACGATCACAAACAATACAAATAACAAATTAATTTTCCAAGGTTTTTTTTTGTTTTAGTTTATTTCATTTGGCCTGTATTGTTCTCTTAGTGCTATTGAAAATATAAAAGATTTAATAAAATAAATGTTAACTAAGCAAAAATTTAACGTTATTAAATTTTACAATAATCTTTGTTCAGAAGAAGTACTTTTATCAAAGTTTTTTGTGTTTATTGAACTAAAAATGTCAATTCCGATCACATAATCTAAAGTGGTTTCATTCCGACCAAATCTTTTGGAATTAGTTTTCTGGAGAAGCAAAATACAGAGTTGAAACCACTTTCGATCGAAATTGAGTTCTGTGACATGCCTGATAGTAGAAGAAATTCGCTTACACATAACTGATTATATTCTGTTATCTAAGTCTGATGAAAATAAGACAACATATGTGTGAGAAAATTGTTTCCACGTCTTTTTTATATGAAGACCAATATTTTAATTGCATTAAATTTATACCCAGTTATTCTTTTTTGTCAATTGTATGTTAATCACGCGTTCATTTTTGTAATTTTATATAAATTTGAACATAAGATTTAATATAGTGTTTGACCCTTTAGAATATGTTAAAATCAGAAAATGTAACCCGATTATTGCAACATTGGCTTTGAAATAAAAAATCGACATATGTTTTTAATTTAAACATACCTTTTTGGTACGTTAATGCGAGTACATATACTCGTACATATTTGCTCGCTTCAATTTCTGTACTTAACAAAGGATTCCATACAATTTAAAGAATTTTATATAGATTTATTGTGCGATTTCAATTTCCGTTACTAATACTTAACATCTCATTCTGTTTTTCTTAATTCAAAAAGAACATTTATAATTAAGTCTAACAAATATTTAGATCTATTTTTTTTACAAAAATTATAATTAAAACATTCAAAAACACACACAAAGAACAAAATAATCAGTAACAAGGAACATTTGTTGATAATCATTTTAAAGAGCTGTATTTCGATAAAATTTGTCAACGATTTTCTACAAAATAGTTTTTCAAATTAATATGAATATAAATATCTGTTTGCAGTAAATATATCTATTATTTCAAAACAGAAGTCCTCTTATTTTAGAGACGATTTAATTATCGTTTTTTTTACAAAGAAGTTTTACTTTTAATCACAAAGTTCATGATTGACATTTAAGATTAATTAAAAAGGAAAAATAAGTTATCGTATTTCTATCCCTAAGGAATTACACATAAATAGCATTTTTATGACATTAAGAAAAGTATTTAAGTATAAAGTTTTTGCTTAAAGTTTTATAAAAAAGGCTTACCGGACTGCATTATTGCTATTAGAATATCAATTCATAATGTAAACGTTTTCCAATTAAGGTACTGTACAGACAGGCACGATACGTCAAAATGAAACTTTGCGACAGTCGATCCTTTTACGCGGCATTCGGAGGTTTATTCACACTTAAGCATTTTGTTGCTAACGGTTTTCAGTAAAATTTTGCCAGAATTTTTTATTTCTTCACAATACAATTTTGATTTTTTATCTTTTGATATATAATTTATAAGAAATTATAATAGAAAAATCGATTTAAAATATTTAGTTTGTTTTGACAACATAATAAACGGTGCGACAAAAGGCAAAAACGCTGCCTGGACCGTTTTTTTTTTTATTTTGTCGCTGCACAGCCGGTGTGATAATTGCGTCGTGCCGGTGTGATTATTTTGTCCATAAGAGCTTGCGTAAATATATTTTTGCATTTAGTTGTGTTTTGTCGTTTCGCGCCGGTCTGAACACTACATCAAGGGTAGGGAAGGCAAGGTCGGTAAGGAAATTGCCTTAGGTTTGTTAGTATAGTTGCCTTTTAACGCCAAAAAGTGTCGAACTCCATATTGTGAAATTGTTTTTAGTAAATGCCCGAGGCAGAACAAACAAGTATTTACACTTTAATCATTTTCCGGTGAAATAATAATCATGCCTATTTTTTACATTAACAAATTCAAAGTTTATGGTTTTATTATGACAAAAACCGCACATGGCTCAAATTCGCCGATATAAACTCTTGTTGTTTGATTCTTTTTGATTGAAGGAGTCACCATCTGTTTACCTCTTATAATATTAAGCCACCTTGGAATATTCCTTCGCGCTCTCAATCATGGGAGACAATCCTCTACGAATGATTTTCTTTATTTGAGAAAAAGAATGCTTATCACCAAAGACGATAAACGGTTCAAGATGGGCGATATAAGCCTTAACAAGAAATCGAAAAACAGAGATGAATAAAAATCATTTTGCGAATGCTGTTTTCTTTTGTTGTGTTAAAAGTATTACAAATTATGTGGAAAAATAACCGGAGATTTTTTTTTTAAATAGCCAACACTCAGGGGATGCCCCCTATACATGCGGTGCATTGCGTTGGTGAGTGGAAAGTAAAGGATCGGAAGGGGAAAGAGGGAGTAATGATTATTGCCTTGAACTTCTGGATGTCGCAATTAGTGGGAAATACATTCGCCGGAAGTCGATTCCACATACGGACTGTACGAGCGAAAAACGAATTTGATCTGTAGTGTATGGTGCGGTCAACTGGCTCATCGATAACAAACGGGTGTGAATTCCTAGAAAGTCGCGTATCTCTGCCGAACATCCTCACGTCAGGAATTATTCGACGGATGTCTGATGAACACACACCATGAAAGTAACGATAGAACAGCGTCACGCAACCCACATTCCGACGATGCTTAAGGGAAACAATAGAGTTGGATACCCTACAGTAACCTATCAGCAACATCGTTCTTCTTTGAACACGGTCAAGAAGCTCCAAGGATGATTTTGGAGCACCAGCCCATATATGTTGTATTCCATCTTTGGCCTGATGTAAGTTGTATAGATATTGAAAAGATCAGAAGGAGCACCACTTTTAAAAGCCTATGCACTTGAGTGCTTCTTTCGAAAATTCGAATACATGTCTCGCTCAACGAGCGTCACATTGTATTTTCATGCCCAGAACATCGAGAGCTTCTGATTGTTTAATATCTGTACCATCGATAGAAATTGACGATATTGTTGGGTCAGCGAATCGCATGTGAGACAACAAGCAGCACTGTGTCTTACGTGCATTAAAATCTACTCTATTCGGAAATGGCCAGTAGATCCCGGTCAAGTGTCTCATCCATAATTCGCCTTTTGTCTTCAATATCTTGAAGACTCGGCCTACGGTCGAATGAATATGAATGACAGAGGTTACTATCATCTGCGAAAGAGTAGATTGGATTCACGGTCTGACCCAAAAGATCGTCAATGAAAATATGAAATAAAGATGGAGAAGTGACAGAGCCCTGTGGTACACCTGCGGTCAGCCTATGTGTGTTGGATGAGAACCCATCTACAACAACTCTAATAGTGCGATCTCTAAGAAAGCTCGATATAAATCGAGCAAACGTATTACCGACACCAAAAGCGATCAGCTTTGATATGAGTGCACCGTGCCAGACTCTACCAAAGGCCTTGGAGATATCTAGAGCCACGACCTTGCTCTCACCAAACTGGTGGATAGACCGACTTCAACGCTCCGACAAGAACGCCAACAGGTCTCCGGTAGAGCGATTTTTACGGAAGCCATACTGTCGATCACTTAGCAGGTCGTTGGTCTCTAAATACCTCACAAGATGTGGTTTACCAAATCGCAATTGGCCGATAATTCGTAGGATTATTGGCTTCACCCTTTTTAGGGATCGGCTGGACGTTTGCAGCCTTTCAACACGCTGGGAAAACTCCCGCACGGTAAGCAAGATTGAAAAGGTTGCGTAATGGACGGGCTAGCGTCGACGAGCACTTACATAGGACAAGTGCCGAAATGCCATCCGGACGGGGTATTTATTTACCTCGAGGTTATTGTACGTTTGGACGTAAACCACCTCGGTCGAATTTCATTTTCTAATTTAAATTGTTAATGATTTCCGGACAATATTGTGAAAAAGCAGATATCGATTGCATATGAGAACACGGCTTAAGAGCATTCAAACACGTTTGTGTCATCAGCTTAGTCTTAAGGGCAAACGTATTTGCTGGAAGTTCCAACAATTTCTGCATGAGTGTGAGCTTGCTGTCACAGTTGCGTGCATTTTTTTAAAATTCACTAAATTGTGCCATGGCTTTTTTCTATAGATAAAGAAGTTCAATGTACTTTGTCCGTTAAGCAGGATAGTAGGTTCGATCATGGAAAAAACATTAATCGCATTAAAAACAACTTATAAGTGTGATTTTGCCAAGATTTTTCGTCTGAAATAATTCATAATTTATGTGCCAGATATTAATAAAATACAGTTTCCTTTCCTTAAATTCGCAACGCATGAAATAATTTTTTCGGTCTAGTTCAAATAGTGGTTTTTTCTTATGCTTTTCTCAAGAGAATGTAAAATAAGGGTTTTTTTCTATCTATAAGTGTATATAGCTGGTTGTAAAGAGAAATATTTTCCAATTCCATTCCTCTTTTCCTTATTTTAGATCATGTCGTACGTCAATGCATAAAATAAATTTACAATTTTCCGCCTATTTCAAATACATAGTTTTCTTTTTCGTATAAACAGATGACGCTATCCCAAAGAGAATGTAAAATAGGCGGCTTTACCTCTTTATTTATAACTAAGTAACAACTATGTAACAACAACTAAATAAATCTAAAGATTAGATGGAAACAAATTTTAGATTAAGCCTCGATAACAAGACTGTATACTCGTAATAGTCTAGTGTTAAGTTAAGTCATCAAGCCTTATACACGCAGAGAAAAGATATGGTTACACTATGGTCACCGCAACAATAATATGTTCTCTACAATAAAAACATGCTCGTCGCAACTATAGTATTGTTTTTTGAATTTCATTTTGACAACAGTATGATTGCGACAATATACTATTGTTGAAATGTAACAATAGTATTATTGCCAAATTTAGAAATGAAAATGTGGTTGTAGCTACCATATAAACATGGTTGGTGCAACAAAAGTATTGTAGTTTAAAATTTACTTTAACCATAATATGATTACGGCATTCATGCGGTTTGGTTGCGACTATGAACATAACAAAACAGGTTTTATAAAGCATACATGTATGTGTGGGCGTATGTTTTTTGATATACCAATAACACATGATACAGTGAATGGTTGTTGTCCATTAAAAAAACAACTACAATTGCAAGGTAGTTCGAGGGATTTTCATTGTGTTTACTTTGTTCGGTTAAATACTCTACTACCGACTGGTTCTCGTTTTTAAAAATCTGCCTGCACTTAAACATTCGTTTCTTGGGGTCTACGGATGGTGAAGTAGCATTTTCCCCTGCTGGCAACTAAAAGTATTTTCGACTACCGTTGGAATATATATTTTTGTTTCTTGAATGAAATGTTCAATAAAAACATGGCCGCAATTCTGGCTATTTACTTATTGTAATGCAATTTAATATTACTGGCTTGATAAAAATCTCTATTTTTGAATAACAACAATACCCAATCCTAATAAATAATTTTGAGGATCATTGTATGGTTGAGTGAATCATACTATGGTTGTAGCGATCATAGTATGGTTGCGTGTGAATCATACTATGCTTGTGAAGATCAAACTATTGTTGTATGAGAAAAATACTATGGTTGTGAGGATCATAATATGGTTGTGGAAATTATAGTATAGTTAAGTGGAATTCATACTATGGCTGTGTGGATCATAGTATGGTTGTGTAGTTGTAGTTGTAATGATCATACTATGGTTGTCTAAGAAACATACTATGGTTGTGAGGATCATAATATGTTGGTGAAGATAATAGTATGGTTGAGTGTGAATCATACTACTGTTGTGGGGATCATAGTATGGTTATGTGTGAATCATACTATTGTTGTGAGGATCATAATATTGTTGGGCCACAACCATATACCCAACAATAGTATGATCCTCTCCGAATATTGTCACCCCAACCATACTTTTTTTCTGCGTGTATTTGCATACAAATTACTATCGAGTATTAAGCATAACTATTATTTAACATGAAATAGGCAATTTTGCCTGATTTTAACGACGTTGAACTTATAACTGCTTTTTCACATCTTTTCTGCAGCGATTTACATATTTTTTTATATGGAAATTGACACATTTTCACAGGTGTTTTTGTGTACACATATGTGACAGCGCATATAGAAAGGGACCTAAGGGTAAAAAATCAATTTTCACTTTTTTTTGATGTGGACAACATCTGAGCATCGAATGAGACCAATCCCACGCCCCAAAATTGTTCCTCCCAGAGATATGCGCGTTTTATGAAAGTGATGGTACCCCAAAGATACACGTATTTTAATCTTTAAAATGGCTCTCCTGAACAAAACTGATTTTTACCCTTAGGTCACTTTTTATTTTGCGCATCACTGTAAATGTTTGAAATTATCTACATTTCCGATTTACCTTACGTTGATAAGATCCCGAACACATCCATGTCGCATAGCAAAAGACGAATGAACCCTCCCAACGTTTGGAAGTTTCTTGCATCTTCCATTCAAATACGTTACGCCTAAGTCACTTCCAGGCGGTAATTGGAAGATAGTTTGAATTTTACAGGAACAATTTACATTACAGTCGTCTTACAATCATCCAGAAGGCAATTGGAAGATTGTTTACAATACCAGTCAGTATATATAAAACAATAGCAACATTATGCACTTCTGCCAAAGTCGCAGTGACCGCGAAATAAAATTAGAATCAAAAATAACTTTCAAGAAGCCACTAAGAAGTGGCTCTTTGTAGTTACGCAGATGTGACTTCTTGACATTAACTCCGGGGGGTACAACTTCTCTATATAGAAGACACTTCTGCGATGAAAAACTGGTATCACAGGCGATGAGTTTCAACTCCTAAGCGTCGATAGAAAATGTTGGCAGGGAAGTTTCCTTGTCGAACAAACACAATAGTCTAGCATATAAACATGTTATTTTTTGTAAAAAAATAACTTGTTTTAATATTTTTTTCCTATGTAATTTTATAACAAAAAAAGATTGAAACTTGTTTTTTTAATGATATTTGCCAGAAAATGTTGGTTGCGAAGAATACTGCATGTTTAGAAAGTACTTGTGAAAACCACTTTCCAACACTTCCATTTTTTATAAATAGGTGGCATCGCTATTTATAAAAAGACAAGAATTTAGAACATTATTTAAGTTGGCGTTCCATATGAAAAACATGACAAAGGGCTGTTTGCCATACGGCATTCGCGTTTGCGAACGAAATTTCGCAATTTCATCTGAAAATCTATTACAATTACATACACAATGGGATTAATTAATAAGCTAACGATCGAGGCTTGTGCGAATGCCGCATGAAGCCTTGAAGTAATGTCGTTCACGTTTAAAACATGATTCGTCATTTCTATCAGATTTTTGTTTTGTGAAACAAAAGACATGTAAAAAATTTCGCAGGGAAGTGAGCAAAATTGTTACATTTACATGCTGTACATCGGTAATAACTCAAAAACAATTTCCACTCCAATTTTACACAATAGAGTTTGACACATTTTCGCACGAAGACGAACTCATTTAAATATTACAGAGTTGCATTCTCTTTAGACTTGCCACATTGTTTAAATTTTCCTATGCATAAATACATCTACACTTATTGCTACGAATTAATTTTAGCCAATAACGGTTGCGTTAATGCGCTATTTGTTGACGCTGTCTGATGATTTTTGTGATTATGATGATTGCCCGTTGTCGTCGTTGTTGTTCCGCCCTCATCGGTTATGGAAATAGTGGGAGATTTACAATCACTTTCATCTTCTTGATTATTTGATGAGTTCTTCCTTAGAAACTGTTGGACATTTCTACAATTGTTGGCTTTGACATAGTTATTAATTGGACTAAATGGGGCGTTGCTATTATTTGAACTTTTTATAGAATTCACCGTCGAATTAATGGGCGCCTGATGTTGGCATTTCTGAGCATGAAGACTATTTTCTCCTATCTCACTATGATTTATAAGAGGATGATGATTAGTATAACTGTCGCCATTCATTGGAGGCATTATCACCATAGACTTTCTGTCAAAATTTATCGCAGTGTCTCTACCCTCCTGACGCATGTCCGTAATTTTTGCTTGCGCTGCTGCCTCAGCTTCGGCCTCGCCTTCATTGTCTTCATAAACATTGGAGGTGACCAAATTTTGGGTCTCTTCGGGACTTTCGTTAACATTAAATTTAATGCGCGTCGAACTACTTAAACTTGCCGTGTCGCTATTATTTATCAGACTGGAAATTGTGGGTGATGTTTTCAGTCTCATCCTCGAGGCTGTCGGTTGCAATAACCCCGACAGATTGGAATTCGATTGTGTCGACAGCTGTGTATAGCTGTGTTTGGGATTATTGTGGGTTTTCAATGTGCCCGACAGGGGCAAACGGAAATTGGCCATTTCCCAGCATCCCTCCTTGGGATCTTCTTTCAGAGACCGGCTGCTGTAAATATCACTTTGTGGTGGGGAGAGCTTAACGTTGTTCATGGCTTCAAGATAATTGTAAAAATCATCAGTCTTAAAATCATTACCATTCAATTTGGGCGATGACGAGGATATCTTCCGTTTGACACGCAAATTGGGGGAATTTTGTCGGCTCACCGACAGATCCATGTCTAATTGTTGCTGCAGCTGATATGGTGGCAGGAATTGTGCGGCATCTGAGTATTGCTTGTGCAACAAGCCATAGCGGGGTACCTGCTTCAAGGAAGATCTTCGAGAGAGCATGAGTTTTTGGGGTGAAATGGGTGACTCGACCTTTTGCACCTCACCCTCCAGCCAGTATGTTAACATCTCGCCTTTACCTTTCATGGGTACAAAACCGCGTTTAGTTGTTATGAATGTGCCAAATTCGTCTAAAGCTAATTTTGTTTTCTCGCTTATGTGAATCTTTAAAGCTTCTCCATTTGACTCCATGCGAGACGCCGTATTTACTGTATCTCCAAACAAACAGTAACGAGGCATTTTTAAGCCCACGACTCCCGCAACACAAGCTCCTGAATGTAAACCGATTCGAAGCTTCAATCGATCATTAGGCCGGTGGTGAATCTTGAAATTGTGCACCGCCTCCAGAAGAGCCAAAGCCAATCGTGCTATTTCTCTGGCATGTTGATTGCCATTGCGTATGGGCAGGCCGGATACAACCATGTAGGCATCACCTATAGTTTCCACCTTATAAACATCGAAATTCTCCACAATCGAATCGAAACACGTATAGAGATCATTCAGAAACTGTACAACCTGCATTGGTGTACTCTCCGCCGATATAGCCGTGAAACCAACAATATCTGAGAAATAAATTGTTACTTGATCAAATGTCTCGGCCACCACCGGCTGACCACTTATAAGTTGGGCTGCCACACTTTGTGGCAATAGCTGGTAGAGCAACTTTTCGCATTTTTTCTTTTCCTCAATATAATCTTGAGTACGTTCTTCCACTAATTCTTCCAGATTGTTAGCGTACTGTTCCATACGTTTGAGTAGATTGTCCACTATATGTCCTGTTTCGTTATCTCTGAAAAGACGGAAAAGAGAGGAAAAATAAATTAGGCTAAGAGAAGTGATTTGTAGTGCTTCACTTTGTGGACTGATTACTTAAAACGAAATGTCAAGGTGAATAGGTCGTTCACAACTCTCAATAATGTATGTGCAAATTATGCCAAGTAAACCTTGTTGTTGTACTAATTTTTTGTTTAGAATAGCTTACGTTATCATGAACTATACTAAAACGACATTTGCATATACGAACGATATTCCCTAGTTTTCATTTTAATAGGATTTCCGCTGTCAATTTTCCTTTAAATTGTAATAGAAACCCGGAGCATTTCGTTCGTATATGCAAACTAAATCCGCATCCGTTGGAACCTGTTCGCATATGCAAACTAAATCCGCATCCGTTGGAACCTGTTCGCATATGCAAACTAAATCCGCATCCGTTGGAACCTATTATGCTATTTACACACGAGGCTACCGTTGCAGCAATACAACCATATTGAAGCGAATGTTGCTTCATGTTCAGCAGTGTTGCCACGTGTTTTGTAAACAAAAACATTATAATTTATTTATTATACTATATAATTTATATTTTATAAAAATATGTGTGGATAAATCTTATACGGATAATATATTTTATTAAAAATATTTACGGATAAATTTTTTACTTTTGAAGTCGTCGACATTTAAAAGATGTCGATATTACCGTTTAATTAATTTCGTTTAAAAATCTATTACCATTTGAAAGGAAATTGACATTCGAAAATAACAATATTTGAATCCGGTATTCGCATATCCTCAAGAATTCTCAAGATTTCATTTTTTAGATATTGGTTGACAATTTTCATACAAATTTTGCATGAGATACGGTGAATGTGGATATCATTCATATATGGGAATAGTAACGTTCTTTTTGCTTATACGAATGAAATCCACATTTACATTATGCCATGCTTCAATCGAATATTCAGTTGAAATGTAAATTTATTATATTTCTTCCTAAAATCTATTCCAATTTGTATGGAAAATTACAGCCAAAACCCGGAGCATTTTGTTCGTATATGCAAACTAAATCCGCATCCTTTGGAACCTGTTCGCATATGCAAACTAAATCCGCATCCGTAGGAACCTATTATGCTATTTACACACGAGGCTACCGTTGCAGCAATACAACCATACTGAAGCGAATGTTGCTTCATATTCAGCAGTGTTGCCACGTGCTTTGTAAACAAAAACATTGTAATTTATATGGCAATTACGTTGAAATCCAAACTGAAATCTAGGTGAAGTGTATTTCGTTCGTATATGCGAACAAGGGGTTAAATAATTTCAATGGCATGCAATGCAATTTAATCGTATTTTCTATAGAAATCTATTACAATTTGTGTGGAATTTGAAAAACCAAATCGATAAAAAAGAATGTTTAATCGTGGCACACTAACCATTACACGTTCTCGATTTTTCAATATGCTTCTTCTTTACAATAATGAAAAAACCAGCATTCAATTTTTTTTATCCACTTTTGTTTGATCACAATCACAAGAACTCAAAAAATGTAAATTAAAACACCAAAAACACAGAACACACTAAATTTGCACACTTTAAATGCAAAGAACTGCTCTCCCAAAATTATTGTTGTGTTTCTTAAAGTTTTTGAGAGGCTCTCAAAAACATTTTGTAAAACCAAAGACGTTTAATTGTCTAAGATGGTCAATGCAAGCATTATCGAGAAATCGAAAAACAGAGATGAATAAAAATGATTGTGGGAAAGATATTTTTCGTTTTCAAAGTGTGCGAGTTAAGTGTTTTCTGTGTTCTTATATTACAATTTTCACTTTCTAGTGTTCTTGTGGTTGTGTAAATACGAATGTCGAAAAATTAAATCCGAGAATTTGTGGGTTACTGAAGTGTCTTTTTCTACATTATTGCAAAGAAGAAGCACATCGCC
The DNA here is from genome assembly GCA_963513945.1 of Hydrotaea diabolus. Lineage (NCBI taxonomy): Eukaryota > Metazoa > Arthropoda > Insecta > Diptera > Muscidae > Hydrotaea > Hydrotaea diabolus. The sequence continues at coordinate 27,898,316 of OY740716.1, read as the reverse complement.
CATCTTGTACAATTTATCGTCTTTGCTTCGGTCGGGCCGAAGCTTTTATGCTCTCGAACAGGGATTGCGTTCCCGTATAGCATTGGAGAAAATGGTTGATGGGTAATGTTCGAGCGGACCAATAATTAACCAAACTTATGTACCATTGACTCCAATTCAGCCAAATCTAAATCTAAAAATTACTTTCATTGTTACATAGTTTAAATTGCACGAATTCGATGGCATCTGCGAATGTCATATACGATTTTCAGGCAAAATCACAACAATTATATTAACTGCATTTATCTCGGCTAATGCATCAAAACAAAAAAGTTCTCTGAACAAGGTGTTTATTCACCGCAGGTGTAAAAGGCAAGAAAATTGAGTAAAACTATCTAATGCGGCGCTTTTGTGTGCATGTGTAAATAGGGTACATATATTAAATCATGGTACAATAAAGAAGGTAGTGTCATGTAATCAGCTGATTTACATTTTTTCTAGTAGCAATTAATATATTTGAATTTACAATTTTACTTATCTAAAGACAGTTGTTGAAGTGTATTAAGTTGAAATTCAAGCATTCACAAAAATTATTTTTTGGCATTCTATTTCAAGTGACTTTGACAGTAAAAAGAACTATTTATTTGTTTTTGGGGAAGTGGTCATATCCTGTTTATTGTACCATGTATAAAATAATTTTATATTTGCCATTCGAACTTACTTGTTTATATTTCTGATAATCGACTTCAGTGTATTGAAATCTGGTCTATCGACAGGATCTTCGGACCAGCATTTCTGCATGACCCCATTAATTTCCTTGTAATCGTGGGGTATATCAACCACCTGAGGTCGGAAGGGTTGCTGCGTTTGATGCGGATATCCTTTGACCAAATAAATAATTTCTGTAAATAAGACAAAAAAATAAAACGTTATAAATACCAATTTTTAATAAAAACAGGACCCCTTTTAAAGGTTGCCGTTTTGTTTATATGTGCAGCGTTTCTTAGACTCTTGAACAATCCCCCTCCTGCTATAAACCTTTAAAACGATCCAATAACGGGTAATAAATTATTAATTTAATAAATGTCCTGTTTTGTCAACATACAAATTATGCCCTTTGTATGTGAGTAAGCGAAATTAATTGTTTGCGGCTGTTGTTGGTTAAGGCGGATTGGGAATAACGCAAATTGGGAGTGAAATATCCATTTTTATAATTTCGTCCAAAAATCTATTAAAATTTGTACGGAAATTTACATACGAAATGAGTTGAATTTGAATTTTGTCAATGGCATGGGCGAATGGCGTATAAGGAAATTATAAATATTTCCTAATACGCGTAAGAATGCCGTGACGCCTGCAGTTTTTAAATGCATTGATGAGGAGTTTCAACACGTTTTTAGCAATTATTATGGCACATACCTTATAATTTATAGAAATTCCGAAAACTGGATTTGTAATGCCTACTAGAACAAAAATATATAGGCCTACGTTTTGGTTTTTAAAGAGAATCTCAAGATATAAATTCGCTGCATTATTGATCAAAAAGGTGGCCAAGTAGAAAGAAAATATAAGTATTTTGATAGTTTTTGTGCACTTATCCCTCTTTCATTGCTGCAACCGAGTTCTAGAAGTACTGTGTACTATGAATATTTAGAAATTTCAGAATACAGAATTTTAGTTATAGCAAAAAAAAATCTCGGCTATGGCTAAAAATTTTGTCGAAGTCACCAGTGCATCGAAGCTATATCAGGAAAAATAATAAATATCAATACTATAAGCGGTTTCTGAGCTTCATGTTCACGAGAGGGAGGTAGGTCAATATTAAACTCAAACAGAGAGTAAAAATATATTTTCGAATGTTTTCCAGTGCAAAAATGGATGTATTGATGTCCCATTTGCATATACAAATTAAATCTATTACAATTTGTATAAATATAAGTATTGACAGCATAAATCCGAAAAAATTAAATCCTGTGGATTTTGTTCTTATACGTGAACACTGTATTAATATATTTCATTTTGGGAATGCTGTTTTTGTGTTTAAAGTGTGCGAATTTAGACTTCCTAGCGTTCTAGTGATTGTGTACAAACGAATGTGAAAAAATAAACTCCGAGAATTTGTGCGACACTGAAGTGTGTTCTTCTTCTTCGTATTACAAAGAAGGAGCACATCGCTGTTCTTTTACAATTTATCACCTTTAGTTAAATATAACAATGACTTTTTAACGATTTTGTCGGAAACAATCGATATAAGGCCAGTTTGGTCGGTTTTTAGAAAATTTTTGGTCGAATAAACATTATCCAGTGGCAACAACAAAATACAATATATACAACAAAATACGAAAAATACAATTATAAAACATCTATAAAAATTAAATTATTATTTTGTTTTAAAATCACATAAAATATAATAGTGGTCTTCGTGGAAATTGTTTGTAAGTTTAAATTTAGCAATTATTAAAAAAAAATTCTTTAGAATTTTAATTACAAAATTTCTTAAGCTTAGGTTTTCAGACCTAAGCTTAAGAAATTGGTTCACGGTAAAAAAAAAATAATCGCCAACCAAAGACCTATTCATGTTAAATAACACGCATTAAGGCGCCCATGCATTAGACATTAAACAAGTTTCGTACAACTGCGAAGAATGTGCCATATTTGATCAAAAGATATTTCATAGTAAAATGAAATAAAAATTTTACATTTGAAATGAAATTTCAAAATTTGAAATAAAAACTTAACAGAGAACTCCGTACTGGTCTTTAGTGACAAATAAAACCCATTGGCCGATAAGTTCTTATGAAGTTTTTACTTTGGCAATACCATAGCATATCTGTAATGTGGCTAATTGCAAACAAGGTAATTGAGACAACAATTTGTGAATGTCATAGAGGGATGCCACGAAAATGGCCAATACTACAGTGTGTCCGCCGGGAAAATATACTACTTTGCTTTGTCGCCATTTTGGTAAACATTAGTTTTGACAGTTCATATTTGGCAATCGTGAAGTAGGGACGTGGCAAATTTATTATGGAAAATGATTCGATAAATCGTTAATCATTTTATCAAAATCAATCATCGATCCTGTGACGATGGGCTCGCGTTTGTGAGGCTAACTGAGGCGGAGATTTATCTGATATTGTATTCCATACATAATTGCCGACATTAAATAAAACATTTATCAATATAAGATCCAGTCTCTTTCAATTAATTAAACAATTAAAAACAATCAAAATAGTATACCTTTCCGACGAATACCCTGTACATGAGTTTAACAAGAAATTTTGTTCAACGTTATTTTTTTTATCATTTTCATCATACATTCCATTGAAATATTCTTTAATTTTGTTAGTATTACATAAATAATAGCAGTATTTTGTAGTAGTATGACAAAAAAACAAGCTGCTCTGAAAACATTAAAAATTTCTGTAAAACTTTGATTTGGCAACGTTGTCTGCTGACATCTACAAAAACGTTACGCATTACAATACCGTACCTTTCGAAGCATCAAAAAACTGCTTTATAAGCGGGTGAGTCTTACAAAAGGGTTTGTTAGTTTTCAAATAAAACACGACTAGTCTGTTGTATTTTTTATAGCAGAAGCGTTTAAAACTCCAATTAGTCTTGACGGTTGATTCTGCAACCTGCAGAAGGCTACCGTCGTCAACGGTCAAACTGTAGTTATCTGCCTCTAACGCATGCAAAATGCAACCCTCAACTGAAATAGCTGATTGCCTACCGTCAACCGTCAAGACTAAATGGACCTTAACTGTAAAAGCTTAAGTGTACATGGGCCTTGAAAATGATTTCGCGTGCGTTGTTCTTTTATAAATAGGACCTTTTACACTGACAGGCTGAAGAGAAGTTCCCCATTTTTTTTGCAACTCTGGTAACTATGATTTTGTGCTTGAAAAAGTTGTTGACACATTCCACAGTTTTTAATTGTTAACTGTTTCGGTCTTTAAATTAATCAAGGTTTCGGTCTTAAAACCGCCAAAAAAATTGATCAAGGTTTTTTAGGATTTTCTAGTGAATGCAAACGATTTTCTCCTGCCGCATAAATTGTTGCAGTCGTATTTCATGCAGCTGCAATGCTCTGCATTCTGTCAACAATTAAAGGTGAAACCAAAGTTACGGCAGCAAAGGCGAAGGCAGCGCCGCCGGCAATGCTTCTGGCCACTAAAACGAAAAGAATCCTTAAGATGTGTAAATAACATTGCCTCTATCAAATTCCCGGATGCCACAGCAGAGCGGCAAAACATAAGCACTGAAATCCACATGCAGAGCAGGGAAAGACGAATGAAAATCTCATTTACATTAATGGGGGATAATTGGAAAGGTAGTGGGTGGCATGGTAATGCTACGTCTGCTTTGAGCTTATTCCATTTCGATGATATTCCCCAGGAGCGTGTAACAATATGTTGCAAACAAAAGCTACAGCAATATCAGGGAAATACTCAACGTGACACCGGAGCTGTACCGCAAGCACAGTCGTTTCATTGGTATCAGTGTCGACGTTGCCTTGATCATCCGCCAACACAAGAACGATTGCAGCAACCACAGCGCAACCATCAGCAGCACGAACTAGAACATCACATATACTGTCAAATGCATAAAAGCAAAAGGTTGCTTGTTGTAAGCCAACCAAATAATTCTGACCCTGCTTCAACTTCCGCGCCACATCATAAGCTACGCGAACAGCAGCAACGACCTCAACACTTTTCTCATCGTGATGCTAATACGAAATGTCATAAAAATGCCAAAAATCAAATGTATTCTGCTACAGAAACTACATGTGCATCTGCCTTCAGACAGCCAGTGACGCAACTTCATGCAAACCCTATTACATGGCCAACGGCACAGACAGCGGAAGCAACTTCACATATTTCCCGAGAAATGCATAAACAATATCCTAATCATCATACCTGTCGACATCAATATCGTCGTCCTTGTCATTATGGCACTCAGTTGACATCGTTATCGCTAGCTTGTAGACATCACATTGTGCTGCCACGATGCCTACAAAAGGTGCTGTGTATTTTTGAAGTTTTACCTCCATGCAAATCGCTATGGCTATCGCCCGAAGCAACACGGCTCCACATAAATAAAGGCACGTTGACGCAATCAAAGGGGAACCATGGCCATCCAAATTTGGCTCAAAACAAAATTTCCATACATTGTAAGTATTGAACTCTCCATTACCACTTCCTAGTAACGACATTCTTACATTTACAATGTGTCGGTTAGATTCTAGTCCGCTATACCAGGCAGTCTGATTTTGAAATGATAATTTATCAAAAACAAATATCTGCTAAATCTTAAAAATTCGAGCAACCATTTGACTAAGGCGGAAAAGTTTTTCGTCCCCTATGGTCTATAAATCTGACACAATCCAAAATAAATCTTTAAAATTAGTTCATATTTGGATTCATATGAACATTTGCTTAAAATTGAGTTTGCCTAATGTCCTTTTTCATCGTCGATTAGTTGTATCGACTGAAGCTTTTGGGACCCAGGCTTCATAACTCCGAGTCCTAATTTCAGTGTCCCAATTTCAGAAAATTGATTCACACTTGTATTTCCAAAGTGGGCCGCTGTGGTATGGCACACAACTAAACCCAGACGAAGTCTAGCATATTTGGAAATAAGGTTAGTCTTAGGTTCGGTTAACTAGAAGTAACAGTCTGTACAAGCAGACTTAGGTAGCTTGTATAGTCTATTATTATACCACGCCTTAAAAAGCTCTTGAGTTGGCCAATATCGATGACAACCAATTAAGCTAGATCCCTTTAGAGTTACAAACCTAAAATATATCCCCGCCTGATCGCCAGGGCACGTACAGATGAGCTGTCGAATGGATTCCTCCTAATCCTCACAGTTTCTGCTGCAGTAGTCGTAAGCCGCTTCTTTCAGTCGCACTGCATGCCTACCAGGAAGACGTCAGGTCTTGATAACGCCAGTTTTCAAGAGCGTTTTACATCAAGTCGGGGCCATGAATGCCAGGGAATGTATGTCAGGCGATAACATGTCTGGTCTAGCTCACTTGAAGAGTTAAAGGTTAAAAAAGCTTTTTATAGAGCATAATATTTTGAATTCGGTCAATATTTTCTTGTCCACTCGTTGCGGTTGTGACCGCAGTTCTGTCTGCAAAGATCTCGGCCTGAAAGTTGCCAGGAAAACGAGTGTTCAAAAGTAAATGCATCTTGTCTAGTTTCCTTGGGAGTTCTTCAGATACTCTACTGTGTTTTGTGTGGAAGTCAGTTTTCCTTCCTAAGTCTTTCGGCGTTGGATGTGTTTGGTACCGAGCTGCACTAGTCCAACCAGGATTTCCACTGGGCCTTCTTCAAAACTCTCTTAAATTTTCTAAGTTATCCCAATTCTGTGAAGCTCTTGCAGACTTGGCCTTGTTAAAAAGGCTAATACAGCATTTCCTAAAATTTTACTATCTCTATGGAGCACCATCACGGTCGTTGCTTGCCCCTACTTTTAGTCTTGGGACATAAAGCTTGACGCGAGAAGTCCAACGCAGTCCTACTGCTAAATATTCACCGTGGTTCGGGTATTTATATCAGGCTTTAGTGAAATGGACATTTTATAACTGAGTTAAACAAAAACTAATACGAGCATAGCGATGATCTAAGGAGCTATGAATGTCTACGACTTTATCTTTTAGGTCCTCGGAATTTGGAATCAAATTATAAAGTTATTAATGTGTGCTTCGTTATTTTCGAACATCACGCCAGGCCATCAAGTCCCAATTTTAATCGCAGCTAGAAAATACATGTCCATTTTAAACAGTCGCGCAATTATATTAACTCTTAGTGGCCATTTGCCAGAATGAACATAAGTAAATCGAGTCTTTTATGACCGTGGTAGGTGGGTACCGTGTTTTGAATCACTAGAACCCAAAGGTCCAACAACCATGTCCACTTTGGAAGTGTAAGTCGCGCCTCCGATCCAAGTTTGTCTACAAATAATAGAGATATGTTGAGCAGTTTCTCAAATCAAAAAGTGTATTTTTGTAATGTGATGTTACTTTTGGTCCCTTAAAAAGAAACATTTTCGCCTCAAGCCGATTTCGCCCACTTCCTGTCTAATGTAGCTTATAAACAAAGCTTTCCTTAAGATAATCATGTCATAGAACGCCTTGGTGGAAAAAGGTCTGGACTATAAGACCGAATTCTTTCTTATTCGTTTAGTCATTAAAAATTCATTTTCTATTTCCCTACCGTTGCCATTGTCTTTATTTTCTCAAATTTAATTTATGTTAATGAAGTGTTCCTTAATTTCATCGTCTTTTAACGTAATTTTTGTTTGTAACAATTCTCCACCCTTTTGCTTGTCAGCGAATTCTCAACCGAATCCTTCGGACCGTGATGTAATTTTTGGCAATGCCGTTAAAAGTTCTGGAAAAAGTTGCGGTTGGAGAAAATCACGTATTGAATGGTTGCAACAACTGGAGGAGTAGTGACGGTGAGTTAGTTGTTCAAGCACTAAATAGTCTAAGGAGCATCTGGGGCGGAGTATTAAAGGGGTTACCAAATAAAGCAGCATCATCTGTATAAATGTGGCCACAAAGACGTGCTTTCATTGTCGCAGTAGTCAATAAAATCGATGAACAAACTTAAAGATTTTTTTTTTAAAAGATAGGAAAAGAACCTTACGTCTTTCTGTTTTCATTATGGTAAAATTCCAAGGCAAATTGGTCATAGTAATTAAGCGGTAGTTAGAGAAATAAAAATTCAGCAGCGTAAACAATTTAAGGAAATGTGATTGTTACTTTTATTTCGAGCATTCATTAGAACATTCTTAAATAACGAAATTGCATTCAAAATTCCTAAATCGGACACGATTTTTTTTAAAAATATGTTGTCCTAAAACGAACTAGGTTTTCTTTCAGATAGCTTTGTCCTAAAAGGACAAAGTTTTCTCTAGGGCAATACGTTGTCGTTAAGCGGTCATGGATTTCTTTAGGCACAGTTCTATTCAAATTTTGTTTCTTTAAACCCCTTGTCGAAAATGGACAATATTTTTTTTAACCCCCTCCTTCGAAATTGTCAAGGTTTTCTTGTCCTAAAGCGGACAAGGTTTAGTTTAACCCGAATGTATGCTAAAACGGACAAGTTTTTCTTAAAGAAAGCGTTGTTTTTAAATGTTTATCGTTTTCCTTATGAAAACTTTGTTTAAAAATCGACAACGATTTCTTGAACAATGCTCTGTTTAAGAAGGCAGTCACGAAACGCACAAGGTTTTTTTTAAGAATCATTGTCATCACATTCGTATGGACAAGGTTTTTTGCAATAAAATATTGACCAAGTTTTCTTAATGAAAACTTCCTCTAAAAATGGACACGGTTTTCTTATAAAAAATGTTATCCTACAGCGGTAAATTTTTCAAGTTACTAATAGGGTTATCCATAAAAAAAACAGTGTCCTTAACACAAGGTTTAATTGCCTAATGTAAGTTTCTCGAAGATAACCTTGTCTTATAACGGTGTAGGTTTTCTTTAAGCAACTTTGTCACAAATATTGACCAAGTTTTCTTAATGAAAACTTCCTCTAAAAATGGACAAGGTTTTCTTATAAAAATGTTATCCTACAGCGATAAATTTTTCAAGTTACCAACAGGGTTTTCCATAAAAAAACAGTGTCCTTAACACAAGGTTTAATTGCCTAATGTAAGTTTCTCGAAGATAACCCTGTCTTATAACGGTCTAGATTTTCTTTAAGCAACTTTGTCCAAGATAGGAACAGGACTATCTTATAAAAAAACGTTGTCCTTAACGGACAAGTGTTTTTTTTTTTAGAAAAACGTAATCCTAGAGTTTCTCAAAGATAACTTTGTTCTAAATAGTAAACTATTTTTGTTGTTGTAAACGATGGCAAGCAATGTAATCACTTCCAACTTCATTTGAACATTTGGACTGTTAAACTAAATTCGCCACTTTCTAATTCATACAATTTGGAGTCTACCGCCACCTAGTGCTGCAAAAAAGTTCAAAAAGTTTTTATACATATTTCGCTATAATTTCGCTAGTAATTTCTATTGTGTAACAACCGCTTGCAGGTTGTCAACGTCCATCAAGTGGTACGAGTATTGAAAGAGCAAGTAGAGCTGGAGGAATCAACACACTTACCTCAACACACTAACTAACCTAACTGGTCCTAACAGTCTAGGCAGACAAAACACAAACGTGGTGGTCTTTTAAAATCAATAGACGTGAATGTTATTCTACAAAGAGTAGAAAGTGACAACGGCAATTTTGGTATGAATTACTAATGGGTGATAAAAACATAATTGGCGTTCACATGACGATTTTTAAGAACGTGAACAAATGGTGGTGACAGGACGACTTCACTTAGCAAAGCTAGTGAACATAATTAGGATTCGCACTTAGACATCTATGAAATATTCCATTACAATTAGATACCACCTCCCGACAAACACGGAAATACTTTCCAAGGAATCGCTTTTCATGTACTTTCAATGGATGTAGTAGGACTTTATGACAACAAAAGATCAAATTTAATCTATTTCTAAAAAAAAGTGGTTCCGGGTGCACATAGAGGATAGCATCTTTATGATTGGACTATTGTTAAGGCTCTGGAATAGCATTTGTTAAAATCTCTTATTTTTTCTACTTATTTTTTCTATTTTTTTTTTGTTTTCCCTATCCTCTCCTTTTTTGTAATAAACCCCTCCCTTCACCCACTAATTTTAGGCTAGTTAAAAGCATACTTTTAAGCTAATTACTTTTAGAATATTTCACTCCTAAGACCACTTTAGCCTCGGGAGCAAGGGCGAACACACTTATCAGATCTACATACAAATTAAAAATATTTCTATACACTGCAAAGGCTTGGTGACAATACATTATAGTCATAAGCAATTTCTTGTTCATAGATCTAGTATATGTCTGTCATTGTTTTTGAAAAAAGTCTCAATAAAATAAACTAAACTATTTCTAAAAATATATGTATAAACTTAGTAGAAATGTCCGCCTTTTGCCTTTACACACGCCTTAAGTCGCACTGGCCAATCGTCAATAGCTGCACGAACCTCGTCCATTGGAAAATTGGTCACAGCTCGAACCAAAGCAGTCTTAAGAGATCCAATGTTGGGGTATCTTTTGTGACAAACATTGTCCTCGAAAACCGTCCACAATTTGTAATCCAATGGGTTCAAATCTGGACTGCCTGAGGGTCATTCTTCAGAAGAAATGAACGCTGGCAAATTGTTTCGAAACAAGGCCTGGGACGTTTTAGCCTTAAGGGCCGGCGCAGAATCCAGCTGGAAAGTCCATGGGTGGTTTTGGAACAGGAAATTGTTAAGAGGCTTCACAACAGCTTCCAAAGCGGTTTCTTGGTAAACTTTGGCCGATGTTTTGATTCCTTGTTCGCAGAAAAGCAGGTCAGTAAGAGACACCCCACCATCGTAAGAGACACCCCACCAAACCATGACTGAAGCTGGGTGATGACCCTTTTCCACCCTTGGGATCAGTTCAGATGTTTCCGTAGATGACCGCGCATACACTCTATCATTTTGCTTGTTAAATTTTTCCTGACCGGTAAACATTTTTTCATCGGCGAGCACAATTTTTCTGTGAAAGTTATCAGCATGCTTCACCAAAAGACGTTTGCATTTTTTAATTCTAGACTTCTCAAGACTTTTGTAATGATTCGACTCATGGATTTTTGCGTGATATTCATCTCACGGGCCATGATTTTCTGTTTTCGGAGCGGATTATTGTGAATTCTTGATTTAACGGCTTTGATGCCATGCGGTGTTCATCTCCATACTCCTCAAACAGTTTTATGCATCGGTCGACGAACATGCGGCTAATCCCTAGAGGCCGGAGCGTTTTGAAAATATCGTGTTTTTTTCATTTCACACTTGAAAAGCGCTATTACAGCGATACGGTTCTCATTATTTGACCACTCCATGATGAAAGTTAAAACAATTTTAAAATCCCGTTACAGACTAACGCTGTTGAGGTTAGCTTTCAAAACCCATATGACATTAACGGGGTATGTTCAGTTCTACTATTGAAATGGGTGTGTTCAATGTTGTAACAGTATTTATGTCCCTACTAGGTATTTATATATGGGCTATTTCATGTGATGTGTGCCATCTTTTGGAATCGATGTCTTCCGATCGGGATGACAGTTGCACCAAAGTTAATACTATTGGTCCTATCTTATTGATAGTAGTTTAGACACAAACTTTTAACTAGATCGGTCAAGGACTCTCTGAGTTAGAGGAGTTCGAATTTTGATACTTTGGCCTAACAGGTGTTTTTTTGCAGCCATGTAACTTGTTACCTATTGTTCCTAGCTAAATTTGTTCCGAGTGTGTTAGATAGTGTCTAAACTACTATCCAATAGGACAAACCTTGGTGAAAGTTTCATCCTGATCGGCAGACACCGATTCCACAAGTTGGGTCACTTGACATGAAGTGCCCAATATATATACTTTACTTTCCCAAAAGTTCCTAGGTGGAACAAAGTAACTAAACAAAGTTATTAAAAAATAATTTATTTAATAATAATGATTTTATTTCTCTTCAACTATGTCCTGCTTGAAGCGCTTCTGCTTCTACTAGTCTTCTCCTTGTGTTGGCAGGTCGACTTCTTCTTCGACTTCCTTGTGGAATTTTTGGCATGGTATGGCCCATTAACTTTCATTTTCGGCACTTTATTTCACACTGTATTGGCTCTTGTTGAGTGATATAGCAAAGGCTGGAGTTTGAAATGGTTGCTGACCAAAAAATTCTAAGAATTCTCCTAAAGTATCTATTTTTAAATGCCTACATTGTTTGGATATCTCGCGTGGCAGCGTTCCATGATCCGCAATCATAAAGAAAAACGGATTTACGTTCGAGTTGGACAGTTTAAACTTCGTGTTTCTCTATATGTGCGACTACTTCTACACACCCTAATCAGCGCGCCAAACGCTGCTCGCCCCTTTTGATTCTCGACTGTTTATCTTTCGTTAAGCCTCCAGTGAAGAAGATTATACTGCCTTCGTTCGTTGAATTGGAATTTTGCGAACTTTGTACATTTATGCTCATTACTTGGGTTTTGGCAATGTTTAATCACAGGACAAATTTAGCTTAATGATTTTGGACATCTTCTAGTTTTTCATTTTGTGGGCCATTATACAGATATCATCGGTGTAATCTAGGCCTTCTCAGCTTTCGTGCAATTCCCTTGAATTGCCTCTCTTTTAATTCATGACGTGCTTCTTTATTTAATTCAAAGCGATGTTGAAGAGCATTGGCGTTAAGACACGTCCTTGTCAAACTCCTGCGTATATGGAGATGGGCTCTAACTGGTTTTCGAGTCTCACTTGAGATGTTGCCCCTAAAAAGAGTTCTTTAATAAGAGATTTGCGCTTTCGAGGGGTACCCTTACACTTTAATACAGTCCAGAGTGTCTCGTGGTGAAACGCGCCAAAGGCTTTCTCAAAGTCGATGAAGGCAAGATACATAGGTGATCGCCACTGTTCTACTAAAATGCGTAGCGTATTGAAACGGTCTATGCAATAGCGTTGGGTCGGAATCTTTCTTTGGGCTTTAGTTGGTTGAATAGGGATTTTTTTAGGCGTTTGTGTAGAATGCGAAAAATGATTTTATTGCAGTTATTCAAAACGATGATACCTCTCTAGTTTTTGCATTCGCAGAGGTCCATTTTTTGGAAGTTTGATTATTGTTTCTTCGTCTGAGGTTGTAGTTTTCAGAATCTGCTTATGGGGGGCAGCAGTACGCCTGCATTGGTTAAAGGATCTTTTAGAGAAGTTTTGGTAGGGTTTTATCAGGTCCAGATGCTTTAAAATCAAATTTTGCTAAGAATACTATTTTTATTAATTTTAAGGTTTTGTCCAAGCCCAAAAAAGGACCTTTGTTGCTTTTGCGTTCTGACGGTAGAGGGCCGAAGTTATTAAAGGTATAGTATAGTCTTAGCTATAAAAAATCCATCTAACGCACTTCTCATTAAGCAATAACACAATTTTTAAAAAAGGACCATCCATTCTTTTACAATCCTGCGTTAAAATCATTGCTAAAGATCAAATTTAAAAGTTATTTCGATTCACAACTTTCAGATCTTATTAACTTCTTTAAGTGGTATTTTTTCTGGGAAAAAGTAACGAAAATCAAACAGAAAGCAAACTTAATGTAGTAATAGTTGCCCGTAAAGCAGTCTCTTGGAGATCGGTTTTTTATAGGCATGTCCACTGGGGTATTGGGTACTTCTAAGAGAGATTGGAAATTAATTTAAGGGAAATTTATTCTCCACGGAACTTTTGGTTTCCTCAAGAAAAGTGTTTCAATGCTGTGTAGAGATTAATCGCCATCAATAAAAAGGTCAAATACAAGGGTTTCTATATATATTTCTGGCTCCATCTGACATTTCCATTGGCAAGTTTGACATTTTTTAGCATAAACGTACTTAGAAAGTTTTGACGTACGACCATCATTTGTGTTGTTTACAGTGACTTCAAAGAATCAAATTGGCAAAAAAAAATGGAATTAACTCGTGAACATTTTCATTCGATCATTTTTCACAACTTTCGACGTGGATTATGACGACAAGAGTGCATCGATGATCTTAAATCTTTGTATGGCGACGAAGCACCATCCTATAGCACTGTGAAGAACTGGTTTAATGAATTCAATCGTGGCCGACGCTCGCTCAAAGCCAAAGGTCGTCTGAAAACAGCCGTTGTGCCAGAGAACATTGATGCCGTGCGTGAACTGATAATGCAAAATCGTCATGTGACACACCGTGAGATAGAGGCATCCTTGGGCATTTCTTCCACCAGCATACATTCGATATTTCATGAACACCTGGCGGTAAAAAAGGTTTGTTCTCGTTGGATCCCGCACAATTTAACAATCGCTCAAAATAGGCTCGTGTCGATTGTTGCAAATACTTTAAATTTTGATAAAATGCGATCGTGGTGCTTCAAAAGACGTTTATAAGATCGCCACAGGTAACGAATCATGGATCTATGCGTATGAGCCCAAAACAGAACAGCAATCGACCGTGTGGGTCTTCGAAGACGAGCCAAATCAACGAAAGTTGTGTGTGGAAGAAGCACTTCGAAGCAAATGGTTGCCTGTTTCTTTGGCAAAACTGGTCATGTGGCGACTGTTCCGCTTGAAGAACGTAGGACGTTAAATTCTGAGTGGTACACCACAATTTGTTTGCCTAAAGTATTCGGAGAAATTCGAAAAACGAAGAAGAGAAGACGAATCATTGTGTACCATGACAATGCGAGCTCTCACACATCGGCTCAAACCAGCTCCTTTTTGAATTGATGGATCATCCGCCGTACAGCCCTGACTTGGCACCCAATAACTTTTTTTTTCCCGCACATCAAGAAAAAAATGCATGGTCAACGATTTTCGTCGCCAGAAGATGCTGTTGAAGCGTTCAAGAATCATGTTTTGGAGGTCTCTCAATAGGAGCGGAAAAAGTGCTTCGACAATTGGTTTGAGCGCATGCAAAAGTGTATAAATCATGCTGGGGAATACTTTGAAAAACAATAAAATCATTTTTGATGATAAATATTCGCATTTTCATTATTAGGCCAGAAATATATATAGCTGCCCGCGTAATCGACAGTAAAGCGAAAAAATGTGCCCGTAAGTTCCAAAATATAAGAATTTAATATGGTGAAATGCATTCAGCGGGGAACTTTTTTCAAGAGAAGGATATTTTTTTTTGTACTCTACACCACACTTTGGTACATGGTATTAGAACTGAAGGAAACAAGGAGACTATTTGATTCCATTTAGCGATGTTCATCTATCTTTGTAATTTAAGTTAAAGTTGCTTAAATGAACCGATCTACGAAACTTGGAAAATTGTTCAGGTTTCGGCCACGGGCGAACTCTTTTCAGATTGTTTGATATGGATCAATTTGAATAGGGTCCTTGTTTTGATATAATGCAAAGGACCATCCCGATCTTAGAACCTGTTGCTCTAAAAGTCACATATAACATAAGATTTTGACCAAATTTTGCGTAATGCGTTACGAGCGACCAATATCCAACTCCGATAAAATTGGATCTTAAATAAAGTATATAAAATAAATTTTAAACTCAATCTATCTGAACTTAAGCATATCGCGGTAAGTGCGACCTGTAACTAGATCTGGCGAAATTGGCCCATATGTTTTCATACAGCTCTATCAAAAGTTGTAACTCCTGCACTATAAGTTACACATTTTTATGTCCGAACTTGGTTAAAACTAAAACAGGGGCGCGGAATTTTTCGAGTTAGGATTTAAGGTTGGCTCCACCCAACTTAATTTTGTATTTGCTTGTTTTATTTAATTTTAATGTTAGTCTTGAAGTGATTGTGTTATATTTTCATAACACTTACCTTGCGGCGATTTCTCCTCCTCCAGTTTACCCAAATGGAATGGACCTTGCCGGGTGCTGATCTCATGGACGATGATGGCAAATGAATATACATCACCCTTCTGCGTACCTTCGGGCGGCCGATTGTTTTCCATTTTTAATAATTCCGGTGCTGTCCACAAAAGTTCTTAAAATACAAACAATGAAATGAAAACAATAGAGAAGAAAAACAATAAGAATTCATCAATCAATTGTTATCTACAAATTATGTATTCTAGTTCGTTAACTGATATATGTTGCATTTTATATTCCACAGGACAAAAGGATACACGTTATTCATACAGTGTCAGCGAAATGTATGCAAATCTTGACGAACCTTTGCGGGAACGCTTAATGAATGTTATTAAATATATGCAATCACATTGTGTGGGGGAGCAAGTATATAATGAAGTGGATTATTACTTTGTCAATCCGTTTGCAACACTTTAAAATATTGATCAGAGAAGTGTGTATTAGGGGTGGGATAGTGCACGAGTTTTCGTTTTGATACGACTTACCCCTTATTTAGTGGGGTTTGGAAAAAAATGCATGTGCCAAAAAATGAGGGAGGTGGGATCGGGGCAAGTGACAGCTCATCGAGGTCAAAGGTCGTGGGATGGGGGAAAATATTTACAAAAAGCCCTCAACTACCTAGGAGTCGCACCTAGAGGTGTAAAATGTATGACCGACCCCCATTAATTTTTTCCTCCCAATATTTTTTCCAAACATAACTTCCCCTGTGTGGGAAAAGCAAACTAAAGATCGCATTATTAATACAAAGCGGCTTAAATTTATACGGATGCCCAAAAATAGTTTGTATTAAAAATTAACCAAATCGAAAACAAGTTTTTAACAAAATGGCAAAGTGACATTGATTTTCGTGGCTGCACACTATTTTTATTATGATTTCGGGTCCGTGACAACCCTCTTCAGAAAGCCTTGCTGCAATTGTTAAAAGCAAAACCGAACTCTATAAGGCCAGTCTCTCCCCAAACGAATGAGAACTACTGTTGTAAACCTTACTTTTCGGTAAGGTTAATCCCTGTTCAATGTGTAAAAGCAACAGACCGAAATAAAACAAACGAGCTAAACAATTTACCAAATCGGTGAAGAGGAGAGGACTGAGTCAATCTCGGGAAAAAGCAACCGTTACGATGTTTTCACATTATATTACGATGCCAGGTTCGTGGCATCGACTTTGAATGGTTATATCCTATGCAATATTAGAGAAACGAAAAGGGATCACGTCCCCTAAAAAAATCTCTTTTATGGTCAAATTAGTAGGCCGGTCTTTGTACAACTGAAACAGATTGAAAGCAATGACTTTGAAATTATTATAGACTTTGTTTAAATTGGACATTGCCCATACAACCCCTAGAATATTTACCATTTCCGTGAATAGTAGTTGGGTTATACATATGTGGTTGGTACTGAAAGAAACATACCCGCGACAACTTGAAAACATTTTCTTATTGGACCGGAATTAATTATGGAAGGTATTTAAGCTTTCGCCGAACCTTATTTGTCCACTTGTAAAAGTTGAGTGGTGTATAAACGAAGCCAAGGGGGACCAACCATGAAGTGGCATAGTCTACAAATATATTTTGGCCGTACGTTACAAAATGTGCACATGCCAATGCGATAAATATAATTCTATATAAGCAAAATAAGAGCTTCATTAAGTTTAGCCAGTTTGAGCCTTATATAAGTATATTCTCCATGCCACTACTAAAGCGCAAAAAAGAGACCCGTTTTTGGCGCCACTTCGCATGCATTCAACCCATATATCAGCCAAAACTTCGAAATTAGTTGATATTTGTATTCGTAGTAAAGTTTGCTTTAAATTTAAAACCAAATGACCACATTGACTAGGATATTCCGTTTTGACTATGCGGGTCGTAGGCCACAAAGCTGAAACTTTCAGCAACTATGCCCTTTAACAGCTCCCAATGTTAACATTGTTTGTCCACCAAAAAAATATTGATAAGCTACGAGTGTTGCTATTTATATTTCTGGCCCTGCAATAAAAACACAATAATTTATCATTGGAAATGGTTTTATTGCTTTTCAAAATATTCTCCTTTAAGATCAATTCACTTTTGCATGCGCACAAAACAATTTTCGTAGCACTTTTTCCACTCCGATTGAGACAACTCCAAAACACGATTTTCAAACGCTTTAACAGCTGCTTCGGGCGATAAAAAACGTTGACCACGTATTTTTACTTGATGCTAGGGAATAAGAAGAAGTTATTGGGTGCCAAATAAGGGTGGATTGCCCATCAAATCGACATCTTGAGTGATTAAATAGCTCATGGTTTCAGCTGATGTATGAAAAATCGCATTGTCGTGATGCAAAATGATCGGTCTTCTCTTATTATCTTTCCTCATTTCTTCGAACGTTGTTGGCAAACAGATGATTGTATACCACTCAGAATTGACCTCCTACATTCCACTAAAGGCACTTTGGCAACATGGCCACAACGCTATCATTTGTTTCGATGTACTTCTTCCACCAACAACATTTTTTTGTTGGATTTGGCTTGTCTTGAAAGACCCATACGGTCGATTGCTGTTTTGTTTCGGGTTCATATGCATAGATGCATGATTCGTCACCTGTGACAATGTTATACACTGCCTTTGAGCTACCGCAGTTATACTTTTCCAACATCTGTTTGCAGCAATCCATACGAGCCTTTTTTGAGCATTCGGCAAATTATGTGGGATCCAACGCGAACAAATTTTTTGTCACGGCCAAATGAACATGCAATATCTTATTGATGCTTGTCATACTAATGCCCAAGGGTGCCTCAATCTCACGGTATGTTACATGTCGGTCTTGCTTAATCAGTTCACGCACAGCATCGATGGTTTCTGGCAAAGTGACGATGTTGGACGTCCTTTACGAAATTCATCCTGGAGCGAACGGCGTCCGAGACTGAACTCTAAGTACCAGCGATTACCATTGGTTTTTGATGGTGCTTCATCGCCAAAAGTTGAAACAAGTTGATTTAAACACTGTCGTCCCGATAACCCACGCCGAAAATCGTAAAAAATCTTTGCACGAAAATGTTCACGGGATAATTTCATTTTTTGACTGAGATGAATTTTTCAACACATTGTAAACCAAACAATTCACCCTTAAATGACAAAACGTTCTGAGTGAAGTTATGCTTAAAAATGTCAAAGTTTCCAATGGAAGTTCCAGTTTGCATCTGGGAACACTATTATTACCAGGACCCGAAATATAAATAGCAACCCTCGTAATACCTAGATATTGTTTTCTTTTTTATCTTAGAGAACATTAGTCCCTTAAAGGGGAACTTTTTAAAAAGTAATTAAGTGCGTACACTTTTCGGTGACACTGTTGGTATGTTTAAAATAGAATAAGTGTATGTGCATGTGAAAGAGGAAATTGGTTTTTCGCAGAAAGCACTTTTTATAACGCATACACACGCTCTAAAATACAATTGATGTACACAGGCACTCGCGTTGCTCCATTCATACAAGAGTTTTTTAATGTAAAACAAGTAAAATCGTCGTTTAGTCTAACAGTATATGTGACAGCGCATAGAGAAAGGGACCTAAGGGTAAAAAAAATCAATTTTCAATTTTTTTTGATGTGGACAACATATGAGCATCGAATGAGACCGATCCCATGCCCCAAAAGTGTTCCCTCCCAGAGATATGCGCGTTTTATGAAAGTGATGGTACGCCAAAGATACCCGTATTTAAATCTTTAAAATGGCTCTCCTGAACAATACTGGTTTTTACTCTTAGGCCCCTTTCTATTTCGCGCGTCACATATACATTCTAGCGTCAGAGCACTACTAAAGAGTAAGAAGTGGTCCGTTTTTTGGGTTTATTCGGCCCATACGTTCCGTTCGTCCCTAATATCAACCAAAACTTCAAAAATAATCTTTATTTCGATTCGTTGTAAAATTTGCTTGGGTAGCCATATTGACTATTGATGCCCCGTTTTTATTATGCGGGCCGTTTTTTTGGGGCCAAAACGTCTACCAACTATGCCTTTCTTTTGATGTATTAAATGCGTCCCAACTAAATGTTCCCATTTTCATTTTCAAAATTTGTAAATTAAAAAATGATAAATCAATGAATTGACCAATTGAGTAAACCATCTACCCTTTGGTGGGTCAAAGTTATGTTCGATTAGAAAACTACCCTGCATAACTTACTACGTAGAGTTAATAACTAGGTCTTCGCAATTCACTATAGAACAATGATCTTGCACTATCCTATGCATTAAACTAAAACTTAGTACTACTCTGCACATGTGTCTGGAGTTCAAAATCGCGTTAAGGAATAATTTTGTTTTGGCACATCATATATATTGTTGATGATTGATATTGTCATCCATCTAGAGGTATTTTTTTCAAAATAAAAAAGTACTAAAATTCAAATCATGTGTGGAATCTTTTAGTTCATACGAAAGGACATTTTATGCCATTTATTTTTTGAATATAATTTCCTTCAAATGTTGGCAACTGTAATATGAAATGGCGAAAAACAAGAAGATCCGCTGTTTTCGACAAAAATAGTGTAGGGTTGTCGATAATAGAAAAAAAGTCAAATTCAAAATACATTCCTTAAGCATAAATCTTTTCGGGATTTGATAAAATTTAAAAACCTACTTAAATATTTGGCAAAATAAACAAGTAACAAAATATGGTGAGACGCTATTAAAACAAAGTAAAGGAAATTTAACAATTTCATTAGAAACGTGAAAACGATTATAAGCCTGATAAAATACTTAAAACTAAATATTCGCTGGAATTATTTACGTAATACGAGAACATTCTAAAACAACAACTATAAATCGCGTGTATATTAAAATTCATTTCGACAAGATTTTTCGACATGAACGTCATTAAAAACTTCACTTTTGACCACGATCAAAAATCATAATTTTAAAATACCGAAAACGCACGCCCAAAAAAAGAGGTGTTAGTAAAAAAAAGTGAAATAAATACTTATGAAATTAAAGAGAAACAATATTAGTTTGTGGTACTATAAAAGTAAACAATTAGTGCAGAAAAGTGTGTGTGCTGGAAAATATAAAGATTTAAAGGTTTCTTTGCTAATAAAAAGAAAACATTTCGTCTGTCCTCCAGTTGGCGAGTGGAAAGTAAAGGATCGGAGGGGGAAAGAGGGAATAATGTTTATTGACACTTGTCTTGAACTTCTGGATGTCGCAATTAGTGGGAAACACATTTGCCGGAAGTCGATTCCACATACGGACTGTACGAGCGAAAAACGGTTTTGATCTGTAGTGTATAATGCGGTCAACTGGCCAATCGATAACAAACGGGTGTGAATTCCTAGAAAGTCGCGTATCCCTGCCGAACATCCTCACGTCAGGAATAAGGCGACGGATGTCTGATGAACACACACCATGAAAGTAACGATAGAACAGCGTCACGAAACCCACATTCCGACGATGATCAAGGGAAACAATAGAGTTGGATACCCTACTGTCACCTATCAGCACCATCGCTCTCCTTTGAACACGGTCAAGTAGCTCCAAGGATGATTTTGGAGCACCTGCCCATATATGGGAGTTGTATTCCATCTTCGGCCTGATGTAAGTTGTATAGATATTGAAAAGATCAGAAGGAGTGACATATTTCTTGCACCGCTTTAAAAAGCCTATGCACTTGAGTGCTTCTTTCTACACTTCGAATACATGTCTCGCCCAACGAGCGTCACATTGTATTTTCATGCCCAGAACATCAAGAGCTTCTGATTGTTCAATATCCGTACCATCGATAGAAATTGACGATATTGTTGGGTCAGCGAATCGCTTGTGAGACAACAAGCAGCACTGTGTCTTACGCGCATTAAAATCTACTCTATTCACTCGACCCCATTCGGAAATGGCCAGTAAATTCCGGCCAAGTGTCTCATCCATAATTCGCCTCTCGGCCTACGGTCGAATGAATATGAATGACATAGGTTACTGTCATCCGCAAAGGAGTAGATTGGATTCACGGTCTGACCAAACAGATCATCAATGAAAATTAAAAATAAAGAGGGAGAAAGGACAGAGCCCTGTGGTACTCCTGCAGTAAGCCTATGTTTGTTGGATGAGAACCTATCTACAAAAACTCTTATAGTGCGATCTCTAAGAAAGCTCTATATAAAACGAGCGAAATTATCACCAATACCAAAAGCCATCAGCCTTGATAAGAGTGCACCATGCCAGACTCTATCAAAGACCTTGGAGACATCCAGAGCCACCACCTTACTCTCACCAGACTAGTGGATAGACCGACGCCAGCGCTCCGTCAAGAAAGCCATCAGGTCTCCCGTAGAGCGATTTCTACTGTCGATCACTAAGCAAGCAGTTGGACTCTAGATACCTCACAAGATGGTGGTTTACCATGCTCTCCATTACCTTAGAGAGCGCGGAGCAAATCGCGATTGGCCGATAATTTGCAGGATTATTGGCTTCACCCTTTTTAGGGATTGGTTGGACGTTCGCAACCTTCCAACACGCTGGGAAGACTCCCACACGATAAGCAAGGTTGAAGAGGTTGTGTAATGGACGGGCTAGCGTCGAGGAGCACTTACACAGGACAAGTGCCGAAATACCATCCGGGCCCGGGGACTTATTTACGTCGTGATTTGCAAGAACCCTTTTAACCCTACGTGTTCGAAAATATATCTGAGGCATGGAACTAGATACGTTTTCGATCACGGGGAGTGGTTGATTGCTTTCCGGCAAGGAAGAATTTCCTGCGAACATTTCAGCCAATAGGTTAGCTTTATCAACCGGGTCAGTGAATTGGCGTTTTTGTTCAGGCGCCATCAGCAGTTGACAAACCATCAGCAGTTTTCACTCATCAAATATAAATGGAGCCAGAGTTTAAGAAGGAGTAATAATATTTTCAAACCCCTTAATGCGTCTTCGAATTTGAATATTTTATAAATTCTGTTGAACGCACCGTCCAACAAGGGTTAATAACTATCATTTCATTTCTATTTTTTTACAATTCTTTTTATTGTTTCAAGTTTCTATGTTTCATGAATATTCTCAATAATATATATTTATCCCTTTTTAGCCTTAAGCGGTTGAATTTCAAGTTTTTCCTGCTTATATTAGAGGTCATTTTTGTTACATTAGTTTTTAAGTACGAGTATCACGTTGAACTTCATTAAAGACGGTCCAACCACGACCAAACTTAGAAATAGAAAACCTGCTTTTCTCATTTGTCTTCTTATAAAATTAGCCTTCCTTGCTGCAAGGACACGCGCTAAACATTGGTCTTTCGAAAAAATCCTACACCATCTAGGATAGGAAAAAATCAGTTTATGTGTCGTCACCAGTTTTCTTCCTGAAAACGCTACAAATAAATCGCCATATCACGTCATTAAAAGCTTTATCGCACTTAAACATAAAGCAAACATCAACAACTTCATCATCGAAGTATTATCCATTATCATCACTACCAACGTTTTGTGGAAGTCTATCACGAAAACAGAGAAAGAAACACTTAGCAACACCACATCATCACAACAAGTCAGTACAATAGAAGGAAGTCTGCCAACCAGGTGAGAATAAGAGGAGATCTTGAGGGTTAGTACGATGACAATAGTGTTTTCTAATAAAACGATCAATTGGAAAAAAATAATACCAAAAACAAAACTCAATATCGGTGTGCAAAAAGTAACATAACCTTAAGATCAAAATCGCAGACATTTACAACAACAAAAACAATTGAAGTTGCAAAGTGCATACAAAGTCCATAACGTATTACATAAAAACCACTAACATAAAAATAATAACATAACAACAAAGAATAAAAAAAGACAATTATGAAGAAAAACTGTTCCAATCTAAAAATTTAAGCGAAAAGAGAATTCAGAAAGATTGCACCATTTTTGGCGCAACGGCAACGTCAATAAACAAAATGGCCGCATTTGGGCTAAAGAGGAACCAGAAGAGGTTCAAGAGGTGCCATTATATCCAGAGAAACCCACGGTTTGGTACTGGTGGAATTATCGGTCCACATTTTTTTTTTCAAAAATGATAATGGTCGAAACGTAACGTTCACTGGTGCTCGCTATTGCTCTATCATATCGCAGTTTTTACTACCTGAAATTGAAGCCGGTAATCTTGACGACACTTGTTTTAACAGGACGTTGCCACTTGCCATTCAGCTGGTCCAACAATGCATCTAGTGAGAGGTAATTTCGAAGAGCAGCTGATTCCACTATTTTAGACTTTTTTTTGGAGCTACGGAAAGTCCATAGACTATGCTGACAAACCAGCTATGCTTCAGGTCTTGGTAGCCAACATTTTGCGTGTCATTCACGCCATACCGGTCGAAATGCTCAAATGAGTCATCCAAAATTGCACCCTCAGAATGGACACCCTGAGGCGTAGTGTCGGCCAACATTTGAAGGAAATTATATTCAAAAAATAAATGGCATAAAATATCCTTTGAATGAATAAAAAAGATTCCACAGTGATTTAAATTTTAGTATTTTAAACTACCTCTAGATGGATCACCCTATATAATAAAGGATTTAGAAAATTTCGTCTTATTAATATTTTTATAAGGTATTTCAAGGAATTTGATTTTATTGCGTATTGTTTTTACGAAGATTTAAAACTGAAAGTTATGTTGACTCATAAACCGGATGGTCCATATATTTTGTCGGTAACAATCTTGACAGAATGTCAGTATCGGTTCTCCGTAGAACGAAATGAATCGCGTTACGCTTAAAATACGTTGCGAAATAAACAGTGCCTTTATTGAAAAAAAAAAGTTTCGACCGATTTAAAGCACCTATCGCAGAGACTCTCATACTAGTTATAGTCTCATACTAGGTAGCCAAGGGTGTAAGATATAGTCCTCGAACGTCGATCTCAACAAATTAACCGTATACATTTGATTACAAGGTTCTATTGACTTAGCAATTGAAGAATCAGGACCTTGAAATTAAATACATTTTTTTTAGTGAAATCATCTTTTCGGACTCGTCGGCTAGGGCTAAGTTAGCTAGGACATTTACATAAATAACTCTATTTTTCGATTGGTAGCAAAATTTGCTTTTATTTAAGCAAATTAATTAATTATTATTAATATATATTTTGACCATGCGGGACGATTTTTGGGTCACATGAGCCAAAAAATCTGGCAGCTGTGTCCTTTTTATAGGTATTTAGTGCGTCCCAACTAACAGTACCCAGTTAAACCATCGTTAGTCCACAAAAATTATTATTCGTTAAGCAAATACTTCAAAATGTGTACCGTTTACCGAGGTATCTTTAGTACCTTAAAGGAAAAATTCCCCACCCTCCCTGGGCCTATTTTATTCATTCACAACTCCTAATGACAGCTTATGACCAAAAGTTGATTCGTTTGACCGTTATCGTACTTCAACAGACACGCGGGCGGACAGATACACAGTCGAACATGTCTAGATTATATATCGTTAGCTAAAATGCAAAAGGGAGTAATTACAAATAATTGGCAATTGACTTTTTGATTGATTATTATAAATGCCATTAAACTACAAGTCTTGACAAAATTTAACACTTCTGCGATCAAAAGTGACGCTTTTATTAACAAAAAAAGTAGAAAAAAAACTTCGTTTAAAATGTTTGTATAGGTAGTTTTCATATAAGAACGTTTTTTGCTTCTCCTTGAAAATTATATTTTTGTTAGTTACGCCTTTTTGTATTTTGGCTAACAATATATGTGACAGCGCATAGAGAAAGGGACCTAAGGGGGAAAAAAATCAATTTTAGTTTTTTTGCTTTTTTTGATGTGGACAACATCTGAGCATCGAATGAGACCGATCCCAAGCCCCAAAAGTGTTCCCTCCCAGAGATATGCGCGTTTTATGAAAGTGAAGTCGGCGATTCTAAGCGCAAATAGAAAGGATCTAATCTTTAAAATGGCTCTCCTAACAAAACTGTTGCTTTTTTTTACCTAAGGTCCCTTTCTATTTTGCGCGTCACATATAGGTAGTTTTCATATAACAACGTTTTTTGCTTCTCCTGTAAATTATATTTTTGTTAGTTACGCCTTTTTGTATTTTAGCTAACGATATTTACTTTATAGGGCTCCGATCAATATTTCGTGGTTTAATTTACCATACACTATTTGGAGGAGGGTACAAAAATTTAAAAAATACGCTATAAGTTCTGTAGGAAGTTTCCCGTGAACCAGGACAAACCGTTTATAAAACTCAACAGATCTAACATCTTGCAGAAGAATAACTCTTCAAGGGAGTCCTTCCAAGGTAACTACGCAGTCTTTTCTGAAGGAAGCTCACACAGGTGGCAGTAGTCGACCACTCTCACTCGAGCACTTTTCTAGTCATCTCTATAACATTACAGTGCCCCGTCAGGACACCCATGAGCACTTTGGCATCACTTTTTTATTTCGGTGCAGGATTTTGGTTATGTTCTGGTCTAGTTTGGGCCACCGAGCTCTACCAATCGCATCTTGCATTTGACAGTCCTATTCCATGCTAGGTTAAACTTGGTATGAATCCAAGTTTCTAAACCACTAATTCTAAGCCCGTTTTGGCTCAGATAGGAGCTTTTGCTACATTGAAGAAATGCCAGTTCCTCGCCACTTCGTTTCCTTCAACATTACTGTGTCCGGATCAACAGAGTCTAAAAGTACAGTTTGTAAAGATGCGTAGTGACATTTTGCAACTTTTAACCTGTTTGGATTTTACCAAGGGTGATTCTACAGACTGTACAAAGCTGCCTGACTTATTTATTATTATGAATATTTTAAACGATATCCATGTATGGATTGAATCATTATTAAGATTCTGATAAATCTTTAATGAAGAATTTGAATCAGTAATGAAATTTTTGCTTGATACTCGTATAATCTTTGAATTTAATTAATTGTTTAAAAATCTTTGAATACAGATTATCGAAGCACTATATAGAATGATCGATTTTAAGCTTTCTATTGAGATTTGTATTTGGTAGTATTGATGCATGACGATAGTTATATCAAAACAAAGAAGATTAATAATAATAAATTGATTTCATGACTTCATGAGACTCACGAGACCTCGGGATATATCTGAGACCCTAGAAAATTTACCGAACCGCATCGGGTTACAGTTACTAGAAAATCGAATTACCAGACTGTGCGGACAGTAGCTCAAAAAATTACAATGAGTCAAAGAGATTCATTTGCATGGGATTTACAAAAAAGCGCGTGGCTAGTTTTAAAATTTTCCCTATCTAATAAACCACTCATTCTTAGTTAAAGGGAACCCATTTGGTTCCACCTTAAGTCAATTGGAAAATTAACACGCAAAAGCATTTTAAAATTCCCAATTTCCTCTGAACTAAACATATTTAGCAATTTTACTTTCTAGTTGTATGATTAATTTTGAATACTTACTACTCCAATACGAATAACTATTGCAATTCTCCACATCACTCTCCCGATCGACGGACCTGCGACGCAGGGTGTGCAAACCGAAATCACAGATTTTCAAAACAAATCTAGAGTCCACCACACAATTTGAGGACTTCAAATTTCCATGGGACTTTATGTCGGAACTGTGCAAAAATTGCATGCCCCTGACGATGTCATGCATGAGCGACAGCTTAAACATCCAGTCCAGCTGGAATTGTTCGTTTTCCAAAATATCCTGCAGCGACCCCTTGGGACAGTATTCCGTCAGAATGAAACTTCTGGATGGATCCAAACAGGCCCCGAAGAATTTCACCAAATGATCGTGCTGCAAATCCTTCATGCGCTTCAACTCCAGCATCAGAGAGCGCGTTAAAGTTATGTTGCGTTCATCGACAGCCTTAATGGCCACCTTGCAGCTGCGAAATAATCCCACCGGTATGAAGATTTGCCGGTCTCCACTTAGAGAGCCCATATCGTCGGACATGAGAGTCATTTGGGAGTTGTGCTTGACCAGCGAATGTAGCGAGCCACGGAAACAACGACCAGCCGCATTGTGAAAGATGACATCGTCGGCGGAGACACGCCAGGACATGGAATTTATTTCCGCCTCCGATTTATAATGCCGATAGCCAAAGAAGAAGCAAACGCTCATAATAACGACCACTGCACCCAAAACAATGGAGAGTATGGCATAGCCAGGAAGAGCTGTAAAGAGAGGGAATTTAATTTCTGCATAAATACTGGACAATGAATGCTATACTCACAATTATCCGGACACAAGGTGCCATCATAACCACACACGGGCATATCCAACGGCGGATCCAAACGATTACCGGCCCAGTGTATTATATTTCCCGGCACATACTCCAATTTATTATGCTGGAAATGGGCCACTATCTCAAATCTGCCCGTGGTTGGATTCATGTCCAACAGCGAATAGGCCGATATGCGATCGCCGTTCGCATCAATTGTAACGTTTCCGGTGATGCCCATGAAGCTGCGATTCCACATCCGTCTCACCATATCCGTGCCGTTCAAAGGACGCGACAGCACCGTGGGATCCTCACGTATGCTGTCATTCAAGGCATTCGCATACAAAAGGACACCATCAAAAAATGACGTAACAAAAGCCGATATGGACTCGTTATTCTGGAACGTGTAATTGTATTTGGCTGTGGCAATGGCTTTAATCTGCAAAGCAACAAAAGAAAATTTTAAATGCTATAGTGCGTTATGCTACATAAAGGCGTTGATTTTATGCCATTGTTTTCAATGAATCACTTTGTGAATTCCAACTGTGGCGGTTACGTTGAGTGCAATTTCCTCGTAATACGAGAGTGGGTTGAGAAAGGTACAATGCTTATATTAAACAGTTAAGCAGTTTTGGGATTTAAATATTATTGCATATTGTTAAGCTTTTAGACAACACTAAAGGGCACAAACGTTGACGATTCAAAGAAAACTGTTTAACGTTTGTGGCCAAATTCGCGACAATTCATTTGGTAAGCTTTCCTTCAACACTCGATGGAACGCCACATAGGTCTCATGCGCCTCACACTTGGGCTTTACACTTTGGAATGAGATTCAAAAAATAGAAACAATTCAGCTGTTTCTAAACTAACATCCGGATTTTAAGGACATGCGTTTCAAAATTGTATAAACTCGAGGTGCCTAACTTGGGAGCCCTGTAGCTCCGCCATAACATATCCTGGGGGTCCAAACTCAAAACTTAAGTTCGAAAACATCTCTTCTATAATTGTGTGAAATTTCATCAAAACCCTACTGTTAGTTTAGAAACGGCTGAATTATTTCCATATATTTTTAATTTTATCCCACTGTGCGTTCGATTTTTATTATGACTTGTTTTGATGTTTGCAACACCTTAAAGGAATGGTGATAAATCTCATGTTAAGTATATCGATCGACTCAAAATCACTATCTGATTCCATTGAGCGATGTCCTTCCGTACCTCCCCTTCGTCTGTCCATTTATCGTTCTTATTAAAAGAAAAACAATTTTTCTGTTTAATAAAAAACATTCAAACAAAAAAAAAAAACAATAAGGAATCCTGTGATAAAAAGTTTCACATATTAACTCAATTATTCGTTATATGTTGTTTATCGAAAATATTTCCAAATTCTCATATTTATAAAAAAAAATGAATGCCGTTTTTCAAAATAATTTTCGTTATGAGGCGCTGCAAAAATTCACATATTTACGAAAAAAGTTGTAAAACTTTTTGGAAAAGTAGTGAGAAAGTCTTTTCACTTGACCTAAGATCAAGTGAGCGCCACTTCGTCATCATAGGACCCCAAGCAACGAATTTTATGTTTCTATGTTTAGCGGTTATGCACTTAAGGGCAAACAGTTTCACATTTAACGAGAAATGCCGCCAGTAGAATTTTCAACCAAACGCAATAAAAAAACCTCGCATACATACTAAAACAAATACACCCACACGATACAGTGCATGAGTTTTATGATTTTTGTTGTTGTTGTTTCCATTAATTTAATATGATTGAAATATCTGATAAATAATTTAGCTTATTTACAAAATTTTTAATTAAGTGGTGATTAAATACACATACCAATTTTTTTGGTTGAAATTAAAGGGTTGTCCTAATTTTCTGTAGACTGGCAATGGTTATAATTGGTACTGTGGTGGAGGGTATATAAAGTTCGTCCTGGCCGAACTTAACGATGTTTTTACTTATTTTTTTCCTTTAATTCTCTCGCATTCTTCTGCAATTTCAGCAAAAAACACACTTACCACCAGGAAAGAACATGAATCATCTCATCTCCATTAAGGATGTTCCCAGCTATTTAATCTGTGTATTTTCCCTATTAAAACACACATTCAATCCACACAAAAACATTAAGGGGAACTCTAATACATCTTGGCAAAAAGAAACTCAAATCCCATAAACTTGCCTTGGTGCTCCTGCTTTTATGGTATCCACATTGCCTCCTTCATCTTGACTCAACAACCATAAAAAAACAATTCGCCTGGAATCTGTGGGAGACATCGTGACGGTCTATAAGATGCACTCTCCACGTACACGTGAATTGTTTGCGCAACTACTTTTGCTCCGTTAGCACAATTTTTCTGATATCCGCCTTTCGCACAGTGGCATGGAATCAACTTCGGATGTTTTTTTGAAAATTATTTTTTTTTCAATCGATCCTTTTTTTCGGTTAAATTAAATTTTTCGTTGTTTTTATTTATTTTTAACTTGTTTTTATTTATTTTCTCCCTAAGCTACGTGGGCCTAACGTATTTCATTTTTAATTAAAACAAAATTGTTATGAAGAATCGTCGAATCACCATTAGAGAGTTTGCCGAGGATGTCGTCATATCGGTTGGCATATATCATACATTTTTTTCCGAAAATTAAGAGGGTTGCTATTTATTTTAGGGTCCTGACAATACTAGTGTTCCCAGATGCAAACTGGAACTTCCATTGGGAACTTTGACATTTTTTAGCATAACTGCACTCAGAAAGTTTTGTCATTTGAGGGCGAATTGTTTTGTTTACAGTGTGTTCATCTCAGTCAAAAAATGGAATTACCCCGTGAACATTTTCGTGCGATGATTTTTTACGATTTTCGGCATGGGTTATCTAGACAAGTGTGTTTAAATCAACTTGTTTCGACTTTTGGCGATAAAGCACCAACAAAAACCACTGTTAAGCGCTGGTACCAAGAGTTCAATCTCGGACGCCGTTCGCTCCAGCATGAATTTCGTGAAGGACGTCCAACTTCGGTCCCTTTGCCAGAAACCATCGATGCTGTGCGTGAACTGATTAAGCAAGACCGTCATGTGATAAACCGTGGGATTAAGGCATCCTTGGGCATTAGTATGACAAGCATCAATAAGACATTGCATGTTCTTTTGGCCTTGAAAAAATTTGTCTCGTTGGATCCCACATGTGACGATTGCTCAAAAAAGGTCTCGTATAGATTGGTGCAAAGAGAAATTGAAAAAGTATAACTACGGTAGCTTAAATCCAAGCCAAATCCAACAAAAGTTGTTCGTAGAAGAAGTACATTGAAGCAAATGATTGCGTTTTATGCGGTATAACCGGCCATGTTGGCACAGTACCTTAAGTGGAACGTAGGACGGTTAATTTAGAGTGGTAGACAACAATCTGTTTGCCAACAGTGTTCGAAGAAGTGAGGAAAGGTAAAAAGAGAAGACGGGTCATATTGCATCACTACAAGGCGAGCTCTCACACATCAGCTGAAACGATTAGCTATTTGACCACTTAAGATGTAGAATTGATGGGCAATCCATCGTACAGCCCTGATTTGGCCGCCAATGACTTCTTCTTATTCCCTAGCATCAAGAATAAAATAAGTGGTCAACGTTTTTGATCGCCCGAAGCTGCTGTTGAAGCGTTCAAAAAGAATGTTTTGGAGGTGCCTAAATCGGAGTGGAAAAAGTGCTTCGAAAATTGGTTTGTGCGCAAGCAAAAGTGTATTGCTCTTAAAGGAGAATATTTTGAAAAACAATAAAACCATTTTCAATGATAAATTATTTTTTTTCATTGCTGGGCATAAAACGTGTGGCAGCGAAGTTCGTTTCAAAACAGCCGCTCACTCGCCATTGCTTGTTCGTTTGGCATGAGGAAAAAAAGGTCCACTACGACATATCAAAAAAATCATCACCGTCCATAACGTTGAACTTAAACAAACAATGGACGTGTTTGATTGGCAACTCGATAAAGAGTTCACTTATGCGATAACTCCACACCATTGCACAAAAATATAAAAATAATTCTTTACTTTATATTGTTTGAATTATTGATAATTTAACCGTTAGTTTTCATTATTTAAAGTTTTTTTTTCGAAAAAAGTTATTTATGATTCATCTTTATCGAGCTCGGTTATTACTCGCTTACATAGGGTGATCCATCTAGAGGTATCTTATTCAAAATAAAAAAATACTAAAATTCAAATCAAGTGTGGAATCTTTTTTATTCATTCGAAGAAAATGTTATGCCATTTATTTTTTGAATATAATTTCCTTAATATGTTGACCGCAACTGCGCCTCAGGGTGTCCATTCTGAGGGTGCAATTTTGGATGACTCATTAGAGCATTTCGAGCAGTATGGCGTGAATGACACGCATAATGCTGGTTTGAATCATAGCTGGTTTGTCAGCATAGACTTTGGACTTTCCGTAGCTCCGAAGAAAAAGTCTAAAGGTGTAATATCACACGATCTAGGCGGCCAATTCACCGGTCCAAAATGTGAAATAAGCTGCTCTTCGAAATTACCTCTCACCAGATCCATTGTTTGACCAGCTGCAGGGCAAGTGCCACCGATCTGTTGAAACAAAATGTCGTCTGGAATACCGGCTTCAATTTTAGGTAGTAAAAAGTTCGTTATGATAGAGCAATGGCGAGCACCATTGAAAGTTACGCTTCGACCATCATCATTTTTGAAAAAATATGAACCGATAATTCCACCAGCATATAAACCGCACCAAACCGTTGTTTTCCCTGGATATAATGACACCTTTTGAACCTCTTCTGGTTCCTCTTCAGCCCAAATGGGGCAATTTTATTTATTGACGTTGCCGTTGCGCCAGAAATGGGCCTCATCACTGAACACAATTTTAGTCGAAAACAGCGGATCTTCTTGTTTTTCGCCGAACGCTCATTTCGCTCATACAGATGCCAACATTTGAACGAAATTATATTCCACACTTGATTTAAATTTTAAAGATTCCACACTTGCTTTGAATTTTAGTATTTTTTTTTCTATTTTGAAACAATACCTCTAGATGGATTACCCTATAGTATTTCTTGATTAATTTTTTTTCTTCTAAAAACTCAAACTTTTCAAATCAAATGGTTTATTATGCATAGTCAATCCGTACTTGTTAACAAAGAAATTTCAAAAATTTCAGGTAAGGTTTTAAGTTGCTTACTCATAAAATACGCGAGGACATGAACTATACGAGATATGACGATTAAATTTGGATCATATGATGGCGGCATAGATCGAAACACATCCAGAAGAAAAAGTGGGCGGTGCCGGTCAGATGAATGAAATCAATGACTAAAAAATTATTTTAAACTATGCAATGGTAAAATTGGACATGGGGCGTGGCGCCTTGTATACATCTCTGAACTTTGAAAGGCTATATCTCCTGAACTAATACCAATATGACGATATTAGTCACACACTGATAGAAAAGAGACCGGTGCCAGGCCATCTTGATAAAATGTTCATATTGGACCGTATGTTACCTTCGGCCCAGCCGAGCTTAATCTATCCACTTTCTTTAAAAATAATTGCATTTTTAAACAAATTCAATAATTTTTTTATTTTATGTTCAAGTCCCTCTTTATTTCTTATTTTCATTGACGATCTGTTGGGTCAGACCGTGAATCCAATCTACTCTTTCGCAGATATTAGTAACCTCTGTCATTCATATTCATTTGGCCGTCGGCCGAGTCTTCAAGATATTGAAGACAAAAGGCGAATTATGGATGAGACACTTGGCCGGGATCTACTGGCCATTTCCGAATGGGGTCGAGTGAATTTGAGTAGATTTTAATGCACGTATGACACAGTGCTGCTTGTTGTCTCACAAGCGATTCGCTGACCCAACAATATCGTCAATTTCTATCGATGGTACGGATATTGAACAATCAACGAGCGTCACAATACAATGTGACGCTCGTTGGGCGAGACATGTATTCGAAGTGTCGAAAGAAGCACTCAAGTGCATAGGCTTCTTAAAGCGGTGCAAGAAATATTTCACTCTTTCTGATCTTTTCAATATCTATACGAGTACAACTTACATCAGGCCAAAGATGGAATACAACTCCCATATGTGGGCAGGTGCTCCAAAATCATCCTTGGAGCTACTTGACCGTGTTCAAAGGAGAGCGATGGTGCTGATAGGTGACAGTTGGGTATCCAACTCTATTGTTTCCCTTGAGCATCGTCGGAATGTGGGTTGCGTGACGCTGTTCTATCGTTACTTTCATGGTGTGTGTTCATAAGACATCCGTCGCCTTATTCCTGACGTGCGGATGTTCGGCAGAGATACGCGACTTTCTAGGAATTCACACCCGTTTGTTATCGATTGGCCAGTTGACCGCACTATACACTACAGATCAAATTCGTTCTTCGCTCGTACAGTCCGTATGTGGAATCGACTTCCGGCGAATATATTTCCCACTAATTGCGACATCCAGAAGTTCAAGCCAAGCGTCAATAATCATTACTCCCTCTTTCCCCCTTCCGATCCTTTACTTTCCACTCTCCAACGCAATGCACCGCATGTAAAGGGGGCATCCCCTGAGTGTTGGTTATATAAAAAAAGTAGCTTTGGAATTAAAGGTGATTGTTTTTTCGTTACCCTTATGAATTTTTTTTTGTTACCTGAAGTCCTTCCCCTTTAGTAAAAACTATGGATAATAAAAACATAATTGCTAGATTTTTTTACTTTTCAGTAAAGCTGAGTCGGCTGTTGGAGCTTCTGATGGAAATCTAGTCTACCACCACCAGGATTAGAAAAATGAGTATACTTTTCTATGCTGTAGCTTTAAAGGGCAATTTCAACATACTGTGCCAATCAGTTTTTGTTAAAGAATTTAAACTTTTCATAATATTTTTCTGTTTTTCGCACAGATAACACACGTAAACAAGCTCGAAAATTGAATTAGTGTTAGAAACATAGTGGGTGGACGAGTTCCTCGTAATGCTAGAGGCAACCGTCGAGAGCAACGTGTTGCACCAAAGTCTTTTTTGTGGGCAACACAACTACACACAAAATAACGTTTGCTTAAACATGGCTGTATTGCTGCAACGGTAGACTCGCGTGCTACCTTGGTTTATTTTTAATGGTTCTTTGTTTTTTTATTCGGGTTTGGTAGTTTAACTTCTTTAGGTATTTTTTACCCAATTAACTTTAAACAGGTGTGCGTGATGAGTGTTTATTTATTCTGCTTATCTTATATTACGTTTATAGTTTAGATCTCACAATTTCATTTATGTCACGTTAACACGCGTCCTAATTTGTACGATGTTCATACATTTATTTGTACTCTGCAGGATAAATACGCATCTGACTTACGGCGTTTACTCTGTTGATTATCTTTGGCCCTTTCTGAGGCAGTATTGCCCGTTCTATATTTTGAATGTTTACACCAAAGACACATAAATGAGCAGGCTACCCTAATTTGTTTGCATGCGTATACGAGGGATGCTATTTATATTTCGGTTCCGGCAATAAAAACAATAATTTAACATTGGAAATGGTTTTATTTTTTTCAAAATATTCTCCTTTAAGACGAATACACTTTGCATGCGCACAAACCATTTTTCGAAGCACTTTTTCCACTCCGATTGAGGCACCTCCAAAACATGATTTTTGAACGCAACCAACAGCTGCTTCGGGCAATGAAAAACGTTGACCACGCATTTTTTTCTTGATGCTAGGGAATAAGAAGAAGTCATTGGGGTCAAATCAGGCCCATCAATTTGACATATTGAGTGGTCAAATAGCTTATGGTTTCAGCTGATGTGTGAGAGCTCGCATTTTCGTGATGCAAAATTATCCGTCTTCAAAATGATGCAAAATTATCCGTCTTTCGTGATGCAAAATTATCCGTCTGTGAGAGCTCGCGTTTTCGGGATGCAAAATTATCCGTCTTCCCTTATTATCTTTCCTCATTTCTTCGAACACTAATTCTTCTAACTGATGGTTGTATACCACTCTGAATTGACCGTCTTACGTTCCACTAAAGGCACTGTGGCAGCATGGCCGGTTATACCGAAAAAAACGCAATCTTTTGCTTCGATGTACTTCTTCCACGAACAACTTTTGTTGGATTTGACTCGTCTTGAAAGACCCATACGGTCGATTGCTGTTATGTTTCGGTTTTATATGCATAGATCCATGATTCGTCACCTGTGACAATGTTATACACTGCCTTTGAGCTACCGCAGTTATACTTTTCCAACATCTGTTTGCAGCAATCCATACAAGCCTTTTTTTGAGCATTCGGCAAATTATGTGGGATCCAACGCGAACAATTTTTTTGTCACGGCCAAATGAACATGCAATATCTTATTGATGTTTGTCATACTAAAGCCCAAGGGTGCCTCAATCTCACGCTTTGTCACATGTCGGTCTTGCTTAATCAGTTCAATCACACCATCGATGGCTTCTGGCAAAGTGACCGAAGTTGGACGTCCTTCACGATATTCATGCTGGAGCGAACGGCGTCCGAGATTGAACTCTTGGTACCAGCGATTAACAGTGGTTTTTGTTGGTGCTTTATCGCCAAAAGTCGAAACAAGTTGATTTAAACACTCTTGTCTCGATAACCTACGCCGAAAATCGTAAAAAATCATCACACGAAAATGTTCTCGGGATAATTTAATTTTTTGACTGAGATGAATTTTCCAACACACTGTAAGCAAAACAATTCGCCCTCAAACGACAAAACGTTCTGAGTGAGGTTATGCTAAACAAAAGCAAAAATTTCCAATGAAAGTTCCAGTTTGCATCTGGGAACACTAGTATTGTCTAGACCCGAAATATAAATAGCAACCCTCGAAAGTAAATGTGCGAACTCAAAATGTCACTATGTCGTTCAAAGGAAATGACAATGTATTCCTAGAAACAACTGAAGACGCCTTCAGCATTTACCGGATGTTTTATAACTGACTTTTACATAGTAATAAAACTCTTTCAAGACATCGCTGTTCTTTTTCTAAGCAGCTGGCTTTCTCTTATCTATTGATATCAATAGTTCTCATGCTGCTTTAAACACCCTATACTATATAGGGTCTCCGATCAATAGTTTAAGTGTTGCAAACGGAATGGCATATTTAGTATACCATCCACGATCATACGAACTAACTTACGATCCTTAAGTTTTGCATGATAACAGCTTATGGTCACAGGCTGTTTAGGCTTGTAAATGGGCGAAATCGGCCTAGGAGGGGAAAGGGTTGCCTTTGAGAGACTAAGACCTTGGAAAAAAGTACTCTTTTTTGAGTATTTGCTTTAAAAATCCTAATTTTTCGTCTATCAATATCGACATGCGAGTACAAAAAGTAAAGCAAATTTTGCTACTATTCCAAAAATGGTCCAATTTTAATTTAAGTTTTGCCTTATATGGGTGATCCATCTAGAGCTATTTTTTCAGAACAAAAAAAAAATATAAAAATTCAAATCAAGTGTGGAAACTTTTTTGGTAATTTGAAAGGACATTTTATGGCATTTATTTTTTGAATATAATTTCCTTCAAATGTTGGCCGCAACTACGACTCAGGGCTTCCATTCTCAGGGTCCAATTTTGGATGACTCGTTCGAGCATTTCGACCGGTATGGCGTTGTTGACACGCGTAATGTGGGCTTCCAAAACCTGAATCGTAGCTGGTTTGTCAGCATAGACTCTGGACTTTACGTAACCCTAAAGAAAAATGTCTAAAGGTGTGCTATCACTCGATCTAGGCGGCCAACTCACCTATTCAAAACGCGAAATTAGCTGTATTTCGAAATGACCTCTCAATAGATACATTGTTTGGCAAGTGGCACCGTCCTGTTGAAACCAAGTGTCGTCAAGATTACGGGCTTCAATTTTAGGTAGCATAAAGATCGATATCATGCGCGACAGCGGGCACCATTCACGGTTACAATCCGGCCATCATAATTTTTGAAAAAATCTGCACCGATGATTTCACCAGCTTATAAACCGCACCAAACCGTGGCTTTCTCTGGGAATGATGACACCTCTTGAACCTCTTCTTGCTGCTCTTCAGCCCAAATGCGGTAATTTTGTTTATTGACTTTGCCGTTGAGCCAGAAATGAGCCCCATCACCGAACAAAATTTTGGTTAAAAACAGAGGATCTTCCCGTTTCTTGCTGAAGGCTCATTTCCATAATACAGATGCCAACATTTGAAGGTAACTATTTCAAAAAAAATAGATGCCTTAAAATGTCCTTTCAAATTAAAAATAAAGATTCCACACTTGATTTGAATTTATATATTTTTTTTGTTCTGAAAAAATACCTCTAGATGGATCACCCTATAGTAATAAAACTATGGGTAAATGGGCGAAATCTGCCTAGGAGGGGAAGGTATCCCTTCGAGTGACTAAAGGTACCTTGGAGAAAAAAACTCTTTTTTTAAGTATTTGCTTTAAAAATCGTAATTTTTTTGTCTGTCAATAGGGACATGCGAGTACAAAAAAATAAATCGAATTTTGCTACTGCTCCAAAAATGGACCAATTTAAATTTAAGTTTTGCCTTCTATAAGGGTCGGACGCATGATAGCGCATAAGTAGCGTAGTAAGGGTGGACGTTATAAGTGTAACGTTCAACCAGGCCGAATTTAATGACTACATTGCTTGGTCATATAATTCCTTTAAGACAGACCTAAGAAATTAGACCAACGTGAGCTCAAATTTGACAAGATTCACGTTATTCGCTTTTGAAATGGCTTAAATTTTGGGCCCCTCGTATTCATGGTACCCCTAGCTCAGTTAAATCGTAACAATAAATTCATATTTTTGGATATGTTGTACGAGGGCGACCGCAAAACTAACTGGCCTGGCACATTTTCTGTTTTACTAGCAACTTTTTTTTGTTTTTTAAAAGCAATCTTTTATAAGCCATCTGTCAAAATTTCCGAAATATTTAATGATTATTTTCTTTGTTACAGGTGATTGAAG
Source organism: Hydrotaea diabolus (assembly GCA_963513945.1). Classification (NCBI taxonomy): domain Eukaryota; kingdom Metazoa; phylum Arthropoda; class Insecta; order Diptera; family Muscidae; genus Hydrotaea; species Hydrotaea diabolus. The sequence continues at coordinate 27,859,801 of OY740716.1, read as the reverse complement.
TAAACAAGTTTTATAATTTTTGAAAAATGGAAAATAAAGAGTTTCGTGCGGTAAATAAACACTTTTATATGAAAGGTTATACGCCAGAGTGAATCAAAGATGCACAGTGAATCAAGATGCACAAAGATGCACACTATCATACTCCACCGTGAAATCCTGGGTTCAACAATTTAAAATGGGTCGTTCAAGTACGGAAGATGAACAACGCTCTGGAAGACCAAAAACTGCTACTACTATTGAAAACATTAGAAAAATATTAAATGAAATGACTAAAGATAGACGAATAAAGCTCAGAGAACTTGCTGATATTGTTAAAATACACGAAAAACAAGTTTGGAGTATTTTACATGATGAACTCCACATGAAAAAGCTATCCGCGAAAAAGGTGCCCCGTTTGTTGACTTTGCCCCAAAAAATAGTCCGTTGGACCAATTTCGAGGAGCTTTTAGCGATTTATCAGCGTAATCCAATAGAGTTCTTGCGCCGATTCATAACTGTTGATGAAACATGGATCCATCACTACATCCCAGAATGCAAAGAACAGTCAAAACAATGGAAAGAAGCTGGTAAAAGTAATCCCAAGAAGGCGAAAACTGTTAAGTCAGCAGGAAAAGTAATGGCCACAGTATTTTGGGATGCAAGGGGTATAATATTTATTGATTATCTTGAGAAAGGAAAAACTATAAATAGTGAATATTATTGTGCATTATTGGATCGGTTGAGTGAAGAAATCAAAATAAAACGACCGCATTTAGAAAAAAAAAGTTCTTTTTCACCAAGATAATGCTCCTTCACACACTGCACTTTTAACTCAACAAAAACTGGCCGAATTACGATTTGAAATTGCTCCGCATCCACCATATAGTCCAGATTTAGCTCCTTCGGATCATTTCTTGTTTCCAAATTTTAAAAAAAATTCTCGGTGACAAAAAATTTTCGTCCAATAGCGAGGTTATTGCTGAAACTGTGACATATTTTGAAGGTCTTGAAAAATCTTTTTTTTCGGATGGAATTAAAAAATTTGAAAAACGTTTGATGAAGTGTATTGAGTTGGAAGGAGACTATGTTGAAAAATAAAATATAATAATTCCAAAAAAACGGTTCTTTTTATGTTAGGCCAGTTACTTTTGCGGTCGCCCTCGTAATATTTGCCTATATTAAGAAGAAAGAAGAATTTCCACTGAAATTACCCTATGTTTCTATTCGTAATGGATATTCGGTTACACATTCCATAAGATGCTATATATGAATTGTACATACAACTAATTGATTGGTTATACCAATAAAACAGGTAACCAATATTTTGCAAAGATTTTTTGTTGTAACCAATTATTGGCGATGATAACTAAAATCATCATCGACAATTTAAAAGATTTTTTTTTTAAATTGGCATTATTAAAAAAAAAATCGATAATTGTTTCGTGATACTTCAGTTCCACTAACCGAAAATTACAGAGCACCAACTAACATTCGATGGTACTGATGGAATACTCCTTGTTTCCTTGCAACCTCAATAGTTCGGTTTGCAAAAAAACCGATTGTGGCAACGAATCTGTTCTCTGTGTCCAAATAGCTTGAAAAAATGCAGAGTAATTTGCCGGGAACGAAAAATGACCGATATTCCCGGATGTTGTTGTAACAACAATATATTTGCAAGTCCTGATCGTCTATATAGGGGATCTGCTTCGATATATAAATAAAGGAATCGCGCCATTTGAACTGGATACGTTCGAAGAGACCTGAAAGTGACTTGAGTTGGCTTCACTGGAGAATTAAAAAGGCGCAGTCATTCATGTGGTCCCTGATCGCAGGCGGAACAAACGTCCGGAACGTTTCCATCAATTTGCGCCCAATACGAATTGAGGCGGCTGCACCTTCCAGATCTCAGCTGAGCCAGAACCGCGTCTAGTTCTGGCTGTTGAGATAGCGTCTGCTTCTCTGGTAAAATCTCTGGGGTGTGTTCCCCTTGCTCTACAATCACGCTGCAGCTGGATATTGCTGTTGCGACTTCATCAGCGTAAATGTCATTCAGACCAGCGTGGTAGTTTCGATGATCTAAAAGCTCTTTCTCATACCGCTGGACCTCTCTCTCTAGATCATGAAGATCGCACCTGATCTGTCTGGGCGGAATTCTGTCTTGGAGATGGCGGTTGGGATGACTCCTGCAAAGACCTCAAAGCAGATGCTGCAACAAGAATTTGTGTCTGCACACGTTAAGGGCCAGGCATTTTGGGAAGTGCTGCTACCACTCCAAAAAACAACAAACAAAGAACGCATATTGTTAATGTGACTGCCCCTGGCCGAAGAGTGTTTGTTTTAGGCTAATCCGGTAGATTCAATTCCCGGGAGAAATTCTCCAGTACCCTCCAAGCAAATGATCTCTTTTACGGCTACCTAATTTTGCTTACCAGACATAATATTGGAAAATATGGGGTCGCATAAACGTAGTATATTTTTGTTATTACGAAATATTTTATATTCTTACCTTATTTGATAATTTAATGTATTCTGCATCATCGGGTTGTTTCGGTGTCACAGTCAATACTGCCGTATATGCCCTGCGTGCACGAGCATTATTTTCGTCCGTATCGTTTTCATCATACCAGGGCAGCGATGTTAATATCGATAGTCTAGAACAGAAATAAAATTAATTGTTGTAATAAAGAAGGTAATTAAAAATGTTAAACAGTTCAAAGAAAATATTAATAAGCCTTTCTTTACGAGGGCGACCGCAAAACTAACTGGCCTGGCACATTTTTTGTTTTACTAGCAACTTTTTTTTTGTTTTTTAAAAGCAATCTTTTATAAGCCACCTGTCAAAATTTCCGAAATATTTAATGGTTATTTTCTTTGTTACAGGTGATTGAAGTAAACAAGTTTTATAATTTTTGAAAAATGGAAAATAAAGAGTTTCGTGCGGTAAATAAACACTTTTATATGAAAGGTTATACGCCAGAGTGAATCAAAGATGCACAGTGAATCAAGATGCACAAAGATGCACACTATCATACTCCACCGTGAAATCCTGGGTTCAACAATTTAAAATGGGTCGTTCAAGTACGGAAGATGAACAACGCTCTGGAAGACCAAAAACTGCTACTACTATTGAAAACATTAGAAAAATATTAAATGAAATGACTAAAGATAGACGAATAAAGCTCAGAGAACTTGCTGATATTGTTAAAATACACGAAAAACAAGTTTGGAGTATTTTACATGATGAACTCCACATGAAAAAGCTATCCGCGAAAAAGGTGCCCCGTTTGTTGACTTTGCCCCAAAAAATCGTCCGTTGGACCAATTCCGAGGAGCTTTGAGCGATTTATCAGCGTAATCCAATAGAGTTCTTGCGCCGATTCATAACTGTTGATGAAACATGGATCCATGACTACATCCCAGAATGCAAAGAACAGTCAAAACAATGGATAGAAGCTGGTAAAAGTGGTCCCCGGAAGGCGAAAACTGTTAAGTCAGCAGGAAAAGTAATGGCCACAGTATTTTGGGATGCAAGGGGTATAATATTTATTGATTATCTTGAGAAAGGAAAAACTATAAATAGTGAATATTATTGTGCATTATTGGATCGGTTGAGTGAAGAAATCAAAATAAAGCGACCGCATTTAGAAAAAAAAAGTTCTTTTTCATCAAGATAATGCTCCTGCACACACTGCATTTTTAACTCAACAAAAACTGGCCGAATTACGATTTGAAATTGCTCCGCACCCACCATATAGTCCAGATTTAGCTCCTTCTGATTATTTCTTATTTCCAAATTTAAAAAATTTCTCGGTGGCAAAAAATTTTCGACCAATAGCGAGATTATTGCTGAGACTGAGGCATATTTTGAAGGTCTTGAAAAATCTTATTTTTCGGATGGAATTAAAAAACTTGAAAAACGTTTGATGAAGTATATTGAGTTGGAAGGAGATTATGTTGAAAAATAAATAATAATAATTCCAAAAAAACGGTTCTTTTTATGTTAGGCCAGTTACTTTTGCGGTCGCCCTCGTATATAGTGTTTTTTCCTATATAATATTGTATTACTTTGTTAAAAGAAAAGCTTAATTACGAAAGACTATAAGTTTTACCAGAGAACAACAGCTTGCAACTTGCAGGTTGCCTATGCAAGTTCGCACTGGTATGCACGTGGGTTATTAGATTTATTTGTTCGGGGGTAACAAGCTTACGAGTAATAAAAGAAATATTTTTTTTAAATATTACCTTTTCAAGGTGACATACAATACGTACAAATATACATTGCCACATAAAAAACATGAGCGCGTAAGAATAAATATACGACTGAGAAAATTGAATCAGTCGTATTTCTAACCTAAAGAAGAAAAGCTGAGAAAAAATAAAAAAAATTAAATTTGGGCGCCTCGATAATTATTTTTTGATATGTTGTAGTGGAACTTTTTTCTTCCTCATGCCAAAAGCTATTGAAAAATCAATGGCACAATATCGACACATTTTTGTCTTTACAAATCGGCTCACCCTAGTATACATATTGCTATTTCAGGGAAAATTCTTCAAAGAAATCTTAAAAGTCAGACTAAAAACAGTACCTTTAATACGTTTTGTAAGAACCTGGTCTTAGAGAGTTCAGTTTTCCTTTCAACAACTGCAGCCAAGTAGTTTTCGGATTAACGTCGTCAAGGACTCCACAATGATTTATGTCACTTTGCTTTTTTTGTAAAAACAAAAGGTGTTCTATTAAAATATAAATAAGTACAAGAGGCCTTGGTATTCGCTTTATAGCATAGCAATCCCAATTTCTGGAGGGGCACATTTGATATACTATATTGGGTTTACACCAGTAAAGCCACTCCCCAGTGTACATTGTTGCTGTATATTTAAAAATAGACATAGCTGCAAATAAGAAAAAAAACATTATGTGTCATGTTCGAACTGCAAAGTGTAATTTTTTTTGAGGATAATTAAAAAAACCGGACTTTTCGTAAACCGAAAAATGGCAATTTTTAAAAAACCGAAAAATGGCAATTTTTAAAAAACCGAGATTTTTTTATGCCGTAAGAAACTGAACCGTCGATTTTAAGAATTGAACTGATCACCCTAGTTTTTTGTTGTCAAACAACAGGAGGTCCTTTCGACGAATTCGTGTCGGGTTCATGAGCACGAAATGGGATTAATAAATATTTAAATCAATTCAAACTTATAGCGATACACTGCACATACTAACTAGCCTATTACAAGTATCTACTACTTCCAAGAAAAAAAACGTATTTAAAAGTTAATTTATCGAATTACATGCTAAAATACAAATTGTGTTCCCTTTTGTCCGCTTTGGTCCGTTTTCTGTGCCAACCGATACCGACTATAAGCAAAATATTTGGTAAGTTCGAAGACTCTAGTTCCATTCGTTTGGAGTGAATCGTGCTTTCAGCAGACGGACGGATAATCGGGTGGCTATTTATATTTTATATTTATATTTTCAATTCAGCAATAAAAAAAACAATCATTTATTATTGTTTTTCAAAATATTCTACTTGCATATCAGTACACTTTTGCATGTGCTTAAACCAATTTCCAAAGCACTGCGCTTTTGAGACACCTCCAATCCTCCATGGTTTTAAAACGCCTCGACAGCTGCTTCGGTCGTCGAAAAATGTTGACCACGCAGTTTTTTCTTGATAAAAGGGAGTCAGAAGAAGTCATTGGGTGCTAAGTCCGGCCTGTACGGCGGATGACCCAAAAATTCGACATCTTGAGGGCTCTAATAGCCCCTTGTTTCAGCCGCCTTTTCGTGATGCTAAACAATCCGTATTCTCTTCTTGTTTTTCCTTATTGATTCGAACATTTTTGGCCAACAAATGGTTGCGTACCACTTAGAATAGACCGTCCTACGTTCCACTAAATCCACATGGCCGAAAAACGGCGACCATTTGCTTTCATGTGCTTCTTCCACGAACAAGATTTGTTTGATTTGGCTTGCTTTAAAAAACCCAAACGGTCTATCTCTGTTTTGTTTCGGGCTAATATGCTTAGATGCATGATTTGTCACCTTGAATATGTTATACACTGAATTTGAGCTACCGCAACATACAAGGGCCCAAGGATGTCTCAATTTTACGGTATGTCACATGTCGTTCTTGATTATTTAGTTCTCAAACAGCATCGATGTTTTTTTTGCAAAACGACCGAAGTTGTACGACCTTTACGAAATGCATCTTGGAGCGAACGGCTTCCGAGACTGACCTCGTGGTTTTTTATGGTGTTTAATTACCAAAATTTGAAACTAGTTGATTGACACACTCTTGTCCTCATAATTCACACCGAAAATCGTAAAAAATCATCGTAAGAAAATTTTCACGGGTTAATTCCATTTTTAACCGAGATGAATTTTTCAATACACTGTAAACAAAACAACTTCCGCTTTAATGGCAAAACGTTCTGAGTGATATTATACCATAAATGCTAAACTTTTTAATAAATGTTCCAGTTTGCACCCTGCAACACTAGTATTAGCAGGACCTGAAATTTAAATAGCAACCCTCGTACTTTATATGTAGCATGTACTTAGTAGGGACATAAATACGGTTACAACATTGAACACACCCATTTCAATAGTAGCACTGAACATACCCCGTTAATGTCATATGGGTTTTGAAAGCTAACCTCAATAGCGTTAGCCTGCAACGGGATTTTAAAATTGTTTCAACTTTCATCATGAAGTGGTCGGATAATGAGAACCGTATCGCTGTAATAGCACTTTTCAAGTGTGAAATAAAAAAGTGATATTTTCAAAACGCTTCGGCCACTAGAGATTTGCCGCATGTTCATCTACTGATGCATAAAACTGTTTGAGGAGACTGGAGATGTAAAAGACCGCCACTGGTCGGGCCGCCCACGCTCTGTTCGAACACCGCATGTCACCAAAGCCGTTAAATCAAGAATTCACAGAAATCCGTTCCGAAAACAGAAAATCATGGGCCGTGAGATGAATATCACGCAAAAGTCCATGAGTCGAATCATTTAAAAAGACTTGGGGCTTTTAAACGACGTACCGGACATTTATTGACTGCAGCTGTAAAAAAAAGTAGGATTGAAAAATGCAAACGTCTTTTAGTGAAGCACGCTGATAACTTGCACAGAAAAATTTTGTTCACCGATGAACAAATTTTACCGTTCAGGAAAAGTTTAACAAGCAAAATGATAAAGTGTATGCGCGGTCATCTAAGGAAGCATCTGAACTGATCCCAAGGGTGCAAAAGGGTCATCACGCAGCTTCAGTCATGGTTTGGTGGGGTGTCTCTTACGAGGGGGTCTCTGACCTGTATTTCTGCGAACAAGGAGTCAAAACATCGGCCAAAGTTTACCAAGAAACCGTTTTGAAGCTGTTGTGAAGCCTCTTAACAATTCCCTGTTCCAAACCAGCCATGGATTCTGCGCCGGCCCATAAGGCTAAAACGTCCCAGGCCTGGCTGCGAAACAATTTGCCAGCGTTCATTTCCTCTGAAGAATGGCCCCCAGGCAGTCCAGATTTGAACCCATTGGATTACAAATTGTGGACGGTTTTAGAGGACACGGTTTGTCACAAAAGATACCGCAACATTGGATCTCTTAAGACTGCTATGGTTCGAGTTGTGGCCAATTTTTCAATGGACGAGGTTCGTGCAGCTATTGACGATTGGCCAGTGCGCCTTAAGGCGTGTGTAAAGGCAAAAGGCGGACATTTAGAATAATTAGATTCTTTTTGGATACAATATACATCAATAAATATATTAAAAAATATTTGGTCCAAAAACATTCTGTGCTTTTTATTTTACAAACGTGTGTAACAGTATTTATGTTCCTTCTAAGGATAATATGGACAGTATACAAATTTCAAAAATTTATTATATATCTGAGAGTAACTATCTTTGCGTGTCAAATTATCTTAACTTGGTTAGAAGATATGATAAACTAATAACAATGAACCCTGTAATTAATCGAAAACTTCAACTGTGCGTTTCGCAGAAATGACGCATCAAACCCAATTCCTCATGTTCCGACGTTAACTTTTTAATCAGACAACACAAAACGGGGCTAAGCAATAAATTTTAGTTTATGAACCGCAGTGTCTCTAAAAAATATTTTGATGTGTTGCGACCGAAATGACAAGTTGAGTTCATCAGATAATGGGTAAAGCAAAGGTCAAGAAATATCCCAAGTTTATTTTGTATATGTGACCTTCTCCGAAAAAAGGGACCTAGTGTATCAAAAAATGGGTTCGGACTTAAGAGTGGATTCTGGTACCTAATAGGGTGTAAAATAAGATAAAAAATGTGTTTGCCTCATAAAAACGTACACAACGAACTTGGGAAAATCGATAAAAATGAGAAAAACATTAAAATTTTACTTTTTTTGATTTTTTGGTTTTAAATTGTATTTTTTCGTCAGTCTTCGAATTTTTTGGAGTTTGGATTTTTTGGTCTTTCGTGATCTGGTACTTTGATTTTCTTCCATTTGACAATTTCAGTTTTTTTCGGCGCTTTGACTTCAGCTTTCATTTTGTCTGGTGCTTCAAATTTTTTTTCTTGCTGGCAGGTTCAGATTTATTTTTCGATTTTTTTTCGGTTTGGGTTCACTCGGTTTAGGAGCTCTGTGAATCAATACATATGAGCCTGACATTCTCATACAAATACCATTTGCGATCTAACGATAATCCGCTTGGTGCAATGAGCGGAGGTAATTCGTTTGGTAGCAACAATAGCTAAGGTATTGTCACACTAAAAGCGGAAAAATGCGTCACTACATAGACATGACGTCACCAAAGTCGACATCCAATCATAACTAACCATACCAATCGCATCTCCAACTAAAGGTGTGTTAACAGTGATAATGCGTTATGAAACTTTAAATGCGTTTTCTCAAAACTTCATTTAAACACACTAGGTCCCTTTTCTCGGAGAAGGTCACATATGGGGTTTTTTCTTTTAAGAAATTATAATTAATCAAACTGTGTTTTGCAAAAATTTCTTAAATGCGATTGCTTCTTATAAGATAAGTTCTTATATCTGTTATTTACTGTATACACTCCATCCTGCGGCGGAGGGTATTACAAGCGTTAACGTACTTAAAAAATATACGCAAAATACAAGTAATTACCCTTTTTTTCTTTTAAGAAATTATAATTAATCAAACTGTGTTTTGCAAAAATTTCTTATATGCGATTGTTTTTTATAAGATAAGTTCCTATATCTGTTATTTACTGTATACACTCCATCCTTCGGCGGAGGGTATAAAGAGCGTTAACGTACATAAAAAAATATACGCAAAATACAAGTAATTACCCTCATAGTGACTGTTGAACCGAAACAAAAGTTTAATTAAATTCTATGGCGCGAAATGTTTTTGCAAAATATTTCCACTCCTCATATGGATGAGTACATTATGTGAAAAGCGTGGATAATTAATATGTTTTGTTTCCATAATCGGTCGCTTATGGAACGTATGGCAATTTAAAACCAGGCACAAAACAAAATCACGTTAACTACTACAAAATAATAAAAAGAAACATACAAAAAACGAATAAATTAAATTTGCAACAAAACAAAAACACGGCCGAAACAGCCTATACCTGCTTACCATAAAATCGCTACCTTCTCAACAATTTTAATTATTAAAGAGTACACGCTCGTACATACTTATAAAGTACATGTACATACATATGTATGTACATATGTTCTTAATTGCACTCTGAAGCTATAAACGAGTACCGGCTGGGGTAATAAAAAAAACTAGGGCCAGCAAAAACTCAACATTGTCGTTGAAGCAATGTTAATTAGAGAGAAATTATATGACCAGACCATTAACAAATTGTTTATGAGGTGCAAATTAAATTATACTTAACGCTTTTTCTTTTAACAAATACTTTGGTTTATCTCGCCACACAAACTGCATTTAACAAAGTAGTAATAACAAATGGTAGAATAGAATTCGCCAATTTGTCCTAGATATACTCTATAAAAAGTGGTGAATACCAATCTAACATTTGTTATTAAACAAATTACTTTGTTCACTCCACAAAAAAAAAATTAGTATGGTTGGCATAACAATATTCGAAGAGCATCATACTGTTGTTGGGTATAAGTTCTACCACAAACACTATTATGATCCTCACAACAATAGTATGATTCACACACAACCATACTAGGATCACCACAACCGTGTAATGATTTACACTTAACCATACCATAATCCCCAGCACCATATTGTGATCCTCACAATCGTTATATGCTTCACATACAACCATAGTTAAGGGTAATCCATCTAGAGGTATTTTTTTACAACAAAAAAATATACAAATTCAAATAAAGTGTGGAATCTTTATTAGTAATTTAAAAGGACATTTTATGGCATCTATTTTTTTTGAAAATAAGTACCTTCAAACCGCACCAAACCGTGGTTTTCTCCGGGTATAATGGCACCTCTTGAATCTCTTCTTGTTGCTCTTCAGCCCAAATGCGGCAAAATTGTTTATTGACTTTGCCGTTGAGCCAGAAATAGGGCTCATCACTGAGCAAAATTTTAGTCAAAAACAGCGGACCTTCACGTTTCTCACCGAACTCTTATTTCCATAATACAGATGCCAACATTTGAAGGAAACTATTTTCAAAAAATAGATGCCATAAAATGTCCTTTCAAATTACCAATAAAGATTTCACACTTCATTTGAATTTTTATATTTTTTTGCTCTGAAAAATGCCTCTAGATGGATCACCCTATACAATTATGTTATGATTCCTAAAACCATCCCCAAAATGATTTATTGCGATTGGGTTATGTTATTATTCAACAATTTTGTGACTTATAGAACCAATCCGTGTTTCATTTATTAATAATATTTCAGTTATAAATGGTGGGCCATTTACAATTTTGAAATTAACCGACTGATAACATTGACTTCGAAAGGTAGAATAACCTTAATTTAATTTTTAGGTTTTTTTGACATTTGCAAAATGGGACGCTATACGCTTGAACAAAATTGGGAAATATAAAAAACTTACTTGCAAAGTAGTGAGTCTTTAACGCAAACTGTAAGAAATTTACGTAGAATATTTTCGAGAAGATATCGGCTATAAGTTCAGAAGCGAGTTCATGAAAATGTATCGTTATTGGATAAACCAACCCTAGTACGTTCTCGTCCAGCGCGTTCAATCGAAAACACTGTTGTTGTGGCTGAGAATGTCCAAGAGCATCCTTCAACATCAACTCGTCATCGTTTTCAGAAAGTGAACTTTCCTCGCACTTCTTTGAGAAGAATTTTGCAGAGACTTTGGTATAAAGGCTTACAAAGTTCAATTGTTCCAAGAACTGAAGCCTCATGATCATCCGATGCGTTTTCGCTTCGTTTTATGGGCAGGAGATGTTCGGCAAAAGATGAAGAATTTTACCGAAAAATCGTACAAAGTTCAATTGTTCTGAACTGAATCGTCAGGCAGGAGATGTTTGGCAGGATATGAAGAATTTTACCGAAAAATCATGTTTTCAGATGAAGCCCATCTTCATCACGGTGGCTATGTCACTAAGCAAAATTGACGCATATGGAACTCACACGTGACTAAAATGAAGCCAATGAATCCACAACGACTCACTGTTTGGTATGGATTTTCGGCTGGTGGCCTCAGGGACATTTTTCTTCTTAAAAAATGGCTGGAACTTTGTTTCCAAAAATTCAAGAAAATGATATGGACGACATTTGGTTTCAACAAGACGGAGCCACAAGTTACACAGCCAACGCAACCATCGATTTTGAAAATCGAAAAATCATTCGAAATTGTAATGTCAATTGGGCGCCTTAGAGCTGTGATTTAAGCACTTTGGATTATTTTTTGTGCGAAGCAATTAAGGATAAATGTTATGAAAAGCATCCAGAGACAATTGCAGCGTTGAAACATGAAATTGAAGTTGCCATTGAAGAGATTCGACTAGAAACAATCGAAAATGTACTGAAAAATTTGGGTTGATCGGATAAGGTACTGCCTGATTGGATGAGTTGGGGTAGTCATATGAATGATATTGTCTTCCATTATTAAATGACAAAGTTGAAATTTTGCCATAAAACCAGAAATTCGAAAAACTTTTTAGTCATTTTTTACAGGCGAATCAATTTTAAATATCCCACCCGTACAAATCCAAAGCAGTTTGTTTGGAAAATTATGCTTAGTTCATAGTCAGATTTGACACCAACCAAAAAATTATTTAATTTCTTAATTATTTAATTATTTAATTATTTAATTATTTAATTATTTAATTATTTAATTATTTAATTATTTAATTATTTATTTATTTAATTATTTAATTATTTAATTATTTAATTATTTAATTATTTAATTATTTAATTATTTAATTATTTAATTATTTAATTATTTAATTATTTAATTATTTAATTATTTAATTATTTAATTATTTAATTATTTAATTATTTAATTATTTAATTATTTAATTATTTAATTATTTAATTATTTAATTATTTAATTATTTAATTATTTAATTATTTAATTATTTAATTATTTAATTATTTAATTATTTAATTATTTAATTATTTAATTATTTAACTATTTAATTATTTAATTATTTAATTATTAAATTATTTAATTATTTAATTATTTAATTATTTAATTATTTAATTATTTAATTATTTAATTATTTAATTATTTAATTATTTAATTATTTAATTATTTAATTATTTAATTATTTAATTATTTAATTATTTAATTATTTAATTATTTAATTATTTAATTATTTAATTATTTAATTATTTAATTATTTAATTATTTAATTATTTAATTATTTAATTATTTAATTATTTAATTATTTAATTATTTAATTATTTAATTATTTAATTATTTAATTATTTAATTATTTAATTATTTAATTATTTAATTATTTAATTATTTAATTATTTAATTATTTAATTATTTAATTATTTAATTATTTAATTATTTAATTATTTAATTATTTAATTATTTAATTATTTAATTATTTAATTATTTAATTATTTAATTATTTAATTATTTAATTATTTAATTATTTAATTATTTAATTATTTAATTATTTAATTATTTAATTATTTAATTATTTAATTATTTAATTATTTAATTATTTAATTATTTAATTATTTAATTATTTAATTATTTAATTATTTAATTATTTAATTATTTAATTATTTAATTATTTAATTATTTAATTATTTAATTATTTAATTATTTAATTATTTAATTATTTAATTATTTAATTATTTAATTATTTAATTATTTAATTATTTAATTATTTAATTATTTAATTATTTAATTATTTAATTATTTAATTATTTAATTATTTAATTATTTAATTATTTAATGATTTAATTATATAATTATTTAATTATGCTTAGGTCGTAGTCAGATTTGACACCAACTAAAAAATTTTTAATTTATTAATTTTAAATTATTATTAATTATTTAATTTATTAAAAGGTGACTGCAGTTTTGGTGAAATCGAAAAAGGGGGGCGCCACTTTAAAATATCGCATTTATGGCCAAAGTAATCTACCGGAAATGAAATTAATGATTAGCATATTATAAAATAATACTTAGTAGGGACAAAAATACTGTTGCACACGTTTTATGCTGTAAAATAAGAAGTACTGAATGTTATTTGGTCCAAATACTTTTTAAAATATTTATTGATGTATTCAAGAAGAATCTACTTTTTCGAAATGTCGGCCTTTTGCCTTTACACACGCCTTTAGTCGCACTGGCCAATCGTCAATAGCTGCACGAACCTCGTCCATTGGAAAATTGGCCACAGCTCGAACCAAGGCAGTCTTAAGAGATACAATGTTGGGGTATCTTTTGTGACAAACCATGTTCTCTAAAACCGTCCACAATTTGTAATCCAATAGGTTCAAATCTGGACTGCCTGAGGGCCATTCAGGCCTGGGATGTTTTAGCCTTAAAGGCCGGTGCAGAATCCTGCTGGAGATCCATTGCTGGTTTTGGAACAAGGAATTGATAAGAGGCTACACAACAGCTTCCAAAACGGTTTCTCGGTAAACTTTGGCCGATGTTTTGACTCCTTGTTCGCAGAAATGCAGGTCAGTGACCCCCTCGTAAGAGACATCCCACCAAATCATGACTTAAGCTGGGTGATGACCCTTTTCCACCCTTGGCATCAGTTCAGATGCTTCCTTAGATGACCGCGCATACACTCTATCATTTTGCTTGTTAAATTTTTCCTGAACGGTAAAAATTTGTTCATCGGTGAACAAAATTTTTCTGTGCAAGTTATCAGCGTGCTTCACCAAAAGACGTTTGCATTTTTCAATTCTATTTTTTTAAGATGCATTTAATAAATGTCCGGTACGTCGTTTGAAAGCCCCAAGTCCCAAGTCTTTTTTAATGATTCGATTCATGGACTTTTGCGTGATATACATCTCACGGCCCATGAGTTTCTGTTTTCGGAGCGGATTTCTGTGAATTCTTGATTTAACGGATTTGATGACATGCGGTGTTCGAACAGAACGTAAGCAAACCAACCTGTGGCGTTCTTTAACATCTCCAGTCTCCTCAAAAAGTTTAATGCATCGGTAGACGAGCATGCATGCGGCTAATCCCTAGTGACCGGAGCGTTTTGAAAATATCGTTTTTTTCATTTCACACTTGAAAAGCGCGATGCGGTTCTCATTATCTGACCACTCCACGATAGAAGTTGAAACAATTTTAAAATCCCGTTACAGACTAATGCTATTGAGGTTAGCTTTCAAAACCCATATGACATTAACGGGGTATGTTCAGTTCTACTATTGAAATGGGCGTGTTCAATGTTGGAACAGTATTTATGTCCCTACTAAGTACATTGTGTTAAAATTGGACGAAAGGCTGCGGCCTTGGTTTTACAATCCTGAAGGCTATATCTCGTAAACTAATATCGATGTGACAATAGTAGTTGGCATATATGATGTTGGCATGGAATGAAACATAGAGAAGAACGGATATAAAAGAGGCCGTTGCTATGCCCCCTTAAAAAAATTTCCACATTGGCCGGTAATCCATGATGGAGGGTATATAAGCTTCGGCGCGGCCGCACTCAATTTGCCTACTTGTTCAAATAACTTCGGATATAGGTAATATATAATCATGTGCGATGATGCGTTTAATATCTTTCAAACCAACATCTTACATATCATAAAATGAATAATAAAGGGTTTTCCAATAGGGACATAACTGTTTCGTATCTTTATGTCAACCTACTCGTACGAGTATTTGCTTGGAAAATAAAACTATTTTTGAATGAAATATGGACATTTAGTTAAAATGACATATGTATATGCTGGCTTATGTGGCGCAAAAAACTGTCCTATAGGGCGATCTATAGTCAATATGGATATAAAGGGTGGTCTAATTAAAACGCACGATGTTAATTTTTATAAAGCAAAAAGTTTTCACAGATTTATTTTAATAGGTTTTATTATAAAAGATGGATCTTTGACAATTTTGTGTTAAGCAACACATCGACCAAATGCTTGCCACGGCTTCGGTGGTCTATATTTTCAATGACTGTAATATATAATAGAGGTTCAATATCGCGAATGTGCTGAAATATCTTATATACTTAAGCTTTTGGTTATTTTTATCTTATTGACTCTTCACTTTCTCTTTTAAATATACCCAAAGAAAGAAGTCCAACGGTGTCAAATTAAATGATCGTGACGGCCAAATTACATCTTCACGACCTGAGATAGCACGGCCAGTAAATTTCTCGCGCAAAAGAGCCATTGTTTCATGGGCTGTGTGATATTAGCCTGTTGGAACCACATATCGTCCAGGTCCATATCCTCAATTGCTGGCCATATCCTCAATTGCTGGCCGTTTGCATCTGGCAATAGCGAACACCTTTCACGGTCACTGCTGGGTCGACCTCATTTTTAAAGAAGTACGGCGCAATGACGCTGCTAGACCAGAAACTGCACCAAACAGTCACTCTTTGTGGATGCATCGGCTTTTCAACAATCATTCGAGGTTTCTCTTTTGCCCAAATGGGGCAATTCCACTTGTTAACGAATCAGCTGAGATGACAGTGTGCCTCGTCGCTGAAGATGATTTTCTTTTAAAAGTCACCATACACTTCTGCCTGTTCAACCACCCATTCGGCGTATTGACGACGTTTGAAATGGTTAGTATGTTTCAGCTCTAGGGTCAATTGAACCTTGTAAGCGTGTTAATTGAAATCTTTATTCAAAATTCGCATCAGTGATGTTCGGCACGATGACGAATCGAGGTTGACGGCTCTTTTCTCCTACAATCGCGAACAACATCAATGTTTTCCTCAGAACGAACTAGACGAGCTAGCACAGTTGTTTTCCTATTTCCTACAGACGCGGTTTGCTGAAATTTGCGATTTGGACACATTTGGTTGACCACATATGTGACGCGCAAAACAGAAAGGGACCTAAGGTTAAAAACCAGTTTTGTTCAGAAGAGCCATTTTAAAGATTAGCTCCCTTTCTATTTGCGCTTAGAATCGTCGACTTCACTTTCATTAAACGCGCATATCTCTGGGAGGGAACACTTTTGGGGCATGGGATCGGTCTCATTCGATGTTGTCCACATCAAAAAAAGAAAAAAAACTAAAATTGATCTTTTTACCCTTAGTTCTTTCTCTATGCGCTGTCACATATGCTGACCAAAAAAAAAAACACGAAGTGCACAAAATGCATTTTGATTTA
This sequence comes from Hydrotaea diabolus, assembly GCA_963513945.1. Classification (NCBI taxonomy): domain Eukaryota; kingdom Metazoa; phylum Arthropoda; class Insecta; order Diptera; family Muscidae; genus Hydrotaea; species Hydrotaea diabolus. Next base: position 27,843,090 of record OY740716.1, on the reverse strand, counting down.
AAGGCCCATTTTTGAAAAAGGTTTAACAAATTTTAAAGTGTTGGCCAATTGTGTATCTATCCATGGTTGAATTTGCCAAACTCTCAAAACAAAAAAATGTCAAACTTAGTTGGGCAAAAAACATGACTTTAAGATGTGACTCACAATCAACATCGTGCATTATGGTTGGACCACCCTTTACATATGATTTTTTTTTAATTTTTTGCTGAGAAAAGTGTCGAAGAAGCCTAAAAAACTAAGCTTTTTCTTTAAAAGAAGGAGCTACTGGTAAATATAGACATATGGGTACTCAAATAAAAGCCGTTTCTACAACATTTTCAAATATGGTTTAACTTTAAAGATTTGGCTGTGAGTAGGGACCTAAGGGCCCCAAAAACTTTTCGGCCAGGCCGATTTTACCGTCGGTTATGCAAGTCAATGTAGTATGTACTTTTCCAGTTTTTACTTTTACTTACCTCGAAAACAATTCAATATTGATGAAAACGTATTCGCCACTGTCGATCATATTCAGCTCTTCGGCCGTCAGCATTATTTGTCTGATAGACTTTGGATCGGCACACATGACAACGACTGCAAGGAGAAAGAAATCAAAAATAGTTATTTTAGAAATGTGCGGGGCTGGCCAAGTTTTAAAGCAAATCAAAAAGGACAGATACGAGGGCGGTTCGCAAAGTTCTTAGCCTGTCAATGAAAGAGAATAGTTAGTTTTTCAAAAATATTTTTATTTTTCAATATAATCTCTTGAAACTTCAATACACTTAGTCCAACGCTTATCTAGCAATTCTATCCCTTGATTAAAATAGTTTTCCTCAAGGTCTTCAAAATAGTGGTTTACAACTGTAATTGCATCTTCATTTGAGGTAAAACGCTTGCCAGCAAGGATTTTTTTTAGATTTGGGAACAGGTAAAAGTCACTGGGAGCTAAGTCAGGAGAATAAGGTGGGTGGTCAAGCAACTCGTACTTTAATTCGTTGATTTTAGCCATTGTTAAAACACTCTTGTGCGCTGGTGCGTTGTCTTGATGAAAAATTATTTTTTTGTGTTGTAAGCCAGGACGTTTTTCTCGAATTTGTACATTTAATTGATCTAAAAGGTTGCAATAGTACTCTGAATTTATTGTTTTGCCCTTTTGCAGATAGTCAATCAAAAAAATACCTTTGGAGTCCCAAAAAACCGTTGCCATAACCTTACCAGCCGATGGAATTGTTTTTGCCTTCTTTGGGGCACTTCCTCCAGCTTCAGTCCATTGTTTGGATTGTTCTTTTGTCTCTGGAGTATAGTGGTGGATCCATGTCTCATCAACAGTTATGAAGCGACGCTTAAAATCCATTTTATTTCGCTGAAAACGATCCAAACAAGATTGAGAAATGTTCATTCTTATGCGTTTTTGGTCGACTGTTAACAAGTCCGGCACCCATCTTGCAGAAAGCTTTTTGATCTGTAGTTCTTCATGCAAAATTAAATGGACTCGATCATTTGAGATGCCCATGATATTAGCTATTTCACGCACTTTTATTCGTCGATCATTTAATACCATATCATGCACTTTGGCTACAATTTCTGTTGTTGTTGCTGTTTTTGGACGTCCACTACGTGGTTCATCTTCAATGCTTGAAGGAGTATATGAAGGAGCATTTTCACCTAACACATTCACCATATCATTATGAATTTCTTGTCCCGATAAACCTTTTTTATGTAAATATTTAATGACACCACGCATTTCTAATTTTTCCATTGTAAAAATATCGCGGATGCGTCTTTTGTGAACACCTGTTTCTATATGAAGGAGTTGCCAGATCGAAACAAAATTTAACATGTGTTCATAGCAGAGATGGAAGTTTCTTTTTGTGCTAGGCGAAGAAGTTTCCGAACCGCCCTCGTACACTGTAGATATTTGTACGTAAAAGTAGTTGCAATGTTAATGTACTTTTACTGTAATATAAGTACAATAATTTCTTGCGTACGAGTACAAGACGCTTTATCAAATATCAGATGATAGAACAACATAGTCATGGACTTAAAATAAAATACATCACAATACAATAAATACAATAAAATTCGAATCATTTTATCGGACAATCGTTAAGGGTCAACTATTTTGTGATGTTTAAAAGTAAACGATAGTAAAATCAGGTATGATATACCTAAGTGCGTTGGGGCTTATGGTAAATAAATATGTTCAGGGTGGGTGATTTAACAATTTAAATTTGAATCTTCTATTTAAATTGTTAAATCACCCATTGTCATTTAATAATGGAACCAAGGATCATTCAAATGACTACCACAACTGGCTCTACAGATTGTTTGGCAGAAGAATTTTACCGAAAAATCGTGTTATCAGATGAAGCTCATTTTCATCTCGGTGGCTATGTCAATAAATAAAATTGCAGCAGTTAAAAACCAGTTTTGTTCAGGAGAGCCATTTTAAAGACTAGGTCCCTTTCTATTTGCGCTTAGAATCGTCGACTTCACTTTCATAAAACGCACATATCTCTGGGAGGGAACACTTTTAGGGCATGGGCTCGGTCTCATTCGATGCTCAGATGTTGTCCACATCAAAAAAAAATTGAAAATTGATTTTTTTTTACCCTTAGGTCCCATTCTCTATGCGCTGTCACATATACAAATGGCCGACGCGGCCTCGCTGGCATTGCTTCAAGCTGTAAGTCTAATTTTTCTGAAGTCACGGCGGTCATTTGAAAAACTAATATTCCGTACATAATAGCATAAATAAGCTTGAAAATAAATCCCGTAAAAATTCTATATTTCACACAATTGTTTCTTTTCCTATCAATCTTATATATATTGCTGGTTGCTATATATATTCCTGGTCTAGGCAACACTAAGTGTTGCCTGGCGCCATATGACATTTCCATTGGAAAGTTTAACATTTTTTAACATAATCGTACTTAGAACGTTTTGACGTACGACCATCATTTGTGTTGTTTACAGTGACTTGGAAAAATCAATTTGGCAAAAAATGGATTAAAAATGGAAACTTTCGACGTGCATTATCCCGACAAGAGTGCATCGATGAACTTAAATCTTTGTATGGCGATGAAGCACCATCCTATAGCACTGTGAAAAACAGGTGTAATGACGAAGGTTGTCCAAAAACGTCCGTTGTGCCAGAGAACATTGATGCCGTTTGTGAACTGATTATGCAAGACCGTGAGATAGAGGCATCCTTGGGCATTTCTTCCACCAGCCTACATTCGATATTGCAAGAACACCTGGCCGTAAAAAAGGTCTGTTCTTGTTGGATTTCGCACAATTAGACAATCGCTCAAAAAAAGGCTCGTGTCGATTGGTGCAAAGAAATTTTGAAAAAATACGATCGCTGTGCTTCAAAAGACGTTTATGAGATCGCCACGAATCATGGATCTGTGGGTAGGTGACGTGTGGGTCTTCGAAGACGAGCCAAATTCAACGAAAGTTATTCGTAGAAGAAGCACTTCGAAGCAAATGGTCGCCCGTTTCTTCGGCAAAACTGGTCATGTGGCGACTGTTCCGCTGGAGCAACGTAGGACGGTCAATTCTGAGTGGTACACCACAATTCGTTTGCCTGAAGTCTTCGGAGAAATTCGAAAAACGAACAAGAGAAGACGAATCATTGTGCACCATGGCAATGCGAGCTCTCACGCATCGGCTCAAACCAGCGCCTCTTTGGCCGGCCAAAACGTCAAATTGATGGGTCATTCGCCGTACAGCCCTGACTTGACACCCAATGACTTCTTTTTATTCCCGCACATCAAGAAAAACGTGCGTGTTTAACGATTTTCGTCGCTAGAAGATGCTGTTGAAGCATTCAAAAACCATGTTTTGGAGGTGTCTCAATCGGAGTGGAAAACGTGCTTTGACAATTGGTTTGAGCGCATGCAAAAGTATATAAATCATGCTAGAGAATACTTTGAAAAACAATAAAACCATTTTTGATGATAGATATTCGCATTTTCATTATTAGGCCAGAAATATGTAAAGGAGCCCTCGTAGTCGTGCTTTTGGATTGGTACCGTGTTTTGCATAAAAATTTTAACGCAATCAGACGGCAAAGAACTCATGTATACAACTATGAACAGCATTACCATTATGAACCAATTCCAGGACAGCCGGTTCTATGGACCGAATTGACCCGAAGAGCAACTCTTCGGCCAAGTGCTGTCACCCCGACACACAGTTACGCTACAACAACAACAACAGCTATGAATAAATATGGTTCACAGACTAGTGTTGGAAAACAATTTATTTTTAATATTTCAAAAATGACTACGCTTGCAGTATTAGTTAAGTTGTAGTAATTGGCGCTTATCCCCTAAAGCAGCACCATTAAGTATTATTTTTTTATTCAATCCTCCACGCCAGATGCCCATAAAAACACAGTCATAATTCTTTTCGATTCACGCCCTAATATTATTAATGTTCCCTTTAATCGCTTTTCATGTTCCCAATTTAAAATGAAATTGTTCGTTTTTAAACAGCAGTGCCTTGTCGTCCCATCAAATATTTACCTTGAAATTGCCCGCTCAACCATTGCCGTGCTAAATGTCCGTGATTTGTTATTTGGACGCAAGAGAAGCCAATTGCGGCCTTACGATGCCACAGTTGAAAATAGTGCCAAATAAATGCACACAACAGGTGGGAAACCATTTGTGCTGGCACCGGCCACGACAGGCCAAATGAAATATTCGATCCACGAGAACAAAACACCACAAAGAATGTTTACTTAATGGCACAAGCAAAGAAATCTACTACAAAAATGCACAGCTTTTTACACATTTAAGGGAAAAATGCAAAATTTAAAAACGTGTCAGAATTGCAGAATTTTCCACAATGCCAGCAGAGAACGAACACCTGGGTGTTTGGTGGAGGCAAAGAATATGTTCTATATTCTGTAGCATTTAAGTGCATGCCTGCACAGATTAGCTCATTGAATTCATTCAATACATTATTCAATTAGTGACTTATTTAAGCACACAACTGTTCTGATTACGCAGTAATTGAATAATTCAATTATTTAGTTATTTACTAAAGTATTTATTTCATTGACCAATTATGTAATTACAAAAATAATTAATTTTTTAATTACTTAATTATTGTACTATAAAACTGTTAAACATTTTTTTAATAACGATTCTTAGTTTTCCGGAAGCCGCTACTCCTAAAGTTTAGCTACAGTATCCCGATGTAAGATCATGAGAGAAAAGAGCGATGTTTCTTATGAGAGTGCAAAGAAGAGCGGTTCTACGAATCTGTCCACTGTACCGATCAGTATCCACAACAGCAGTTCTGGTAACAGTAAGTACGGCCTTAGTAAATAGCCATGCCCTGAAAGGGAGGAAAATATACATTTGTTAGAAAATGTTATTGTTTTTTAGAACCACATATCCATTGTTGCGGAGTACCGATTTTTGGGTCCCTAGGGCCTGGCCTGTAAATGCGGACACGATGGTAAGACAAATCTGAGGAGTTAGTGCCGTTTTAGATAAGTGAGGAAATTCTACTATTTCTGGATACGAATTTGTAACGATGTTTTATTCTTTTTTACTACCCATATATCCATAGTTCAAGACGGCCGATTTTTGGGCCTCCAGGACACATGGGGGCAGGACCAAATCTTAATTATAGGTGCATATTTGGATTTGTTAGACAACTCCAAGGTTTCTTAGCACCCATATACCATAGTATAGATAGCAAATATTAACCAAGTTGCAATTTAAGCATTGGTCTATATTGGAACTATTTTCGCGTGGTAAGAGCGGCAAAAAACAATCCCTAGAGCAATTTAAGTACATTCATTCGTGTCTTTATATAGACCCAATACAAATGCTTCTTCAGATTTGGCGACCTGCCGCTCTAGAACACACTTATAAAATCCCATCTTGCTCATATTTCAAATCTAGTCCGTCCGTATACCAAAAAGGTTTAAGTTATTATGTAGACCATTCCTATTCGACTTTAGTCTTAATTTCTTGTTATCTGTATGCAATTTATTGTCACGTGAGGAACGTTGTTTTTTAACCAGTTCTGATCTAGGCCCGCTTTCTGCGATAGTGCAGAGTGCTGTTGAAAAGTACTCGTATTTTCTCTGCAATAAAAGTATTTTCCTCGAAACCATAGCATTGGTTTTTGAATTTGATTTTGACAACAGTATGATTGTGGAAATATTAAGATTGTTGAAATGTAACAATAGTCCAAACTCTAACGTTATTTTGAAACGGAATTTTTCTAATGGTAAATAAATCACTACCATCATTTTGAGTTTAATGCGTTTTTAAAAAACTTACTTAATGAAAATCTCTAGTTTTGAACATAACCCAATCATTTTATATTAAATTTGGGGACCATAGTATGGTTATGTGGGGTCATGCTTTGGATGTAGGGATCATACTATGGTTGTGAGGATCATAATATCGGTGTGGGGATCTAAGAATGCTTAAGAGTGAATTATAGTAGGTTGTGCGGATCATAATATGGTTTTGTGTAAATCATACTATGGTTGTAGGGATCATAGTAAGGTTGTGTGTGAATCATACTATTGTTGTAAGGATAATAATATACCTGACAACAGTATGATGCTCTTCATATATTGTTATCGCAACCGTATGTGTGGAATTTGGGTAGTTGTTTAGCTTTAGCGTCTGCATTATTTTGTATATGTTGTCCTTTTTAAATTAGTCGTCGCTAAGTAGTAAAACTTTTTTTTATAAAGTTTATTGCACAATATATCTTCATTGTCTTTGGTTGTGTAGAGTTGTAATTAATCATTCTTCCTGATGCCGTCTCCTTTGTGTACCAATTTGTAATTAGTTTGCCATTCTTGCTGATGATTTTCATGTCTAGGTAGGCAATCTCTTGATTTTGAGATTCTTTCTCGATGGTATATTGAATTTTCTTGTGGTAGGAATTAAGAAGATGCATTATGCTTTCTTCGTCATTTTTGCGAATAACTGCATATAGGTCATCCACGTACTTTGCAATGAATTTTATTTGTATGTTTTTTGTCGTTAATTCATTAAAAACGTCGTCTAAAAGTGTATCTAACACAATGTCAGCAATCGTCGGGGAGAGAGGGTTCCCCATAGGCATACCATACGTTTGATGGTAAGTTTTGTTGTCAAATATGAAATAGTTGTTCTCATTAAGACAAAATTGAAGAATTTTGAGAAATTTCTGTCGTGGTATATTTGTGATGTCTTTGAGGGTTTGCCATTTGTCCAGAATGTTCTTAATTGCTAAGTGTATAGGTATATTAGTAAATAATGATACCACGTCAAACGATACTAGTATATCGTCCTTATCTAGTTCTATGTCTTTTATTCTTTGTTTAAGTTCAATTGAGTTCTTAATGTTGTAGTTGATGAATGTTATTTGTCTGAGTATAGACCCAATGTATTTGGATAGTTTATAGCAAGGGACTTTCATTGAGGACGATATGGGTCTTAGCGGTGTACCTGCTTTGTGTATTTTTGGAAGTCCATATAACACGGGTGCTGCTACTGAGTGGCATGTTAATCTTCCTTTTTTCCCGTTTTGAAATGTATTTGTTTTTGTATAGATCTTGTATTATGTTGTTGTTAGTTTTCTGGAGTTTTTGCGTTGGATCCGTTTTGATTGTTTTATATGTAGATTTGTCTTCTAGAAGTCTGTGCATTTTGTTCATGTAATCATTTTTGTATAATATAACTGTTTTGTTTCCTTTATCCGAAGTGGTAACCATTATTTTGTCCTCGTATTCCTTTAGAAATTTCCTTGTCTCGTCGTATATGCCTAAAATAAACTTTTCTCGTTCATTGTTTCTTGAATTCCTCTTATAAAGTGCTATGCTATTTGCTATTTTTGCCCTGGTCATCTCTTTCTGATGGTCATCATTTACTCTTTGAATCCATTGCTCAATATCTGCGATTAGTGGAATCGGCGCAAAATTGTTTTGAAAAATATGTTTTGAAAAATATGTTGTTTAAAACCACCCTTGCAATTGCTGACAAAGCATTTAAAGAACTTTGCTGACGTTATATTCTTTTATATTTCTATATGAGAAAACAATCGGTTTAGTCTTGTTTTTAGGGCTGCATCGGAATACGTGGGCAGCTATATATATTTCTGGCCTAATAATGAAAATACGAATATTTATCATCAAAAATGGTTTTATTGTTTTTCAAAGTATTCTCCAGCATGATTCATACACTTTTGCATACGCTCACACCAATTGTCGAAGCACTTTTTCCACTCCGATCGAGTCTCCTCCAAAGTCTCCGATCGAGTCTCCTCCTCCTAAGCAACAGTTTCCAAGTTAAAAATGAATATATAAAGGAAAAAACTTATTTTTTGCCTAAAGATTTAAATTTTTTTTTTTAAAAAAATCCATAAAAAATCCAAAATGAAAAAAAATGTCAAATCTTATTACTTTTACGTAAAAGTAATAAGATTTTCGATTTTCATGATCTTTGTCTCATTTTGCTCATAGGTTATGTGACTTTACGTAAAAGTAATAAGATTTGACATTTTTTTTTCAAAAATGAATATATAAAGGAAAAAATAAGTTTTTTCCTTTATATATTCATTTTTAACTTGGAAACTGTTGCTTGTATAGGAAAACAATATATGAACAGATTAAGGGAATTGTAATTTTAAATTTTTTAAAATTTAATTCAATTAAATCGGGCTAGTGGTTCCCGAGTTATGCCGGACGAAACAAATTAACCAAAAAAAAATTTTTAAAATTTAAAAAAAAAAAATAAAACAAAAACCAAACGAAAAAAAAATTTTTTATTGCGTTTTTCGAGCTCATGTCAAGGTTATCTACACAGAAAAAATTATCGCATCCGGAGTACATGAAATTTTTTTCATTTTGTTGAGTAGTGTTATTAATGTAGGGTCTCAGCAAAAACATGGGCTAAAATGGTCCCTTTTCCAGGGATGGCAAACCGGCCGATTAAACGTAAAAATTGCATTGTCATAGAAATTATAAATTATACATTTTTGTTTTGTTTTGAGAAATAGGCTGGTCTATGCAAATGCTGACAACGCGTTTTAAGAACTGTGCTGACGTTATATTTTTTTTATTGTTTTTTGAGGAAATAGTCGATTAAGCCTTTTTGGGGGGGCTACATCGGAATATGCACCTATCATCGATACATTTAAGATTACAAAAAACAACTGTTTGATCATTATCAATTTTATCATTGTAGGATGTTAAGTTGGGTGTACTAAACGTGGGTAAATTTGTAGGAGAGCTATAAAAGGCGGTTAAATTTTAAGGGTCTATGTTGATTTTGAATAAAACACAAATTATTTAGGAAATTTCTCTCATTTTTTTTGTTATGATAATATTGGTATGGTACAATTATGTACGGAACAAAATATCGGCTAAGTGACCGCCGCGACCTCGGCGGCACACCTCCATTCGATGGTCCAAATTTTCGATAACGCTGAGGCATAATTGAGGTTCTATGCCGTTAATGTGCCGAATTATCTCATCCTTTAGCTCTTAAATTGTTGCTAACTTATCGAAGTTTACCTTTTCTTTCAAATAACCCCAAAAGGTGTCAAATCACATGATCTTGGCGGCCAATTAACATCGGCACTACGTGAGATAGCACGGGCATTGAATTTGTCGCGCAAAAGAGCCATTTCGTTAGCTGTGCGGCAAGTGGCACCGTCCTGTTGAAACCACATATTGTCCACATCCATATCTTCCAATTCGAGCCATAAAAAGTTCGTTATCATCTGACGATAGCGAACCTCATTCACAGTAACTGCCTGATCGCCCTCATTTTGGAAAAAAAAATACGGCCCGATGATGCCGCCAGTCCATAAACAGTCACTCCTTGTGGGTCCATTGTTTTTTCGGCAATCATTTGCCCAAATGCGGCAAACATTCGCCCAAATGCGGCAATTCTGCTTATTGCAAATCCACTGAGGTGAAAATGTGCCTCATCACTGAGGATGATGTTCTTCGAAAATTGATCATCATTTTCATTATAAGCCTGAATAATTTTAACGCGTTGCTCGCTTGTGTATCTATTCATGGTTCAAATTGAGTAAGTCTGAAATTGAGAAATATCAAATGAAAAGCAGAAAAAAACTTGACGTTAAGGTGTGGTTCACATTCAACATCGGCCCTTAAAATCTAACCACCCTGTAATTAAAATTCTTTATTGTCTTTGGACCAAAAAATCACAGATCTCATTAAATGGACTCAGCTATTGATTTCGATTTAATTGACGTACTTAAAGATGTAACCCAATGTTTGTCGCGCCCAAAAACTATCTCATAAGACCCTGTTCCACTGGATGGAGTAGGGTTTTAACAAACTATTTTAATTGTGCTAACAATAGCATATCAAATCTGTTGAGATAACATTCCCCGACTTAATAAAATTTAGCTATTTCCAATTCACTGACAATAGTCATTACCATACCTCGACTTACTAATGAAGAAATTACCCAATAATTAAATGGCAAACAGGAGATGTATAATTAATTAAACAATTAAGATGACTTAACGCAACCAAAGCATAGAATTACTGAGAACAGAGGCCACACCAGACGTAATAAAAATACAACTCGAAACGAATCTTAATGAATTCAATCAATATTTCGGAATGTGCTTCTACTTACAGTTAATGAATGCAGCGCTCTTATTAAAATAATGAAGCGTTCGATGACAGACATACGACCACAATGGATTGAGGCCATAATTAACGATGACGTTTGTAGTGCTGTCATGGTGAAAAGGGGGAAAGGTTGGCTTCGTGGGATGGCTATAATTGAGAAGGTGCGAAAGGACATTTTACTGTGCAAATCCCAGATTTCGCTAATGGGCAGTAGACACATATATTGCCGTTTTTCAACAAAATGGTATTAACTCAAAAGTTTCAAATGTTTAGTGGCGGCATAAAAGTGTTTGCTTAGACAGTTGCAATATTCTTAAATACACGCAGAAAAAAAGTATGGTTGTGGTGACAATATTCGAAGAGGATAATACTATTGTTGGATATATGGTTGTGGTACAACAATATCATGATCCTTTCAACAATAGTATGATTCCAATACAACCATACTATGATCCTCACAACAGTAGAATGATTCATACATAACCATACTATGATCCCCGCAACCATAGCATGATTCACACTCAACCATACTATGATCTCCACAACCATAGTCTGATCCTCACAACCATAGTATTATTCACACTCAACCATAGTATTATTCTCACAACCATAGTATGATTCACACGCAACCATTGTATGATCCCGACAACCATAATATAATCACACACAATTATATTATAATCCCCAATATAATTTATTAGAATTGGTTTAAGTTGTCAACAATAGATTTGAACTTAGAAAATTATTCAAAAATACAAAATAATAGGAGTGATTTATTTCACGGTAGAAAAAATAAGTTTAAATAAACGTAAGCGTTTTTATTATAAATATTTCAGTTAAACAAAGCCAAAGCAGCTTGTTTAAAATTTTTTTTATTGCATTAGATCCGTACCAATAACATTTGTTCTTAAAAGCATATTTAAATGAAGAAAAATTACAATCATACAGTATGATTACCGTAATCATATTATTGTAAACATAAAACGCAAAACACAATACTTTTGTCGCACCAACCATATTTATATTGTAACTATAACCATATTTTCATTTTTAAATTTGGCAATAATACTATTGTTACATTTCAACAATATTAATATTGCAGCAATTATACTATTGTCAAAACTAGATTCAGTTAACAATGCTATGGTTGCGGCGAACAAACTTTTATTGCGGAAAACATATAATTATTACCGTGACCATGTAGTAACCATGTTTTTCCTCTGCGTGTATAGAGAGTGCGCTTTTTAAACCATAGATCATAGGGTGGAATATTTTTTGGAGACCCCATAAAGAATATATATTATCTGGTCGTCAAATCTATGGAAATACGTTTATGGGAGTACGTTTCTGTACGAGTAAGATTTTGGGCCGAAAGCGATTAGAAATCCTTATAAAGGCGTCAATCGTGTCGGGCTTATCTGCGTAGACAAGCCACTTCACATAAGCCCACAATAAAGGTAGCGCCACGGGCCCACGACGCGAGATAATGCGCTTACCAAAAGTTTCCTTCAATAAATTGATTACATCGTTGGATGTAACATTAGGGCCTGCTTCATTTTTGAAGAAATATGAACCAATGATTCCCTCTGCCCATAGAGCACACTGAAAACAGTGACTTGTTGAGGATGTAACGGCGTCTCAACAATGGCTTGTAGATTTTCATTACTCCAAATGCGACAATTTTGGTTATCAACGACCCTTTCAACCTAAAGTGAGCTTTATTGCTGAACAAAATGTTCTTGTTAAAATCAGTATCGCTGTCCATCTACAGGGTGGGTCGCTGTAATTTGCTTTTTTGCACTGCAGGCCGCGGCGGCACTCTTGGTCGAAGAGAGTGGAGAGTGTGTGTGGCTTATAGTGGCTGACGTGAGATTTGAATTCGTCTGCCTTTCACTTGTCACCATGCATTGGACACGTGAGGAGGGTCATTTTGTGTTGAAGCATATTTTTCAAATGCGCACTCGATCATTGCAGTGTAGCGTGCTTTTCGTTTACGATTCGCTGTTCCCCCACGCGAAAGTAATCCTGGACGGCAATCAATTGTAAATTGGCTGAATTCATTGAGAACAGCGGAGAATGTGTCATGTGTACGAAGGGGACCTTAGCGAAGGATTACAACACCACAAAACATCGAGAGAGTGAGAGCAGCAGTACTGCAATTTCTGAAAAGCTCTGCTCGGCCGTAACTGTAAACTCCGAACGGTACATGAGTATGACACAGCATTTTTCCAGCCGGCTCTTGAGGCGATAGAGGATACAAGGTTCCAACAGGATGGTGCCACTGCACACACTGCGAGGGTTACCATGAATTGTTTGAGGCAAATGTTTTCTGGACGGCTTATCTCTTTGAGGGGTGATGTGAACTGGCCGGCACAAAACAATTCGTGGTAACCTGCGAGGGTTACCATGAATTGCTTGAGGCAAATTTCTCCTGGACGGCTTATTTCTTGGAAGGGTGATGTGAACTAGATGGCACGCTCACCAGACTTAGCCCCATGCGATTTTTTCCTTTGGGGTTACCTGAAGTCGAAGGTGTATATAAACCGCCCCAACACCTTGAAAGACCTAATTAGCAATATTAAGGGTGAAATTGGCAGAATACTCGTACCAGTCGACCGACATGCTTGTTAGAGTTCATGAAAACTTCAGAAAACGTATGCAGCAGTGTGTGGATAGCGAAGGTCGAAATTTGCCAGATACACTATTTACGAGTAAAACCATGTAATTGAAAAAATCCTAACTATTCAATATAATTAAAATAAATTATAATAAAAAAATTTTTCTTAGGTTCATAATTTTTTTATTCCAGTTCCAAATAAGTAAATTTCCGCGCTCCACCCAGTTTTGGACCCATTCACCACGATTTGCAAACGATGTTCAATAAGAAATGGCAACCAAACTGAGCATAATTCAAGTGACAACTGTCAAGACCAACTCCGAAAAAGTGTGACCAGATTGAAAACCACAGGTCTAAAAAAACACCCTTTAATTGAAAGAAATCGGCCCAGGAGAAAACAAATGTTCCTTAAAGGGACTAAACAGTATCACGAACTTAATACTTCCAAAAAGAGCATAGTTGCTGGACGTTTTGGTTCACGTGGTCCAAAAAAACGGCCCGAATGATCAAAATGAGCCATCAATAGTCAATATGGACAATTGGGTACTTTAATTGAAGATAATTTTGCTACGTATCCAAAGATAGAGCAGAAGATTAAGGACGGACGTCAGGGGCGAAAGGGCCCAAAAAGCGGACCTTTTTGTGCGCTTTGGTAGCGTAGGGACGAGGTTTTAATTTGTTTTGATGAGAACGATGGAGGAATTTACAGTGGGTTTCTTTTACCTTTTTTTTCACCAAAAAAATACTTAAGAGTTGAGAGTTTTCAGTTAACACCCTTGAGCTGAACCAATTATTTACGCTGAAAAAATTGTAGTCGTAAAAATCACGAAAAATGTTTACAGTTTTTGAGCAAATGAAGTATTTTCATAATTTAAAAGAAAATACGAGGGTTGCTATTTATATTTCGGGCCCGGCAATAAAAACACAATGATTTATCGTTGGAAATGGCTTTATTGTTTTTTAAAATATTCTTCTTAAAGATGAATACACTTTTGCAAGCGCACAAACCAATTTTCAAAGCAGTTTTTCCACTCCGATTGAGATACCTCCAAAACATGATTTTGAAGGCTTCAACAGCAGCTTCAGGCGATGAAAAACGTTGACCACGCATTTTTTTTCTTGATGCTAGGGAATAAGAAGAAGTCATTGGGTGCCAAATCAGGGCTGTACGGTGGATTGCCCAACAATTCGACATCTTGAGTGGTCAAATAGCTCATCGTTTCAGCTGATGTGTAAGAGCTCGCATTGTCGTGATGCAAAATGATCCGTCTTCTCTTATTATCTTTCCCCATTTCTTCGTACACTTTTGGGAAACAATCAGAATTTAGCGTCCTACGTTCCACAGAAGGCAACATGGCCGGTTATACCGAAAAAAACGCAATCATTTGCTTCGATGTTTTTTTTCCACGAACAACTTTTGTTGGATTTGGCTCGTCTTGAAAGACCCATACGGTCGATTGCTATTTTGTTTCGGGTTCATATGCATAGATCCATGATTCGTCACCTTTGGCAATGTTTTACACTGCCTTTGAGCAACCGCAGTTACACTTTTTCAACATCTCTTTGCACCAATTCATATGAGCCTTTTTTTGAGCATTCGTCAAATTATGTGGGATCCCACGAGAACAAATTTGTTTCCGGCCAAATGAACATGCAATATCTAATTGATGCTTGTCATACTAATGCCCAAGGATGCCTTAATCTCACGGTTTGTCACATGTCGGTCTTGCTTAACCAGTTCACGCACAGCATCAATGGTTTCTGGCAAAGTGACCGAAGTTGGGCGTCCTTCACGAAATTCATCCTGAAGCGAACGGCATCCGAGACTAAACTCATGGTACCAGCGATTATCAGCGGTTTTTGAGGGTGCTTCATAGCCAAAAGTCAAAGTAAACACTCTTGTCTCGATAACCTTAAAAAATCATCGCACGAAAATGTTCACGGGATAATTCCACTTTTGGACTGAGATGAATTTTTCTACACTCTGTAAACAAAACAATTTGCCCTCAAATGACAAAACGTTCTGAGTGAAGTTATGCCAAAAAATGTCAAAGTTTCCAATGGAAGTTCCGAAATATAATTTGCAGCCCTCGTATAAAATGTTTCAACAATCTTATAAAACTGCCAGATTGACGATAAACGACCCGTACGAACACTGCTTCTATTGAGAATGAAGTCTCTGTTTTAATTTAAAATCATTAAATATCTGTTTATGACTGTACACTGAAAAAAAATACACATTATATAAAAATTCCATAAATTGTTTCTCGTCTCTCGTGGTCTAGTTCGTGGTTTGCTGCAAGTTAACAGCAGTTAATTTTTCCATTACTGACTGACGCTAGCCACCAGGCGTGAGTGGGGGCCATAATAAGAAGTCAAAGAAAATTCTGAAAGCTGTATAAAGCAAACCAAAAAATATAAAAACAATTTCCCCGAAAACAAGTATAAACAAATTGGCGAAGACGGAAAAACCATGAAAATCTTTACAAAATATGTTGAATTGAATTATTGAATTCCATTACAATGAAATTATGTCGATAAAAGCTGAGGCAAAAATAGAATTCACTGTATGGACCAAACAATGGGAGGCAAATGAGATGTGATGCCAAATGAAACGCGGATAAAAGGGAGGGGTATGAAGAAAATTCTTTTAATTCTAAAGTATTCATTTGCCTTATTCATAAGTGTTCATTTCAAAAAGACATATTCCGAGTAATAAATTTTGAGCTTTTTAATGTGCAATGGGTTAAAAAGGGAAATTTGTGTACATTTTAAATTATGAATCTAGGAAATTTAAATTTGATTCACCACACTATGGTATAGGGTGTTATTAAATAGTGGTGATGATAGAAAGACCTACAACGAAAAGACATAGCTGCTATATTTATTATAAAAATCGATTTATATTTAACATTTTAGTTCTGTGGATCAATGTCTGTCCGTCCCTTAGAATAGTAACCACACAATACTATCGGGCTCAAATTTTAAATGGTACATGGTAAGCTCAAACTTAATTATATTGATCAATGTTTTCCCATGGCCCCATCCGAAGATTCTTGTCGGTTGGCGTCTTGCTACTTTAACTACAGTCGAAATCACTTGCAACGACTCCGGTTAGAACGTCCTACCGGTAATAAAGAAAATCTAAACATCCGAGATGTTTCAAAAATGTGCATTCTTTACCGGTCGATTACGAAAATAATACTAAGGCATGGATGACATCAACAATTTTTGAAAAATGGCTGTTTAATTGGGATCGTGCACTTACTAAAGAAGGCAAAAGAATTTGTTTAGTCGTTGACAACTGTCCGGCTCACCCCCACGTTACCGGCTTGAAATCTATAAAGCTAGTGTGTTTTTGCCACCTAATGTTACTTCAGTATTGCAGCTCATGGATCAGGGCGTTATAAGATCTTTAAAATCTCACTACAGGTATCGCCAAATTTCTAATGTAATAGCCAAAATCGACAAGGGGCTGGATACAAAGTTAAACATTTTACGAGCCCCGACCACTATTAATTCGTACGGCAAGCATTTTTACCCGTATGCAATGTTTAACAGGTGATATTTTCAATACTAATGTAGTCAGCGCATGCAAACCTATTTTTTTCTGAAAGAGCATTTTGTTCTCTTGATATAAAAAAAAAAATTTATTGTACCTCAACAACAACAACAACAATATTTCTGTGGACATTTGATAAAAGAACCTAACTCGAGATCGGACAATTTTCCAACATTTTAATCATATGTATAATTTTTGAATGCGCATCTTTCTGTTTAATCAGAATGTTTCTATATGTTCTAGATCGAGAGATATAGAAGACGCCAAATCAACCTATCTCGCGATTTGTATAATTTGGTTTTGACAAAACAACCCACCTCGAAATATGTTGCAAGGGCCTAAGAAACATGTCATAACGTAATTTTGACAAAAGAACCTATTTAGACATGGGTTTCTAATAATTTTCAAAAATAATTTTGACAAAACAACCAATTTTCAGTCATGTTCTTTTATCAAATGAATAATCGAAATAAATATATTCCGTTGTAAAGTAAAGTTCTTTTAATAGCCAGTTGTGCACTAGCATTCATTGTGACAAAACATCCCTTAATAACATCAGTGCTTTTGTGAAGTGATATTTGGCGAAATAGCGGGAACTTCAATCAAATCAAATGCTTTTGTCGTGTGCAGATGAAAAAAAAATTGAAATTTTACGAAAATAAGTTGTTTTCTAATTTATAAAATTTAAAAAAATGAACAGAGGAAGGCTTCTTACGGCTATGGCTCAAAAAATACCTCTATTAACAGAAAAGAGAAATTTAAGTGTTGAAAGAGAAGGTGATAACAGAACAAAGGTTTTAAAGCATCTGCTTGAGGATGGAAGAGTAGTAGAACCGTTTGCGGATAAAACAGTAACATCTTTTGATATTGGCGCAAGTGATGGAATGTTGTCTCAAATTAATGCAAATAACATAGGTGCAATTGAGCAAAATGAGAATGAAATTGATGAAGATCCTTTCCATGAAACTGATTTTGATGACTCAGATTATATTCCGGATATGGACTCCACTGTTAACACATCTACAGAGAGCACTCGTGAAATGGCTGCAAATCTTGAGTCCAATTTAAGTAATTGGGATTCCGCCGAAATTGATGAAACCCAACTATTGGAACTTCCAACCACTTCGTCCTTTAAAATAAACAACAGGAGTAACAAAAACTTTGGAAAAGAATATGTAACTTATAAAAATAAAATAGTCCCTGCTAGAAAAATTGAACCCCTTTCGGAATGTAGAAGATTGTGTAACACTCAACTAAATTTCGAAGATCAGAAGAAGCTTTTTCACTTGTACTGGAATTTGGGCGACTACAACAAACGTCGGCAATATCTGTCAGGCTTAATTGAAGTTGAAATCAAGAAAACGCAAAAACTTAATAACTCAGGAAATCGGCAGTACAACTATTTGTATAATTTTGAAATTAATGGTCAAAAGACAAGAGTATGTAAGCAGTGTTTTATAAAAATATATGACGAAACAGCTCAAAGTATCAAAACTATTACTAAATATAAAGTGAAAGAAACTACTGGCCAACTTCTCCAATGCGATAAAAGGGGAAAACATTTTCCGCAACACAAATTGTCAACAGAAAAGTATCAGGAAGTGCTGCATCACATAAATAGTTTTCCAAAATATGAGAGCCATTACAGTCGTCGTCATACAAAGCAGATATATTTTCAATGTAGTCTAAGCCTAGCTCAATTATACAGATTATACACCGAAAAATATTCTCAACCTGTTTCGCTGTCAACGTATCGAGAAATATTTCAGAAGCTGGACATTAAGTTTAAAAAGCCGCATCTTGACGTATGCAACATGTGTGAGAATTTAAGGGTAGATATAAAAAATGCATTACACGAAGAAGAAATATCAATACTTAAATTAAAACAAAAACAGCACCACGAAGCGGCAGATATGGCGTATTAATCTAAAAAACATGATAAAGAACTTTCTTTGAAAGACAAATCTATTAAAATGTACACTTTTGATCTGCAGCAATGTTTGCCAACTCCACATTTAAATGCGGCAATGTACTTTTACAAACGACCAGTATGGACTTTTAATTTTACAATGCACGATGGAGCAACAAACAGAGCCAATTGTTACATATGGAACGAGACCATTGCAAAGCGTGGGGCAAACGAGATTGGTTCCTGTATTTTCTCACGTTTGCGCCATGTTTGAAAAGGTTTTAGAAGATCATCCAACTATAGAAATAATTGATCATAAGTTTCTCGTTGTTGGACACACGCATATGGAATGTGACACTGTTCATTCCCAAATAGAAAAGAAGAAGAAACAATGCGTAAATTCCATACATCAAACACATGACTGGGCTACTTTAATAGCAACTTCAAATCACAAATATATTGCAATTGAGATGCTTCAAGATGAATTTTTTGACTTTGGCACCCTGTTGAAGAACAAATATACATGGAGAACCACTAATACATCAGGTGCGAAGAACATCACATTTGTTTATACATTTACAATCTAATGTTTATTTTCTTTTTTCTTTTTAAAGGTGATAAATTTCAATGGAAACTGGTACGATGGATGCGGTATGAGAAATTAAAGCCTGGAATTTTGCAATACAAGCTATCTTTAGAGTCAAGTGAGGACTTGATGGAACTAGACATAAAGCAGCGGCGACAGAAAATAAACAACCCGGAATTGAGCAAATGTTATTCTGCTCCTTTGCCGATATCTTTGAACAAAAAACAAGATTTACAGTCCGTTCTTTCGTTGATAAATCCTGAGTTTCAAAATTTTTATAAGAATTTGCACATTGAAGGTGAACAACAAGTGGAAGTTGATTGGGATATTAACGAATATGATTAGACGAAGAGTACATTTATCATTATCTTTCCGTGATTTACATAATTTATATAAGTTGAATCAATTTAATATTTATATGAACTAAATGTATTTATTGTAACAGAGATTCTGAATTCATATATATTTTAAGTTTCCTTTTTTATACCAACCATACATGTACTTGAGCTAATATAAATCAGCACTTTTCACAATATTTATTTAAAATACATTTTGAATTCTATTTAACAAAGTAATTCTATGTAACAAAGTATGAACTAAATGTATTTATTGTAACAGAGACTCTGAATTCATATATATTTTAAGTTTCCTTTTTTATACCAACCATATATGTACTTGAGCTAATACAAATCAGCACATTTCACAATATTAATTTAAAATACATTTTGAATTCTATTTAACAAAGTAACATGTTTCATTGAATTTTTCTTATTTTATTTTAATAGAAGCACTAGACCCGAGATAAGTTACAAAATATGTGTCAATTTTCATTTTGACAAAAGATTTTATCTGGAGTAAAGTTAATTTTTTGGTCAAAACTATTTTTGACAAAACAACACATCTCTGTTTTTGGCCATTTTCTCGGCAACCGTTCCAGCTAGAAGGAAAATTTGTATTGGAAAATGATGATATACGAATTACCCACAACATAAACAATTAACATGTTCTTAAATATGTCCTCATGCGACTGCGTGACCCTTCAAAGGAGTATTTTTGCTCTCCTGTAAAATTCAGTTTTTTGACATTGGTTGTTTTGTCAAAATTCCACAGATTTATTTCTTTGAATGCTTCGCAAAACTATTAAAAAAATGTGACCAGTATTAATTCGTACGGTGGGTTAGCTTAGCTAACAATTGAAAGAAGATCAAAACAAAACAAAAAGTAGAAACCGTTATGCAAAGCAGAATATCAGAAATGTAAAAAAAAAATTCTTCAAATTATTCAATGTTCTCCAACGATGGCACGTGGTAAGCCGATTTGCAAGGAAATAAGAAGTTTGGGTTTAGACTATTATAAATCTGGGAAGACTTTTGGCGAAATATCCAAACAATTAAATCTATCTAAGTCGTCTGTTCAAGGAGTAATAAATAAATTCAATAAAACTGGCAATATTGATAACAATATCGTGAATAGAGGCCGAAAATCGGCAATAACAGAGAGAGATAAAAGATCGCTGGCCACGATTGTGAAGGCTAATCGTCGCTAAAGCTTAAGAAATGTAGCATCAGAATGGTCTGATAAAATCGGGAAAAGTGTTGGTCGTGAGTGGACGCGCCTACAGTTACGAAATATCGGATATAAGTTTTATAAGGTATGTATATTTATTACTATTATTATTATCTTTATTACATACTCAATATCTTAAATCTTAGGCCAAAGAAAAACCATTGCTTACCCTTCGCCAAAAGAAGAAGCGTTTGCAATGGTGTCGAGAACGGATGTCGTGGACTCAAAGGCAATGGAATTCCATCATATTTAGCGATGAATCTAAATTTGATGTGAGTGTCGGCGATGCGCGAAGGCGAGTTATCCGTAACAAAACCGAAGCGTACCATAAAGACTGCCTTAAAAGGACAGTTAAGTTCCCAGCGAGCATAATGGTGTGGGGTTGTATGTCTGCCAAAGGGGTAGGACAACTGCACTTTATTGATGGGATGGTCAACGCCGAAAAATATATTAACATTCTAGAAGAAAGTTTGCTGCCATCAATACCAAAACTGGCTGACTGTGGAGAATACACGTTTCAGCAGGATGGAGCATCATCTCATACTGCCAAACGAACCAAATCATGGCTGCAGTCTAAGGAAATTGGGGTCTTAGATTGGCCATCAAATAGTCCGGACCTAAGCCCAATCGAGAATATATAAGGAATAATGAAAAGAAACCTAAAAAATGAGCCTCAAAGGACCCTTTCTGGTTTAAAAACAAAATTGCAAGAGATGTGGGATTCTATTTCAACAGAACAGTGCCAGAATTTATATGAATCTATGCCAAAGCGATGTAAATGTGTTGTAGAGGCAAAAGGCGATGTTACCCAATATTAATATTTAAAGATAAATAAAAGTTTTTATAAAATAGCAACTATTTAACCCACCGTACGAATTAATACTGGTCACATTTTTTTTAATAGTTTTGCGAAGCATTCAAAGAAGCTATTTTAAATAACAAATATTTTCAAATGAACTTAAAATTTATATATTCGCATAAGTATCTTTAATTTAATTTATGTAGTATGCGCATTCCTTTATGTTTTGTAATTATTTTTTTATGTTTCTGTTAATTGAAGTAAAAGTTTTTAATAAAATTACAGCATGAATTCCAAATATGTATTTTAAATTATGTACTTATTTTCTTTGTCTTGATTTCTACGCATAAGAATATTTTTTTTTTAAATATTTGAATGTGAATTTAATGGATATTGCTTTGAACGACAATCGGCTATAACGACTAGGTTTCGTCGGTACCTTGAATGACGTTTTAAGCGGTTTTGACGTATGTTAAAATTTATGAACAAGCCTTTTAGCAGTTCTTTTTTCCACATTGCCTCCACACAAAATTCCTTCCTGATTTGATGTCCTGTCGCTCTACAAGGCACATTTTAAATCCGATCGCTAATATGTGTTTGCCTAAAGTTTGATAAACAATCTTGTCGTTATGGTAGTACATTGGTTCATATTTATTCCCTGCACTACTCTGTAGATCAGGGTATTATATTCGTAACAAACAATTCTACTTTCTCACAAATTCAAATATGACATTAGTTTGAAAATTTAGGTAAATTAAGGGCCCGTGCAACGGGAGTCCAAAACCTATTTGCCGTTGACCTTTCTGAACATCCGGAAGTGCGGGATTTAATATAGTCGGCCACGCCCGTCTTTAGTTCTTTACTAGTTTCATGTGTTGCTGCAATGGGAAAACATTAAAACTCGAAATGGAAATAAACAAGCGTACAAATTAAGCTCGGCCGTCATGGATTACGATCCAAATTGAAGAGGGGCGTGGCACCGGCCTCTTTTCTATCAGCGTATGTTTCTTTTCATGTACATCAACATACATCTTTTCATATTAACATCATATTATGATGTTAGTATGAAAAGATGTAGAAACATACGCTGATAGAAAAGAGGCCGGTGCCACGCCCCTTTTCAATTTGCACCGTAATCCATTAAGTATAATAAGTATATTATACTTAAAGTATATACCAACAACTAACGTCAAGTCGCTTTTAAGTAGTTTACGATATACTTAAAAAGATTTTAAAAGTTCAGGGTTAAATGGGCGCGGTCACGCCCTTTTGTCTAATGTTAACACAATATAGTGTATAGCAATATGCTACGAGTGATCATTGATTTCATTCCGTTAAAATGTTTCTTGGTAAGTATCGTTTGTCTATGAAAACTGTTGTGCTTTGTGCATAGTCAGTTTTGAGACCATGTTCAAAGTGAAACCAAAAAGTTTTCCAAAACTGTTTTTTATATATTTTTTATATATAATCTTATAATCGTCGACTTCACTTTCATAAAACCCGCACATTTGGGGCATGGGATCGGTCTCATTCGATGCTCAGATGATGTCCACATCAAAAAATGAAAATTGATTTTTTTACCCTTAGGTCCCTTTCTCTATGCGCTATCACATATGTACGAGTATTTATATAATACGACGGCTGTTATATATAATTCTGTCCTAATAATAAAAATGCGAAAGTTTATCATCAAAAATGTTTTTTTGTTTTACAAAGTATTCTCCAGCATGATTTACGAGTATACACGTGTGCATGCGCTCAAACCAATTGTCGAAGCACTTTTTCCACTCCGATTGAGACACCTCCAAAACATGGTTTTTCAACGCTTCAACAGCATCGACGAACGCTTGAACGCTTCAACAGCAGCGACGAAAATCTTTGACCACCTACTTTTTTTCTTGATGTGCGGGTATAAAAAGTAGTCATTGGGTGCCAAGTCAGGACTGTACGACGGATGACCCATCAATTCGACGTTTTGGCCGCTCAATAGGCGCTGGTTTGAGCCGATGTGTGAGAGCTCGCATTGTCATGGTGCACAATGATAAGTCTTCTCTTGTTCGTTTTTTAATTTCTCCAAAGACTTCAGACGAACAAATTGTGGTGTACCACTCAGAATGAACTACGTTGCTCAAGCGGAACAGTCGCCACATGACCAGTTTTGCCAAAGAAACAGGCGACCATTTTCTTCAAAGTTCTTCTTCCACGAGCAAGTTTCGTTGGATTTGGCTTGTCTTCGAAGTCCCACACCGTCGATTGCTGTTTGTTTCGAGCTCATACGCATAGATCCATGATTCGTAACCTGTGACGATCTTTTAAACGTATTTGAAGCACTGCGATCGTATTTTTTTAAAATGTCTTTGCGCCAGTCGACACGATCCTTTTTTGAGCGATTGTCAAATTGTCCAACGAGAACAAACCTTTTTTACTGCCAGATGTTCACGCAATATCGAATGTATGCTGGTGGAAGAAATGCCCAAGGATGCCTCTTTCTCACGTTATGTCACATGACGACCTTGTATTATCAGTTCACTCACTGCATCAATGTTCTCTGGCACAACGGCGGTTTTTGGAGGACCTTCGTCTTTGAGCGAGCGTCGGCCACGATTGAATTCATTTAACCAGTTCTTCACAGTGCTATAGGATGGTGCTTCATCGCCAAACAAAGATTTAAGTTCATCGATGCACTCTTGTCGTGATAATCCACGTCGAAAGTTGTGACAAATGATCCCACGAAAATGTTCACGATTTAATTCCATTTTTTGCAAAATTGAGTTTTTCAAGTCAGTGAAAACAATACAAATGATGGTCGTACGTCAAAACGTTCTGAGTACGTTTATGCTAAAAAATGTCAAACTTTCCTTCAGAAATGTTAGATGGCGCCAAGCAACACCTAGTGTTGTCTAGACCACAAATATATAACGGGTTGCCCATATTCGACGGACCCATCTGGAGAAGTGCGCCTTCTAAGAACACCATTAAGCGTTTATACGAAAAATTTTCGACTGGTGAGGCTCTTTCTAATCCGAAGAGGCCAAATAAAAGTCGACCAAGGCGATCGGCCGAAAATATCGCTGCCGTACGAGCCAGTGTTGAGAGGTCCCCAAGAACATCCCAAAAACGCCGTTCTCAGCAGTTGGGCATGGCTCGGTCCACTTTACAACGGATTATTCGCGTTGATTTGCATTTGTTCCCGTACAAAATTCAATTGACGCAAAGATTGTTGCCTGTGGACAAGCCTCGTCGATTGGAATGGGCCCAAATAGTCATCGAAATGGCCGAAGATGACGAGCAATTTTGGAACAAAATTATCATGTCCGATGAAGCCCATTTCACCATTTCGGCCATTTGAGAGATATCATATTCAAAAATTGATGTAAACAAATCTACTTGGAACAAATTAAATGATTAAGATTGCCAACCGCCAAATTTTTATTTTTTTCTTTGATTTTTTTAAAAAAAACATGGGTCCGTCGAATATGGGCAACCCTGTATAGCAACACTCGTATGTTTTTTTTTTATTGTATTGACTTTGTTCGAAGGCCTGCGAATATGTGTATAGCAAATGGTCATGGTTTAATCGCTGGGGTCTGAAGATGTTTGTAAAAGTCATTTCGAGTGCGCTTTGAATTACTTTCTGGTTTCTTTTTGAATAAAATATTCAAATGCACGGCACGGCACATAAGTTGACATAGTCAACTAAACTCTTTTTACAACACTCAAACACACGTTGTAAAAGAAATCTATTGATGGCTCTCGATGTGGAGTCTCTTTAGAGGTGGCAAGTGTGAGTTGTATTTTCGTGGGCAATTGTGTGAAGAAAACTTGAAAAGTAAGGTTTACAACAGTAGTTCTCATTCGCTTGGGGCAATTGCAGCAAGGCTTTCTGAAGTCAATATCACTTTGCCATTTCGTTAAAAACTTGTCTTCTATTTAAATATAAAAGCAAGAGGTCTTGAGCCGCTTTAATCCCTGTTCAATGTGTAAAAGCATCAGACCGAAATTAAACAAACGAGCTAAACATTAAACCTGGTCTCAAATCTGATTGTGAACTAAGCATTCTCTTAAAATTTTATTACGATCGCACCATTACTTTGGTTATTAAAAATATTTTTTTAGGGGCGTGGAACCGCCCACTTTTCTTTCACGATGTGTTTCGATCCATGCCAACAACATAAGTTCCAAATGTCATAGTCAATCATAATCTCTAATAGTTCATAAGATATTGTCTTTTTGAGCTCAGCGTTTTGTGGGCGGTGCCACACCCTCTTGTTCAATTTTACTATAACATAGTCTATAAAAATGATCTAGTCATTAATTTCATTATGTGAAAATTAAAAAGATTAAACGATCGTTGCATTAGTTTCGCCATAAATGCGGCTTTTTAAGGGGGCTTGGCAAAGCCCCGTTTTCCTCCAGTGTTTTTAGATCCATGCCAACATCATATGTTCCAAATATCATAGTTATAAGAAATTGTGGTTTTATATTTAGAGTTGTTGATTTTTTGAGAGGTTTAAATAGTAATAGGAAATTTTTTTTACCAAATTTTGACAAATTTTAGTTGTTCTAATCCGATTTTGAACCCAAGTTTAATTGTGTGATAGTCGTTCACGCTAACCGTCGCTCCACGGGGGCCCAAGAATTATTGAAGTTTCCGTGGGTGTCGAGCCCAAATTCCATGACGATTATTTGGTACTGTTAACCGGGGAGTCCATTCTCAAACCATTCTGTGGAATTAGAAAAAAAAACTTACAACGATTTCCCGCTTATCAGCCTGTCTACTTGTTCCTGTATGATACGATCAATGTTTCTTCTAGCCCAATTGGGCTTGTCTTTTCTTTCATTTTCCCAGTTGTGTTCATAAAAATAATGACTCATTGTCATTGAGAACCTCTTCCTGCTAAGCCGCTTAAGACCTGAGAACTGCAATAATAAATAGATTCGATTTAATGGCCACTATGAATTTAAAATTCACCGCATCACTCTGTCGGTCTCTACTATTTATTACAAACAACTCGGTTTCCCGATTGATTGGCAAAGTCCAGTTCCGTGCACACTTTGAGGTGTTGGTGATTTCATTTCATTGCATCGGAGTAAATTCAAGATTTATTGACAGCATCAGCGCTTCGTGTGCGCGTACGTCCCTTCCGCTTTCAGCCGGTTTTAATAATACGAGATGCACGTGCCAATCACCGCTAATCGCTTAATTTAACATTAGTGTGGCACAGTGGGGGGAAAGAGTTTTTTTACGATTTTTTTTTAAATAAAGTAAATGAATTACCTTGCGGTAGCTTTGAAAACATTCATATTATATTGGAGGAGTAGAGTCGGATCAAGATCTGTTAAAGCTAAATTGTGACGCTCTAGTCTTAGCTTAAAATTACTCTGGATTGGTATTGTAATGTCCATATTGACTATTAATCACCCGTTTTGACACTTGACCAAAAAGAAAAAAACCCTTTATTATATCGCCAGTGGATGAGGAGTCGTGTAAGGAATATTGTTAATGAAATTTGTAACCTTTATATTGTATGAAAATTGTTTGCAAACACTATGATCAAATCAAATTTTTGAACCATTGTGGAGCCTCTTTGTAGCCCAATTTAAAAAAAAATAGACCAGTACGGCTTAGAGTGTACTTGCGAGATAAAGACGCTAGATCTCTGGCGATTGCAAACTCTATCACACCTGCTATGCGATTTAAAGTCAAAGTCGTAAGGGTCATGCGAAATGCAATGCCATCACATCGACGATACTGTTCACTATTAGGTGGGAGTATATAAAAGTTTGTCATTTCGTTTCTAACATCTCGAAAAACTTATCTGCGACCATATAAAATATATGTGACAGCGCATAGAGAAAGGGTAAAAATATCAATTTTCACTTTTTTTTTGATGTGGACAACATCTGAGCATCGAATGAGACCCATGCCCCAAAAGTGTTCCCTCCCAGAGATATGCGCGTTTTATGAAAGTGAAGTCGACGATTCTAAGCGCAAATAGAAAGGGACCTAATCTTTAAAATGGCTCTCCTGGACCTAATTGTGTTTGAAGATGATAGACCGTAAATGACCTCCATGCTCATCCACTCATACGAGACACCTGAGCAGAAAACTTTTAATTGCGCTCTGAAGGGTTGAATCATTTGGGAATCGCTTCAATTAATGTTTTAATGGACCGCTTTAATTCAGTCAAATTCTTGTTCACTTCTTGCTTGACATAGCCCCATAAAGAAAGTCGGGTGCGGTGACTTTAAGGACCAGCGGAAAGTGGAATTTGGTTGGGAATTTTGGTTGGAGCTCTGCCTTAACCGGTCTGGCTATATGTGCAGTTGCTCCATATTGCTGGAACCAAATGCAGTTGAATTGCATAATATTATGTGACGCGCAAAATAGAAAGAGACCTAAGGGTAAAAACCAGTTTTGTTCAGGAGAGCCATTTTAAAGATTTAAATGCGTGTATCTTTGGTGTACCATCACTTTCATAAAACGCGCATATCTCTGGGAGGGAACACTTTTGGGTCATGGGATCGGTCTTATTCGATGCTCAGATGTTGTCCACATCAAAAAATAAAAGTGAAAATTGATTTTTTTACCCTTAGGTCCCTTTCTCTATGCGCTGTCACATATATTGTTGTTACAACAACAACAACCAGCCTCATAATGTTCCATCTACTCGGACGATTTTCTCCAAAATCCCGCCTAAATTCCCTTTGGACGGAAATGCAGGACTGCAAAGCATAGTACCGCTGCACCAACTACTTATAAATCCTCATTTCGGTATTTCAAGCATTCATTTTAATAAATCTAAATACTTACCTTTCAACTCAAATAAATAATAAGCCGAAGGCTCACACAGAAAAAAGTTATTACGTTTTGTTTCTGTAGCGCGATTCGTGCGTCACCCTGTTGTTTTTTTTTTGCAAATTTTTTAAAAAACTAAATCGTATTTATGTTGAATCCGTGTTTTGCGTCAAGTTGGGTTTTTTTGTGGGGTGTTGCCAAATCAAAATTTGTTACTCGATTATGCTGACCATAACTCATAGCAAGGAATAGCAAAGACTGCATAGGCGGTGATATGCGAAACTGAAGGTAGGGTGACAGCTAGGGTGTAGGAAATGAGGGTTGCTATTTATATTTCCGGTCCTGCAAATACTAGCAAAAAAAAAGTATGGTTGGGGTTACAATATTCAAAGAGGATCATAGTATTGTTGGGTATATGGTTGTGGCACAACAATATTATGGTTTTCACAACAATAGTATGATTCACACACAACCATAGTATGATTCTTACAACCATACTATGATCCTCACAATAGTATGATTCACACATTACCATACTATGATCCCCACAACCATAGTATGATTCACACTCAACCATACTATGAAACCCACAACCATATTATGATCCCCACAACTAAAGTATGTTTCACATACAACCGTAGTATGATCCCCCTCAAACATACTATGATCCCCAAAATTATTTATTAGAACTGCGTGAAGTTGCCAATAATAGAACTGAATTATTAAGTTTATTTAAAAATATATTAAATTCAAAATAATAGGAGTGATTTTTTTAATAGTAGATAAAATCGCTTTAAAACAACGTAAGCGTTTTTATTAAAAATATTTTAATTAAACAAAGCCAAAGCAGTTTGTTTGAAAAATTTTAACTTCCGGATATAAAGTATTATTATTGCATTATATCCATAACAAGAACAATGTTCTAAAAAGCATATTCAAATCAAGAAATATTACAATCATACAGTATGATAGCCATAATCATGTTATTGCCATCATAAAACTCACAAAACCATACTTTTGTTGCAACAACCATATTTATATTGTTGCTTTAACCATATTTTCATTTTTAAATTTGGCAACAATACTGTTGCTACATTTTAACAATATTAATATTGCGGCAATCATACTTTTGTCAAAATTAAATTTAATAAACAACGCTGTGGTTGCGACGAACATACTTTATTGTGGAGAACATATTATTATTGCCGTGATCATATAGTAACCATATTTTTTCTCTGCGTGCAGATGCAAACTGGAACTTCCATTAGAAACTTAGACATTTTTCAGCATAACTTCACTCAGAACGTTTTGTCATTTGACGGCGAATGGTTTTGTACAGTGCACAATAGGTATTTTGTTCAGGAATCTTGGCCAAAAATAATTTTTTGAATAAAAAATAATAATGTTTTTGTTAATGACGTTTGATTAGGAATACATCAAAGCAAAAAACTGCATATTTTGTTTTTGTAAAAACCTAATATCAGCTGATTTATGGGCATTCAAAGTTAGGCATTTTCAAGAAAAGTGCTCAATGAACTATAAAAAGTGTAATTTTATATAAATTTAAACGGTTTTTATCATTTATTTAACAAGAGAAGGAAGTTGTGTGTAATATGGAGAAGAGAGAGAATAGTAAGTAATTAAAAAAAAAAAAAATTTTGGTGGACGTTATTTATTTTGTTAGAAAAATCTCGTAATCTAATTTAACCTCAAATAGATGCCTTTTTCAAACTTTGCATAATCTTTTAATAATGTTGGCCGTGAACTGAATAGAATAGACAGAATAGAGTTCTGAATTTATTTATTTTTATTTTTCGTTTCGAATTTTTTCGTTTTTTGATATATATCATTTTCTTTGACACAGCGTCAGCTTGAAGTAAAGTTTTTTTTTTGCATTAACCCGAATAGCCCTGTGGTTGGCATATGGCAACGCTGATAGACACGTTTTTACACAATCATAACACGTAAACAAATAAAGTTCCGTTATCTCAAAGTTCACACTTAACTCGGAATCTGTTGTGCTTCTGTCAAGAGTCATTTTGATATGCTGCCTCTACCCGTTGAACGTTGAAAAATTCCAAGCTTATTGTCACAATACTGCAAGAATAATACTAACATTATATCCGTGGCTCCCAATGACTGCAACAGTACACAAAGTGTTAATTCACGGAAAAGAAATCATCGAGCGTACAATATTACCTAAAGGTTGTTTTGGAGAAGAAGCTGCTGAGTCCGTAACAAACATTACAAATACGATAGATTAAACCACGCTCGAAAAACCAGCCGAAAAACAAATCTTCTGGATGTTTTTAACAGAGCTTTGGACATGTCCGACCCTCTTGTTTCCTCGATAAGTGTGAAGAAACGCGTTGAGCAGAAGAGCCGCATGCAGCTTCCACGTGAAGTTGTAGCCATGTTACTTACTCCAGAAATACCAGAAGACTTGAAAGTAAATACCAGAAGAATTGAAAGTGAAGAGGAAAGTGAAGAAGAAAGCTCAGAAGAGGATTGTTTGGAAACTATTGACTATTTAGTTTTAAGTGAAGCATACCAAAGAGAGCTAGATAAAATAAATCTGGATAATGAAATTGAAAATTTGAATAATTAAAAAATATGTAAATAGTTTTTTTTAGTTTTTATAAATTTGAATTACTTTTTTATTTAACTCTATTTGACACAAACAAAAAAAACATAATATGTATATATAAAAAATTAACTTGAAAAAAAAAATTTTGTTTATTTAAGATTTTGTGTACATGGCTTATACGCCATTTTGTTAGCCACCTTGCTAATTTTCATCGAGCCAAAATTCAAAAAAAAAAATATATATCAGTTCGTTATGGAGATATTAGGTTTTTTACTTTTTTTTCATATGGTGGCAACCCTAAAAATGTCCACTATTACAAAAATCAAAAAACCCACTTGTGCGCGCTCATGAAAAGGTCGTACATTCCAAATTGCAGCCATATTGACCCAAAACTTTGGCTGTAATTAATTATGGCCTAAAAAGCAACTAAAATTACCCAGTGTGCAGTGTGTTGAAAAATGCATCTAAGGCAAAAAATGGAAAATTTTCGTGCGATTATTTTTTTTACGTTTTTCGGCGTGGGTTATCGAGACAACAGTGTTTAAATCAACTTGTTTCGACTTTTGGCGATGAAGCACCACCACAACCACTGTTAATCGCTGGTGCCAAGAGTTCAGTCTCGGACGCCGCTCGCTCCAGGGTGAATTTCGTGAAAGAACTTAACAAAACAGACTAAGCCAGCCGAGAACAATACCAGTTCCATTATTTTACAAAAATAAAAAATCTTTGATCCCTTGATCCATTTTAGTTCATCGTTCCTCTCTAGTGACATTTTGTAACGCAATCCTTGGTGAAAAGTATATGTGACAGCGCATAGAGAAAGGGACCTGAGGGTAAAAAAATCAATTTTCATTTTTTTCTTTTTTTGATGTGGACAACATCTGAGCATCGAATGAGACCGATCCCATGCCCCAAAAGTGTTCCCTCCCAGAGATATGCACGTTTTATAAAAGTGAAGACCTTATCTTTAAAATGGCTCTCCTGAACAAAACTTTTCATCAACTTTTCACTTTTTTTTGTTTTTGATGTGGACAACATCTGAGCATCGAATGAGACCGATCCCATGCCCCAAAAGTGTTCCCTCCCAGAGATATGCGCGTTTCATGAAAGTGAAATCGACGATTCTAAGCGCAAATAGAAAGGGACCTAATCTTTAAAATGGCTCTCCTGAACAAAACTGGTTTTTAACCTTAGGTCCCTTTCTATTTTGCGCGTTACATGTGTGTGTAGCAAGAGGCACAGCTGCAATTTACAACCTTTTTATTGGCAAATTGTCCACATAGGCCGATTGTAATACACTTTGACGTTGTTGCTGTTGTTGTTGCACAAATTGAGTAAATAAATAATTAATGGAAGTGTTATTCAAACGCTTCTACAACAGATTGATTGAATTTCCAAACATGAAACGATAAATGATAAAACAATCATGCCGTTGTACATTTCAATTGACCGATTGCCAATCACAAGTCCAGACCCGCCACTGGGCGTGAGTGTGCCAGTGATTTGTGGTGCCCATCGGCGGTACTACCATGCCAGCCGTGCGAGTTTCCAGATTGATTTTTCTGAATTGTGGCTTCCGTAATTATGGCTACAGAATGTGATAAATCGTAAGATGGCAGCCGGGCAGGCAGCTAGGGAGAGGAGAATTTGAAGCTGATTACTAGGCTTCTTTTTGTTTTTACTTTTGTTTTTTTCAAAATAAGAAATCTAATTCTAAAAGCGTTTACAATCGAAGTGCAATTATTACGTTTATGTTAATTAATAATTAACTCTACTTATTTTCATTAATGGAATTTTTAAAATTATTTAACAAAAATTATAATTAGTGTTTCTTTGTGGTTTTTGTTATGATCATTTGTTAGTATTATTTTTTTAAAAAAAGTGTGAATTACTCGACAAACTATTTAGATTAGGTTTTGTTGTTGTTTTTCATATGAAAAGTTTCTGTTTCAAGTTATTTAAAACCTGTAAGCATAAGCCGTTCGCCAATCAGAACTTTAAAAAATTAGTAAAAAACTTAATTCGGTGGGGTCGTCTATAGAATACCGTGCACGACGAAGCAAATGTATTGTGGCATTGTTCTCCGTCTTAAGAAGATTACTACAACACGCAGAGAGAAAATTAGTTATTACTTAGTAGGGACATAAATACTGCTTAATAACCAATCTGGAAGGGAAGATTTTTCTTACTGTGCAAGTTGTGTAGCTACATTTGTATTTAGAAGCACCTTTGTACTTAGTAGGGACATAAAAACTGTAACACACGTTTTATTCTGTAAAATAAAAAGTACTGAATGTTTCTGGACCAAATATTTTTTAATATATTTATTGGTGTCTATTGTATCCAAAAAGAATCTACTTATTCGAAATGTCCGCCTTTTGCCTTTACACACGCCTTAAGTCGCACTGGCCAATCGTCAATAGCTGTACGAACCTCGTCCATTGGAAAATTGGCCACAACTCGAACCAAAGCAGTCTTTAGAGATCCAATGTTGGGGTATCTTTTGTGACAAACCTTGTCCTCTTAACCCGTCCACAATTTGTAATCCAATGGGTTCAAATCTGAACTGCCTGAGGGCCCTTCTTCAGAGGAAGTGAACGCTGGCAAATTGTTTCGAAGCTAGGCCTGGGACGTTTTAGCGCTATGGCCCGGCGCAGAATCATGCTGGAAAGTCCATGGCTGGTTTTGGAACAGGGAATTGTTAATAGGCTTCACAACAGCTTCCAAAACGGTTTCTGGGTAAACTTTGGCCGATGTTTTGACCCCTTGTTCGCAGAAATGCAGGTCAGTGACCCCATCGTAAGAGACACCCCACCAAACCATGGCTGAAGCTGGGTGATGACCCTTTTCCACCCTTGGGATCAGTTCAGATGCTTCCTTAGGCTGGGTGATGACCCTTTTCCACCCTTGGGATCAGTTCAGATGCTTCCTTAGATGACCGCGCATACACCCAATAATTTTGATTGTTAAACTTTTCCTGACCGGTAAAATTTTTTTCATCGGTGAACAAAATTTTTCTGTGCAAGTTATGAGCGTGCTTTACCAAAAGACGTTTGCATTTTTCAATCCTATTTTTTTTAAGCTGCAGTCATTAAATGTCCGGTACGTCTTTTGAAAGCCCCAAGTCCCAAGTCTTTTTTAAGGATTCAACTCATGGACTTTTGCGTGATATTCATCTCACGGGCCATGATTTTCTGTTTTCGGAGCGTATTTCTGTGAATTCTTGATTTAACGGCTTTGAAGACATGCGGTGTTCGAACAGAGCGTGGGCGGTCTTTTACATCTCCAGTCTCCCTAAACAGTTTTATGCATCGGTAGAGGAATATGCGGCTAATCCCTAGTGGCAGGAGCGTTTGGAAAATATCGCTTTTTTTCATTTCACAATTGAAAAGCGCTCTTAAAGCGATACGGTTCTCATTATCTGACCACTCCATGATGAAAGTTGAAACAATTTTAAAATCCCGTTACAGACTAACGCTATTGAGGTTAGCTTTCAAAACCCACATGACATTAACGGGGTATGTTCAGTTCTACTATTGAAATGGGTGTGTTCAATGTTGTAACAGTAGTAATGTCCCTACTTAGTACTCGTACATATAAGTACATGTTTTAGAAAGCTACTTTGATATGATATTCAATAAAGCCAATAAAAAGCACAATTTGCTCCCAACCGATCAACTTTGAGTGTGAAGAAAATTAAAATGTGTATTATTTTTGTTTTTGTTTTTATATACAACAGCCATTTCTCAGTCATTTTTTGGCGATATTAGAAAAATTGATTTTTTTCAAAGGTTTTTAAAATCGGTTTATGAAAAGAAAGTGTATAATTTTTTGAACTTTAAATTTTTCGAAAAAAGTCGAAAATACGATTATTACCAGTAACATAAAAATTCGAGCTGATGGAGAAAAATGGAGAGTATATTTTAAATCAGCGACCTCAAATTAGTAAAATATTGCTATAGAATTCCAAACAACTCGCAAAAAGTTTATTTTGTTCTCTTGTGTTATCTCTGGGGAGTCTTTAATAAAGGTTACGCTAAGCATTTAGAGACAATTAAAGCGTTGAAACATGAAATTAAATTTGCCATTGAAAAGATTCGAGCCGAAACAATCGAAAATATACTGAAAAATTGGGTTGATTGTGTGAGGTACTGTCGAGCCCGTAGTGGTATTCATATAAATTATATTGTGTTCCTTTATTAATTGACAAAGTTCAACCTTTCCAATAAAACCAGAAATTTAAAAACAGTTATCAGTACTTTCTTTTACAGTGAAAAAATTAAATAAATGTCACTTTGCCATTTTGTTAAAAACTTGTCTTCTATTTAAATATAGAAGCAAGAGGTCTTGAGCCGGTTTAATCCCTGTTCAATGTGAAAAAATTTAAATGTAAAATCGCTCTTCGATCAATATATCGTGGTGTAGCCGAATGACAAATTTAGTATATTATCAACTTACTCCGAAAAGTATCAGTAATTTTTTTTGCAGCCGATTAAAATTTAAAATTTTAAATAGCTCACCCTGTAATACTGCCGACCACACTGCTAAGATATTTGATACTCTGTACTAACTTGCATTTACAATTTTTGAATGCATTGATAGACATTGCCCTATCTTAGAAAACAGGTGTTCTTGGCCCACCACTGCTGACTCAACGAAAAACGTCATTCGTTCCAATTCTATTTTTAAACGGCCGTTTCAGTTCTGACAAATTGTCACCCCCCTTAGTTGAGATGCATTTCGAAAATAACCTGTTAAATTTAAATAAAACGCCAAAGTGTGAAATAAATATGTACGAGCTTTTGTTTTCCCGATTCGAACATGTAATTGCCATTCGCGCCTATCCTTTCTGTTTAAATTGCAGTTGCTAAATGCAATCTAAACAAAGGTATTAAAACAATTCAAATATTTAACAATTACAATTATTTTTTCACCAAATAAATAAGGGACAAGAGGGTACTGAAAAGTTAAACACCAGAGTTGGCGAACGATTTTTGAGGAAAATTCACTGTTTCTGTCCATGTTATCTGTGGCCGGCAGTCCGCCTAGAGTATCCGAAATCGAAAACAGACTTTTCAGTTTTTGTATCCAAGTCGACAGTCGGTTTCTTTAAAATAGCTTAAACCCGTCTTGTCGGTTTACCCGGTTTTGCTGTCGAATTTGCGGTTTTTTGGTTGTTGTAGGTAAAAGCCAAGAACATTTTAAATTACGTACGTAACTACAAAAATATTTTAGAAAGGCCGATTTTACTATATCTGTCATTCCGTCCCACTGCTGTCTGTATAAAATTTGTTTTCAAACTACAGGTCGCATTGTTGCCGATCTTCATGAAATTTGTTAGACGTTAGTTTTATTTTGTACAAAGCACGGAGGCTGTTGACGTTACGATGGACAAACAACCGATCTTGGACTGATTTGGATCATACACGCAGAGAAAAAACATGGTTACTATGTTCTCCGCAATAAAAGTATGTTCGTCGCAACCATGGCATTGTTAACTGAATCTAGTTTTGACAACAGTATAATTTCTGCAATATTAATATTCCTGAAATGTAACAATAGCATTATTGCCAAATTTAAAAATGAAAATATGGTTATAGCAACCATATAAATATGGTTGGTGCGACAAAAAGTATTGTGTTTTGCGTTTTATGTTAACAATAATATGATTACAGCAATCATACTGTATGATTGTAATATTTCTTCATTTAAATATGCTTTTTAGAACAAATGTTATTGGTACGGATCTAATGGACTAATAGTATTTTTTTTTATCGAAATTAAAATTTTTTAAACAAGCTGCTTTGGCTTTGTTTAACTGAAATATTTTTAATAAAAACGCTTACGTTTACTTAAGCTTATTTTTTCTACTGTGAAATAAATCAATCCTATTATTTTGAATTTAATGTATTTTTGAATAATTTTCATAGTCATAATTAATTTTCATTTTCATAATTGATCTATTGTCGACACTTTAACTTTTTCTAACAAATTCTAATAAATAATATTAGGGATCATGGTATAATTGTGTGTGATCATACTATGGTTGTGAAAATCATACTATGGTTGTGAGAATCATACTATGGTTGTATGTGAAACATACTATGGTTGTGAGGATCATACTATGGTTGTGGAGAACATAGTATGGTTGAGTTTGAATCATACTATGGTTGTAGGGATCATAGTATGGTTATGTGTGAATCATACAATTGTTGTGAGGATCATAGTATGTTTGTATTTGAATCATACTATTGTTGTGAGGATCGTAATATTGTTGTACCACAACCATTTACCCAACAATAGTATTATCCTCTTCGAATCATGTCACCACAACCATACTTTTTTTCTGCGTGTAGAGACTCATTTTTTTATAGTTATTTTTTTTAAATAGAGTGGGGGTTCCAAAGATGCCCTCCAATATATGTACATAGGCCTATGGCTTTCAAAAACAAAAAAACTTTTTCACAAAGCCAAAAAAAAATATTTTTGCAATTTGGCAAAGTCTGGGTGATGCACCCTATGTCCAAAACTCTAACCTATTTTAAAATGGACAAATAGGTAACAAAAACAATAAAATTCTCCCACAAATTTAAAAATGACCTAATTTTTAAAAACTGGGTAAATTTGAAGACCTTTTAAGGGAACCAAAACCCTGTTTGCCTTCAATTGGCTTTTATACACATCTAGAAGAAAAGTGTGTAATTTCGTTGGCCATCCCCGATTTTACTAGTTTAGTTTATATATGGGGACAATTATGGGGACACCTTGACTGGGAAAATATTTTCCCAGTCCGGAATGTGGGTTTTTACTTTAAAAAAAAACCCAACAGTCGTTTTTTCCAAAACACGGGTTTGAATCCGAAATGCCGTTTTTCTGAAAATCCTGTTTTTTTGGCCACTCTAAATCGGCCTCTAAGGTCTGTGAGCCGGGACCCAAAATTCAACCAAATTCAAAAAAAAAATCCATACGTGGATTTCTACGAAGAATTTTTTTTGTTTTGGTCCCATGTTTGATAAAACACCTTTTTATGGGCCAAAGGCCTTCTTTCAAAAAATTAATGTTACATTCGGATAAGACCATTGTTTGAAGAAGCCTATTTGTGGCTTCTTCAAACAAAATGTTGTTATTAATATGCTTCTACTTGCCCGTAGGGGTCCAACAATATCTGTATTAAAAAACTTGAAAAATTTTCCTCATGATTTCGAAAATAATATTTAAGGTCTTATCAAAGGTCCCTAGAGTGCCGAATATGAGGTCCCTTTGATCATCACATTTCGACTATCTTAATCATCTTTAGGATTTGATGTTGTGTTTCTATTTTAAACGTTTCTAATTCCAATTTCTAATTCGCAAAAAAATATAAATGTTTTTTAATTAATTAACAATAAAATTTTTCGTCATTATTATTAATTATTAATTATTTACTATTTAGATATTTCAACAAACATTTTATAATGGTACTTACTTCTGGATATTTTCGATAAAGACGTCAGCATGGTCACAATACCGGTCTTCGTCCATTTGGTGGAATCAAATCCCTGCTGATAGACCGTGTGCAACTTGTCGTGCAGGGCCACCGCGCAAAAGTAGAATACCGACTGGCCCTTACTTTGTTGGTCATGATTCAGATAAATCAGAGCCAGCCTAGTCCAATTGTAACTTCCGACGATGGCTTTTAAGGCATTGCCCAGATTATTAGCCAAAGACCCTCTCAGACGGGTCAGTGTCGGATGTGAGGAGTTCTTATTGTCGAAATCGTTGGCCGTACCGGCTGTCGTGAGGACGGGCATTTTCCAAACGCCAGCATAACGGGATACCGGGGCCAGAACATATTCGCAGGATAATCCCAGGACGGCATTGATTTCAGGCCATCGCCTATAGATCTCAAATAGGGCAATCGGACCATATGTCGAAGAGCAGCTGGTATCTCTGGCTATTACCGTTATATCGATTTGGGCATTGTGGACAAACCCCAGCCGTTGGACTCGCTTAATGGCCAACTCTAGAGCGCCCAAGAGCAAAGGCATTATGCAGTCATTTTTGTTATCCAGCTCGACGCCTGTCAGCAGTACGGCAAACAATAAGTTTTTGTAGGGCGCAGTGCCATTGGCAATGCGTGGATTCGAGGGTGCCTTATATAATTGCAGAATCTCTGTGTGAGCCTTGGGATCCGCAGAGCCTGTCCAGCTGGGTTGAGCATGATTTGGAGTGAAATGGTTGAGTATCACTAGGAGTAGTAACAGAAGATGAGTTTTTGTGGTCGCAAGGGAGGAAAATGTTTCTTTCATTTTCTTTCCCTCGTCAAGCTGCGGGTAAGTTGTTTTTATCCTTTTTGTATTTTGAAAATTTCTGTTGAATTTCTTCGTTGTTTATTGCAGTTTTTTATTTTTATTTTTGAGTTTTAAATCAGCAGTTGTTATTGTTTTTTTTTTTTGAATTAAAGTTAGTATTTGTTAATTGTTAGCGTTTTCCTTTTTCTCATTTTATATTTTGGGCTCATTGGGCTTTTTCAATTATTCTTTTACATTTTTATAACAATTTTTACTTCTTTGTCATCGCATGTTTCTGGGAATTGTGAAAAGTTTTTTTTTAATGAAAATACAAGTAAAAAAATTGGTACGGACATATTGTTTGTGCAATTTTGTCGACAAGTTTTTTACGAGAATTGTGGAAGACATCAAAAATATCGTTCTTGTGGACATTTTGGGGTTTTTCAAAAGCAGTTTCACTTCATTTAAATGTTTTTTTTTGGGATTCTTATTAAGGGAAATATTTATGGTTTCTTTGAATTTTCTGGCAAATTTTAGAATAGAAATATTTCATATTTCAGGTAAGCAAATGATCATATTTCATCTGACACAATAAAGTAGTTCCTACAATTTCTTTGACAGCAGTGTGGTAATGCATTGTGGCAAATAAGAACAAGATGACAAGTTTCGGCCATGTCGAAGTTTTTGTATGTACAGGGTTTTCCATAAAGGACATAACAATTTTATATATAAATAAAACACAGGATTTTAAAGATATATAGTTCATTTCAGGTGTTACATTTTCAGAATGAAATTCGACTTCGGTCAGACGAGGGTTATATATATATTTCTGGCCTAGGCAACACTAAGTGTTGCCTGGCGCCATCTGACATTTCCATTGGAAAGCTTGACTTTTTAGCATAAACGTACTCAGAACATTTTGACGTACGACCATCATTTGTGTTGTTTACAGTGACTTGAAAAAATCAGTTTGGCAAAAAAACGGAATTAACTCGTGAACATGTTCGTGCAATCACTTTTTCGACGTGGATTACCACGACAAGAGTGCATCGATGAACTTAAACCTTTGTATGGCGATGGACCACCAACCTATAGCACTGAGAAAAACTGGTTTAATGAATTTAATTGTGGCGGACGCTCGCTCAAAGCCGAAGGTTTTGAAGGTCGCCCAAAAACGAACGTTGTGCCAGAAAACATTGATGCCGTGCGTGAACTGATATTGCAATATCGTGACATACCATGAGATAGAGGCTTCCTTGGGCATCTCTTCCACCAGCCTACATTCGATATTGCATGAACACCTGGCCATAAAAAAGGGTTGTTCTCGTTGGATCCAGCACAATTTGACAATAGTTAAAAAAAAGGCTCGTGTCGATTGGTGCAAAGAAATTTTGATAAAATACAATCGCGGTGCTTCAAAAGACATTTATAAGATCGTCACAGGTGACGAATCATGGATCTATGCGTATGAGCCCGAAACAAAACAGCAATCGACCGTGTGGGACTTCGAAGACGAGCCAAATCAACGAAAGTTGTGTGTGGAAGAAGCACTTCGAAGCAAATGGTTGCCTGCTTCTTTGGCAAAACTGGTCATGTGGCGACTGTTCCGCTTGAGCAACATAGGACGGTCAATTCTGAGTGGTACACTACAATTTGTTTTGCCAGAAGTCTTCGGAGAAATTCGAAAAACGAACAAGAGAAGACGAATCATTGTGCACCATGAGAATGCGAGCTCTCACACAACGGCTCAAACCGGCCCCGTTTTTGACCGGCCTAAACGTCGAATTGATGGGTCATCCACCGTACAGTCCTGACTTGGCACACAATGACTTCTTTTTATTCCCTCACATCAAGAAAAACATGCGTGGTCAATGATTTTCGTCGCCAGATGATGCTGTTGAAGCGTTCAATACCATGTTTTGGAGGTGTCTCAATCGGAGTGGAAAAAGTGCTTCGACAATTGGTTTGAGCGCATGCAAAAGTGTATAGATCATGCTGGAGAATACTTTGAAAAACAATCAAATGATTTTTGATGATAAATATTGTCGTTTTCATTATTAGGCCAGAAATATATATAGCAGACCTCATATGGACACCACGTGCCCGTGTACAGCGATCTATTCTTTGGACTCAATTTTCCACCACTCTTTAACACATTTCGACCGGAACTCTGAGCTCGTCTAAAATTGTTGGCTTATACCAATGACTTGATGTGGCTCCATTAAAAGAAATCCAATGGAGTTAAATCGCCATTGGAGAACGAGATCGCTATTCGACCGGACCATTTCTCGAGATAACACGTTCACCGAATATGCCTTTTAGTAAATCGAATGTAACGCGTGCTATGTGGCTAGTGGCACCGTCTTGTTGAAACCACATATCGGCGATGTCGAGCTTATTCAATTCGGGCCAAAAACAATTTCTAACATTGGACGATAGCGCTCTCCATTGACGGTAACATGACAATTGTTTTCGTCGACGAAAAAATATGGCTCAATCACACAACCGACATGAAAACCACACAACACAGTAATTATTTGCGGTTGAAATTGTGTCTATAGAAGCACATGTGGGTTTGTTGCTGTCCAAAAACGCATATGTGACAGCGCATAAAAAAGGGAGCTAAGGGTAAAAAATCAATTTTCATTTTTTTCTTTTTTTGACGTGGACAACATATGAGCATCGAATGAGACCGATCCCATGCCCCAAAAGTGTTCCCTCCGCGTTTTATGAAAGTGAAGTCGACGCTTCTAAGCG
This sequence comes from Hydrotaea diabolus, assembly GCA_963513945.1. NCBI lineage: Eukaryota > Metazoa > Arthropoda > Insecta > Diptera > Muscidae > Hydrotaea > Hydrotaea diabolus. Next base: position 27,801,023 of record OY740716.1, on the reverse strand, counting down.
CAAATAGAAAGGGACCTAATCTTTAAAATGGCTCTCTTGAACAAAACTGGTTTTTAACCTTAGGTCCCTTTCTATTTTGCGCGGTACATATTTGGATTATTGACAAAACCTCTCAGCCAGAAATGCGCTTCGTCGCTGAAGATGATTTAAATTGGAGTAAGCGCTCTTAAAGTTGGACCACCGACTCAGAATTACGGTATTAATTTTAAACGATTTCCTAACGTTGCTCGTAAGTGAACTTTACCATGATGAAAATGTTGTCGACTTAAGTTTTAATACTAAAAGATCATTAAAAATGTTTGAGAGTGCGTTGACATAAAGATACGAAATTGTTATGTCCCTATTGGAAAACCCTTTATATGGTTTTTGATCCAATATAAAATTTTCGTAACACCCCAGCAAACCAAACCTTCAGAATTCGGTCAGAATTCTGTACGACGATCGGCAAAATGTTCCGATTTCAGATCAGAATTCTTAGCCGAACTCCGACCGAATTATGAACTGCAGTCGTGGGAAATTCGAAAGGAAATTTCGATTTCTCGTATCGAATTCTGAACTAATTCTGAACGACTTCGGTCAGAATTCTGGCATTAAGTCTTATTAAATTCTGATTTTTTACCGACATTTCGAACCGAATTCTGAACGAATTCTGAGCTTATGTCATGGTAAATTCTTGTTCTACAAAAAAAAGTTGTTAAACATTTTCAAAAAGCGTTCGGAAAGACTTTTAGTTACAAGCAGGGGTGTCTGCAATTTCGCAAGCAATAATTGTGCTGTAACTATGTTAAGTGGCTATACATTTAAGGGCAACCAGTTTTGAATTTAACGAGAACTGCCGGCAGTAGAGTTTTCCTCCGAACACAATAAAAATCCCTCGCACAGCTAAGCTAACCAAACGTTCAGAATTTGAATTTGAAATATAAAAATACCTCAGACAAACAGTTAAGAACTCGTTCAGAATTAGTTCCGACATGTCTGAACACAAAAACAGCTGTAAAATATAAAGCAAATAACAAAAATTTTAAGCGAATAGACTACCTCAGATAAATAGTTTAAAATTCGTTGCGAGTTCGATAAGAGAAGTCTGAACAAAAAATTAATAAATATCCCACAGACAAGTCTAACAGAATTCGGGTCGAATTCGTTCAGATATTTCTTAACATAATAAATAAAAAAACCTCAGACAAATCGAACAGAATTTGTAACGATTTCGGTAAGAATTCTCAATAGAGTTCAGATATTGTTCAGAATTGTCAGCAAATTTGTTTTACTGGGACAATTAATGTTTCCATCATGGTGTGTACTAAAGTGCTATGGGGTACTACTCGTTTCGTCAATCCGGTATCAGTTTACAGACTTTCATGTATTAGAGCTTTATAGGCGGTGCCACGCCTTTTATCTTATTTTGATATAATTTTTTCTATACGTAGTGATTTACTAGTCATTTATTTGTTTTTAACGATCAGTCCTATCTTGGCGATTAGAACTGATCGTTAAAATGAAATAACGAAATGGCCTATATAAAGACGATTTTTTAAAGAGTTGTTGGCTCCGCCCATTTTTTTTACCAGGGTGTGTTTCGTTTGATGCCAATGCCATACATTCCAAAAATCATCGTAGTTGTTGTTGTAGCGGCAACTGCGTGCCGGGGTGACAGCTCGTCAATCTGGTCCATATAACTGGATTTCGTGGGATTGTTCTTCATATCCTTAACCTATCATGAGTTATAGTCTTTCCACAATCAGGGTCGTATGGGCAGTGCCGCGCCCCATTAGGACCGTGAGACGGGATCCAAATTCACCTAAATCTTTAAAAATGGCTCCATAATTGGATTTGTAAGAAAAGGTTGCGATTTTTTGGTACCCATATGCCCATGTTTGATTGGGACCTTAGTTTCGGGGTCCTATGGACTTTTGGCCCATGGATCAAAGCCTTCAGCGAAATTGTACAATGTATGTCATACTCAGATTCGTGAAGAAATATCATTGTTTTTGAGTACCCACGTGCCCATTGATTAAGGGCAGCCGATTTTTAGGTCCCTGGCGTCCGTAGATAAGGACCCGAAATGTAGACAAATCTTAAAAATGTAATGCAATTTTAGACATTGTTTTCGGCGCCCTATAGACATTAGTCACATGGTTAACAACCTTAAAGTGAAGACATTAAACGTGCCATAAGTGGGGGTGGTCATTGGGCCCCAAAGCCGTTCGCGAATTTCGGCCCGTTGCCGAACACAAATCCAAAAATGTACGCATATTTAAGATTTCGAATCGTAGCTTAAATGTTATACGACGGATGCTATATATATTTCTGACCTAATAATTAAAATGCTTAATATTTATCATCAAAAATGGTTGATTGTTTTTTTTAAGTATTCTCCAGCTGGATTTATACACTTTTGCAAGCGCTCTAAGCAATTGTCGAAGCACTTTTTCCACTCCGATTGAGACACCTCCAAAACATGGTTTTTGAACGCTTCAACAGCATCTTCTGGCGATGAAAATCGTTGATCACGCATTTTTTCTTGATGTGCGGGAATAAAAAGAAGCCATTGGGTGCCAAGTCAGAACTGTACGTTGGATGACCCATCCGTTCGACGTTTTGGCCGGTCAAAACGGCGCTGGTTTGAGCCGATGTGTGAAAGCTCGCATTGTCATGGTGCATAATGATTCGCCTTGTTGGTTTTTCGAATTTCTGCGAAGACTTCAGGCAAACAAATTGTAGTGTACCACTCAGAATTGACCGTCCTACGTTGCTCAAGCGGAACAGCGCCAAATGACCAGTATTGCCGAATAAACAGGCGCACATTTGCTTCGAAGTGCTTTTTCTACAAACACACTGTCGATTGCTGTTTTGTTTCGAGCTTATACGCATAGATACATGATTCGTCACCTGTGACGATTTTATAAACGTCTTTTGAAGCACCACGATCTTTTTTTTTCGGGCTCATACGCATAGATCCATGATTCGTCACCTGTGACGATCTTATAAACGTCTTTTGAAGTACAGCCATCGTATTTTTTCAAAATTTCTTTGCACCAATCGACACGAGCCTTTTTTTAAACTATTGTCAAATTGTGCTGGATCCAACGAGAACAAACCTTTTTTACGGCCAGGTGTTCATGCAATTTCGGATTATGCTGGTGGAAGACATGCCCAAGGAAGCCTCTATTTCACGGTATGTCACGATATTGCATTATCAGTTCACGCACGGCATCAATGTTCTCTGGCACAACGGCGGTTTTTGGACGACCTTCGTCTTTGAGCGAGCGTCGGCCACTATTGAATTCATTAAACCAGTTTTTCACAGTGCTATAGGATGGTGCTTCATCGCCATACAAAGATTTAAGTTCGTCGATGCACTCTTGTCGTGATAATTAATCCACGTCGAAAGTTGTGAAAAATTATCGCACGAAAATGTTCACGAGTAAATTCCATTTTTTGCCAAATTGATTTTTTCAAGTCACTGTAAACAACACAAATGTGTTCGTCAAAACATTCTGAGTACGTTAATGCTAAAAAATGTCATACTTTCCAATTGAAATGTCAGATGGCGCCAGGCAACACTTAGTTTTGCCTAGGCCAGAAATATATATAGCAACTTTTGTATACACTTTATTCTATGAGTATAAAAATCCAATTAAGTATTTATTGTTTCAATATTTTTTGTGTATTCATGGCTTGACCTTTTAATAAACAGATAAAACTATTATCCGGCTTTGATCACCAAAGCGTGTTGAGCAGAGACACTAAGCTGATGACACATATTAGATTTAAGACGTTGTCAGTTGGCAGCATCAAATTAACATTTGGTAAGAGTTACCTACTGTAGGTGTTTACGGTTTGTTTAGAAAGCGGGGGACGGACAAACATACTTTCATGCGAAGGTCCGTATTTCAAATGAGTAATCAGCAAAGAATATTAAAAAAACATCGCATGAATTTGACTATTTGCTTAAATCTAGTTTGTAATGCAAACCAATTTATGGTATATTTGGATATCTTTTGGAATAATTAAATTTTAAACAAGGATATCCGGAAGATTAATTGTCCTGGCAAGACGATTTATCAATGCCCAATAAACAGCGCTAACAAAATGTTGCAGTAAATCGCCCCAACCTCAGCAATGTTTAATTTTTATAATTATATTATGACTAATAGTGACCCACCCCCCCGCGAGTCACTGCACTTTATGGCATGAGATCATGAGCAGTTTATGTCTTTTTAACGTGCCTCCAATGATGCATTTTTTATTGTCATTTAATGGTTTCTCTTCTTAGTTTATGGCACACAAAAAATAAATGACTTAATAATAGTTTAGTTGCGGAGTAGAAAATTTAAAATAAGGTTTAGTCCGACCGACTATTATAATCCATCTACTAGTGATACGCTCTTGAAGTGCAACATCAATTTTTTTTATCATAATTATGGCCTGTGGGTTCGTCTACCCCTACTCGATCACATCAAAAACTAATTCCATATGTGACGCGCAAAATAGAAAGGGACCTAAGGTTAAAAACCAGTTTTGTTCAGTAGAAACATTTTAAAGATTAGGTCCCTTTCTATTTGCGCTTAGAATCGTCGACTTCACTTTCATACAACGCGCATATCTCTGGGAGGGAACACTTTTGGGGCATGGGATCGGTCTCATTCGATGCTCAGATGTTGTCCACATCAAAAAAAGAAAAAAAATTAAAATTGATTTTTTTACCCTTAGGTCCCTTTCTCTATGCGCTGTCACATATGTAGAATTGTAATGAAATTTCATTGAATTTGAGAATCCAGTCACTTTGTGTACCTCCCACACATATGAAACTATCCTACACTGAAAAAATTTACATTAAATCAATGAAAACGATTCTTGATTACTTCTAGTTTTATACATTAAATGAATGAACAAACATATTGATTTGATGAATATATTCATCAATATGAAATTTTTTCTGCCTAGCCAGAGTGAAATGTATATAACAACGTCACAAAATATACACACAACAGGGATTTTTATTGTGTTTTCTTTGTTCGGTGGAAAATACTTCTTTAGCAGTTCTCGTTAAAAGCGAAAATGCCTGCTCTTAAGTGTTTAACCGCTGATCATGATTAAATCGCAATAATTGTTTAGGATCGAATGAGGACAAGTAACGTTCACTTAAACGGCAGTCATCCCTAATATTTTCGACTGGCGTTTAAGTAATTTTAGGTTTCTAGTCTCAAATCTGACTAAAACTTAAGCAAGAAAATCAAATTTTATTAAATCGATGTACAAGGTAATTTTACTGTTGCTATATATATTTCTGGCCTAGGCAGCACTTAGTGTTTCCTGGCGCCATCTGATATTTCCGTTGGAAAGTTTGACATTTTTTAGCATAAACGTACTCAGAACGTTTTGAGGTACGACCATCATATGTGACAGCGCAAAGAGAAAGGGACCTAAGGGCAAAAACACCAATTTTCATTTTTTTTCTTTTTTTTGATGAGGACAACATCTGAGCATCGATCCCATGCCCCAAAAGTGTTCCCTCCCAGAGGTATGCGCGTTTTATCAAAGTGAAGTCGACGATTCTAAGCACAAATAGAAAGGGTCCTAATCTTTAAAATGGCTCTCCTGAACAAAACTGGTTTTTAACCTTAGGTCCCTTTCTATTTTGCGCGTCACATATGTGTTGTAAACAGTGACTTGAAAAAATCAATTTGGCAAAAAAGTGGAATTAACTCGTGCACATTTTCGTGCGATAATTTTTCACAACTTTCGACGTGGATTCTCAAGACAAGAGTGCATCGATGAACTTCAATTATTGTATGGCAATGAAGCACCTTCCGATAGCACTCTGAAAACTGATTTAATGAATTCCATCGTGGCCGACGCTCGCTCAAAGACGAAGGTCGTGAAGGTCGTTCAAAAACGGCCGTTGTGCCAGAGAACTGATAATGCAAGATCATCATGTGATATACCGTGAGATAGAGGCATCCTTGGGCATTTCTTTCACCAACAAACATTCGATATTGCATAAACTCCTGGCCGTAAAAAAGGTTTGTTCTCGTCGGATCCCCCATAGTTTGACAATCGCTCAAAACAAAGCTCGTGTCGATTGGTGCAAATAAATTTTGAAAAAATACGATTGCGCTGCTTTAATTGACGTTTATAAGAACGTTACAGGTGACGAATCATGGATCTATATGTATGAGCCTGAAACAAAACAGCAATCGACCGTGTGGGTCTTGGAAGACGATCTAAATCTAACGAAAGTTGTTCGTGGAAGAAGCACTTCGAAGCAAATAGTCGGTCGGTGTGGCGACTGTTCCGCTTGAAGCACTTCGAAGCAAATAGTCGGTCGGTGTGGCGACTGTTCCGCTTGAGCAACGTAGGACGGTCAATTCTGAGTGGTACACTACAATTTGTTTGCCTGAAGTCTTCGGAGAAATTCGAAAAACGAACAAGACGAATCATTATGCACCATGACAATGCGAGCTCTCACACATCGGCTCAAACCAGCGTCTTTTTGACCGGCCAAAACGTCGAACGGATGGGTCATCCACCGTACAGCCCTGACTTGGCACCCAATGGCTTCTTTTTATTCCCGCACGTCAAGAAAAAAATGCGTGGTCAACGATTTTCGTCGCCAGAAAATGCTGTTGAAGCGTTCAAAAACCATATGTTGGAGGTGTCTCAATCGGAGTGGAAAAAGTGCTTCGACAATTGGTTTGAGCGCATGCAAAAGTGTATAAATCATGCTGAAGAATACTTTGAAAAACAATAAAACCATTTTTGATGATAAATATTAAGCATTTTCATTATTAGGCCAGAAAAATATATAACAGCCTCGTATTCTCCAATAATTTTAACGACTTACATCTTCTGAGATTTTCTTAAAATCCTTACGTTTTAGGTAATTGTTTCGAAAATGAGTGGTTATGAGTTTCAATGTTAGATTAACTTAGCCATGCCGCTTTCAATCGTAGAAATTATATTTTTTTAATAAGAACTCTCTATGGTTGAAGTTATATAACCGATTTAAACTTGCAATCCTTTTTAACCCTATTTGTACCCGTTTCTATTTTTCACTGTATTCTTTTTGTTTGATGTTATTTTCACTCTTTGGATATTTGGCCCGTTTTGGCCCTTGTTATCCCCTTCTATGGACATTTCTATTATCAATACTTATAGTGATTGAATATTGTTTTCTATGGCATCTTCTTGTCGATTTCGCCCTTTTTTATTCCCATTTCTATTTGCTAAGCTTTCCAGTTTAATTTGATATAGCTTTTCTTACATTGTGATAATTCTCTCTTGTTGGCTATTTGGCCCATATTGCTTTTTTCTTTGCTCTCCTGTTGATTCGATACTGTTTTCCTCACTTTTAGATATTTTACCTCATTTGTAACCCCATTTCTATTTGCAATGCCCTCCTGTTGAGGTGATTTCATAGTTTTTCTCACGTTTACAATTTTTGGGCCCTTTTTTACCGCCTTTTATCTATATCTCCCTGATGATTTAATATTATTTTTTTCACTTGCTGATATTTTGCCCGCTTTAACCCTTTTCTACACCTTTTTATATCTATTTATCCGGGTGATTTGTATTGGCTTTTCTCACTTGACCAGTGTTAATCCCCTTTTCTAATTCTCTACAATTTATTTTAACAAAATACCCTGTTAATGCAAAAGTCTAAAAGAGACAAAATCTCTAGAGTTACCATGAATTACAAAAATTGCTTGCAAACAATGGGAATAAAGTTTTGCCCTTTTTTACCCCACACATTCGATTCATAGCTTCAAAAAGAATGACCTTACACATTTTTTGTCAAACCCCTTACATTCATTATCGCTGAACCGGATTTTTTTGTTGAAAATTTCGTTTTTTAAGCGCTTTCCATTAGAAGGTCGAAAAATATCTTTTCATGTGGTTTTTTAGTTTTGACTAAAACTATTGACATGTTTTTGAGGAAAAAAATTGTCCCCCTGTTACCCCCCGAAACCTTGCATATTATTTAAGATTAGGCCGATCATGATGTTTAATTTGGTACTTAGCTGTCCATGTTTTGATCCGATTCTGACCAAATTTGGACCGGCCAATAACCAACATTAGTTAAATTGGATCTTAATAGTCTCTGCTTTCGAATGATTTCCTTGGAAATACCTCAAGCAAGTTTGGACGGCTGAAGCTGTATAAGCAAACAATTAAATTTGCTTGTGCTCAAATTTTTTATGATACGTTAAAAGCGAAGAAAAATAGTTATCGGTCCATGTTTCCTATAGCCCCCACAAAAAGCTTTCTCATGATTCACTTCGAAAGCCACATTTTACACCCGATTTTAGTAAAATTCATTATACCTATAGTTCGTTATGGGAGCTTTAAATTCGAGCCTGGTAAAATTAAAACATTTAGGATCATCAGGGTCCTTTTTCGAATCGCGGGCCTGCCGCTCAGCTTAAAATTATTACACTGCGTTGTATGGGTACCAGGTTAGATTGGACTTTGTCAGTCCATGTATTCTCTTAGCCCCCAAAAAGGGCTTTTCTGATTTGCCGCTTATGAAATGCCAAATTAGTTCCGATAGTGCTTAAATTCCGCCAAAACCAGCGTGCAAACAACGAGGAAATTGTACCACATTGGTTTATGTCGTTGTTGTAGCGACTAAGTGGGAGATAGACCTTGGAGAAATGATTATTGCTACTTCGGGTCAATCCGGTACATAGAACTGGATGTCGTGGGATTGGGGCTATACCTAGTCCTCATGAAAAGAGCCCTACCGATTTAATCCTGCCTCTACACATTTTTCATTCGGTCTTGTTCAAATTTTAGTATAACGAGTTCAGAAACATCCGTAGGTAGCCCTCATACCAAAGTCCCAGCCGACGAAGAAAGAGAAGAGAGATAAAGAAGAGAGAGCGAGCTAAACAACGAAATGCAAACAACTCCATGGAGGCACGTGCTTTTAATGAGCTTTGCCTCCCCCTTACTTTTGCGCCCGTTTTTAGTATGAATTATCGTTTTTGCTTTTCAAATTAATCCAATTCTTCATCTTCTGTGTCTTCGATCAATAACAATTCATAAATAAATTGTTTAATTAACAAAAAACAATATGGCACACACGAAATAAATTATTATACACACTGGTATATAAATAGACGCCGACAATAGCTAAACAAGTCCATCTGAGACACGAAACTCGATCGATACTCCACCCTCCTCCCTGCAGCGTAACCAAAGACTTAACCAGTTTCGAAGCCTGGGCCGAAAAACACATAACGACAACCGGTTGTAGCGCAGCAGACTACATTGTCATCGCCGGTCTGAGACACTGGCACTGTTGGGCTTACGCTTCATTCTAACGAAATATTAATTAATTTGCCAGCAGAAAGCATAATCAACAGAACAAAAACGAAATATACCGGACGGCCGGTCAATCCAAACTTCAAGAATTTGAATAAAAACCAAGTACAGTGGATCCAAAGAAGGGTAGTTAAAATACTGTAGATAAAAAATACCGATTGCAGTAAAAAATATAAAATTGTCCTAAAAGGACAAGGTATGAGATAACATATCTTAAGAGAAAACTTCGTTCTCAACTGAAAAGGTTTTCTTAAGAGAAAACTTTTTCCTCGACGGACAATATTTTTGTAAGAGAAAACTTTTGTTAAGAGAAAACTTTTACCCTTACGGACAATATTTTCGAAAGAGAAAACTTTGTTCTCAAAGGACAAGGTTTGAGAAAACTTTTCTTAAGAAAAAACTTTGTCCTTAACGGACAATATTTTCGTAGGTGAAAACTTTGTCTGCAACGGACAAGGTTTTCTTAAAAGAAAACGTTGAACTGAACGGACAAGGTTTGAGAAAACTTTTCTTACGTGAAAACTTCGCCCTTTTAGGAGAAAACGTTGTCTTCAACGGACAAGATTTTCTTAAAAGGAAACTTCATTCTCAACGGACAAGAGGTTTCATAGACAAAATTTTGACTGCAACGGGGAAGGTTTTCTTAGGCGAAAACGTTGTTCTCAACGGACAATGTTTCCGTAGGAGACAACATTTTCTTTAAAGTATTTTGTACAGAAATTGTGTTTAAAGAGCTAGGTAGACGACCAAATTTCGTTTGAAAAAATTATATTCCTCCATAAGGTCTTATACCCTCCATTATAGAAAAGAGGCTATATTCACATTGTCATTCTGTTTGCAACAGCTCGATAAACTGGTGGGATCTACTACACGTCGCACTTTTGAAGATAGGAAGCTGAAATGTGTGCAGAAACATGTGTTGATGGACTGAAACAGTTGGTACTGAAAATGTGCTTGATCGGTGTAGAGGTACTTATATGTGACGCGCAAAATAGAAAGGGACCTAATGGTAAAAACCAGTTTTGTTCAGGAGAGCCATTTTAAAGATTTAAATACGTGTATCTTTGGTGTACCATCACTTTCATAAAACTCGCATATCTCTGGGAGGGAACACTTCTGGGGCATGTGATCGGTCTCATTCGATGCTCAGATGTTGTCCACATCAAAAAAAAAAAAGAAAATTGTTTTTTTTCCTTAGGTCCCTTTCTCTATGCGCTGTGACACATATATTTCCCCCTCACAAGGACTTGGTCAACCACTGAAGAACTCAACAATTCTGGACTTAAAAACACAATATCTCATGAACTTTTACAGATATGACGAAGATATTAGGAATTTGTGTTGTTGGCATTGATGGAAACATATTCTATGAACAAAGTGGGCGGTATCACGCCCCATTTAAAAAACCGAATTTGTGATCATAGAAATGGGCCGATCGTAATAGAACTTGACTAGAAAATTATTGTAGACCTTATTATGGTAAATTGGACCTTATAATAGTAAAATTGGACCTTATTATGGTAAAATTGAACCTTATTATGGTAATATTATGGTAATGGGCGGTGCCACGCCCACTTTAAAAATTGCATGTATGGCCAAAGTAATGGACCGATCGTAATACAATTTTAGCCAAATGAAATCAATGACTAGGAAATTACTATAGCTCTTATTATGCTAAAATTGGAAAAGGGGGGCGTGGCACTAACCACACAAACCTGAACTTAAACAGACAATATCTCATGAACTAACAGAGTTGTGACGATATTCGTTGCAAGGATCGAAACGTATGGTGGAGGAAAAGTGTGGGGGGGGGGTGCCACGCACCCTTTAGAAGTGCGCATTTATGGCCAACGTAATGAAACGATTTTAAGGAATAGAATCAATAACTAGTAAATTATTATAAACTATGTTATGGTAAAGTTGGACAGGGACTCTGGCACCGCTTACACATCCCTAAACTTAAAAATACTTTCTCATAAACTGAAAGAGATATCAAGGAACACCAGATGTTGGCGTGGATCGAAACACATTCTGGAGGAACAGTGGGCGGCCCGTTTTTCAAAAATCACCATAGTAATAGATGGATCGTTATAAAATTTTAACAGAATGAAGCCAATAATTAGCATATGTGACAGCGCATAGAGAAAGTGAAGTAAGGGTAAGAAAATCAATTTTCATTTTTTTTTCTTTTTTGATGTGGACAACATCTGAGCATCGAATGAGACCGATCCCATGCCCCAAAAGTGTTCCCTCCCAGAGATATGCGCGTTTTATGAAAGTGAAGTCGACGATTCTAAGCGCAAATAGAAAGGGACCTAATCTTTAAAATGGCTCTCCTGAACAAAACTGTTTTATAACCTTAGGTCCCTTTCTATTTTGCACGTCGCCTATATAGGGTGATCCACCTAGAGGTATTTTTTCAATAGGGGTTTTTTCACAGATTACGCGTGAGTTGTATTAAACTTTATTTTTTTATTTGTTTTCAGTGCCGTTTGACATTTCATCATGGAAAGACTTACACCGCAACAACGGCTTCTAATTGTGCAAATGTGTAATGGAAATGAGCGATCGGTATAAAAATGGCTTCGGCTAAAATTTTGTTCAGTGGTGAGGCCCATTTCTGGCTCAACAGCAACGTCAATAAACAAAATTGCCACATTTGGACTAAAGAGCAATCGTAAGAGGTCCAAGATGTGTCATTATACCCAGAGAAAACCAGGGTTTGGTGCAGTTTGTGGCCTAGTAGAATCTTCGGCCATATTTTTCCAAAAACATGATGGCGAATGGTGCCCGCTCTTGCGCCATGATATCGGACTTTTTGCTACCTCAAATTGAAGCCCGTAATCTAGACGAAATTTGATTTCAACATGACAGTGCCACTTGCCATACAGCTGCTCAAACAATGTATCTATTGAAAGGTAATTTCGAAGAGCAAGTAATTTCACGTTTAAGACCGAAGAGTTGGCCGCCTAGATCGAGTTATATCACACCTTTCGCTATTTTTCTTGGCACGCAGAAGAAAAGTATGGTTGGGGTAACAATATTCGAAGAGCATCATACTATTGTTGGTTATATGGTAGTGACACAACAATATTATGATCATCACAACAATAGTATGGTTCACACACAACCATACTATGATCCCCATTAACAATATTATGGTCCTCACAACAATAGAATTATTCACACACAACCATACTATGATCCCCACAACCATATTATTATTCACATTCAACCATACTATGATCCCCACAACCATATTATGGCCGTCATAACCATACGTACAACCATAGTATGATCCTCACAACCATAGTATGACTTACACACAATCATACTTTGATCTCCAACAGTTTTGGAAAGATTGGGTAAATTTGTTATTTAAAAGTAGAGGGTTTTATTAAGTAAGTTATGTATTGTTTTTTAAAAATATTTCAGTTATACTAATTTGTAGTTTGTTTGGAAAAAATTTATTTATTTTTACAATTATTGCGTTAGATTCGTAAAAATAACGTTGTCAAATTAAAAAAAAAATACAATTTTGACGGTATGATTGCCGTAATCATGTTATGGTTAACATAAAAGCCATGAAAACAATACTTTTGTTTCAGCAACCATATTTATATTGTTGCTACAACCATATTTTCATTTTTAAATGTGGCAACAATACTATTGTTACATTTCAACAATATTAATATTGCCGTACATTGCATACTATTGTCAAATTGAAATTCAAAAAACAATACTATGGTTGCGACGACCATACTTTTATTGTAGAGAACATACTATTGTTGCCTTGACCATATAGGAACCATATTTTTTCTCTGCGTGTGGGGTAAAGTCCAAAGTCTATGCTGACAAACCAGCTACGATCATTACCGCCATATTGGTCGAAATGCTCGAACGAGTCATCCAAAATTGGACCCTGAGACGTTGTTGCGGCCAACATTTGAAGGAAATTATATTTAAAAAAATAAATGCCATAAAATTTTCTTTCGAACAAGGAATAAAGATTCCATACTTGAATTTCATTTTTTTTATTTTTTTTTTAATTTGAAAAAATACCTTTAGATAAATTACCCATTATATTTAATTTATAGATTAAAGTATTCAAATTTAAGGGAAAGGCGTGGTCCAGCCTACGCAACCATTGTGAATTAATAATCACATGACGATAGTATTTGGTATATGATGTTGCTATTAAAAGAAACACACCCTGATAGAATAGAAGCCGAAGCCAAGCCCCCACAATTTTTCATATTGAACCATAATCCATGATGATGGGTATATAAGCTGCGGCACAACCGAACTAAATTTGTTCACTTGTTATTTTTTAAGTTTAAACCACTGTGCGCTGGCTAAATTGCAGATACGCAAACACGATAATAATGTAGGCAAATGAGCTAAAAATAACCACTCAGAACAGAACCACATACGCGAAATATTCAGCTCAAACGAAATATTCGAAAAAGTTGACTTTAATATTTGTTGCGATTAAATTGAAAAAAAAACAGCAACATTAAAGTCTTCGAAACCCGAAAACAAGTAATTATCATTTGGAGCTGCTGGCTGACCTTCACCTTAAAGCCAACAACAACGAAATGACAAATATTATAAAAAAAATACACTTTAGAATCTTGTTCTGAGCGGCTTATAAATATTCAGACGGATGTTGTCTTAAGTGGGAATTGTCGCGTAGCACGTTCTGTAATTCACTTTCTGTAGAAAGTGGATCTGAATTTAAAACAGAGATCGTATATTTCGGCTCGTATAAAATATTGAAACTGTTTAGCAGATGCACTGTGCATCTGCTTGGTTTGGCTATTGGGTTGAATGTATCTTTGGGGGATAGACACCCCCAGCTTTGGAAAAAGAACCAGAAACTCTGCTTATCAGTAGAGATGACTCTGCCGAGCATCCAAATGTTGTAATAAGGACATGTGCCCTCATCTAGGGGTTGGACAGGACATTAATTGCCATTATCTCGGATAGAACTCTTAATACAATTAAAGCTGTCAAGTACAAGGGTTTAATGAGTAATTCATTGCTAAATAGGCATAATGCAAACGTTAATCAGTTAAAATTCTTTATCAGGTAATTACAATTGACATTGCCCTGTTTCGCTGGGTTCGATTAAAAAAGTTTGTGAGTTGATTTCATTTCGTTTTAAAAATAAGTCATGATGACACTGGGTCATTTATTATTATCGCTTTGTGCTTCGTTTCGGGAATTATATTTTTTCTTTTAAACTCGTATAAGTTTTGTGGCTTGATGTTTTGTTTTGAATTCATTTTGTACGTGAAACGGGATTGTATCTTTCGGATTTTTGTATAAAATTTGTTAATTTTTTAATTTATGTTTCTATATATGAATTTATAATTCCTTAAGCGTATCGCTTAATGGGGCCATCTAGAAATCGCTTTTAAAACGCCACTTATGTGTGTATTGGATTCATATCAAATGCGAGTACTGTTTGTTGTTGCACTTAATTTGAACGAAACAATTGTGTGTGTGTGTGTGCGTGTAATTTATGGACGAATATTTCCACACGATCTCCAGGCAGATGACTAACGAAGTCAGTCAAAATATCGGGAGTCAAATACAAATTTTTAAAATTAAAATTAATTATCGTTAAATTAACGACCTTGAGCCGAACGATCAGCCACTGTGCTTGCAATTAAAAGGCAAACTAATTTGAAAAAACTGTGGCATTTCAAAAACAGCTCAAAAGACTTCTGTAATCCATTTTCACAGTCCGTTGTTGTGTACGTTTTTTATTCTATAAAGTATGTTTGAAACCGTCTAACGAGAATAAGTATTTTCTTTCCCTAATCATACCACGCCGGCCCACGCCGATGATGTTAATTTTTCTATCTACAGGATGGCGCACGAATCGTGCTACAAAACAAAACGTAATAACTTTTTTTCAGTGTGAGCAATCGTATTTAATCGTGTATTTAGATTTATTTAAAAAAATGCTTGGGATACCAAAAACAGATTTGGATAGTTCAGCGGAACCATGCTTTGCAGTCCTACAATTTCGTCCAAAGGGAATTCAGGCGGGAGTTTGGCGGAACTCACCCAAGTAGATGGACCCCAATAAAGCTGGTAAACACAAGCATCGCACGAAGACCGTACCAACGAGATCCCTATGTTCGGGTTCAAGACAACGTCGCGGTCAACTTATGATGACTTCTACTTGTTATTATACCAAACCCCAATTACAAGTAAGTTAAACACTCTGGATTTGCCTATTCGAATGGAATTTTGCCAAAATAATCGAAATGGCCGAAGAAGACAACAGCTTGATAATTTGTTAGTTTTATGTCTGATGAGGTCTATTTTTGAATATGGAGTGAATCTAATCCACAAATACTCCATGAGACGAAACTGCACCCACAACGAGTAAATGAGTGGAGCGCAGTTTCATCAAACTGCATTGTGTCACAGTGACTGTCAATGAGAATCATTTTCTAAAGATGTTGAAGGAATTTTTATACCCAGAACTGCGCCGAATACGAGGGCGGCTCGAAAAGTTGTTAGCCTATCAATGAAAGATAATAGTTAGTATTTCAAAAATATTTTTATTTTTCAATATAATCTCCTGAAACTTCAATACACTTAGTCCAACGCTTAACTAGCAATTCTATCCCTTGATTAAAATAGTTTTCCTCAAGGTCTTCAAAATAGTGGTTTACAACTGTAATTGCATCTTCATTTGAGGTAAAACGCTTGCCAGCAAGGATTTCTTTTAGATTTGGTAACAGGTAAAATTCACTGGGAGCTAAGTCAGGAGAATAAGGTGGGTGATCAAGCAACTCGTACTTTAATTCGTTGATTTAGCCATTGTTAAAACACTCTTGTGCGCTGGTGCGTTGTCTTGATGAAAAATTATTTTTTTGTGTTGTAAGCCAGGACGTTTTTCTCGAATTTGTACATTTAATTGATCTAAAAGGTTGCAATAGTACTCTGAATTTATTGTTTTACCCTTTTACAGATAGTCTATCAATAAAATACCTTTGAAGTCCCAAAAAACCGTTGCCATAACCTTACTAGCCGATTGAATTGTTTTTGCCTTCTTTGGGGCACTTCCTCCAGCTGCAGTCCATTGTTTGGATTGTTCTTTTGTCTCTGGAGTATAGTGGTGGATCCATGTCTCATCAACAGTTATGAAACGACGCTTAAAATCCATTTTATTTAGCTGAAAACGATCCAAACAAGCTTGAGAAATGTTCATTCTTATGCGTTTTTGGTCGACTGTTAACAAGTGCGGCACCCATCTTGCAGAAAGCTTTTTCATCTGTAGTTCTTCAAGCAACATTAAATGGACTCGATCATTTGAGATGCCCATGATATAAGCTATTTCACGCACTTTTATTCGTCGATCATTTAATACCATACGCACTTTGGCTACAATTTCTGTTGTTGTTGCTGTTTTTGGACGTCCACTACGTGGTTCAACTTCAATGCTTGTACGACCACGTTTAAATTCAGCAACCCAATTTTTTACTGTTGCATATGAAGGAGCACTTTCACCTAACACATTCACCATATCATTATGAATTTCTTGTCCCGCTAAACCTTTTTTATGTAAATATTTAATGACACCACGCATTTCTAATTTTTCCATTGTAAAAAAATCGCGGATGCGTCTTTTGTGAACACCTGTTTCTATATGAAGGAGTTGCCAGCTATGAACATGTGTTCATAGCAGAGATGGAAGTTTCCAAAACACTTAACTTTTTTCTGTTTATACCGCGCTTTTTGTGCTAGGCTAAGAAGTTTCCGAACCGCCCTCCGATTTAACATCAGTTGGTTTCAGCAAGATGGAGCCACTACACATATAGCCAGACCGGTTTGCCAAACAAATTAATATCCAGACCCCAAACCGCTGGCCCCAAAGGTCTGGCTGCACCTGACTTTTTTATGGGGTTATGTTGAACAAGAGGTACACAAAACGAAACCAAGGAATTTGACTGAATGGAAGCAATTTATTAAAACATAATTGAATAATTGAAGCGATCCCAACTGAAACTCTACAAGACTCAAAAAATAATTTTCCGATCGGGTTTCGCATACTTAGTAGGGACATAAATACTGTTACACACGTTTTATGCTGTAAAATAAAAAGTACTGAATGTTTTTGGACCAAATATTTTTTTTAAATATTAATTGATGTATATTGTATCCAAAAAGAATCTACTTATTCGAAATGTCCGCCCTTTGCCTTTACACACGCCTTAAGTCGCACTGCCCAATCGTCAATAGTTGCACGAACCTCGTCCATTGGAAAATTGGTCACAGCTCGAACCAAAGCAGTCTTAAGAGATCCAATGTTTGGGTATCTTTTGTGACAAACCTTGTCCTCCAAAACCGTCCACAATTTGTAATCCAATGGGTTCAAATATGGACTGCCTGAGAGCCATTCTTCAGAGGAAATGAACGCTGGCAAATTGTTTCGAAGCCAGGCCTGGGTCGTTTTAGCCTTATGGGCCGACGCAGAATACTACTGAAAAGTCCATGGCTGGTTTTGAACAGGGAATTGTTAAGAGGCTGCACAACAGCTTCCAAAACGGTTTCTTGGTAAACTTTGGCCGATGTTTTGACTCCATGTTCGCAGAAATGCAGGTCATCGTAAGAGGCACCCCAACAAACCATGACTGATGCTGGGTGATGACCTTTTTCCACCCTTGGGATCAGTTCAGATGCTTCCTTAGATGACGGCGCATACACTTTATCAGTTTGCTGGTTTAATTTTTCCTGAACGGTAAAATTTTTTTCATCGGTGAACAACATTTTTCTGTGCAAGTTATCAGCGTGCTTCACCAAAAGACGTTTGCATTTTTCAATCCTAATTTTTTTAAAGCTGCAGTCAATAAATGTCCGATGGACTTTTGCGTGATATTCATCTCAGGGGCCATGATTTTCTGTTTTCGGAGCGGATTTCTGTGAATTCTTGATTAAACGGCTTTGATGACATGCGGTGTTCGAACAGAGCTTGGGTGGCCCGACCGGTGGCGGTCTTTTACATCTCCAGTCTCCTCAAACAGTTTTATGCATCGGTAGACGAACATGCGGCTAATCCCTAGTGGCCGGAGCGTTTTGAAAATATTTATTTTATTTTAATTTCTTATTGTAGCACAATTAATGCGCCACCCTGTATATTTATAGACGCTTTGATTTGTACGCATTGGTTTGTCATGCTCATCGTCATGGTCGTTAAATTTCAATAAATTATATACTTAATATACACTAAAAGCTCGATGCAAATTACAATATACATGGGTGCGAGGGTAGTTTAATAATTAGCCGTCCTGCACATAAAAATTAAATTTCTTTACAGCACTAAGAACTGTTTCTTATGAATTCGTGGCCGAGCGGCACACATTAAACACAAGTGTTTATACGAGGGTTTCTATATATATTTCGGGACTAGGCAACACTAAGTGATGCCTGGCGCTATTTCCTTTGGAAAGTTTGACATTTTTTAGCATAAACGTACTCAGAACCTTTTGACGTACTGACCATCATTTGTGTTGTTTACAGTGACTTGAAAAATCAATTTGGCAAAAAAAAAGAAATGAACTCGTTAACATTTTCGTGCGATCACTTTTCACAGCTTTCGACGTGATTTACAAAAACAAGAGCGCAACGATGAACTTAAATCTTTGTATGGCGATAAAGCACCATCCTACAGCACTGTGAAAAACTGGTTTAATAAATTCAATCGTGGCCGACGCTCGCTCAAGGACGAAGGTTGTCCAAAAACGGTCGTTGTGCCGGAGAACATTGATGCCGTGCGTGAACTAATAATTCAAGATAGTCATGTGACATACCTTGAGATAGAGGCATCCTTGGGCATTTCTTTCACCAGCATACATTCGATATTGCATGAACACCTGACCGTAAAAAAGGTTTGTTCTCGTTGGATCCCGCACAATTTGACAATCGCTCAAAAAAAGGCTCGTGTCAATTGGTGCAAAGAAATTTTGAAAAAGTACGATCGCGGTGCTTCAAAAGACGTTTATAAGCTCGTCACAGGTAACGAATCATGGATCTATGCGTATGAGGCCGAAACAAAACAGCAATCGACCATGTGGGCCTTCGAAGACGAGCCGAATGTAACGAAAGATGTTCGTGGAAGAAGCACTTCGAAGCAAATGGTCGCCTGTTTCTTCGGCAAAACTGGTCATGTGGCGACTGTTCCACTTGAGCAATGTAGAACGGCCAATACTGAGTGGTAACCTCAAATTGTTTGCCTAAAGTCTTCGGAGGAATTTGAAAGACGAACAAGAGAAGACGAATCATTGTGCACCATGACAATGCGAGCTATCACACATCGGCCTAAACCAGTGCCTTTTTGACCGGCCAAAACGTCGAATTGATGGGTCATCCGCCGCACAGCCCTGACTTGGCACCCAATGACTTCTCTTTATTCCCGCACATCAAGAAAAAAATGTGTGGTCAACGATTTTTGTCGCCAGAAGATGCTGTTGACGCGTTTAAAAACCATGCTTTGGAGGTGTCTCAATCGGAGTGGAAAAAGTGCTTCGACAATTGCTTTGAGCGCATACAAAAATGTATAAATCATGCTGGAGAATACTTTGAAGAGCAAATTAAACCATTTTTGGTGAAAATTTTTCAGAAATATATATGTGACGCGCAAAATAGAAAAGGTCCTAAGGTTAAAAACCAGTTTTGTTCAGGAGAGCCATTTTAAAGGTTAGGTCCCTTTCTATTTGCGCTTAGAATCGTCAACTTCACTGTCATAAAACGCGCATATCTCTGTGAGGGAACACTTTTGGGGCATCGGATCGGTCTTATTCGATGCTCAGATGTTGTCCACTTAAAAAAAGTGAATAGTTGATGAAAGTTTTGTTCAGGAGAGCCTTTTTAAAGATTATGTCCCTTTCTATTTGCGCTCGTCGATTTCACTTTCATAAAACGCGCATATCTCTGGGAGGGAACACTTTTGGGGCATGGGATCGGTCTCATTCGATGCTCAGATGTTGTCCTTATCAAAAAAAGAAAAAAAAATGAAAATTGATTTTTTTACCCCTAGTTCCCTTTTTGTATGCGCTGTCACATATATAGCAGCCCTCGTACGTAAAGAATACACTTCGTGCAGGAATTGAAGCCAAACAATCTTCTGCGTTTCAAAAGCTTGAAGAACATCACCTGTTTTGATCAAAATTTTTTTCAATGATGAGTCTTATTAACTGCTTAACGGCATCCTCAGTAAACAAAACTGCCGTATTTGGGCTGAAGAGCTACCAGAAGAGGTTCAAGAGGTGTCACTTTAACCAGAGATAACCACGGTAAATGGGCTGGTGGAAAAAGGGGTCTATATTTTTTCAAAAATGATGCTGGCCGGAATGTAACCGTGAATGGTACTCGCTATCGCTTAATGATATCGGACTTTTTGTTATCTGAAATTAAAGCTCGTAATCTTGACGACATTTGGTTTCAATAGGACATTGTCACTTGCCATACATCTGCTCAAAGATTGAATCTATTGAGAGGTGATTTCGAAGAGCACCTTATTTCACGTTTTGGAACGTTGAGTTGGCCGCCAAGATCGGGTAGTATCACACCTTTAGATTTTTTTCTTTGAGGCTACGTAAAGTCTGCTGACAAACCTCCTACGACTCAGGTTTTCACGTGTCATTAACGCTATACTGGAAGAGCTCAAACGAGTCATCGAAAATTGGACCCTCAGAATGGACACCTTGAAACGTAATTACGGCCAACATTTGAGGGAAATAAATGGCACAAAATGTCCTTTTTGAATGAACAATAAAGATTGCACACTTGATTTGATTTTTTTTTATTTTGAAGATAATACCTCTAGATTCATCACCCGACACATAGGGTTACTTTAAGAAAAAGTCACAACGAGTATAAATATGGATTTATTTTTAAGATTTAACCGGGAGTGGACTCGGTCTCATTGATTCGCGGTGCCTAATAAAAGGCCGATGTAGTCATAATTGTATTTTTACATTCCAATAGAGAGTCCATGGTGAATGGTAAATACAATTCGACATAGCCCAAGATAGTTTCGTTTCAATGAGACTATGGTGATATTCTGGGCGCAGGGGGCTCCAAAAACATCCATTAGTGATATTTTCCCCATTTCAATCCATGGTGGATTCACTTTGGCCGCACTTAATGCCGTTCATAATTATTTGATATGGACTTCATAACAGAGGCCGATGGGACCCATAAGTTTAACAAAAAAACCTAGTCTTATTAGATTGTGGAGTAATTCACTCTTTAAAAAAATAATAACAACAAATGATCACAACAAACTAAAAACTCTAAAAAATTAGATTCTAAGCACACGAAAGGATTGTAGCAGAGCTACCACAAGATTCATTACACTTTAGAGGCAAACATTTATTATTTTCTAACTCGACGTATTCGAGAAGGCCTGACCATTGCCGCCACTGTTATAGCGCGACCACTACTTTGCTGAGATTTATGTTCATCTTAGTGGGGGAACATAAACGCACGTGTACATTCGTATACTCATGTGCCTGCCATATCATAAACTAGATCCCAAAAAAAATATATATTCGAAATCGAAAAAAACGCTGAATATTTCAGGTATTTTTAATACGTTTAACTCTATCCCCGGCAAATTAATTCATCATTTTTGTTTCTATTTGTTGTTTTCGGGGATATTTGGTCAGGTGCTGGCATTCCCGGACCGAAATTTGTGTCACTCTTCCAATGGACTTGAACTTATTTTTGTTTGTTATGCTGAACATTTTTATTTGCTGCTTGTCTGTTTGTTTTTAAAATTTAATTATTTTTAGATTTGTTTTGTTTTTTGGACGACTGAACTTTGAAGCAATTCGGAGGAAGGGATTTGCTTTCAAATTGAGGGAGTCGATAGGTTGGGGAAAGGGGGCGGAGGTGTATACAATATTAGCTTACTATCGATATAGCTTTATATTGCGCCATTAAACGGTGTGTCCGTTTTTCATTTTGGCGACGTATTTATGGTTTTTATTTTTTGTTTGTTTCAATTGAAAATGAAACAGTTTGTGACATTTGCTGTCCAATTTGAAATTCTTTTGGTTTGAATATTTTTTTGCTTTTGTTTAAAACGAAATTTCATTTGATAACGTCACCCACCGACATTGTGGTTGCCGGCCTTTTTTCGCTTGAGGTTTCATTTGATTATTCGTATCTTCTTCTTGCGGTCGTAACATGAATATTTGGCATTCGGCGGGTCGATGAAAGGGTCAACGATCTCGACTTAAGTGAAATGTAAAACTTTTAATTTGTAAACGATTGGCTATTGAGTAAAACCACAGCCATCCGAAGTGCTTTAGAGATTATTTTAAAATCAAGCGTATGTATGTGCCACTTTTCAGAGGACAACAGTGGACATTTTTCCTATTTACAAAATGATGTGATTTTCCAAACCCTTGTGTGTATGAATAAAAAAGATGAAAAGTTTATATTAACTCCATTTAGAGAAAAGCTTTAAGTAAAAGGAGTGTGGGTTTGTATGTGACTTTTGAACCTATTTAATAGCCAAAGTCAGGCGAGGCCGAATGTTCACTCTGGTTAAGCTGAAAAGCCAACTAAAAATATGTGAAACTTACTAATAACAGAGTTCTGCAAAAAAATAACTTTTAAGCCCTCCTTTAGACAAAATCAACTGATCTTTATGTAAAATGATCTCCTGAATCCGAATTGAGTGTCTCTGTAAGAACGAGATTTATAATTAAGCATCTAAATTGTTTACAACTTGTGTATCAGAATAAATCCTATGATTTTTTACAATAACCGCTATAACTGAGGCGTCGGATTATAAAAAATATACCACGTTGAAATGCAAGTGGGAGAGCTCTAGATTGGAGAGCTCTAGATTTTGATGTGGACAACATCTGAGCATCGAATGAGACCGATCCCATGCACCAAAAGTGTTCCCTCCCAGAGATATGCGCGTTTTATGAAAGTGAAGTCGACGATTCTAAGAGCAAATAGAAAGGGACCTAATCTTTAAAATGGCTCTCTTGAACAAAACTGGTTTTTAACCTTAGGTCCCTTTCTATTTTGCGCGTCACATATGTTGATCTGAGACCCTATAAAGTATATGTGACCCGGGCTACCAAAGGTGGCTTATGCCTTAAAAATTTTTTTCCACTTTTTTTTGGTTTCAATAGTTTTTGAGACGCTCTTTCACGTGGTGAAAACTAGAAAGTGTACTAAAAATGTAGAGAAAGATGAAAGAAAAACAGAATTTTATTGAAAATCCAGAATCAAGATAATAAATGAAAATGAAAAATTTAAAAACAGGATTGAACGCTGCCACCTTTTCATAGGCCGGGTCACATAAACTGATCTTCATAAAAATCTTTGACGATCTACCTCTGTCCCATCCTCAACCTATGATGATTAGAGGTGGAGAAAACATCGATGGTACTATCGATGTATCGATGTTTTTGCATTTTTGTTAAACATCGATGTTTGATGACGACTATCGATGTTTTCTTTGTCACCTCTATAAAAATCGACAAATTGAAAGAAAACACGCAAAAGGTAAGGACTAACTGAAATTTTATTAATTTCTAGTTTATAACTTTTACTTAATATATAGGAAATTTGTTTCGTGTTTTATAACATAAGGTGTTGGTGGCAACCGTGGGGTTATCTATCTGAAATGGAGAAACATCTTAAAAGTAAGTAAAAGTTAAAGCAAACGTGTGTGATGCAGAGTGGTGTGCGGGAATTTACTTTTTTGGGCGGCAAATTCCAGAGCACATTTACGTCCGACATTATATGGCTATAATGTTATTTTTTCTTCCTTACAGGAACGTCAGAGGAAGTCAGTGAGGCTGAGTCGTCAAAATGCAGCGGGAAGGTTCGTATGTTTGGCAGCATTTTCAACGAACAAAGGAAAGGACAAAGGCTACGTGCGGTCATTGCGGAAAAGTGTTAAATACGGCTGGCAACACGACGAACCTTATGGATCATCTGAAACGCATGCATCCTAATTATCTAAATTCAAAAAATCCTCCTGCACCAACGAAATTGGATACATTTTTAGTCAGAGATGTGCAGTATCCAGCTGATTCAAAGCGTAGGGTAGAACTAGATGAATATGTAATGCGTATGATTGCACTAGACGTGCAACCATTTAGTATTGTCAATGACAATGGATTTCGTGCGTTGATGCATAAAATGGATCCCCGGTATAAATTACCTAGTAAAACCTACCTACGAGATGTATCGCTTCACAAAGTTTACGAGACTTTAAAAGACCAACTTCGGTCTACATTGGAATGTGTAGAGTATGTCGCACTCACAACAGACGGTTGGACTTCAAAAGCAAGTGAGGGCTATTTGACTATAACCTGCCATTTTATTAATTCTGAATTCAAGCTAAACTCAGCCGTTTTGTCAACAACTACCCTTTTAACGCCCACCAACCACACTGCTGCGAATATTGCAGACTCAATTCGCGAGGTTTTGGCGGAGTGGGGTCTGATGCAAAAAGTTGTTTCTATAGTGACCGACAACGACAGCACTATGAAGAAAGCATGCGAGCTTCTGGAGATTAGGCATTTTCCATGTTTCGCACACACCATAAACTTGCTAGTTCTAGATGTCCTTAAACTTAAAGAACTTGTGTCCATTTTGGCTAAATGTAAGTCCATTGTTTCCTTTATGAAACGCAGCACAATTACAATGGCCAAATTTAAGCAGGCCCAGACTATTGAAAACCCACTTGGCCTCATTCAGGAAGTGCAAACTCGATGGAACAGTGCCTTCCAAATGATAAAAAGACTTTTAGAAACGAAGGAACCACTATCATCTGTTTTATTATGTACATCTAAGGCTCCGATTCCATTTTCCGCTGAGGAAATCGATATTCTGAAGGAGCTTACGGAACTTCTTGCTCCATTCCAAGATGCAACTCTGGCTATTTCTAGCAGCAAAAATGCAACAATTTCTCTGGTCATTCCTCTAAGATGCGTCAAAAATTGCAAAACTTAAGACCTAATCTTAAAACTGCAGAAGTTGTCTGTGCCTTCGAAATGTTAAGTAGCCGTTTAGGAGATAGATTTGCACACTACGAATCAAGGACTGTTCCCCGCATAGCAACCCTAATAGATCCTCGATTTAAAAAGGATGGTTTTAAGTCGGTTTCAAATGCAGATCAGGCAGTTAAGGCTTTGGAGCAGGAGATGTACACCGTTCTGTCAAGAACTCCACGGGAGCAGCCAATACCACCTGAACCTTCTCAAAAACCGAATTTTTCTTTTTTGCAAAACAAAATTAAGTCAAAAATAAAATCATCGCGAGCGGATGCCATTATAATTTTGAGACAGCGCCTGGAAAATATAAATGAACCAGAAGAATGCGATCCTCTTTCGTTTTGGAAGGTAAATTTAATAAATGTTATTATACTTAATATTCTGAAATTAATGAACCTTTTTTTAGACGAATGCAGAAAGTATGGTGGCTATCAAAGAGCTAGTAAAAAAATATTTATGCGTGCCAGCAACTTCCTGCGAGTCGGAACGAATGTTCAGCAAGGCTGGGCAAATTATTTCCGATCGCCGAACGCGCCTCAAGCCGCTCGTGGTCGATAAACTTATGTTTATTAACAAAAACCAGTTAATTTTTGAAAATTTGTAAACAAATCTTCGATCTCTATTTTTTACACACGATCTCTCATTTTTAAATACGTTTGTGAAACGTATTATTATTTTAACCTATGAATTTAAATGTTATGTTTTTTTATTATTATTTTAACCTATGAATTAAAATGTTATGTTTTTTTTTTATTTTATTCAATAAATAAAATTTTATATTTAATATTTTATTTATTTTAATTATTAGTATTTTTACCAGTTTGGTGTATATGCACGTTCATTTTGCATACTTTACAATAATATGTATATTTTCACCAGAAACATCGATGATACATCGATGTTTCGCTTAAAAACATCGAAAACATCGATGGTAGCAAACATCGATGTTTCTCCACCTCTAATGATGATGATGATGGTTGCATAATGATGACTTTTTGATATAAGTCGTTTTGGATTGTAAATGGGCGAAGTCGCCTTAGGGAGGTAAACTTTTGACTATTTGCTTCACTAATCGTAGTTTTGTGTGGACCTAAAGTGCTTAAAATCGGTACTGTTAGTTGGCGCTTACCAAATATCTCTCAAATGGTCATAGTTGCTGGAATTTTTGGCTAATGTGGCCCAAAAAACGTACCGCATGGTCAAAACGGGCGTTTTGTAGTCAATATGTGACGGTCTAAATAAAAAGGGACCTAAGAGTAAAAACCAGTTTTGTTCAGGAGAGCCATTTTAAAGATTTAAATACGTGTATCTTTGGTGTACCATCACTTTCATAAAACGCGCATATCTCTGGGAGGGAACACTTTTGGGGCATGGGATCGGTCTCATTCGATGATCAGATGTTGTCCACATCAAAAAAAAAATAAAAAAAAGTGAAAATTGATTTGTTAACCCTTAGGTCCCTTTCTCTATGCGCTGTAAAGTATTTTTGAAGCTTTGGCTAAGATTGCGACGGACGCATAGACCTTTCCGGCCGCTTTGAGAAGCGTAGGGACGGTGAAGGGTTCAAACGACGAGTTTACTTTTTTTTGATTTTACAGTTTTAGGCTTTGCAGTGAAAAAAAAGAATCAGCATTAAATGCAAGCAGAAGTCAAATAATTTCGAAGTATTTGGGTCTTTGAAAAACAATTTTGTAGCCATTTAAGCTCTTCTTTGCAACCAGCGTCGAATAAGGACCAGTCTTTAACGATTACTAGATATTTAATAAGCAATGTTCTTACAACAGTAACAGACACGAGCGTAGTTGCATTGCAGAAGCTTTGAAATACTTTTTTTTTAGAAAACTAAGTAGTTTTCAAATTTGTACATGAAATTGTAAAGGAAATTTCTATAAGTCAACTTAAAATTTCAGAAACCAAATAAAAGTTTGTAGCCATTTATTAAACGAGCGAGTAGTTCTGCAATATTGCTCGTTTATTGCTTCATGATAAGATTATTTGACAACATAAGTCATGATAAAATTAACGTTGGTTACTTTAATGGACCGTTTTCGTGTTATTTGCTGACTCCCGATGTACTGTTTTTGCACATTTTAAAAATGGCAACCCTAACACGGACGGATGGATAAACATGACTAGGACGTCTTAGGAAGATGGCAAAGTGCGCGCTCAAAGCGGAGCCGAGCCGGGCGGAGCTGAAAGCTGATTGAAATTCTTAAACCTGTGTACATACAAATTAGTAGAAATCAGCGTCGGTATGGCAAAGTGCGCGCCGAGCCGAGCTGAAAGCTGATTGAATGGAACAAAACTGTTTTGAAGCGTTTTTTCGAGCTGATTGGTGCTGATATTTGATTGTACGAGGGCGGTTCGGAAACTTCTTAGCCTAGCACAAAAAGCGCGGTATAAACAGAAGTGTTTTGGAAACTTCCATCTCTGCTATGAACACATGTTAAATTTTGTTTCGATCTGGCAACTCCTTCATATAGACGCATCCTCAATTTTTTTACAATGGAAAAATTAGAAATGCGTGGTGTCATTAAATATTTACATAAAAAAGGTTTATCGGGACAAGAAATTCATAATGATATGGTGAATGTGTTAGGTGAAAGTGCTCCTTCACATGCAACAGTAAAAAATTGGGTTGCTGAATTTAAACGTGGTCGTACAAGCATTGAAGTTGAACCACGTAGTGGACGTCCAAAAACAGCAACAACAACAGAAATTGTAGCCAAAGTGCATGATATGGTATTAAATGATCGACGAATAAAAGTGCGTGAAATAGCTTATATCATGGGCATCTCAAATGATCGAGTCCATTTAATTTTGCATGAAGAACTACAGATGAAAAAGTTTTCTGCAAGATGGGTGCCGCACTTGTTAACAGTCGACCAAAAACGCATAAGAATGATCATTTCTCAAGCTTGTTTGAATCGTTTTCAGCGAAATAAAATGGATTTTAAGCGTCGTTTCATAACTGTTGATTAGACATGGATCCACCACTATACTCCAGAGACAAAAGAACAATCCAAACAATGGACTGAAGCTGGAGGAAGTGCCCCAAAGAAGGCAAAAACAATTCAATCGGCTGGTAAGGTTATGGCAACGGTTTTTTGGGACTCCAAAGGTATTTTTTTGATTGACTATCTGCAAAAGGGTAAAACAATAAATTTAGAGTACTATTGCAACCTTTTAGATGAATTAAATGTACAAATTCGAGAAAAACGTCCAGGCTTACAACACAAAAAAATAATTTTTCATCAAGACAACGCACCAGCGCACAAGAGTGTTTTCACAATGGCTAAAATCAACGAATTAAAGTACGAGTTGCTTGACCACCCACCTTATTCTCCTGATTTAGCTCCCAGTGACTTTTACTTGTTCCCAAATCTAAAAAAATTCCTTGCTGGCAAGCGTTTTACCTCAAATGAAGATGCATTTACAGTTGTAAACCATTATTTTGAAGAACT
This sequence comes from Hydrotaea diabolus, assembly GCA_963513945.1. Classification (NCBI taxonomy): domain Eukaryota; kingdom Metazoa; phylum Arthropoda; class Insecta; order Diptera; family Muscidae; genus Hydrotaea; species Hydrotaea diabolus. The sequence goes on along the minus strand of OY740716.1, from coordinate 27,772,171 downwards.
TGAGGAAAACTATTTTAATCAAGGGATAGAATTGCTAGATAAGCGTTGGACTAAATGTATTGAAGTTTTAGGAGATTATATTGAAAAATAAAAATATTTTTGAAAAACTAACTATTCTCTTTCATTGATAGGCTAAGAACTTTCCGAGCCGCCCTCGTATGTGCAAAGATATGAGTTGTTTGTGATTTGTAAACGGTTCTTGGCGTTTTGATATTGGTGAAATAATTCTCTCTGTTTTGTTTGACAAATTTTTCGAATATTTAACAAAATGATTTAAATTTGATCAATCATATTTTTAATTAACTGATTATTTATAGTTCAGATGAATCAGAAATTTCCATTATTTAATTAATTAATTAATGACATTATTGATAAACCAAAATTTTGACTAACAAATGCCAACTACAAAATAACATTTATAAATAAAAAAATATAAAAAAACACAAAACGCACAGCAAAAACAGTAAAAAATGTGCAGATTCAGCGCCGATTTCAGCGTTCACTCTGCCACCCCCAAATTTCATATAAGCATGAAATAAGTTCGGCTCGGCTCCGCTTTATTTTACGACGATCACAAATATTAATATTGCAAAGGATTTCAGATCAATATTTTGTGGTGCTGCAAAAGGAATGACAAATTTAGTATACCATCCATCCACTTTTGGTGGAGAGTATAAAAAGAATACCATATTTGTTAATAACTAACATTGTTTTTTGGTTTGGATCTTGGTTGGGTAAAACCATAAAATCGGATGAACAAATCTATGGGATTTTCCTCAACTTTAATAGCTTGTGTCCTATGCCAAACAGTACCTTTGTCAAATTTCCCAAAAATTGGACAAAAACTGAGACCTGTTGTTTGAGTAAAAGCTTGTGTTAGACAGCAAATGGACGAACATCGTCAAATCGAATCAATTCTGAGAAGCCAAATTCATTTGCGATAACGAAACATTCGGTAAAAGTAGCAGTTATAAAGACTGCACTACAAAACCAAAACAATCTGAATAAAAGTTTACGTGAATAGAGATTCGTACTGTTCAGTTTCATTGAATTAAATCAGACATTGTCCAAACATCCAATTATTTCCATCATTCAATTTTTGCGTTCGTTCAACTCATATCCAATTTAAAGACTGCAAAAGTGTGCATATCGATTGTATAGGGATAAACTTATATTGAATCACAATGATTCTCTTTTTCACTGTTTCAAATAATCAGAATCGGAAATGTTGCATTTATAAATAATTTACAGTTCACATATTGATTGCAGCAGGGTTCATTGAATTGCTGGTCGGAAATGATTTAAAGTCAAAATGAAATAAATATAGCCTTGTTAGCCAAAACTGAATAGCAAAAGTTACGTCATTTGTCAACAAAAAGTCATATAAAAGAGTTTTTGCAACCAAAATATATATTTGGTACTCGCACTAACCAGACGTTGGGGTCAGAAGAAAGATACGAAACCAAACTTTATACTTAGGAAGCTTTAAATGCTTAAGCTCTAAAAATATGGCAACATAATCCGGCATGCTCCATTTTAAACAGGAACAGTTATAGGTCGCACTTAATGCTCTATACAGAAGAGCTTGATAAAATTTAAAATGTTAACAATATAGCGAAATGAAATCAAGTTGTAAAATTCATTTCTATGGGGGCTACATAAGAAGGTAGACCAATATGGTTAGGCTACGTTAGGAATGGACATTGTAAAATATGAGCACAATCTAATTTAATTTTAGATTTCTTGAGCGACAGGAACTTAGATCGGAAGAGACCTAATGCTGGTAACATGCAACGCTATGATCCAAAGTCTCCGGAGTTGGTCTCGAAATATGGTCGAATTGGATGTAATAGAGGGGCAGGGTCTCAAATCGGAATGGAACTTTGTCTAGAGGCGTTATAAAAATACGGACCTATATAAACCTGTTCAACCAGAGTTAATTATTGATCGCTCATAGATTACTATTATCGTAAATATATATTTTTTTAGGGGGAACACTAAAGGTGTTCCCCCTATAAGTGCAGTGCATTGCGTTGGCTCAAAAAAGAGCATTAAATGCACTTGCCTTGAACTTCTGCATGTTGTAATTAGTGGGAAGTACATTTGCTGGATGCCGATTTCACATACGAGTACGGACTGTACTTAGCGCTTTTCAAGTGCGATATTTTCAAAACGCTCCGGCCACTAGGGATTAGCCGTTTGTTCGTCTACCGATGCATAAAACTGCTTGAGGAGACTGGAGATGTAAAAGACCGCCACCGGTTGGGCCGCCCACGCTCTGTTCGAACACCGCATGTCATCAAAGCCGTTAAATCAAGAATTCACAGAAATCCGCTCCGAAAACAGAAAATCATGAACAGTGAGATGAATATCACGCAAAAGTCCATGAGTCGAATCATTAAAAAAGACTTGGGACTTATTGACATTTATTGACTGCAGCTTTAAAAAAATTAGGATTGAAAAATGCAAACGACTTTTGGTAAAGCACGCTGATAACTTGCAGAGAGAAATTTTGTTCACCGATTTTACCGTTCAGGAAAAATGTAACAAGCAAAATGATATAGTGTATGCGCATTCATCTAACGAAGCAACTGAACTGATCCCAAGGGTGAAAAAGGGTCATCACCCAGCTTCAGTCATGGTTTGGTGGGGTGTCTCTTACGATGGGGTCACTAACCTGCATTTCTGCGAACAAGGAGTCAAAACATCGGCCAAAGTTTACCAAGAAACCGTTTTGGAAGCTGTTGTGAAGCCCCAATAATTCCCTCTTCCAAAACCAGCCATGGACTTTCCAGCAGGATTCTGCTCCGGCCCATAAGGCTTAAACGTCCCAGGCCTGGCTTCGAAACAATTTGCCAGCGTTCATTTCCTCTAAAGAATGGCCCTCAGGCAGTCCAAATTTGAATTAATTGGATTACAAATTTTGGACAGTTCTAGAGGACAAGGTTTGTCACAAAAGATACCCCAACATTAGATATTTTAAGACTGCTTTGGTTCGAGCTGCGGCCAATTTTTCAATGGACGAGATTTGTGCAGCTATTGACGATCGGCCAGTGCGACTTAAGGCGTGTGTAAAGGCAAAATGCCGACATTTCGAATAAGTAGATTCTTTTTGGACACAATATACATCAATCAATATATTAAAAAATATTTGGTCCAAAACATTCAGTACTTTTTATTTTACAGCATAAAACGTGTGTAACAGTATTTATGCCCCTACTAACTACAAGTGAAAAACGAATTTGATCTGTAGTTTTATCGGGTGTAAAAGGTGAGTAAAAAGTCGCGTATCCCTGCCGAACATCCTCACGTCAGGAATAAGACGACGGATGCCTGGAGAACACACACACCATGAAAGTAAAAATAAAACAGCATCACGCAACCTACATTCCGACGATAATCAGGGGAAACAATAGAGTTGGGTACACTACTGTCGCCTATCAGTACCATCGCTCTCCTTTGAACACGGTCAAGTAGTTTAGTTTAAATCACGTGCCAATATATGAGAATTGTATTCCATCTTCGGCCTAATGTAAGTTGTATAGATATTGAAAAGATCAGAAGGAGTAAAATATTTCTTGAGCCGATTTAAAAAGCCTATGCACTAGAGTGATTCTTTCAACACTCTCACCAAACGTGCCCAGAACATCAAAAGCATCTGATAGTTCAGTATCCATTCCAACGATCGAATTTGACGACATTGATGGGTCAGCAAATCGCTTGTGAAACAAAATGCAGCACTGTGTCTTACTCGCATAATAATCTACTCTGTTTACTTGACTCCATTCGGAAATGGCCAGTAAATACAGACCAAGTGTCTCATCCATGATTCGACTTTTATCTTCAATTTCCTGAAAACTCGGTCTACGGTCGACTGAATATGCATGACAGAGATTGCTGTCATCTGAAAAATGAGTAGATTGGATTCGTGGTTTGACCCAAAAAATCGTCAATAACGAAGAAAAAGTGAAGGAGAAAGGACAGAAGCCTGTGGTACACCTGCAGTCAGCCTATGTTCGCTGGATGAGAACGCATCTACAACAACTCGTATAGTGCAAGCTCGAAATAAATCGAACAAAGGTATTACAAACACCAAAAGCTATTAGCTTTGATATGAGACCACCCTGCCAGACTCCATAAAAAGCCTTGAAGATATCCAGAGCAACCACCTTACACTCACCGAACTGGTGGATAGACCGACATAAACGCTCCGAAAAAAACGCCCTCAGGTCTCCGGTTGAGCGATTTCATACCGGGTCGCTGGCCTCTAACTACCTTACAAGATGGTAATTCTTCATGCTCTCCATTACCTTGGAGAGCGCTGAGCAAGTCGCAATTGGCCAATAGTTCGCAGGATTATTAGCTTCACCCTATTCTGGGTATCGGCTGGATGTTCAACCTTCCCAAACATGGGGAAGACTCTCGCACTGTAAGCAAGACTGGCTGTCCATAGGACAAGTGACGAAATACTATCCGGGAATTTATTTACATTGAGATTCGCAACATGGTATCGATCTCCATTCTGTGAAGGTGCTGCTAACATCAGCATTTAATAATAGGGTATACCAGGACAAAAGATCCAAACATTTGAAAAATATTTGAAATACGTCCCAAATGAGCCGCGCTTGCATCACGGTACTTTCAATGTCGAAAATGCTTAAAAAAGTCAATTTTTTTTAACTTTTGCATCCCCTCACACACAGGCCGTTCAATTAGCATAATGTTTTCACACAATATTCATTTATTACATTGACCTATATCTGTTGGAAACCCCTTATAGAACAACAAACAATTCTAAGAATGCCCTACAAATTAAAAATTTTGCTTTTTTAAGGTCCATCCGCACACGCAGAGAAAAAATATGGTAACTATATGGCCACGGCAACAATAATATCTTCTCCGCAATAAAATAAAAGTATGTTCGTCGCAACCATAGTATTGCTTTTTGAATTTAATCAAAATGTAAACCATAGTATTGTTTTTTGAATTTAATAGTATGATTGCCGAAATAATAATATTGTTTAAATTCAACAATAGTATTATTGCCAACTAAAAAAATTAAAATATGGTTGTAACAACAATATCAATATTGTTGGTTCGAAAAAAGTATTGTTTTTTTGAAGGTTTATGTTAACAATAATATGATTACGGCAATGATTGTAATTTTTATTCATTTGAATACGCTATTGTTACGGATCTAATGCAATAACACAGTACAACATTTTTCAGGTGATTGATTCGGGACTCAATTCTGAAAATGTTTGGGAAAGCTACCCCAAAAAGAAGAACTTCTGCATCATTCGTTTTGTCAAGGTACATAATAATATAATAATTAATTTAAAGTTAGTAAGTAACGTATAGGGGAATTGTCACGTTTTAGGCTTTCTTGTTTGTCATAGCTCGAGAACCACTAGTCCGAATAAGCTGAAACTAATTTAAAAAAATTAAAAATTACAATTCCTTTAATCTGTTCATACAACGTTTCGGGGGAATTTGTCACGTTTAAGGCTCTTTTGTTTGTCCTAACTCGAGAACCACTATTCCGAATAAGCTGAAACAAATTTAAAATAATTAAAAATTACAATTCCTTTAATCTGTTCATACAACGTTTGGCTACATAAGCAACAGTTTCGCAGATATAAATAAATGTATGAAGAAAAAAATATTTTTTGCCTAAAAAATTAATTTTTTTTTTGTAATTCACAAAACGGTAAATAGTGCCAAGTCCTATTACTTTCACGTAAAGTCACATAACCTATGAACAAAATGAGACATAGATCATGAAAATCGATTTACGCGTATCACTTTTATGCACAACTAAGTGAAGGTATGAATTTCAAAAATTTGTTCGAGATATGTTCAAAAGCAAAAAACTGGATTCGTTGCTTGCGGAGGTTTGTTGGTGGAGTTCTAAAATTATGCAGTTTGAAGATGAAAGCACCGAAGATGAAGATGACACTGGAATTTGTGGACTCACTGAACAAAACTTGCTTGAAACTTGTCTATCTCGGATGCTGATGCAGACTCAGAACATTAACATGAACAACCTACGAAGAAAATAAGGTCATCAGAACTACTAGAACAATAATTGAAAATGTTCTAAATTTTGTTTCCATGCATAGATTACATATAAAAATCTCATATTTCCTGTGTAAGAATAGCTGTAATATGAATCGGAATGTTTATTTTCATGCAAAATAAAGAATCAATAAAAAAGACATCATAGTTTTTTCCAAAGAATTTTGTGCATATCTCGAGCAAATTTTTGAAATTCATACCTTCACTTAATTGTACATAAAAGCGGAACGCGTGAATCGATTTTCATGATCTATGTCTCATTTTGTTCATAGGTTGTGACTTTACGTGAGAGTAATAGGACTTGACACTTTTACCGTTTTGTATTTTTTATGAATTTAAAAAAAAAACTTTAATTTTTTAGGCAAAAAGTTTTTTTTTTCTTCATACATTTTTTTATAGCTGCGAAACTGTTGCTTATGTTTTTAAATTAGTTTCAGCTTATTCGGACTAGTGGTTCTCGAGTTATGACAAACAAAATAGCCTTAAACGTGACAAATTCCCCTATACGATAGTAACTAACTTCAAATTAATTATTAAATTATTATTTGATGTACCTTGACCAAACGAATACTGCAGAAGTTCTTCTTTTTGGGGCTACTTTCACATTTCACAAACAATTATCAGAATTGAGTCCCGATATCATGTGTTGTACTGCGTAATAGTACTTTTTACATGGAAATTAAAATTGCTTTGCTTTGCTTAACTGAAATAGTTTTAAAAAAAACGCTTACGTTTTTTAACTGATTTAAATAAATAAATCACTCCTATTATTTTGAATTTAATGTTTTTTTAAAATAATTTGACAATTTAAATCTATTGTTGACAACTTAAACCAATTCTAATAAATAATTTTGAGGATCATAGTATAATTGTACGTAATCATACTTTAGTTGTAGGGATCATAACATGTTTGCATGTGAAACATACTATGGTTGTGATGATCAAACTATGGTTGTATGTGAATCGTACTATGTTTGTGAGAATTACTTGATAATATGGTTGTGGAGCTCATAGTATGGTAGAGTGTGAATCATACTATGGTTGTGGGAATCATAGTATAGTTATGTGTAAATCATACTATTGTTGTGAGGTTCATAGTATGGTGGCGAGGATCATAGTATGGTTGTATTTGAATGGTACTATTGTTGTTATGATCATAATATTGTTGTACCACAACCATATGCCCAACAATAGTGTGATGCTCTTCAAATATTGTTATCCCAACCATACTTTTTATACGTTCATGTCTGTCACATGCCCCAAAAGTGTTCCCTCCCAGATATATGCGCGTTTTATGAAAGTGATGGTACACCAAAGATACACGTATTTAAATCTTTAAAATGGCTCTCCTGAACAAAACTGGTTTTTACCCTTAGGTCCCTTTCTATTTTGCGCGTCACATATCCTCATTGTTGAAGGGTAAGCATAATTCGATCCAGTCGATTCGAATTTCGCTCGTACTTACATTTCTTAGCTTATCGGTTTCTCTTAATGGCCTTAATTGAATGCCTTCGAGAAGACAATCCATTAAATGTTGTCGTAGCTGCTCGAACGGTGGTGGCGTTTCTTGAGATGTTTTCTACGCCCCAAATTCTATTTTGGAAACGTTTCGCGGTTTCGTCGAACACAACATAAACAGATGAGTCTGTGTGGCAGCAGCCATCAAGAGATGCGCTACGGTTTATTTCCATCCTATTGCAAATTGGCAATGATTCAACTCGAAATAATTTATATACAATTTGTGTTGTTGTTGGTCTTGTTTTTTCCTTAATATAAACAATTAGTAAAAGTTTTAATATTTTTTGTTCGTTCCCACTAACAAACAAAGATGCATTCATTGCCCACACTGGGGCGGATTGGATTCGCAAACAGATACGCCAGGCTGTTCGCTATGAGTGAGAGTCATTTTGTTTGTAGGTGCAGTCAATGGATGAGGAACGAATGACTGCATTTTGTAAATGTACCGATGAACAATTAGCAGATGGCACCCACGCCGCAAAGGTGTTACCTTTGACGGTGGCGCAACAATTAATATGAGGCTTTGCCACCATTACGATCAATTGATCTTTAGGCATATGACAGTGACAAATGGCAAATGTTGTCGATTTGTACAGCTTAAAGGGAGTGTCTTACAGCCAAGAAAGCCCCATATATACATATGTGATGCGCAAAATAGAAAGGGACCTAAGTTTTAAAAACCAGTTTTGTTCAGGAGAGCCATTTTAAAGATTTAAATACGTGTATCTTTGGTGTACCATCACTTTCATAAAACGCGCACATCTCATTCGATGCTCAGTTGTTGTCCACATCAAAAAAAAGTGAACATTGATTTTTTACCCTTAGGTCCCTTTCTCTATGCGCTGTCACATATATTGTACACCATCCATCATGCACGTTACCGTTGACCTAGGCTGCTGGCGCTGAAGCTTGGTGCAGCTGGTGGCCAAATCATCCGTACTTTTGATTATAAGCATACACAATTAGAGCAGTGGCGCTATAATGAACCTATCGGCTTGTTTTAGTGGATATGAATTAGATTTTGACAAATTTTCACATTTGCAACTAAATATGTCAGATTTTTATAACCTTCATCATATCATTCATGTCATTCCTTAAACAGTGCAACACTCCATAATCTCATTTAATAAATCGAGATTTGACATAAAATTTGCAACAGTAATTCTCATACATTTCGTGAGGAACGGGTCTTAAAGAGTTGATTTTACCTTTCAACAATTGCTGCGAAGCTTTCTGATGAAGGTCCGTGACTAGGACCCGAAAACGCGTGTGCAGCCACACACAGAAAAATAAGTATTGGAAATCGGTCCGAACTACAAAAATTCGGTTGGATAAACCGAATTTCTGTTGCAATAACCAACATTACATTGTATGGATGGTATCATGGCTCGATATACCATTTGATGGTTGCTGCAACCATAGCACAGTATTCACAGCCAATAACTCAGTTACAACAATCGAATTCGATATAACTATTGCTTGCAACAACTGGCGGTTATGGCAATCAACTAATTATGACGTACATATTACTTTGGTACCAATAACTGGTGGTGACAACAGATTTGATCTTTGCAGTGACCAAATCCTGTTCAGTTGGCTGTTGTAACATAATATTGGTTATAAATAAGTAAATAAACAGGCCTTACTGTAGTTTAGTGACATAACACAGACTTGATCAAAATTTTCGCCATAGAGACCCTCCGTAGTATTCAAAACAACCTATTTTTTGCGAGTTACGGTCACCCAACTCTTGACAATAAATATTGTTATATACCCTAATCCTTTTTCAGATTGGGCCATAAATAAATAAGTAAACAGGCCTTACTGTAATTTAGTGGCATAACACAGACTTGATCAAAATTTTCGCCATAGAGACCCTCCGTAGTATTCAAAACAACCTATTTTTTGCGAGCTACGGCCACCCAAATCTTGACAATAAATATTATTATATACCCTAGTTAGTCCTTTTTAAAATTGGAGCATCATTGCAATGCTTTTCAAAATATCTATCCAAAGTGGTATTTATTTTACTGATCAGTTGACCCATTGCAAGGCAGTAAAATACAAAATTTTTTGCAAAAAAAAATTATAACCAACAATCTATAACAACAACCAACACATGTACAAATTCATTTCTAATAATCATTTTAGTCTGTTAGGATTACCGATACTTGTTTTCTTAACCGAATGTGTCAGTTTCCCCTACTGAAAGTTGCTGTGTGCAAAAAGTACTTTTAACCAACAATCTATAACAACAACCAATACATGTACAAACTCATTTCTAATAATCATTTTAGTCTGTTAGGATTACCGATACTTGTTTTCTTAACCGAATGTGTCAGTTCGCCCTACTGAAAGTTGCTGTGTGCCCAGTCAACATTCCGTTGTAACGATGGAATACATGGATAGTACGTGCAACCACAAATAATTCGGTTGTGTCAACAAATCTGTTCTCTGTGTGCACAATAATTATTATCACTTTGCCATTGGCAATTTTAGAACATGTTTTATATTAAATCTATGTACGATAGATGCAAGAGGTCTCGAGCCGTTTAATCCCTGTTCAATGTGTAATAGCAAAAGAAAGAAATAAAACAAACGAGCTGAACACAAAAGTAAAATAAGTAGACAGATCATTAATTCAGTGACTTTTAGAATAAAAGACAGTTTTTTTTTTAAAAAAAAAGAAATATCTTTTTCAACATAATCTCCTTTAAGCTTAATTTTTTGTATACTTTCCAAAATAAATGGATTTTTCGAAGTCCATAAAATAGTCATTTGTTTGATCAATAATTTCATTGTTGGAGCTGAATCTCTTTCCATCGAGCCATTTCTTTAGGTTTGGAAATAGAAAATAGTCACTGGGGGCTAAATCCAGGGAATATGACTAAAGGGGTACCAACTCGTAATCCAATTTATGCAATTTTGCCATTGAGACTGCACACGAGTGCACCCGTGCGTTATCTTGATGAAAAATAACTATTTTCTTGGCCCTATGGAGTTGGTTATTTGTTTTAATCAGCGTTAAATCGGTCCAATAAGTTTGCATAATATTCGCCGCTTATTGTTTTTTGTCTTTTGAAGGCTATCGATGTGGATTATGCCGCGTGCAAACCAAAAAACAGTTGCCATCACCTTATTGGCCGACAAAGTCACCTTGGCCTTCTTCGGACCCGATTCACCCAGAGAAACCTATTGCTTAGACTGCCGCTTTGTCTCCGGAGTGTTGTAATGGATCCATGGTACATCCACAGTTACAAAACGCCGCAAAAACCCTATCGAATTGCGGTTAAACACTCCAAACAATTCGCACGATTACGTTTATGGTCAATTGAGAGTAAATGCGGCAGCAAGCTTGCCGACAGCTTCCTTATACTGCATTTTAATTAGGCCATTTATTCTCGTTTTCGGTCGAAACTTTTTAAAACGTCTCAACCAATTTTCACACATTTGTGATCGTTTTCATTCTCGTTTTGGTTTTTGTTTGACAGTTCATTATTGTTTACAAACAAAGAACAACGTGGTGACTATTAAAATACTGAAATACATGCTTTTCTTAAACAAATGGATAAATTAAATTAATTTTTTTTTCTTTTAGCACGCTTATTTTTACTTTTAAAAAATAATTTAATAAAATATCTACTTCACCAAATATGTTTGACGATTGATTAAAAATGTGTGCCTTGAGATGACAAACCAACGATAAAAAAACGATTATTTTGGAGATGACACACTTTATTTAAGGTGGCATCGACTGTGCGAAACGTTTTCGTTCCTCTTTCGTACAAAAACAAGTCAAAGTGAGACGTTTTCATCACTTGAATTTGTATGGGAAAACGTCTCATTTTGACTTGTTTTGGCCAAACTTTTGAAAACACTTCAAAAGTGCCTAGTGAAAAAAGAGCATTAAACCCAAGTGATCATGTAAAATCGAATTCACACTGCCATATGAAATGCGTATGGCATCAACAATCTCACGTACTTTTACTCCTCGATCCATATCGTGGATTTTTTCCGACATTTGTATTTGTATTGACCTCAATTGGCCGTCCAGAACGTTCAGCGCCATTTGTACTTGTGCGACCACAACAAAGGTCTGTAAACCACTTTTTTACCATTGAAATCGACGAGTGATGGTGCAGAGTCCCCATTGAATTTATCAAACTTTTCTTTGTTGTGATTGACGTTTCCTCCGCAAAAAATAATGTTTAGTAAACACTCGTAAACACTCACTTTTTTCCATTTTTAACAAAATCCACGAGGTTGTATGTTTTGAACAGCTGTTAACTGTAACTAAATGACGGAACTCTCTCAGTTGACAGTAGTCTGGTTAACGAATGACACTTGATGTGAGCAGTCTTGCATTTCATCTAACTACGAGGGAAGTTGGAAAAGTCACGCAATTATTGATATACCCTCGTGTGTGACAACAGTTAACCAAACGGTGTTTGAGTAATGTTGTTCTTGGTCAAGTATTTGTAGTATCATTTTTGTTTTTTAAGCTAATGTTACCCAACATTTGTAAATTAGAATTCCTTTTTATTCAATTCTTTCCGACGTTTCGTCAATGTTTCGTTGACTTCTTCAGGGATACGTAATATAGGACTCTTATTACATTAAACGTTTCTCATAAACACACAATGTCAGACACAACGTAAATACGGACAACTTAAACTTAATATCACGGGAGATTAAATTGCAACACGGTAACTGACGCTAGTGTGGTTCGTTTGATTACTACAAAGAACTTATCTGTTGTCAACACCAATTGTTGACTCCAAAGTAACATGCACTTCATAATTGGTTGGTTGCCATAATCACCAGTTGTGACAAGCAAGAAAGGCGAAGAAAAGTTACCCCCAAAATGGTGCTGTATTCAGTAAAGGCTTTTAAAGAAAAAAGGTTATGCTAGTCCAAAGTCATATTTTTTTAAAATCAATATTTTTTAAAAAGTTATGAGTACTACAACCAAAGTATAATTGGTACAAACAAATCTTTAATATGACTTCAGATTAAAGATAAGAAACCACAATGAGAAACCACCTGATATTTAAAAAAAATATAATATTAAAAAAACAAAGTCGATTTTCACTTTTTTCAAAGCCAGAAAAAAGTGAAAATCGCACAATAACTCGCAAATATGGAAAAAAACTAAAAACGAAAAAAAACACTTTTCGTTAAAATCGGATAAATACGAAAAGTAGTCAAGTAGTTTAGGCTATTTCTCAAATATACTGAATAGCCCAATTTTAAATGTTAAAAACTCAAAATAATCCTTGACTCCTTGGCTATAATTGCTAGAACTCAAAAATATTTACTAGATGAAAAGTTCTAGAGTTTTGGCCGATAAAAATCGATCGCACACTACAGAGCGGCAGTGTTCTACATCGAAAATCTTTAAACCATGCAAAAAATAATTAAAAAAATAATAATAAATTAAATAATTAATTACGTAATTTGAATTTTTTGTATTCGGCCTTTATATTAAATTTTACTAAATAATTATTATATCGAGCTCGAGGTCAAGGTTATTATTTTTTGTTATATTTTTCTCTTTATTCGATATTTCATTCTTCTTTGAACAACATCATCAGGAATCTACAAGATATTTCATTGGAATTATTTAGTAAAAACTAAATAATTAATGTTATAGTAACCCGACTCAATAGAGTACACGCATAAAATATTATGGTTGGGGTGACAATATTCGAAGAGGATCATACTATTGTTGCGTATATGATTGTGGCACAACAATATTATGATCCTCACAACAATAGTATGATTCACACTCAACCATACTATGATCTCCACAACCATACTATTATCCTCACAACAATAGTATGATTCACACTCAACCATACTATTATTCTCACAACAATAGTATGATTCACACTCAACCATACTATTATCCTCACAACAATAGTATGATTCACACTCAACCATACTATTATCTCCACAACCATATTATGATCTTTACAACCATAGTATGTTTTTCATGCAACCACATTATGATCCTCACAACCATATTATGATTCACACACAACCATACTTTGTTCCCCAAAATTATTTATTAGGATTGGTTAATGTTGTTATTAAAAGTAGAGATTTTAATCAAGCAGGTTATTTTAGATTGCATTACAATTAGTTCATAGCCATTTTGAGGCCATATCTTTATTGAATATTTCATTCAATAAACAAAAATATACTCGTATATTCCAACTGCAGTCGAAAATACTTTAAGTTGCCAGTTGGAGTGAATGCTACTTCATCATCCGTAGACCCCAAGTAACGAATGTGATTAAGCAATGATCAATGGCTATTTACTTAAGTGCTGGCAGATTTTAAATAAACGAGAACCACACGCAGAAAAAAAGTATGGTTGTGGTGACAATATTCGAAGAGGATAATACTATTGTTGGGTGTATGGTTGTGGTACAACAATATTATGATCTCTACAATATTAGTATGATTCAAATGCAACCATGACAACCATACTATGATCCTTACAACAAAAGTATGATTTACACATAACCATACTATGATCGCCAACACCATAGTATGATTCACTCTCAACCCTACTATGATCTACACAGCCATATTATGATCGTCCCAACTATATTATGTTTCAAATACAACCATAGTATGATTCACATGTAACCATGTTATGATCTCTACAACCATAGTATGATCACAAATATACTATGATCCCCAATATTATTTTTTAGAATTGGGTTAAGTTGTCAACAATAGATTTGAATTATGAAAATTATTTAAAAATGCATTTAATTCAAAATTATAGAAGTGATTTATTTAACAGTAGAAAAAATTAGTTTAAAAAACATAAGCGTTTTTGTTAAAAATATTTCAGTTTAACAAAGCAATAGCAGTTTGTTTGAAAATTTTTAATTTCCATGTAAAAAGTACTATCATATAGTTGCATTAGATCCGTAACAATAACATTGTTCTAAAAAGCATTTTTAAATGAGGAAAAATTACAATAATACAGTATGATTGCCGTAATCATATTATTGTTAGCATAAAACCCAAATAATAATACTTTTGTCGCACCAACCATATTTTCATTATTAAATTTGGCAACAATACTATTGTTACATGTCAACAATATTAATATTGCGGCAATCATACTATTGTCAAAATTAAATTCAGTAAACAATACTATGGTTGCGACGCACATATTTTTATTGCGGAGAACATATTATTATTGCCGTGACCATATAGTAACCATGTTTTTTCTCAACAATATTAATATTGAGGCAATCATACTATTGTCAAAATTAAATTCAGTAAATAATACTATGGTTGCGACGCACATATTTTTATTGCGGAGAACATATTATTATTGCCGTGACCATATAGTAACCATGTTTTTTTCTCTGCGTGCAGTCGGTAGTAGAGTATTTCACCGAACAAAGTAAACACAATAAAAATCCCTCGAACTACCTTCCGATTGTTGTTGTTTTTATAATGGACCACAAACATGCAATGTATCGTGTGTATGTGTTTTTTTGGTATATCAAAAAAAAAAACATGCACACACACATAGTACATGTACGCTCTATAAAACCTGTTTTGTTATGTTCATAGTCGCAACCATACTGTATGATTGCCGTTATCATATTATTGTTAACGTAAATGTTGTAAGTGAATAGTTGACCTTTAGTGTTGTTATTTTATAAAATTATTTTTCGGCTTGAGGTCATTTATTTACATATACACGGGAGTTAACGTAAATTTTAAACAACAATACTTTTGTTGCACAAACCATGTTGATATGGTTGCTACAACCATATTTTCATTTATAAATATGGTAATAATACTATTGTTACATTTCAACAATATTAATATTGCCACAATAATACTGTTGTCAAAATGAACTGCAAAAAACAAAACTATGGTTGCGACGAACATGCTTTGATTCTAGAGAACATATTATTGTTGCAGTGACCACATAGTAACCATATCTTTTCTCTGCGTGTAGGCCACATTAATGCAGACTTTATCCGAAGGTAAACTTCCAAACAGAAGTTGTGATTGAACTTAACAAACATCAGAATGGACCCTCCTATGGAAACACCCATATCGCACCACAACCATTACTACCTCATTAGTATTCATATTTTTTCGCTTTGTTTTACTCAGATCTACATGAGTAGATAAGTCCATGCATGTAATAGATAATTACTTGCAATAAGCATATAAATAATTGCAATTAGTTTCGGTATTCGAAAAAATGACGAAGACTCACTGAAAGTACTTCCACATTGGCTATAATCCACCAACGGACGCTTTGGAATTGAAAAGAAATGCTGCCACTGATGTCGGAGCATGGCATTTATCCGCTTAGACAGCGACGAGGGGGAACACGGAACATCGAAGAATTTTCGCGTTGACATGGAATTTCTTAATCTCTGTGTGATTGAACAAAATGTGGGAGTCATTTGACTTCGCTTTTGGCCAAAGAAACGACAAAAATCTAGATGTGAATTCATCTTGGTTGTTGTTTGTTTAGCATTTGTTGGCTAGTGGCTGTTAGCACGATAGTGGCTCGTATGCCCACGACCTTTGTTGTCTGGGTCTGATTGCGAGGTGGTGCCGTAGCAGTGGCCTGTCTTTAATTATTTTTGGTAGTTCGAAATGACGAAGTAGAAACAATTTTTAATTTTCTATGATTGGCAAATGGAATTTCGTCGGTGTCTTAGCAGACGTGTGATAAAAATATTTTCAAAATATTGCAGTTTTATTAACTTCCGGAACATGTGTTCTGTGTATGCCATAAAAACAGAGGCAAACAAGACATCTATAAAAATGACAAGGTGTTGACACTAGAGTATCCCAAAAATCATTGATTGTAGAATGCCATTTGGGAAACATGGCATATTTGCTTTGTCATTCCGTTTGCAACATCTCGAAATACTGGCCGAAGACCCCAAAGTATAACCATCTTAAGGTACTCTAAACATTATAATAAATTGATTCGTTAAAGATTTATTTAATTTCAGATATAAAAAATTGCTTGAAAATAAGTTCCAAAAAAAAAAAAAAAATAATGATGTACCCTACTACCTACCCACTATCTACTACCCGCTCTAGTGTTTTTAAGGTGGCAAAAACATTTGCAATCTGGAAAAAACCGTAACCAAATATTCTACTTATAATAAATTCATCTACCAATTTATTGAACTTATCAACGGTGTCGGCAATAATTAATGATGCCTTCGGAATAAAGTGGCAAATTGAAACCGGACGAAAGGCACTATAATGATTTATGTTACAAGAGAGTTCTTTTAATAGTTTCCTTTAGTGTCTGATCAATAAAAAATACAGAGTTATTTTTAAAACTTTTATATAAAGGTTATCTAAGAAAGAAAGAACGTACCTTTTAATTTTATAATAAAACTAGTAAGAAACGCTAAAGTGTGGCGTGGCTGACTATATTTTTCTCTGTCCTTTTGGATGTTCAAAAACCCAACAGAAAAAATGTGTTTGACTCTTAATTTACTTAAATTTTAAAAATTGCATTTTTATTGGTAAAATCTGTTAAACATATGTGACAGCGCATAGAAAAAGGGACCTAAGGGTAAAAAAAATCAATTTTCACTTATTTTTTATGTGGACAACATCTGAGCATCGAATGAGACCGATCCCATGCCCCAAAAGTGTTTCCTCCCAGAGATATGCGCGTTTTATGAAAGTGATGGTACACCAAAGATACAAGTATTTAAATCTTCAAAATGGCTCTCTGAACAAAACTGGTTTTTAACCTTAGGTCCCTTTCTCTTTTGCGCGTCACATATATAGGGTGACCCATCTAGAGGTATTTTTTCAGAACAAAAAAAATATAAAACTTCAAATCAAGTGTGGAAAATTTATTGGTAATTTAAAAGGAATTTGTATGGCATTTAAAACATATATAGGGGGATCTATCTAGAGGTATTTTTTCAGAAAAAAAAATATAAAACTTCAAATCAAGTGTGGAATCAATAAAGGTAAAATTTGATAGGACATTTTATGGCATTTATTTTTAAAAAAAAAATTACCTTCAAATGTTGGCAACTGTTTTATGGAAATGAGCGTTCGGTGGGTTTGACCAAAATTTTGTTAAGTGATCAGGCCCATTTCTGGCTTAACTGCAAATACAATAAACAAAATTGATGCATTTGGGCTGAAGAGCTACAAGAAGTGGTTCAAGAGGTGAAATTATACCCAGAGAAAACCACGGTTTGGTGTGGTTTATAAGCTGGTGGAATCAACGGTGCATATTTTTTCAAAACGACAATAAACAAAGTTGATGCGTTTGGGCTGAAGAGCTACAGGAAGTGGTTCAAGAGGTGCCATTATACCCAGAGAAAACCACGGCTTGGTGCGGTTAATAAGCTGTTGGAATCATCGGTGCATTTTTTTTAAAAATGATGATGGCCGCAACGTAACCTTGAATGGTGCTCGTTATAGCACCATGATATCGATCTTTTTGCTACCTAAAATAGAAGCCCGTAATCTTGACGACACTTGGTTTCAACAGAATAGTGCCACTTGCCATACAGCTGCTCAAACAATGGATCTATTGAGAGGTCATTTCCAAAAGCAGCTAATTTGACGATTTGGCCAGCTGAGTTGGCCGCCTAGATCGAGTGATATCACACCTTTAGGCATTTTTCTTTGGACTTACGTAAAGTCCAAAGACTATGCTGACAAATCAGCTACGCTTCAGGTTTTGGAAGCCAACAACAAAACGCTCGAACGAGTCACCCAAAATTGGACCCTCAGAATGGGTTTCCATTCTGAGGGTCCGCATAGTTGCGGCTAACAATTGAAGGAATTTATATTCAAAAAATAAATGATATTTTTTCAAATTTCTCGATAAAGATTCCACACTTGATTTGAATTTTTATATTTTTTTTCTGAAAAAATACCTTTAGATGGATCACCCCCTATATATGTTAATCTGAACCGAATTTCACCAATTTAAACAGCTTCCGTCCCTGGCACAAAAATACGTACTCGTGCCTAATTTCATCCAGACTATAAGTAGATGTAAGATGTGTCACCTAGAGCTAAAAAATAAAGGGTGGCTGATGAAAGCTGCTACCAAAAAAAAATATTATAACTTTTTTCTACGAGTATTGAATACATCTGGTTAATTTTTTTTTATTTTGCAGATTGATTTTTGGATTTAACAAAATGTATAGCTGCGATTTTGAAACAAGAATTTAGATTATCAAAAACATATATTATTTATTGGGGGGAAGGCTACTTATATATCAGGAGCTTCTAATATTAATGGAACTAATCAATTACCAAATCCTCCAATTATAATAGGTATTACTACTACTACTATATAATTATTATACTATAAAATTAATAATTATAATGAAAGCATGAGCTATAACAAAAACATTATAAATTTGTTATTTTAGTTTCGGTTCAAAGAGAGTAAAGGGACACGTTAGGGGAGCATGGTACAGCCAACAGAAGACCCTACCATCGAAACCCTACAGTTCGGATGGAGAAAATAATTGCTGCTGTAGCTGCTGCCATACAAAACAATCCAAGAGTTGCGACGAGAATCTTATCTGTTAAAATGGGTAAAGGCAAACAGTCATTGCAGTCAATTATGCACAAAGATTTGGACTTATTCCAATATAAAATTCAAATGGCCAACAAACTGAACTTAGCAGACTTCGCGATTCGCTTGAAATTTTGCCAAAAGATGCTTCGAACGTCGGAAGAGGGCGGCAACATGTTGAACTGTCTCTTCATGTCTGACGAGGCCTATTTCGATTTAAACGGCAAAAAAAACGAATATGGAGTGCTTCCAACCCACAGATACTCCATGAGACGGAATTGCATCCACTTCGAGTCACAGGGTGGTGTGCAATTTCATCGCGCTTCTTCAAAGAAAACAGTCACACCGTTACGCTTACTGGTGACCGTTACTTGAGCATGTTGAGAGAGTTTTCCTATCCAGAATTACGCCAAATGAGAATTTCTTTCAAATCTGTGTGATTTCAGCAAGAAGGTGCAACTCCTCACATAGCCCGGCCTGTTATGACAGAAATGCCACGAAAAATTCCCAATAAGCTGATATCCAGAAACTCCACATTACATTGACCCCCCCCCACCCCCCGAATTCGCCTGATCTTACTGCACCTGACTTTTTCTTGTGGGGTATTGCAAATAGGAAGTTCAAAACCAACAAAATTGCGGCTATTCCTGTCTTAACTCTCCAAGCTTTTTGGTAAGATGCCGCATATGCATGAACTAGCAGGGGGGGTGCTTTTAAATTTTTAAATTCCACTATTTTTAATACAAATTAAGCTTTATAAAATCGAATTTAGTGAGCTTTAACATGAATAAAAGAACTATGAATTCCGAACACTGAAAAACATTTATTTGAGTTTCTTAATGTAGCAATATTCATCAGCCACCCTGTACATTCGGATGTACATATGTGTGGGAGCTTTATTTAAAGCGAAACCGACTATTTTCAATATAAATAACGTCCTGTCTTGGCCTTCGAAACATAACGGGCCAAATGTCATCAACATTAAATGTAATATATGGCGTTTAGAGCGTTATCGCCTGAAAATATGTGTAGGAGCTTTATCAAAATATTAACCGATTTTCTTCAATTCAATTACCTTCTTTCTTGGTCCATTTAACCTTCGTGCTAAGTTCGTTTAAGATTTGATGTACGATGTAGTTTCCAGAATTAAAACTGAAAACTCGGATGGACATATGTGACGCGCAAAATAGAAAGGGACCTAAGGTTAAAAACCAGTTTTGTTCAGGAGAGCCATTTTGAAGATTAGGTCTCTTTCTATTTGCGCTTAGAATCGTCGACTTCACTTTCATAAAACGCGCATATCTCTGGGAGGGAACACTTTTGGGGCATGGGATCGGTCTCATTCGATGTTCAGATGTTGTTCTACGAACAAGGAGTCAAAACATCGGCCAAAGTTTACCAAGAAACCGTTTTGGAAGCTGTTGTGAAGCCTCTTTACAATTCCCTGTTCCAAAACCAGCCATGGACTTTCCAGCAGGATTCTGCGCCGGCCCATAAGGCTTAAACGTCCCAGGCCTGGCTTCGAAACAATTTGCCAGCGTTTATTTCCTCTGAAGAATGATCCTTAGGCAGTCCAGATCTGAACCGTTCAGGAAAAATTTAACAAGCTAAATGATAGAGGGTAATGCGCGGTCATCTAAGGAAGCATCTGAACTGATCCCACGGGTGGAAAAGGGTCATCACCCAGCTTCAGTCATGGTTTGGTGGGGTGTCTCTTACGATGGGGTCACTGACTTGAACTGACCAAGAAACCGTTTCGGAAGCTGTTGTGGAGCCTTTTAACAATTCCCTGTTTCAAAACCAGCCATGGAGTTTCCAGCAGGATTCTGCGCCGGCCCATAAGGCAAAACGTCCCAGGCCTGGCTTCGAAACAATTTGCCAGCGTTCATTTCCTCGGAAGAATGGCCCTTTAGGCAGCCCAGATTTGAACCCGTTGGATTACAAATTGTGGACGGTTTTAGAGGACAAGGTTTGTCACAAAAGATACCCCAACATTGGATCTCTTAAGACTGCTTTGGTTCGAGCAGTTGCCAATTTTCCAATGGAGGAGGTTCGTGCAGCTATTGACAATTAGCCAGTGCGACTTAAGGCGTGTGTAAAGGCAAAAGGCGGACATTTCGAATAAGTAGATTCTTTTTGAATACAATATACACCAATAAATATATTAAAAAATATTTGGTCCAAAAACATTCACCCTCGTAGCTTAAGTGTTTTGGATGGATCTCGCTGTCACATTAACGCTTGCTTCAACTGATGCAAATCGTTGATAGGACCTGAGACACATGAATGAAAAACATTGGGTGTTGACGTCATGATAATGACACAAAATAAAGATTTGTTCACAAAACCTGTTGACTCGAAGAAGGCTGAAAACTAAAACCTTACCCAAGTCTAAGCTAATGTGAGTTGCGGAAGCTCAAAATGCTCTCTAATTTAGAACTTGGTATGGTGATCTTTTGTCTCCGAGGAAAGTAGAAGAATCTTTAGACTCGAGGGTAGGGTACATACAAACTGTTCGGTTCAGCCGACGGCAATATTTTTAATTGTGTTTGCTTTGTTTCATTTTATTTAAATTCAGTTTTGAGTTTTTACTCGTAGTATAAAAATACATTCTGTATTTTCGCACATTGTTTTTGCAGTTGTTGTCTTTATTTCGGTTTCGATATTTTGTTACCTTTAAATTGTTCGACGTGTTTTATTTCCAGTATGCTTTTTTAATTTCTTTCCTATTGCCGTTCTTCTGCTATTGAATATTTCTATTCGGATTGGTGGTTGTGTTTTGTTTTTATATTTATTTTGTTTGTTTTACTTTTTTTCTGGTTTTGTTATTGTTTAGATAAAGTATTGTTTATTTATAGAGCGCGGCGTAGCGCTGGGTACTGCACAGTGGGGCGAGTTCTAAACTAGCATTGGTTGCCACAACAAGTGTATTGTTTTCATTGCTTTAAACGTTTTATTGTTTATGAGTACCATACCATACTCGTAATGTATAGCTATCAACATGTGGCAACCGCAACCAAAACTCTTTCTGGTCAACGGAATTTTTGCTTTCAAACAGTTTTGTTTTTTTGTATCCTTTCACGCACTCTACAAAATCGTAAACATTTCTCGCTAAAATACGAATACATTTTAAGATGCAAAGCAACGTCATGATAACTACTGCGTTCATGGGCATGAGAGTGGATTTCTCTTACAACATTCCACTGTGCTGCAGTGCATTATTTTTATGATCCCTGATTTGCCATTGCATTGACGAGTTGCGCTTTCATGCAGTGTTAGGCGGCGTGCGTTGTTGCTGATAAGACAAAATTAAAACAAAAAATAGGTTTAAACATTAGTCGCCTATAATTAAAAAAAAATGTGTTTATCACACAAAGCTTACAAAGATAACAAAAGGCGTGGGCCTAGTAAACCTCGTGAAGATTAGAAATGAATTATAATGACTATTTTTGAGGGTCACATGGATTTCATCCGTTGTGTCCAAGAACAATAATAAATAAAAAAAAACCTTCTTTGATAGCTGCGGACTGTAGACAAGGTCAGAATTTGGAATATAAAATTTTTGGATTGGAGGTCGGAGGGAACTGGGGCAAAATTGATAAGTTCTGAACCAGAGTTCGTGTTTTTTGTCTCCTGAAGATAGCCCTACACGCAAAGAAAAAATAGTTACAATATGGTCACGGCAACAATAATATGTTCTCTGTAAAACTAGTATGTTCGTCGCAACCATAGTATTGTTGTCTGAATTTCATGTTGACAATGAAATGTATCAATAGTATTTTTGCCAAATTTAAAAATGAAACTATGGTTACAGCAACAATATAAATATGGTTGGTGCGACAAAAGTATTGTTTTTGGGGTTTATGTCAACAATAATATGATTACAGCAATCCTACTGGATGATTGTAATTTTTCTAAATTTAAATATAAATATGGTTGGTGCAACAAAAGTTTTGTTTTTTGGGTTTTATGTCAAAAATAATATAATTACAGCAATCTTACTGGATGATTGTAATTTTTCTAAATTTTAATATGGCCTTTACAACAATGTTATTGTTACGAATCTTATGAAATAATAATGGGAACTAAAATTTTCCAAAAAACTCCTTTGAATTTGTTTACTTAAAAAACTTTTTATTAAAAGCTTACGTTTTTTTAAATAGATTTTTTCTATCGTTTAATAAACATTCCTATTTTTTTAAATTTAATGTATTTTTAATTTATTTACTTAATAAAAATCTCTATTGTTGACAACATAACCCAATCCTAATAAATAATTTTGAGGACCATATTATGGTTGAGTGGGATCATACTATGGTTGCGTGTAAACCATGCTATGGTTGTGTGTCTAATACACTATTGTTGTGAGGATCATAATATGGTTGTGGAAATCATAGTTCGGTTGAGTGGGATTATACTATCGTTGCGTGTGAACCATAGTAGGGTTGTTGGGATCATACGCTGGTTGTATGTCAAACATACTATTGTTGTGAGGATTATAATATGGCTGTGGGGAGGATAGTATGGTTGAGTGTGAATCATACTATGGTTGTGGTGATCATAGTATGGTTGAGTGTGAATCATACTATGGTTATGAGGATCATAGAATGGTTGAGTGTGAATCATACTCTGGTGGTGAGGATCATAGTATAGTCGTGTGTGAATCATACTATTGTTGTGAGGATCATAATATTGTTGTGTCACAACCATATAACCAACAATAGTATGATGCTCTTTGAATATTGTCACCCCAACCATACTTTTTTCTGCGTGCACATCTTACCTTTCCAAAATTACCTAAACGAAGCCCACTTTGGTAACGAAACCTGACCAGAGGTAATCTGGTACCACGGATGACTGGGAATAATAGAGCCTTCTTAAGACTTTGCCTAGTCATTACGAGGGCGACCGCAAAAGCAACTGGCCTAACAAAAAAAGAACCGTTTTTTTGGAATTATTATATTTTATTTTTCAACATAATCTCCTTCCAACTCAATACACTTCATCAAACGTTTTTCAAGTTTTTTTAAGATTTTTCAAGACCTTCAAAATATGCCTCAGTTTCAGCAATAACCTCGCTATTGGATGAAAATTTTTTGCCACCGAGAATTTTTTGTTAAATTTGGAAACAAGAAATAATCAGAATGAGCTAAATCTGCACTATGTGGTGGATGCGGAGGAATTTCAAATCGTAATTCGGCCAGTTTTTGTTATGTTAAAAATGCAGTGTGTGCAGGAGCATTATCTTGATGAAAAAGAACTTTTTTTTCTAAATGCGGTCGTTTTATCTTGACACCTTCACTCAACCGATCCAATAATGCACAATAATATTCACTGTTTATAGTTTTTCCATTCTCAAGATTATCAATAAATATTATACCCCTTGCATCCCAAAATACTGTGCCCATTACTTTTCCTGCTGACCTAACAGTTTTTGCCTTCTTGGGACCACTTTGCATTCTGGGATGTAGTGATGGATCCATGTTTCATCAACAGTTATGAATCGGCGCAAGAACTCTATAGGATTACGCTGATAAATCGCTAAAAGCTCCTCGGAATTGGTCCAACGCACGATTTTTTGGGGCAAAGTTAACAAACGCGGCACCCATCTTGCGGATAGCTTTTTCATGTGGAGTTCATCATGTAAAATACTCCAAACTTGTTTTTCGTGTATTTTAACAATATCAGCAAGTTCTCTGAGCTTTATTCGTCTATCTGTAGTCACTTCATTAAATATTTTTTTTAATGTTTTCAATAGTAGTAGCAGTTTTTGGTCTTCCAGAGCGTTGTTCATGTTCCGTACTTGAACGACCCATTTTAAATTGTTGAACCCAGGATTTCACGGTGGAGTATGATGGTTCATTATCACCATGAACAGAATCCAATTCATCTTTGATTAACGAAACTCTTTATTTTTCAAAAATTATAAAACTTTCAGATCAATATTTCAATGAAAGGTGTCTCAAACGAAATGACAAATTTAGTATACACACCATTCTATGGTAGAGGATTCAAAAAAAAAACAGCAGACAAAAATTCTCCTAGGACCATTCGAAAAAAACAAATCTACATTGGCCGTATAAACAAATTCTGACCCTGCTATTTTAGAGCCCATAACTGCTGACAGCAAAAAAAAAATATAACAAATATACAAACAAAAAAAGTATATTTCTGCATTAATCCGCCCGAACAAAACCAACTCGAATTTCAAGAGCAGTAAACAAGTCATGCCTAAAAACAATCACCAACAACAACAGGGGAAAAATCTAAATTAAAACGTAATTTGTCACCCCTTCCTTCTCAGTTTCAGATGAGAAATTCTAAAATTACGTCAAAGTCTGAAAGCGATATTTCAAAACAAAGACAAGCAAAAAGAAATAAAGCAATTGCAGTAAATGGTTTTGTTTTTATTTTCTACGAGTATTCCTAGTGCACTTTGGAAAAGTTCAATGTTTTAATTTGCATGGAATTGAATACGAGTATTTAATTCTTATTCCATTTGGTAGATAAGTCTCACTGGCTGAACATTTGTTTTGTGATCATTTGTCTTTAGTTTTTTGGTGTGCAGTGTGAATGTGAATTAACACATCCTAAAAGTTTATCTTTATGATAAATTGTTTTTTTTTGGGGGGGGGGAGGGGGAACAAAAACAAACTTATTCTGGAAACATTCAGATTGTGGTAACCAACACTGAATACTTCTAACATCTGCTTCGAAATTGTCACAATTTTAGAGAGACTTTTAACAAAATTTATCATCTTTAATTGTCGATTAGCTCTTAACAGGATGTTGTGAAAATTATCGTTACGGCTAAAACGATATTTTAAATGTCTCTAAAACAGAAAGATTGAGTATTTGAATAGAAGAGTTATTTAAAAATTAATATTTGATGTTGTTTCTATCACACCATTATTAAATAACAAAGTTCAACCTGTTCAATAAAACCAGAAATTTGAAAAAATGATCAGTTATTTTTTGTACAGCCGATTCAAATTTAAAATTTTAAATCGCCCACCCTATATGCTCATCCTATTTTATACTTTTAGCTCTAAAAGCCACATATTACATCCAATCTTGATGAAATTTGGCACACGTTAGTTTTTTGGACCAAGGAAGAACGTTGTTCTAATTAAAGATAGTCGCCTCATATTTAGATACAGCTCCTATATGTGACAGCGCATAGAGAAAGGGAACTAAGGGTAAAAAAATCAATTTTAATTTTTTTTCTTCTCTTGATGTGGACAACATCTGAGCATCGAATGAGACCGATCCCATGTCCCAAAAGTGTTCCCTTCCAGAGATATGCGCGTTTTATGAAAGTGAAGTCGACGATGAAAGTCTAAGCGCAAATAGAAAGGGACCTAATCTTTAAAATGGCTCTCCTGAACAAAACTGTTTTTTTAACCTTAGGTCCCTTTCTATTTTGCGCGTCACATATACTTAGTAGGGGCATAAATACTGTTACACACGTTTAATGCTGTAAAATAAAAAGTACTGAATGTTTTTGGACCAAATATTTTTCAATATATCTATTGATGTACTTATATATTGTCCGCCTTTTGCCTTTACACACGCCTTAAGTCGCACTGGCTAATTGTCAATAGCTGCACGAACCTCCTCCATTGGAAAATTGGCAACTGCTCGAACCAAAGCAGTCTTAAGAGATCCAATGTTGGGGTATCTTTTGTGACAAACCTTGTCCTCTAAAACCGTCCACAATTTGTAATCCAACGGGTTCAAATCTGGGCTGCCTAAAGGGCCATTCTTCCGAGGAAATGAACGCTGGCAAATTGTTTCGAAGCCAGGCCTGGGACGTTTTGCCTTATGGGCCGGCGCAGAATCCTGCTGGAAAGTCCATGGCTGGTTTTGGAACAGGGAATTGTTAAGAGGCTTCACAACAGCTTCCAAAACGGTTTCTTGGTCAGTTCAGGTCAGTGGCCCCATCGTAAGAGACACCCCACCAAACCATGCCTGAAGCTGGGTGATGACCCTTTTACACCCTTGGGATCAGTTCAGATGCTTCCTTAGATGACCGCACATTACCGTCTATCATTTTGCTTGCGAAATTTTTCCTGAACGGTAAACATTTTTTCATCGGTGAACAAAATTTTTCTGTGCAAGTTATGAGACTGCTTCACCCAAAGACATTTGCATTTTTCAATCCTATTTTTTTTAAAGCTGCAGTCAAAAAATGTCCGGTACGTCGTTTGAAAGCCCCAAGTCCCAAGTCTTTTTTAATGATTCGAGTCATGGACTTTTGCGTGATATTCATCTCACGGGCCATGATTTTCTGTTTTCGGAGCGGATTTCTGTGAATTCTTGATTTAAAGGCTTTGATGACATGCCGTGTTCGAACAGAGCGTGGGCGGCCCGACCGATGGAGGTCTTTTACATCTCCAGTCTCCTCAAACAGTTTTATGCACCGGTAGACGAACATGCGGCTAATCCCTAGTGGCCGGAGCGTTTTGAAAATATCGCTTTATTTCAGTTCACACTAGAAAAGCGCTATTACAGCGAATGAGACCGATCCCATGCCCCAAAAGTGTTCCCTCCCAGAGATATGCGCGTTTTATGAAAGTGAAATCGACGATTCTAAGCGCAAATAGAAAGTGACCTTATCTTTAAAATGGCTCTCCTGAACAAAACTGGTTTTTAACCTTAGTTCCCTTTCTATTTTGCGCATCACCTATGCCATTAACGGGGTATGTTCAGTTCTACTATTGAAATGGATGTGTTCACTGTTGTACGAGTATTTATGTCCCTACTAAGTCTCATTTACCATATTCATGGTCGCTATATTCGCTTGATATGAGCTTGATATAACGAATTGTAAACATACGAGGGCTGCTTTATATATTTCTAGCCTAATAATGAAATATCGAATATTTATCATCAAAAATGGTTTTATTGTTGTTCAAAGTATTTTCCAGCATGATTTATACACTTTTGCATGCGCTTAAACCAATTGTCGAAGCACTTTTCCCACTCCCATTGAGACACATCCAAAACATGGTTTTTGAACGCTTCAACAGCATCTTCTGGCGACGGAAGTCGTTGACCACGCATGTTTTTCTTGATGCGCGGGAATAAAAAGAAGTCATTGGGTGCCAAGTCAGGGCTGTACGGCGGCTGACCCATCAATTCGCATTTAGCCGGTCAAAGAGGCGCTGCTTTGAGCCGATGTATGAGAGCTCGCATTGTCATGTTGATCAATGAATCGTCTTCTCTTGTTCGTTTTTCGAATTTCTCCGAAGTCTTCAGGCAAACAAATTGTGGTGTACCACTCAGAATTGACCGTCCGCCCTACGTTGCTCAAGCGGAACAGTCGCCACATGACCAGTTTTGCCGAAGAAACAGGCGACCATTTGCTTTGAAGTGCTGCTTCCGCAAACAACGTTCGTTGGATTTGGCTCGTCTTCGAATACCCACATGGTCGATTGTTGGTTTCTTTTTGGCTCATACGCATAGATCCTTGATTCGTCACCTGTGACGATCTTATAAACGTCTTTTAAAGCAGCGCGATAGTATTTTTTCAAATTTTTTTGAGAGATCCAACGATAACAAATCTTGTTTACGGCCAGGTCTTCATGCAATATCGAAAGTATTTTGGTGGAAGAAATGCCCAAGGATGCCTCTATCTCACGGTATGTCACATGACGATCTTGCATTATCAGTTCATGCACGGCATCAATGTTCTCTAACACAACGGCCGTTTTTGGATGACCTTCACGACCTTCGTCTTTGAGCGAGGGTCGGCCACGATTGCTATAGGATGGTGCTTCATCGCCATACAAAGATTTAAGTTTATCGATGCACTCTTGTCGTGATAATCCACGTCGAAAGTTGTGAAAAATTATCGCATGAAAATGTTCACAAGTTAATTCCATTTTATGCCCAATTGATTTTTTCAAGTCACTGTAATCAACACAAATGATGGCAGTACGTCAAATGTTCTGAGTACGTTTATGCTAAAAAATGTCAAACTTTCCAATGGAAATGTCAGATGGAGCCAGGCAATACTAATTCGAAATATATCTAGCAACCCTTGTACTTTTTGGTTCCCATATGTTCTTGTTTAAATCGGCCGGATTTTCGGCCCTTGGGTCCATCATCCAAATAAAAATGCTGAAAATATTTATATTTTGGTTTCGTTAGAAAATTTGATACCCTTATTGCCTGTATAAGCAGTGGGCCCCAAACCATTTGTACGGGGTCTATATTGAAAAATATAACTATTCGGCCCAATTTTAACCAAATTGGTTATTTGTCCAAGTATTATACTTAATTAAATCGGAATTAAAATGGGGTTTCTAAAGCAGTTGTATGTTGAATCGGGAGAAACCTTTGCACTAAGGCAAAATAAAAATTTAGGTAGATATTACCTATTTTTGTCCGAGCTGATTACTAACCTATCACTACACTTAAAAGTGGTTATGTTTGGAAGTTACAAATATTTGCCATGCAACTAACGTATAATACCCTGCTCCCACTACTGAGTGTTGTAGGGTACAATTCTAGTTGGTTTAAACAGACCAGATAAGAAAGATAGGAAAATAAGTTTTAATTAAACAATAACTTTGTGAGATATCAATTGGTTTCTAGATTTGTTTTGAAACTACATTTATGACGTTTTGTATGGTATATCATCCCATCATTCAAATATACACAATCGAAGAGTGGAGAAACGTTTTTATTTAATTACAGCCAATGGAATTTTGTGCCACCCTACACATATTTCGCAGTTTGTCATTAAAGAAATGAGTGAAATACAAAGTAGACTCCTATAATGTGTCTCTCTTAAATACGATCGTAATATAGAAAACAATATTCAGCACTTGTGCAACAAAAGTGGATTAACTCAAAACTTTCAACAGCGTTGGTTCTAGGGAACCATAGATAATTTAGAAATTTTTAGTTAGTACCTTTTTCCAAAAGTTGGCAGATTTTTCCAGTGAAAAGAAAATTTCGAAATTTTGAGTTGATACATTTTAGCTGCACAAGTGTGATATAAACATAAACTGTATTTTATTTGCACTAAAAATAAGTTTGTGTGGCTAATATAGATGCCAGACCTCATATGCATATTTTTAAATACATTTTGTTTCTTTTTATACCGTTCATCATAGGATTGAGGGTATATTCACTTTGTCATCCCGTTTGCAACTCCTCGAAATACTGGTCGGAGACCCCATAAGGAAAAGTATGGTTGTGGTTACAATATTCGAAGAGGATCATAGTATTGTTGGGTGTTGTGCCACAACCTCACAACAATAGTATGATTCACACACAATCATACTATGATCGCGACACCATATGTGACCCGGCCTATGAAAAGGTGGCTTTTGACTCAAAAAAGAAATTGCGAGAAACAGCTGTTAAAGATAAACAATGCATTTCTTCAGTTTCTTAGTAGTTTTTCTTTTGCAAAAGGCAACCAAAAAAGGCAAAAGAAATAAGATCGTGTGTGTATATAAAGAGCGATGTTTTTTTCAATGCAAAGCACAAACCAGTTTCTGACCGAAAAAAAAATCGTGTGAGTGCTTAGATTTAAAAGCAATGCTGAACGAGTAGGAGGTGTGTCGCTTGTGAATAGGGACTTTCTAGTTTTCACCGCGTAAAAGTGCTTCTCAAAAACTATCGAAACCAAAAAAAAAAATGGAATTTTTTTTGAGTCATAAGCAGCCTTTTCATAGGCCGGGTCACATATTATGAATCAACTCAGCCATACTATTATCCCCAAAACCATATTATGATCCTCAAAACCATATTTTCTTTCACATACCACCATAGTATGATCGCCACAACCATAGTATGATTCACACACAACCATACAATGATCCCCAAAGTTATTTTTAGGATTTGGTTATGTTATTATTCAACATTAGAGATTCTTATTAAGCATTTAAAATTAGTTCATAGCCGGATTTGAGACAATGTTTCTATTGACATTTTATTTAGGAATCAAAAATATATTCAAAAGGCCGTCGGAAAGATTTTCAGTAGCAAGCAGTGGTTGTTGTTGTTGCAGCGGCAACTGTGTGCCGGGGTGGCAGCACTTGGCCGAAGAATTGCTCTTCGGGTCAATCCGGTCCATAGAACCGGCTGTCGTGGAATTGTGAGCAGTGGTGACCAGCGTTGCCGTTTTGGGCGGAACCGCCCAAAACTGGTCGGAAAATATTGCAATTTGGAAGCTTGGGTATTTTCTACTTTTTCCTTCATTTTGGTTTAATACGAACAAATAATCTTCTGAAAACGTTTTCACGTGACCAGTACGTGTAGAAGTAATTTAGTTATTTGACTGTGTTAATATTAACGCCGTCCGATTTGTTCTAGTGACTGCTGTATAAAGAAATTACATTTTTTATATTTTTGATACATTATAAAAAAAGTCAAAATTGCAAACAACAAGTAATAATAATGAGGCAGCTTGTAGGTAAATTTTTAGACTGCAATAAAGAGGTGTGGTGTGACTAAAGGTCCATTTAGTCTTGACGGTAGGCAATCAGCTATTTCAGTTGGGGGTTGCATTTTTCATGTGTTAGAGGGAGATAACTACAGTTTGACCAGACGGCTGACGACGGTAGACTTCTGCAGGTTGCAGAATCAACCGTCCACCAAATTGGACCTTAAATCGTATTTAAATATAAATTATTTAGTTTTTTTTATTATATGCGGTTTTTGTGGATTTCGGGCGGTTTTTAGGAAACGCACTGTATCGTGTGACTGTACAAACACATAGTCTTTTAAACCCGTTATGCATTGTTCACAGTCTCAACCATACAGTATGTGCCGTAATCATATTATTGTTAAAGTAAATTATTAACAACAATACATTTGTCGCACCAACAATAATTACATGGTTGCTACAACCATATTTTCATTTTGAAATTTAGCCAAAATAGTAAGGTTAGATTTCAACAATATTAATATTGCGGCAATCATACTGTTGTCAAAATAAAATTTATTAAACAATACTATGGTTACGACGAACATGCTTTTGTTGTAGAGAACATATTATTGTTGGCGTGACCATATAGTAACTATGTCTTGCGTGCAGCCATGACCGTCTGTCCATGGAAAGCAAACTAAAGATCGCACTATCGAAGCTAGACTGGCTGAAATAGTGCAGAAACATTTGTTGATGGACCAGTTGGTATTGCAAAAGGACCAGATCGGCCAAGAGGTAAACATTTTGTGAAAATCAACGATCCTAAACTTAAAAACACAATTTCTGTTGAACTTTTTGAGATATAGTAAGACTGATATTTGGAACATGTATTGGTCCAGTAAATGTTTGCTCGTAATAATAACAATCGAACTCAAAATGTATTTATAGCTAATAATCTATAACAATTGCCTATACATGTACGAATTCAGTTCCAATAATCATCCTAGGGTGACCGATATTTTTTCTCTTCCAAACAATACTACTAAAAATTGCCGTGTACCCAATGAACTTTCGGTTGTAGCGATGGATTGTATACACGCAAAAAAAGGAATGGTTGTGGTGACAGTATTCGAATAGGATAATACTATTTTTGGGTATATGGTTATGATCCTCACAACAATGGTATGATTCAAATACAACCATACTATGATCCTCACAACAATAGTATGATTCACACATAACCATACTATGATCCCCACAACCATATTATGATTCCCACTCAACCATACTATGATCTCCACAACCATAGTATGATCCTCACAACCATAGTATGTTTCATATACAACCATAGTATGATCCTCATAACCATAGTATGTTTCATATACAACCATAGTAAGATCCTCACAACCATAGTATGTTCCATATACAACATGTTATGATCCCTACAACCATAGTATGATCACACACAATTATCCTATGATCCCCAATATAATTTATTAGAATTTGTTTAAGTTGTCGGCAATAGATTGGATCCCCAATATTATTTATTAGAATTGGTTAAGTTGTCAACAATAGATTTGAATTATGAAAATTGTTTAAATAAACATTAAATTCAAAATAACAGAAGTGATGTATTTCACAGTAGAAAAAAATAAGTTTAAATAAACGTAAGCGTTGTTATTAAAAATATTTCAGATAAACAGAGACAAAGCAGCTTGTTTAAAAAATTTTAATTTCGATAAAAAAAAGTACTACGAGTATTATTGCATTAGATCAGTAACAAAAACATTTGTTCTAAAAAGCATATTTAAATGAAGAAAAATTACAATCATACAGTATGATTGCCGTAATCATATTAACATAAAACGCAAAACACAATACTTTTGTCGCACCAACTATATTTATGTATATTGTTGCTATAACTGTATTTTCATTTTTAAATTTGGCAATAATACTTTTGTTACATTTCAACAATATTAATATTGCAGCAATTATACTATTATCAAAAATAGATTCAGTTAACAATGCTATGGTTGCGACGAACATACTTTTATTGTGTACAACATATTATTATTGCCGTGACCATGTAGTAAACATGTTTTTTCTCTCTAAGTAAGTAGGTGCAACCGCCAGTATTCGGTTGGCAAAAAATTCGGCTGTGACAACAGATCAGTACTCTGTGTGTAGAGAAAGTGATTCATTTTCCTTTCTGTGACACGCAAAATGAAATTAGAGACCTAAGTTAGTTTAAACGCACTTGGCAACGTCCAATAGACGAATGTGCGGACGGACTTCCTACTACAGAGCTAGTACTATTCAAACTCATGGCCCACTGTGCATGCACTACTTTTGTATTTAAGCGTTTTCGTTTTCCTGTGTTTGCGTTTTCCTAATTGTTTGTGGTTCTGATCTGCACCTTTATGGGCTGCCCAAGGCTTTATTTCCATTTTGTTGTTTGTTTAAACGAACAAACAGAACAGACTGGGTTTTAATATCAACAAATCGTGGCATGTTTATCGCACTTTGGTTAACAACGAAACAAACATGGCAACAACAAAATAATGTTTATCTATTTAGCACTCTTCTTTTCTCAGCAGCTACTGGCCTTTCCGAACGATGATGCAGTCTAATGTTCATCAGCACATTATCTGCTCAAGTGAAAAATGTCCACGGTGTAAGCTCTGTGACAAATTTAATAGATTTCATTGTTACAGAACTCACACTCGCATAAAAAAACGAAACTTTACTTGTTTTTTTAATTTTTTTTTATTCGACCTTCACTACTTCCCATTAATTTTTTTACAAAAGAAAAAAATACTTTTCAGCCCAAGAGACAGAGATAAAAGTTAAATTTGTTGACAAGAATATTGAAGTATTGACGTTAGTGCGTGGACATTTTTACTGCTCAAATTTCTCACTTACTTGAAAAGTCCTTTGGAGGAGAAGGAAATCCTTAACAAAAATAAATTGTGATTGAATTATAGATCATACGTGACTGGTGTCAAGCTGTCACCTTATGTTGTTGGAGATTTTGCCATGGAAATACTCACAATAGCACAATGGGCTTTACAATATTTATTTTTTTTCGATTCAGTATTGTTGGACATTTCGTCGTGGAAATACTCACACTTGCACAATGGGTTATACCATAGCGCAGGGAAGTTTCGCTCTTTCATATAAAATAAGTGAACGATTCGTAAGTTCTGCGTTAGTGCGTGGACATTTTTACTGCTCAAATTTCTCACTTACTTGAAAAGTCCTTTGGAGAAAAGGGAAATCCTTGACAAAACTAAAGTGTGATTGATTTATAGATCATACGTGACTGGTGTCAAGCTGTCACCTTATGTTGTTGGAGATTTTGCCATGGAAATACTCACAATAGGACAATGGGCTTTACAATATTTATTTTTTTTCGATTCAGTATTGTTGGACATTTCGTCGTGGAAATACTCACACTTGCACAATGGGTTATACCATAGCGCAAGGAAGTTTCGCTCTTTCATATAAAATAAGTGAACGATTCGTAAGTTCTGCGTTAGTGCGTGGACATTTTTACTGCTCAAATTTCTCACTTACTTGAAACGTCCTTTGGAGGAAAAGGAAATCCTTGACAAAAAAAAAAGATGTGATTGATTTATAGATCATGCGTGACTGGTGTCAAGCTGCCGCCTTATGTTGTTGGAGATTTTGCCATGGAAATACTCACACTTATACAAAAGGCTTTACAATATTTAGTTTTTTCGGTTCAGTATTGTCGGACATTTCGTAGTGGAAAAACTCACACTTGGGTACTACCATAGCGCAGGGAAGTTTCTCTCTTTCATATAAAATAAGTGAACGATTCGTAAGTTCTGCAGCACAGTGGTCCAGAATAGAGTGTCCACAACCGAAAAATCCTCATTCCGGTTTTTATGTCAAAACCCGAAAGTCGGTTTTTTTTTAAATAGCTAAAAAACGGTTTACGTGGCATCACAATTTTCAGACAAGGAACACGTAAATGTGTAAGCTAGAAAAAATCGACATTCCGGATTTAATGTCCAAGCCGAAAGAAGGTTTTTAAAAAAACAATTAAAATCCGACATGTCGGTTTACCCGGTATTTTCAGGTACGGAACATGTAACTAAAAAGAATGTGTAAACTAGAACCACCTTAAAGATAACCGATGGACTCGTAATCACCACCTAATTCGATTTAAAGACATCTGTCTGTCTGTCTACGTATGTTCCCTGTCCGCCCCTCCGTTCGTCTGCCGTTTATATTAAGCTTGTTTTTAAACAACAGGTCGCAACTTTTTCCGCTCTTAATGACCCGAAAGTCGGGTTTTTAAAAATAGCTTAAACCCGACATGTCGGTTTAACCGGTATGATAATTTTCCGGTACGGAACACGTATCTAAAAATAGATCCACCTTAAAGATTTCCGATGGACTCGTAATCGCCACCTAATTCAATTTAAAGACATCTGCCTGTCCGCCCCTTCACCCGTCTCTACATAAGTTCCTTTGTCTGCGCCACCGTTCGTATGCCGTTTATCTAAAGCTTTTTTTAAACAACAGGTCGCAATTGTTGTCCGATCTTCATGAAATTTAGCAGAAAAAAAATTTTGACAAAGGGACTTAGGCTTTTAATTTTAAGAAAATCGTTTAAAATTTAGATATAGCTCTTACATAAGGCGTGGTCCATTTCGAGGTTCCCCACTTTTTTAAAGAAAAAACACAGAAAATTCAAATTGAATGGGGAATATTTATTATCATTGGAATGAACATTCTTTGGCATTTTTTTTTGAAGA
The DNA here is from genome assembly GCA_963513945.1 of Hydrotaea diabolus. Classification (NCBI taxonomy): domain Eukaryota; kingdom Metazoa; phylum Arthropoda; class Insecta; order Diptera; family Muscidae; genus Hydrotaea; species Hydrotaea diabolus. The sequence goes on along the minus strand of OY740716.1, from coordinate 27,735,816 downwards.
TTATGTCTATTAAATGTTGGCCGAGGCTAAGGCTCAGATGGTCCATCCGTTGAGTCCAATTTTCGATGACTCGTTTGAGCATTTTGGCTGGTAACTGGCGAATGACACGCGAGATGTTTTTCTCCAAAGTCTGAATCGAAGCGGATTTGTCTGCATAAACTTTAGACTTTACATATTCCCACAGGAAAAACTCTAACGTTGTGATATAACACGATCTTGGTGGCCAATCGACCGGCCGAAAACGTGAAATTATCAGCTCACCAATAAATCCATTGATTGTTGCGATGTGTGGGAAGCGGCGCCGTCTTGTTGAAACCAAATGACGCCGAGATCACGAATTTCAATTTCAGGCATCAAATAGTCTGTTATCATGGCACGATAACGGTCGCCATTGACGGTGACGTTCTCACGGGCTTCATTTTTGAAAAAATATCGACTGATGATTCCACCGGCCCACAAACCACACCAAACCGTTGTTTTTTCTGGATGATGTGGCAGCTCTTGAACCTCTTCTGGTTGCTCTTCGTCCCAAATGCGTTAATTTTGCTTGTTTACATAACCATTGAGCCAGACATTGCCTCATCGCTGAACAAAATTTGGATCGCAAACGTCGGATCTTCTTGGACCTTTTCAAAATTCCATAGAGCGAAGCGATGTCGCTTGGGAACGAAGAGCGGCTTCAGTTCTTGCACAAGCTATATTTTGTACGCTTTCAATTTAAGATCTCGACGTAAAATGCGCCAAGTTGTTCCATACGTCAGTCCGAGTTGCTGCGAACGGCGCCGAATCGTCTCTCCACGGTCTTTGTGTACACTCTCAGCTTCGGCCGCTACATTTTCTTCACTGCGTGCTGGACGTGGTCTATTCAATAAACGTGGTCTATTCAATAAAAATTTTTTATCCAATAATGATTATTGGATTATTATCCAAATTATTATCCAATAATGGTCTGGGTGATGGTGTTGCGAAAAGTACGCTCAGTAGGCCGATTATGTTGACCATAAGTTGAACAAATTGCACGAAACACATTCCTCACAGAACGTAAATTTTCGTAATAAATTTGAACGATGTGTAAACGTTGTTCAGGCGTAAGTCTTTCCATGATGAAATGCCAAACAATACTAAACAAAAACAACATGACAGCATGACGCGACTCACACTTGATCTGGCTATTGAAAAAAGTATCTCTACTTGGATATGTTCAACCGATATTATGTCTTGAGCTCCAGAAGCCACATAATTTACATAGTAAATTTTTTAGACGTGTGTTATTCAAGAAGAAATAAAACGCATATGTGAAAGCGCATAGAGAAAGGGACCTGGGTAAAAAAAAATCAATTTTCACTTTTTTTTTTGATCCCTCCCAGAGATATGCGCGTTTTATGAAAGTGATGGTACACCAAAGATACACGTATTTAAATGTTTAAAATGGCTCTCCTGAACAAAACTGGTTTTTACCCTTCCTATTTTGCGAAGACACTTTCACCTTTCTCCGGGTGGTGCACATTTCTTGTTCCCTTTTGTTCCCTAGAAGTTCTATTCCACTAAAGTTTAAATTTGAGAAAAATAAAGTAGTTTCATAAATATTTCATAACGCCCCTTAAACGCTAGAGCTGTGACCACTTACAACAACTAAAGACTATAATCCTACCAACATTATAAAAAAGACCGCAGGCCATTATCGATGATAGCTTGCGAGTAGTAACCATTTATTTTCGATAAAAAAAAACGCCTTTTTATGAAATTAAAAAAAAACAGTTGAGTTTGACAGCATGCCACGCCCACAATTAGCAATAGTTTAACCTAATTTTTTGGCTACCTTAAACTGGATATATAAGCTACAAAAATGCGTAAAAATTTTAAAAATCGGTGACAAACAAAATTACACTTTTGGCCAACGAAATCAAAATTTCAGCCACAGTGCGGCGTCTCAACAATGGCTTGTGGATTTTCATTACTCCAAATGCGACAATTTTGGTTATTAGCATACCCACTCAACCAAAAGTGAGCTTCATCGCTAAACTAAATTCTCTTGTAATAATCAGGGTCGGTGGCCATTTCGTTTTGGGACTTTTTACCATTCACCACGATTTGCAAACGTTGTTCCGGAGTAAGTCTATTCATTATGAAATGGCAAACCAAACTGAGCATAAACCAAGTGACAGCTGTCAAAAAGAAAAAAAAATTGTGGACAGATTGAAAACCACACGCTTAAGAAAAATTGTCAGTTATCAACTCAGATGAAAATGGGTCATGCCAGTCCGCATTACGAATATCCCTCCCATATAATTTCCGATGTCAATATAATTTGTTTGTAACTTATTTGATAGGCAAGCAACCAATCTTGGGCCGATTTGGATCATATAGGCTCATTTTTTGATATAGTCTCCATCCATAAATTGTCGGGGGTTCCAAAAATGGCTTCCCATATAACGGGTGGCAAAAGACATTTTTTTTAAATCATTGGTTACGAGCATGTTGACATGGACAGCTGTTTCCCGCTCGGAATCAAATTCCCGCAAAACGAGACGTATCGTTTCATGCTTCGTTATCGCTTAGCAGTTTAGTCCATAGGACCCAATGACCAAGCTCAATTATAGAAAGGTTAAAGCAACTAAGCCTACGACTTTCATTTCATTTATTACGTCTATGGAATAAATTCCTTACAGCTAGCTACAAAAAAATGTTATAAAAATTACAACAAATTCATTTTAATTATAGTTTTAATTAACAAATTTTTAAATTTAATACTAGAAAGACTAAAATCAACATGTTTACGAACTGTATTAAAAAGCTTCATAGATTAATGCAATGGTTCATTAACAGCATAACTTGGAAGATGCGTTTCAATGGCAAAGGGAACGCAATGTCTTAATATTCGAGGTGGTGCATTAAACCGAATGAGTGGCAACAACTCAGGACAATCAACCTTTCCACAAATTAATATCTGAAAAAACATAATAGATCCAATATCTCTTCTAGATTTTTAGAGATTTCAAGGAAAGAAGTAGGCATCTACTATCATAAGATGGTATTGGTTGCGTAAAATTCAAAGAAATTAAAGCAAATTTTAAAAAAGATTTTTAAACATTCACAATGCAATTTATATGTACATACCACATCCTTAAGCATGAGAAAAAAATCTTATTTACAAATGTGTAAACCCGACCCATATTATCCTACGCGTCTCCCATATGGTACCGCGCCGCTCAATGTCATCTGAAAAAGCTCCTGATACTGCAAAACAAATGCCTTAAGATGATACGAGGGCGACCGCAAAACTAACTGGCCTGGCACATTTTCTGTTTTACTAGCAAATTTTTGTTTTTGTTTTTTAAAAGCAATCTTTTATAAGCCATCTGTCAAAATTTCCGAAACATTTAATGATTATTTTCTTTGTTACAGGTGATTGAAGTAAACAAGTTTTATAATTTTTGAAAAATGGAAAATAAAGAGTTTCGTGCGGTAATTAAACAATGAAATGAAAGGTTATACGCCGCAATTAATCAAAGATGAATTGGATTCTGTTCATGGTGATAACGCACCATCATACTCCACCGTGAAATCCTGGGTTCAACAATTTAAAATGGGTCGTTCAAGTACGGAAAATGAACAACGCTTTGGAAGACCAAAAACTGCTACTACTATTGAAAACATTACAAAAATATTTAATGAAGTGACTAAAGATAGGCGAATAAAGCTCAGAGAACTTGCTGATATTGTTAAAATACACGAAAAACAAGTTTGGAGTATTTTACATGATGAACTCCGCATGAAAAAGCTATCCGCGAAAAAGGTGCCGCGTTTACTGACTTTGCCCCTAAAAATCGTCCGTTGGACCAATTCCGAGAAGCTTTTAGCGATTTATCAGCGTAATCCAATAGAGTTCTTGCGCCGATTCATAACTGTTGATGAAACATGGATCCATCACGACATCCCAGAATGCAAAGAACAGTCAAAACAATGGATAGAAGCTGGTAAAAGTGGTCCCAAGAAGGCGAAAACTGTTAAGTCAGCAGGAAAAGTAATGGCCACAGTATTTTGTGATGCAAGGGGTATAATATTTATTGATTATCTTGAGAAAGGAAAAACTATAAATAATGAATATTATTGTGCATTATTGGATCGGTTGAGTGAAGAAATCAAGAAAAAACGACCGCATTTAGAAAAAAAGTTATTTTTCATCAAGATAATGCTCCTTCACACACTGCATTTTTAACTCAACAAAAACTGGCCGAATTACGATTTGAAATTGATCCGCATCCACCATATAGTCCAGATTTAGCTCCTTCTGATTATTTCTGGTTTCCAAATTTAAAAAAATTTCTCGGTGGCAAAAAATTTTCGTCCAATAGCGAGGTTATTGCTGAAACTGAGGCATATTTTGAAGGCCTTGAAAAATCTCATTTTTCGGATGAAATTAAAAAACTTGAAAAACGTTTGATGAAGTGTATTGAGTTGGAAGGAGATTATGTTGAAAAATAAAATATAATAATTCCAAAAAAACGGTTCTTTTTTGTAAGGCCAGTTACTTTTGCGGTCGCCCTCGTACAAAAGAAACACTGGCGGTTTCCTACTTTGCTGCTGCATGAAAAAACCGGATACCAACTATTCTTAGAATTAATTAAGAAATTAAATGAAAAATATTTCCAAAAAATTTCGACTTCTCGTTATTGTAAAATATGCGAAAGTCTACAATCATATTGAATTTAAACTTTAACAGAGCAATTTATTCAAATAAAAAATATTATATTATATCTGATTATTCTATAATAATGAAACTATAAATAATATTTTTTCTTATTATATTTGTAAATTTTTTTTAAAGAAACAATAACATATAGGGTTTTATATCCTCTTTACCTATAACAAGATCACTTTTGATTAATTTATTTATGTACTTATAATATTACCATGAACATACTTGTTGAAGTATCATTTAGATAGATCTCATTACTGTAATTAATATTTAAAGATACAAATGTTTATTGGATTAATAAAATTTGAATTTGAGTTTGAATTTTAATTCCAAATAAAAGATGCCTACTCTAATTTAGAACGGACAAAAGAACAATAAGTTATCATTTTAGTGTGCGGGTCGGAAAATTCAGAAGTCTTTCTTCGAATGAAGTACTCGTACATAAGGGAATAAGCCATAGATATAATATAATACAAGTTGTAAATGAAAGTTAACATGTTATCAAATAAAACGCCTAAGTCAAAAAATCACATTTAAATGGTAACTAATTAAATAACATTGCATAAATGTCAAAAAAAAATAAAAATATGAACAGCACTTTTTTAGTCCCTCAAAGGGGAACTATAACTAAAAGACAAACATCTGTTTTTGTTTAAGGGAATTTCTTTTCGATGCAGCCTAACGTTCAATTCGCGTATACGTTGTATATACATTTATTTATTATTATGCAATATGGTTAAGGCAAATAATTATTCTGATTCCGTTTGGTTTCACACCTTTTTCGTTTTATTTTCATCTAGATTAATGACAATTGATAGCTTTGCTTTTTTTTTGATTTGATAGCCATACTTTTTTATATTAAGAACGAATAGAGGGGTATAAATCAAATGTGACACGTGTGTAATTCATCGAGGCAAATTAGAATAGACATTACAAATGGCTCGTGAGATTAGTTCCATATCAATACAGATCAGTCAAATACGACAAATGTCGTTAGTTGAAAAGTGTTAATTAAGTTTTGATAAAACACTTCATAAAGTATACATTCGATGGATCGACGACAAGATACAACTAGTAAAAAAATCCATAGCTTCCTAAATAGGTCAAAATTTCACTCAAATCAATTGACACTTTATAAAGTGTGTCTTCGTATGGTTAAATTTTCGAAGAACGTTAAAACAATCACTAACTGACCAGCTCTGACAACGATATTGTGAATAAGGCTTAGTTTTGGCCTACATTTTATTATAAGAATTGTAATGCTTAAACAAACGCTTGACAATTGTGCATATTTATTTTATAAGTCTTGGTTAAGTTTGTGAATGTTACCGCGCGTCATGTCCTTTAAATGATCCACATATTTATACATTCGAGTCACTTTTTTGACAAACCATAAATTGTTTTTATTCCAACTACACTCTAAGTTGTACTACGCATGCGCAGATCTATGTAGAAGTAACCATTTTTGGAATACAGCTAAACTGTGGATCTCAAAACATAGATCGATAACATAAGTCAAAGTTAGTGGGTTGAAAAAAGGTTGTGCACCGAAAGAAAAGTTGTTTCCCAAGGAATCGTCTTTTATCTACTTCCAAAGGTTGCGATTAGATTTTGTGGCTCCCAAAAGTCACATCAAATATCCAGATGGAATAATAGATGGAAGTTATTTTTATTCACTTCATACGAAGCTCTTTTGGCTGGTAAAGGTCTAATGGGAACGTTCGCGCTTTTTATTCGGAAAGTCTCGTGTTCGAGCCCAAGTTCGCACGCAGAGGAAAAATATGGTTACTATATGGTCACGGTAATACTAATAAATAAAAGTATGTTCGTCGCAACCATAGTATTGTTTTTCAAATTTAATTTTGACAAAAGTAAGATTGTCGCAATATTAATTTTGTTGAAATATAGCAATAGTAATATTGCCAAATTTGAAAAGGAAAATATGGTTTTAGCAACAATATAAATATAGTTGATGAGATAAAGGTATTGGTTTTTGGGTTTTATGTTAACAATAATATGATTACGGCAAACAAACTATATGATTGTAGTTTCTCCTAATTTGAATATGTTTTTTTAGAACAATATTATTGTTACGAATCCTTCTATAAATTCTATTAGATTTTCCACCGAAATGCGGTATGTGTGGATTAGAGTTCTATTTTTATGATTACTACACACAAACTGCTCGTATATGATTGTAATTTTTCTAAACTTTAATATGGTTTTTTGAGAACAATATTATTGTTACGAACCTTATGCAAAAATATTACTTTTCATATGTAAATTAAAATTTTTCAAACTGCTTTAGATTTGGTTAGCTGATATATTTTTAATAAGTACAATGCTTACACTTTTTAAACAGAATTTTTCTACTGCTAACTAAATCGGCGGTACGAACTAAGTCCCCAATGAACTAAGTCCCCAAAACGAAAATGAACTAACCCCCCAAAATTTTATACAGGAGGAAACAACAACGATTTTTGGGGACTTAGTTCATTATTTGGGGATTTATTTCAGTTTCAAATTTGGGGAGTTAGTTCATAATGAACCAACTCCCCAATTCCGAGGAACGAAATAAATCCCCAAAATTATTTTTGGGGAGCTAGTTCATTTTCACTAAATACCAAAATTATTAAAAATTCCATTATAAGAGCCGTTACAATTTCTGTACGCATTCTCTTCTTTGATTGTGAACATAGTGTATTCATTGAAAAAAATAATTAGTTTGTGCTATTACGTCGTGGAGTGAAAATTAAAAGTAAAAAAAACAAGACGAGTTTTGAAATTATCTCTGGAAATCGCAGAAATAGTGAGCTTTTGTACCATTTCGATCAAAAAATGATATATATGAAAAAGTCTACGTAAAAAAATGTAATTAAATATGAATGCCAAAAAAAAACTTGCAAAGCTAGGATGAATCTACTTCCTGATGGAAATTTGGTTCCAGCAAAAAAATTTGTGGAGCATAACCACGAAAATGAGGAGGAAGTAAAAAAGTGATAAAATTTTAAATTTTTACTAACATTTTAATTCAGCAATCAGGATGAAACGAAAAACATTGATTTTGCAAAAATACAAAGGGGATTGCAAAAAATAGTTAGCAAAAATTTGGTAACATCCCCAACAAATGCGCTCAAAGTGAAAGAAGCCTTTAACCTGGAAAATGTTTGGTCAGATTTTGGATTAACAAAAGATGACTCAAACCCAAGGCACTTCTTTACTGCGTGCATTATAGAAGACAATTTTTCCTTCTGTTTGTTTTCATCATTGAAAACAATTGAATTGATAAAGGAAAATATTCCACCCGCAAGAAGAACTTACCTAGTGGACGCAACATTTAAAATTGTTCCGCACGGATGCTTTAAACAGCTTTTAGTTATTTATATAGAGTATTTTGAAGAGGTAATAAAATTGCTATTATATTATCCATAACTGTAGTATTCACACTTTTTATTTTTCAGATTTTTCCTGTCTTTTTTGTATTGATGGATAAAAAATCAATGAAATTTATAATAAATTGCTAATATATATTAAAGAAAATATATTTGATTCAGATCCATCAACATTCATAACCGATTATGAACAAGGATTACGAAAAGCTGTTAACTTGGTTTTTCCTCGAGCAAAGATAGTTGGATGCTGGTACGTATGTATATATTAAAAAACTATGGTTGCGACAAACATACTTTCATTGCGGAGAATATATTTTTATTGCCGTGACCATATAGTAACCATGTTTTTTCTCTGCGTGTAAAGTATTTATCGAGTAGAGCGAAGTGGACTATTAAATAGGAAATATTACAGGGTTTGAATGCGCGGTATATAAATTTTTGTTGCGAACTAGAAATATTTGCGATCACTTTGATTACGAAAAATAATGAGGGATAAAAAGCCATGCCCGTCCATGGCTTATTTCACAACAAAAGCAATTAAAGTGGCAAAGAAGGGGTGTAGCCTATCTATATTTCGACACGAAAGCCGGAGAAGTTAGATTTCGATCAATCTAAAGGTGTTTTTTCCACGGATTACGCGTGATTTGTGTTAAACTTTTTTTTTCTTTTCAGTATTGTTTGCTATTGCATCATGGAATGTAAAATGATGATGGCCGGAACGTAACCGTGGATGATGCTCGCCCGTAGTGATGTAGCCCGTAATCATGACGACATTTGATTTCAACCGGACGGTGCCTATTGCCTAACAGCTGCTCAAACAATGGATCTATTAAGAGGTCATTTCGAAGAGCAGCTAATTTCACGCTTTGGACTGGTAAATTGGCCTCCTAGATCGGGTAGTATCACACCTTTAGACTTTATTCTTATAGGCTAGGTAAAGTTTAAAGCCTATGCTGACAAACTAGTTACGATTCAGGGTTTAAAAGCCAACATGACGAGTGTCATTAACGCCTTACCGGTCGAAATGCATCCAAATTGGACCCTCAGAATGGACACACAGAGGCGTAGTTGCGGTCATTATTTGAAGGAAATTATATTCAAAAAACAAATGGCATAAAATGTCCTTTCGAATGAACAGTAAAGATTAGACACTTGATTTGAATTTTTGTCTTCGAGCTTGAGCATTCAGCTACTTCATCATATATTTTTTAATTTGAAAAAATACCTCTAGATTGATCACCCTATACAAATGAGCCATTACAAACAAATGCTCAAAATCAAAATACCTAAGGTCACATTGTGGCGTAGAGTATTAATGTTTTATATTTTAATCAAATTAGGTTAATAATAATAGTTTGTAATTATAACAATTAATTTAGTCCACAGCTAATACTAAATAATATTAACAAATATAAAAGTACACATGTTCATACAATTAAGCCAATGGCGATGGGTTTCGAATTTATGTTAGGGAAGTCTTTCCATTTATCGCAGATGCAATATAAAGCAGAGTCTGAAGCCGACTCGGCTTATAGCGGCGGCGCGCTGCCACCAACCTTTGTTTACTGCACAATACAGCCGAATTTTAGTAAGCACGACTTTAATACAAATAAACTAATGTTCCACTTCGTAAATGCCGGCGACTTTGCGTGTAAAAGATTAATCTCTAAGCTATGTTAAAAATTCTCTGTAAAACTTCTCGAAGCAGGTGTAAAACAGTAATTCCTGGTCAGTGAGTTTAAGAAATGTATCGTGTACAATTAGGGATGTTAAGAAACTTAGGTAAGTAACTATAATTAGTAGTTGAAAATTAAAGAATGCCTTGTAAAAATGTGGTAAACAGTGAAAAATGTATACAATACAAATTCTTTAGACGGCATTTGTAATGGGTGATCCAAGTAGAGATACTTTTTCAATAGCCTTTTTTTTGACAGCTCACGGGTGAATCGTGTCATGCTGTCATATTATTTTTGTATAGTATTGTTTGGCATTTCATCCTGGAAAGATTAACGCCTGAATAACGTTTACAAACCGTTCAACTTTTTTACGAAAATTCACGTTCTGTGAGGAATTTGTTTCGTGCACTTTGTTCAACGTATGGTCAACATAATCAGCCTATTGAGTGTACTTTTCTAAACACCATCACCCATCTTGAGACCCAGCATTCATTATGTGATAATATTCGGCCCAATAGACCACGTCCAGCACGCAGTGAAGAAAATGTAGCGCCGTAGCTGAGAGTGTACACCAAGACCGTGGAGAGTCGATTCGGCTCCGGTGGCAGCAACTCGGACTGACGTATGAAAATAATTGTCGCATTTTACGTCGAGATCTTAAATTGAAAGCGTACAAAATATAGCTTGTGCAAGAACTGAAGCCGCCCGATGTTCCCAAGCGACATCGATTTGCTCTATGGGCTCTTGAAAAGTTCCATGAAGATCCGACTTTATCGAGCCAAATTTTGTTCAGCAATGATGCCCATTTCTGGCTGAATGGGTATGCAAACAAGCAATATTGCCGCAAGAGCTGCCACTTCATACAGAAAAAACAACGGTTTATGGGCCGGTCCATATATCTTTAAAAATGAAGACGGTTACACGCAAAGAAAAAACATGGTTACTACATGGTCACGGCAAAAATAATATGTTATCCGCAATAAAAGTATGTTCTGTCGCAACCATAGCATTGTTAACTGAATTTATTTTTGACAATAGTATAATTGCTGCAATATTAATATTGTTGAAATGCAACATTAGTATTATTGCCAAATTTAAAAATGAAAATATGGTTATAGCAACAATATAAATATGGTTGGTTTGACAAAAGTATTGTGTTTTGCGTTTTATGTTAACAATAATATGATTACGGCAATCATACTGTATGATTGTAATTTTTCTTAATTTAAATATGCTTTTAAGAACAAATGTTATTGGTAAGGATCTAATGCAATAATAGTACTTTTTTATTGAAATTAAAATTTTTCAAACAAGCTGCTTTGGCTTTGTTTAACTGAAATAATTTTAATAAAAACGCTTACGTTTATTTAAAATTATATTTTTCTACTGTGAACTAAATCACTCCCTTTTATTTTGAATTTAATGTATTTTGAATACTATGGTTGTAGGGATCATAACATGGTTGCGTGTGAATCATAGTATGGTTGTGAGGACCATACTATGGTTGTATATGAAACATACTATGGTTGTGAGGATCATACTATGGTTGTAGAGATCATAGTATGGTTGAGTGTGAATCATACTATGGTTGTGGGGATCATAGTATGGTTGTGTGTGAATTATACTATTGTTGTGAAGATCATAGTATGATTGTATTTGAATCATACTATTGTTGTGAGGATCATAATATTGTTGTACCACAACCATATACCCAACAATAGTATTATCCTCTTCGAATATTGTCACCACAACCATACCTTTTTTTCTGCGTGTAGAAAGTAACTGTCAATGTCGTGCCATGTTAACCGACTATTTGATGCCTGAAGTTAAAGTTCGTGATCTCGGCGTCATTTGGTTTCAGCAAGACGGCGCCACTTCCCACACATCGCATCAATCAATGGATTTATTGAGAGAACAATTCGGTCAGCAGATAATTTCACGTTTTGGACCGGTCGATTGGCCACCAAGATCGTGTAATATCACGCCGTGAGACTTTTTCCTGTGGGGATATGTAAAGTCTTAAGTTTATGCAGACAAACTCGCTTCGATTCAGGCCTTGAAGCAAAACTGCATGCGTGTCATTCGCCAGTTACCTGTCGAAATGCTCGAACGAGTCATCGAAAATTGGACTCAATGGATGGACCATCTGAGACGTAGCCGCGGTCAACATTTGATAGACATTATCTTTAAAAAAAATAAATGCCAAAGAAAGTTCTTTCAAATTAAAATAAACATTCCCCATTCAAATTGAATTTTCTGTGTTTTTTTCTTTAAAAAAGTGGGGAACCTTGAAATTGATCACGCGTTATATAGGAAAAAATCCATTATATTTTCATTGGATTTCGGCTGTCTATTTTCCTATTAATTCTATCAGAATTTCCGCCGAAACCCGGTATGTGTGGATTAGAATTCTATAATGATGCTCTATGTAGAATGAACGTAGGTTATATCTTTTGATCACGTTTTCTTTATAATTTTTCTAAAAGTAATACAATTCAAAAATAGAATTTAAAAAAGTATATGTGACGCCCAAAATAGAAAGGGACCTAAGGTTAAAAACCAGTTTTGTTTAGGAGAGCCATTTTAAAGATTAGGTCCCTTTCTGTTTGCGCGTCGACTTCACTATCATAAAACGCGTATATCTCTGCGCGTTTTATTAAAGTGACTTCACTTTTGGGGCAGGGGATCGGTCTCATTCTATGCTCAGATGTTGTCCACATCAAAAAAAAAGTGAAAAGTTGATGAAAAGTTTTGTTCAGGAGAGCCATTTTAAAGATTCGGTCCCTTTCTATTTGCGCTTAGAATCGTCGACTTCACTTTCATAAAACGCGCATATCTCAGGGAGGGAACACTTTTGGGGCATGGGATCGGTCTCATTCGATGCTTAGATGTTGTCCACATCAAAAAAGAAAAAAAAATGAAAATTGATTTTTTTTACCCTTAGGACCCTTTCTCTATGCGCTGTCACATATGGTTTTAATGACTAGTTTTTCCGAGTTCATCAATTTTTGACAGTCTTCCGTAAAATAACGAGAAATCAAATTAAAGCCTTTCTACATTAAATGCTCGTTTGACGAATACAACATTAGAATGAAAAGTAGAAAGCACGCTTTAAAGTTTATTACCCAAATAAAAAAAAAGTTATTTAGTAATTTATTTATTTAGGTAATAGATGTTTTTGTTTTGAAATAAATACATTTTCTTGTAAATGCTATTTTTTAAGGCACTTTTTAGTTGTGTTGCTTGAAAAACAGTTCTTTTATGTGTGTTTTTTCTTTTAGACGTTTTGAAATATATTTCCTACTTAAACCAACAGTTTTTTTCCTATTAAAGATGTTTTCTTATCCGTTACTTATCTTGCAACAATTCACAAAATTGAGAATGATATGCCAACAGAATTTTTATACAGAATTGAACTAGAACTAGAGCTTTCATCGGCAAATTCGTTTAAAGTAGACCATAAATTTAACTAAAATATTCAATGAAATTTATCAAATCATTAAATTGCTTTTGTATTATATAAATCTATAAAGCTTCGTTAAACTATCATTTCAAGTTCAGTTAAATGTCAACTAATCACATATAGAGTTTTAAGAGAGTTTCAAACATCGATTTTCTTAATCCCGAGCCAATGGACTTTAATTTTTTTCAAACTTCTGGTTTTATTGGAAAGGTTGAACTTTGTCATTTAATAATGAAACACAATACTATTCAAATGACTACCACAACTGACTCGGCAATACCTCATCTTTTAAACACAATTTTTCAGTACATTTTCGATTGTTTCGGGTCGAAGCTATTCAATGGCGACTTCGATTTTATGTTTCAACACTTCAAGTGTCTCTAAAGGCTTTGCGTAATATTTTCCTTAATGGCTCGCCCCCAAAAATAATTCAAATCGCTCTAAGCACAGCTTTGGGGCGGAAAATTGACATTACAATTTCGGCTTATTACTCGATTTTAAAAACAGTTCATAAAATATCGAGGGTTGCGTTGGCTGCGTGATATTTGGCGCCGTCTTGATGAAAACAAAAGTCGTCCATGTCATTCTCTTGAATTTTAGGAAAGTAAAAATTTGTTGAGCATGGCGCGGTAACGCTAACCTTGGACGGTTACGGCGCTCCTTGCTTATTTTAGAAGAAAAATGGACCAACGATGCCGCCAGCGGAAAATCCACACCAAAAATTGACTCGTTGTGGATGCATTGGCTTCTAAATAGTCGCGTGAAGGTTCTGAACCTCATATACGGCAATTTTGCTTATTGACATAGCCACCGGAATGAAAACGAACATCATCTGAAAACACTGTTTTTCGGTTAAAACGTTTCGAATGGTGTTCCATTACACAGTTCAACATTTCCCCTATATCATTGTTTTTTCCATAGAATTTTGTACATATCTCGAGCAAATTTTTGAAATTCATACGGCAATTTTGCCTATAGACATAGCCGCCGAGATGAAAATGAACTACATCTGAAAACACGATTTTTCGGTTAAAACGTTTCGAATGGTGTTCCATTACACAGTACAACATTTCCCCTATATCATTGTTTTTTCCAAAGATTTTTGTACATATCTCGAGCAAATTTCTGAAGTTCATACCTTCACTGAATTGTGCATAACAGCGAAACGCGTAAATCGATTTTCATGATCTATGTCTCATTTTGTTCATAGGTTATGTGACTTTACGTGAAAGTAATAGGACTTGACACTTTTTACCGTTTTGTATATTTTATGAATTAAAAAAAAAAACTTTAATTTTTTAGGCAAAAAATATTTTTTTCTTCATACGTTGTATGAACAGATCAAATGAATTGTAATTTTTAATTTTTTTAAATTTTTTTCAGGCTAGTGGTTCTCGAGTTATGACAAACAAAAGAGTCTAAAACGTGACAAATTCCCATATAAGATACTTACTAACTTTAAATTATTTATTAAATTATTATTTGATGTACCTTGACCAAACGAATGATGCAGAAAATCTTCTTTTTGAGCCTACTTTCACAAACAATTATCAGAATTGGGTCCCGAAATCATGTGTTGTTATGAAAAAGTTTAACCTTTCCAATAATAGCAGAATTTTTAAAAAACTATCAGAATTTTTTTTTACGGTCAATTCAAATTAAAAATGTTGTATCGCCTACCCTATATCTTTTAATAAAATTCACCTTTGTATTTCTAGATTTTCTACGTTTAAATAAAATCTGTGATAGATTTTTGGCCAAAACTCAAAAAACTTCAAAAATACTTTATTTTCAAGACCCTAGATCTTAATTTGGAAAAAAAGTTTTGCAATGAATAGAACGCTTAATTATTATATGGAATATATTCTGATGTTGTGATAACCAATAACAAAAATGATAATACTAAACGGGGTTGGGTTACTATAAAAAAACTTATCTGTTGTCATCATTCATTATTGGTACTTAAGTTACATGTATTTCATAATTGGTTGGTTGCTATAACCCTCCGCTGTGGCAGCCAATGGTTTTACTAATTTCGGTGGGTATAATCGAATTATTATTATCGTAGCTATTGTCATATGATAATTTGAACCATGTATCCATCAATAGCACAGAATCTTGGTGGGTGCAACAGAACTGATTCCAACTGTTTGTTTCTCTGAGTGTACTTGATAGTTTCTCAAATCAATATTTCATGGTGTTGCGAAAGGAACGACAAATTTAATATTTCATCCACTCTTTGGTGCAGAGAATAAAAAAGGATATTTAAATCAACCAACCAATCTCTTAAATTAGTGATCTTTCTAGTCTTTTCGATGGATTCCACTTGGGCCTATCTAGTAGGATATACCAGAAGTCACTTTTGCTCGCCCCATTTTCTCTGTACACAAATAATTAAAGTCCGAAACTTCCTGAAAAAATACATCTTTTTTAAGCTGATGAGCAGGAACGCTTAAGTGTTTTTTGGCCAATCCAATACAAGTATGAAAGTATCAATCACAAATATCAGTAAACTTTCTAGTCTTTTCGATGGTTTCCACATCGCCCTATCTAGTAAGACATACCAGAAGTCACTTTTGCTCGACCTTCGCCTCATTTTCTCTGTATACAAATAATTAAAGACCGCAACATCCTGTTTACCAGCGATACATCAAATACATCTTTTTTATGCTGCTGAGCAGGAACGCTTAAGTGTTTTTTGGCCAATCCAATACAAGTACGAAATGTGTGTTCTCAAAATAGAAGCATTGGGTGGTGTTTGGATAAGATCGAATTTTAGGATTTTGTCATGTTTAATATTTCTCATATGAGGTTTTCCCGAAATCCAAATTACTCACCATTGGCACAGATTCAAATCCCTACTAGAATTTGCAACGCATTGGCTTAAATCCCCTAACTGACATCCTCAATTACAGTTTCCATCAGCAGGAATTAAATTTGGAGTGTATAATTTTTGACTTTCCTTTGTAACGAATTGGCTTAAATCCAATAACTTACATCCTCAATTACAGTTTCTATCTGCAGGAATTAAATTTGGCGTGTATAATTTTTGACTTTCCTTTGCAACATCTCTAAATGAAATTGAAAAATTGTCGCAGAAGGAATGCAATTTTGATTTTATAATAAAAACGCGTATTTTATGAGATAGCTGTGATCTTTTTTTTGGATTGTAAAGAAGAAGTGATCTGTTTAAGTATAGAACAAAATATCCGTCTAATGGCCCTCTTGGCTATGATGATAGGTCATTACTCTTTCTACGAAATTTTTAATGCTTTTTTTCACAGAGATGTGGTTGACGACGGATTTAAGCTCAGGAATTGTTTTGTTCTTTAAGCTTCTGTGAAATCTTCATGCTAAGAGAAGAGACCAGAAAAAATGTTATAGCTCAAATTCGAAAAATTTATATTTACAAAATTTTTTTAGTTTTATTAAAAAAATTTCAAAGTTGTTATTTTTGGTATTAAAATAATTTAAAAATTAACAAATAAAAATGTTTAGGTCGAATCTACCGATTTGAATTCGCTGTTAAAGCGGCCAGTTTTGCTGGTCTCTTGGGTCCATTAGTCCTACCCCAACCTTAGCTAATAGTTTTAAAAAAATCCATATGTGACAGCGCATAGAGAAAGGGACCTAAGGGTAAAAAAATCAACAACATCTGAGCATAGAATGAGACCGATCCGATGCCCCAAAGGTGTTCCCTCCCAGAGATATGCGCGTTTTATCAAAGTGAAGTCGACGATTCTAAGCGCCAATAGAAAGGGACCTAATCTTTAAAATGGCTCTCCTGAACAAAACTGGTTTTTAACCTCAGGTCCCTTTCTATTTTGCGCGTCACATATATGGAGGCTCGGTAAAATATGTTTAACTATACGGATAATTTTAAAATTATGATTTTTTAAGCAAATACTCAAAAAAGTGTACTTTTAAATCAAGGTTCCTTAAGTCCCTAATGGGAAACTTTCACCCATCATATATAACCATCAATGGAAAGGAAGAAAGAAACGAATCCGTAAACAAAAAAATTAAAAATACAGAAAACCCTGTTTGGTCCCTATTATATAGCTTTGCCAACACTGTATATCAGAGTGTGGCTCGTTACCAAGGACCTCAAAGACCCAAACATACATACGGTCCTGCAGATCGAAACAAGCAAAAAAATACAATAACTACACTGGGCAACAAGATTTGAAAAAAAGAGAAGGTTGGATAGTCAACTAAAGTTGATTTGGAATTGCTGATCACGAAGTAGTTTAGCAGATATCAATAGGTAATCCGCCGGGAAGAGTATGTTACTTTCGGCCTAACCAGTTTTAAAGACGATCTTAATTGTTTTAGAGCAAATGCCATGCCAGCATCATATGTTGAACATGTCACCGTCATATCTCCACACGCAGAGAAAAGAGATGGTTACACTATGGTTACCGCAACAATAATATGTTCTCTACAATAAAAGCATGTTCGTCGCAACAATAGTAATGGTTTTTGAATTTCATTTTGACAACAGTATGATTGCGACAATATTACTGTTGTTGAAATGTAACAATAGTATTATTGCCAAATTTAGAAATGAAAATATGGTTGTAGGAACCATATAAACATAGTTGGTGCAACAAAAGTATTGTTGTTTAAAATTTACGTTAACAATACGGCAATCATACAGTATGGTTGCGACTATGCCTGCACTTAAGTATATAGCCATTGATCATGGTTTAATCACATTCCTTCCTTGGTGTCTACGGATGGTGAAGAACATTCACCCCTGCTGGCAACTAAAAGTATTTTCGACTGTCGTTGAAGTATATGTTTTGTTTCTTGAACGAAATGTTCAAAAAAAGCATGGCCTCAAATCTGGCTATGAACTAATTGTAATGCAATTTAAAATTACTTGCTTGATAAAAAATCTATTTTTGAATAACAACACCCAATCCTAATAAATAATTTTGGCGATCATAGTATGGTTGATTGAATAATACTATAGTTGTACGGATAATAGCATGGTTGCGTGTGAGTCACACTATGGTTGTAAGGATCATACTATTTGTATAAGAAAACTACTATGGTTGTGAGGATCATAATGTGGTTGTGGCGATAATAGTATGGTTGAGTGTGAATCATACTATTGTTGTGAAGATCATAATATGGTTGAGTATAAATCATACTATTGTTGTGGAGATTATAATATGGTTGAGTGTGAATCATACTATGGTTGTGGGGATCACAGTATGGTTATGTGTGAATCATACTATTGTTGTGGGGATCATAATATTGTTGTGCCACAACCATATACCCAACAATAGTATGATCCTCTTCGAATATTGTTACGCCAACCATACTTTTTTTCTGCGTGCAATAGTTCGTCAGATATTGTCTTTTTATGTTAAGTGCTGCGTGGGGGGTGCCACGCCCCTGGTTCAATTTAACCATATACATAGTTTCTTATAATTCAATAGTCATTGATTTCATTCAGTTTAAATTTGAGAACGATCGGTCGATTGGTTTTTCCATTAAACGGGTTTTTAATGGGCGTGGCACCACCTACTTTCCTATGGACTGTATTTCAATCCATGCCAACATCATGTGTGGTAAATAAATATCAGCCTCATATCTTGAATAGTTTATGAGATATTGTGCTTTTATTAAATTTGTCATTCCGTTTGCAACACTACGAAATATTATTCGGATACCCCTTAAAATCTATAAAGGGTGTTTTTTTTATAGAGGTATAGAAGTTTAAGTTGGCAACACATTTTTAACTGGCTGCCATTTAGTTAGTTTTGGTATTTCAACAAGAATAGACTGACACCAGAAAAACGCTTCCAAATTGTGCAAAATTATTTTAAAAATTCATGTGTTTTTTTTGAAATAAGTATCGCACACTACGTCCATTTACAGTCGACATATTCGACCAGCATATTCGGTGTAATTAATTGGATTAACTATAGATCGTTTCGGAACCACATTTACGCTAAATGATAGTACGCATCCACGGAGACGCTGAAGAGCGTAGCACAGCTACGTGCTACAATTGATTTATTGACGAAAACGTTTGGTAAACCCATAGTTTCACGTTTTCGGACCCGTTATCGTGCGTATTAACGCCTCTATACTGTTTTCTGTGAAGTCACTAGTCTACGCCAATAAGCCGGAAACGATTGACCACTTGGAGGACAGCATTCGCCGCGTTATTGCCAATATACGCCTTAAACTGTTGGAAAAAGGTCATCGAAAATTGGATTTCCAGATTAGACTACGTCCGTGCCAACCGTTAAATTATAATGCCAGAAGATTATCTTTCGAATGATGTAAATTTCATGGCAATTTAAAGAAAAAAATCATCCTCGTTCTAAAGTTGTGTACAGAATTCTGACCGAATACTGAACGTTTGGTGCGAGGGAGGGATTTTTATTGTGTTCGTTGGAAAACACTACTGCCTGCAGTTCTCGTTAAATGCAAAACTGGTTACCCTTAAGTGTATAGCCACTAAACATAGTTACAGCACAATTATTGCTTGCGGTATTATTATAGCAAGGTGGCGCTCTCCGAAACTGCAGACACCCCTGCTAGTAACAAACAAAATTTCTTCTTTCTTGTTAACATTCAGAATTTACCATGACATAAGCCGAGAATTCGTTCAGAATTCGGTTCGAAATGTCGGTAAAAACATCAGAATTTAATAAAAATTCGACACGACAAATCGAAATTTCCTTTCGAATTTCCCAAGACTACAGTTCAGAATTCGGTCAGAAATCGGTTCGAAATGTCGGCAAAAACATCAGAACTCCCTCAGAGAAGTAGTTAAGAATTCGAGTCAACCCTCTCATATCTTTTTCGTTACGAACTCGCTAAGAATTCTGATCCGAAATCAGTAAATTTTGTCGATTGTCGTTCAAAATTCTCACCGAATTCTGAAGGTTTGGTTTGCTGGGAAATAAAAAAAAAATTTAAACGAACAGACTACCTTAGATAAATCGTTTAGGATTCGTTGCGAGTTCATTAAGAGAAGTCTGAACAAAAAATTAATAAAAATCCCACAGACAAGTCTAACAGAATTCGGGCCGAATTCGTTCAGAGATTTCAGAACATAATCAATAGAACATCCTCAGACAAAGCGAACAGAATTCGTAACGATTTCGGTAAGAATTTTCGATAGAGTTCAGATATTGTTTAGAATTGTCTGATATCAAACATTGTCGGCGAATTTGGTTTACTAGGTAGCTTCAAAAGTACGACCTATAGTTTGCTTGCCACAGACATGCGGACATGGCTAGATCATCTTAGAACTTTAGCACGATTCAGATCAGTGTTTGAGGTATTTGAATGACAAAGTAAATACTTAGTAGGGACATAAATACTGCTACACACGTTTTATGCTGTAAAATAAAAAGTACTGAATGTTTTTGGACCAAATATTTTTAAATATATTTATTGATGTATATTGTATCCAAAAAGAATCTACTTATTCGAAATGTCTGCCTTTTGCCTTTTCACACGCCTTAAGTCGCACTGGCCAATCGTCAATAGCTGCACGAACCTCGCCCAATGAAAAATTGGCCACAGCTCGAACTAAAGCAGTCTAAAGAGATCCAATGTTGGAGTATCTTTTGTGACAAACCTGTCCTCTTACACCGACCACAATTTGTTATCCAATGGGTTCAAATATGTACTGCCTGAGGGCCATTTTTCAGAGGAAATGAACACTGGCAAATTGTTTCGAAGCCAGAACTGGGACGTTTTAGCCTTATGGGCCGGCGCAGAATCCTGCTGGAAAGTCCATTGCTGGTTTTAGAACAGGGAATTGTTAAGAGGCTTTAATGCAGCTTCCAAAACGGTTTCTTGGTAAACTGTGGCCGATGTTTTGACTCCTTGTTCGCAGAAATGCAGGTCAGTGACCCCATCGTAAGAGACACCCCAACAAATCATGACTGAAGCTGGGTGATGACCCTTTTCCACCCTTGGGATCAGTTCAGATGCATCCTTAGATGACCGCGCATACACTCTATCATTTTGCTTGTTAACTTTTTCCTGATCGGTAAAAATTTTTTCATCGGTGAACAAAATTTTTCTGTGCAAGTTTTCAGCGTGCTTCACCAAAAGACATTTGCATTTTTCAATTCTTTTTTTTTTTAAAGCTGCAGTCAATCGTCACAATTCAAAAGCGCTATTACAGCGATACGGTTCTCATTATCTGACCACTCCATGATGAAAGTTGAAACAATTTTAAAATCCCGTTACAGACTAACCTTATTGAGGTTAGCTTTCAAAACCCATATGACTTTAACGGGGTATGCTCAGTTCTACTATTGAAATAGGTGTGTTCAATGTTGTAACAGTATTTATGTCCCTACCAAGTATACCCTTAATCCCATGGTGGAGGAGGGTCTGAAGACAAAAAAAAATCTGAAATGGACATTTTTTGTTTTATTTGTAAAAAAAAACTCTTTCTTTTTTGTTATTTAAATTATCTGAAACACCTTAACGATATTTTAATTTAGTTTTAATATCTTGAAGATTTTGTTTAAACGCACTTTATTTTTAGATTTCATTAAACAAACAAACAAACAACAATTATTTATCAATGTTTCTTTCGTATTGAATTTTATTATTTTTTATATACGAAATCCAAATCGAAATTTATATTTCCATTTTCGTTGCTTATTTATAGATGGTTTTCGTTTCGCACACTCTCTGCACTGCGGTTTAATTTTCGCTGTATAAATTTCTTATCAATATTTTGTTGTTGTTTTTTCTTAATAAAAAAATAGACCAGAAGAAATGCAAATATTTATTATTATTTGCTGTGTTGTTGGAGTTGATGGTAAAGGCTATGTTTATTTATTTTTCTTTTGCATTTTTATGTGTTCTTTTTTTTTTGTTTAAGGCACTCATATTTCGTTTCGTTCGGTGTGGCTTTTTTTATTTTAATTTTTTGCCAACTTTGCTGAAGTCGTATCGAAAATGAAATGAATTTTGTTTTCATAATTTCGATTATATTTTTTTTACAAAATATCGCTTTTTAATGCGTGCGTTACTCTATTAAATTTGTTTTTGTATTTTCGCCATAACCGAAAGACATTTTTTTTCAGTTGTTTAAATGTGTGTTGTTTTATTTTTTACTATTGTTGTTGCACATGTGTTTTTGGTTTTGCCAACAGCATATGTTGTTGTTGTAAAGAAATACGGAAAAATTGCCTGCAACAATTCTCTCGAGAACTTTTCACGGTTTCACTGACGGACACTCACTTTTTCCTATAGGCTTTCGTTGATTTGAAAACGAATTGCTTTTTTTTCACCCGAAACGTTGACTTTTGTTTTTGGTATTTTTGATTTGAATTTAAGCTTGTTCTTTCACAAAAAAAAAACAATACACCCGAGTTGATATATACACTATTTCATACACACATATCTAAATATATATTCTCTTATTTGTTTTTTTTTCGCTTTTAAAATTGATGCGTTGACTTCATTTAGAACGCGCCAAAGAACAAGTTTTGTTTTACTTCTAAGAAAAAACACACAGACCGTCCGTGTTACGCTGCGATCATTGAGAACGTTCGTTAGAAACTGAAATTGTTTAGAGTTGTTGGTCGGTCAACCAGGCGAGTGAGAAAAATAACTCATACTAACATGTGTGATTTGAGTGTAAAGTGCCATGTGTGTGTGTCGAGCGTTTTGGTGGGTTATGAATGAATGAAAAACGTGGGGAAACCAGTCGTACGCCCCAGAAAACGAACAAAATATTAAATACGTTTCTAGTCAACACCAGATGTCGCTAAGGATAGATTATCAATGTTTACTGTAGACCGTTTAGATGATATAATCCTAATTGTATGGTTTGTCTCTCTCTAACAATGGCTGTTGTCGGTGTTACAGTTGTGCCACTAAAGAGGAAATTTTGCCTCTATTTTACTGCCTTGCTACAGAACGCGCTCGATTCTCGCAACACCCGATAATCTTAAATCCACGATTTGCGCAACTGGCTATTTTTTTACATTACCTTCTTTATAAGTGCAAATATTTTTAAAAAAAGGTCTCGATAAGTGCAACAATCTTACGAATACTCGTATGTTGAAATATGTTTTCGTTTCATTGTCATAAGCGAACAATCCTTAAATATGTGACGATTGTCAATAAAGTAACACTGTTTTATATATGACTCTATAACGCGTGATCCATTTCGAGATCCCTACTTTTTTAAAAGAAAAAAACACAGAAAATTCAAATTGAATGGGGAATGTTTATCATCATTTGAATGAACATTGTTTGGCATTTATTTTTTGACGATTATGTCTATCAAATGTTGGCCGCGGCTACGTCTTAGATGGTCCATCCGTTGAGTCCAATTTTCGATAACTCGTACGAGCATTTCGACTGGTAACTGGCGAATGACACGCGTGATGTTTTGCTCCAAGGCCTGAATCGAAGCGGGTTTGTCCGCATAAACTTTAGACTTTACCTATCCCCACAGGAAAATGTCTAACGGTGTGATATCACACGATCTTGGTGGCCAATCGACTGGCCCAAAACGTGAAATTATCTGCTCCCCGAAGTGTTCCCTCAATAATTTCTTGATTGATGCGATGTGTGGCAAGTGGCTCCGTTTTGTTGAAACCAAATGTCGCCGAGATCATGAGCAATTTTCAATTTTAGGTATCAAATAGTCGGCCATCATGGCACGAAAACGGTCGCCATTGACGGTGACGTTCTCACCGGCATCACGTTTAAAGAAATATGGATGAAATGGCAGCTCTTGAACCTCTTCGGGTTGCTGTTCGTCCCAAATGCGGCAATTTTGCTTGTTTACATATCCATTCAGCCAGAAATGTGCTTCATTGCTGAACAAAATTTGGATCGAAATCTTCAGATCTTCTTGGAACTTTTCAAGAGCCCATAAACGCAGAGAAAAAATATGGTTAGTATATGGTAACGGCAATAATAATATGTTCTCCTATATATAAGTATGGTCGTCGTAATCATAGTATTGTTTTCTGAATTTAATTTTGACAATAGTATTTTTGCAGCAATATTAATATTGTTGAAATGTAACAATAGTATCATTGCCAAATTTAGAAATGAAAACATGGTTGTAGCTGCCATATAAACATGATTGGCGCTACAAAAGTATTGTTGTTTAAAATTAACGTTTAGAGTAATATGATTACGGCAATCATACCGTATAGTTGCGACTATGAACATAACAAAACAGGTTTTATAGAGCATACATGTATGCGCACACACGGTACACAACAGTCGGAAGGTAGTTCGAGTGATTTTTATTGTTTTTACTTCGTTCGGTGAAATACTCTACTAACGACTGGTTCTCGCTTATTTAAAATCTGACTGCACTTAAGAAAATAGCCATTGATCATGGTTTAATCATATTCGTTACTTGGGGTCTACGGATGGTGAAGTACTTAGTAGGGACATAAATACTGTTACAACATTGAACACACCCATTTCAATAGTAGAACTGAACATAACCCGTTAATGTCATATGGGTTTTAAAAGCTAACCTCAATAGCGTTAGTCTGTAACGGGATTTTAAAACTGTTTCAACTTTCATCATTGAGTGGACAGATAATGAGAACCGTATCGCTGTAATAGCGCTTTTTAAGTGTGAAATGGAAAAAAGCGATATTTTAAAAACGCTCCGCCCACTAGGGATTAGCCGCATGTTCGTCTACCGATGCATAAAACTGTTTGAGAAGACTGGAGATGTAAAAGACCGCCACCGGTCAAGCCGCCCACGCTCTGTTCGAACACCCCATGTCATCAAAGCCTTTAAATCGAGAATTCACAGAAATCCGCTCCGAAAACAGAAAATCATTTTCCGTGAGATGAATATCACGCAAAAGTCCATGAGTCAAACACTTGGGACTTGGGGCTTTCAAACGACGTATCGGAAATTTATTGACTGCAGCTTTAAAAAAAAATTAGGATTGAAATATGCAAACGTCTTTTGGTGAAGCACGCTGATAAATGTTTACCATTCAGGAAAAATTTAACACGCAAAATCATAGAGTGCGTGGTCATTTAAGGAAGCATCTGAACTGATCCCAAGGGTGGAAAAGGGTCATCACACAGCTTCAGTCATGGTTTGGTGTGGTGTCTCTTATGATGGGGTCACTGACCTGCATTTCTGCGATCAAGGAGTCAAAACATCGACCAAAGTTGACCAACAAACAGTTTTGGAAGCTGTTGTGAAGCCTCTTAATAATCCCCTGTTCCAAAACCAGCCATGGACTTTCCAGGAGGATTCTGCGCCGGCCCAGAGGGCTAAAACGTCCCAGGCCTGGCTTCGAAACAATTTGTTCATTTCCTCTGAAGAATGGCCCTCAGGCAGTCCAGATTTGAACCCATTAGATTACAAATATTGGACGGTTTTAGAGGACAAGGTTTGTCACAAAAGATACCCCAACATTGGATCTCTTAAGACTGCTTTGGTTCGAGCTGTGACCAATTTTCCAATGGACGAGGTTCGTGCAGCTATTGACGATTGGCCAGTGCGGCTTAAGGCGTGTGTAAAGGCAAGAGGCGGACATATCGAATATGTAGATTCTTTTTGAATACAATATACGTCAATAAATATATTAAAAAATATTTGGTCCAAAAACATTCAAAACTTTTGATTTTACAGCATAAAACGTGTGTAACAGTATTTATGTCTCTACTTAGTAGCATTTACCTCTGCTGGAAACTAAAAGTATTTTCGACTGCAGTTGGAATATATATTTTTGTTTCTTGAATGAAATATTCAATAAAAACATGGCCTCAAATTTGGTTATGAACTAATTGTAATGCAATTTTAAATGACATGCCTGATAAAAATCTCTATTTTTGAATAACAACATTACCCAATCCTAATAAATAATTTTGGGGATCATAGTATGGTTGAGTGAATCATGCTCATAGTGTATGAGATCATAATATGTTTTGGGGATCATAGTATGGTTGAGTGAGACTCATAATATGGTTGTGGGGATCATAGTATGGGTGTGTGTGAATAATTCTATTGTTGTGAGGATCATAGTATTATTGTGCCACAACCATATACCCAATAATAGTATGATCCTCTTCGAATATTGTCACCCCAACCATACTTTTTTTCTGCGTGTAGAGCGAAGCGATGTTGCTTGGGAACGTCGGGCGGCTTCAGTTCTTGCACAAGTTGTATTTTGTGCGCTTTCAAATTAAGATCTCGACGTAAAGTGCGACAAATCGTTCCATACGTCAGTCCGAGTTGCTGCGAACGGCGCCTAATCGACTCACCACGGTCTTGGTGTACACTATCAGCTACGGCCGCTACATTCTCTTCACTGCGTGCTGGACGTGGCCTATTCGGTCGGATATTTTCCAATAATGAATGCTGGGTCTCAAGATGGGTGTTGGTGTTGCGAATGGTACGCTCAGTAGGCCAATTATGTTGACCATAAGTTGAACGAAGTGCACGGAACACATTCCTCACAGAACGTGAATTTTCGTAATAAAGTTGAGCGAATTGTAAACGTTGTTCAGTCGTAAGTCTTTCCATGATGAGACAATACTAAACAAAATAAGTAAAAAATGTTAAGTTTGGCTGTGCCGAACTTTGGATACCCTCCACCAGATTCCCAAATAAAACCAAATTTGGTGCGGAAGTGTGTTCTATATAGAAATCTTTATGTGCAAAATTTCATTTCGATGGGTCAAGCTTGTGGTGAGTTATCGTCATATTATTTCTCAAAGCACATGAGACCGTTTGTGTGGGAGGTACCAGTAGGACTTTTCCAATCTCAACAATCCAATCTTCCAATCTTTGGCGAAGAGGTGTGTTCTATATAAAAATCTTTATGTAAAAAATTTCATCTCGATAGGTCAAGTTTGTAGTGAGTTATTGTCATATTATTTTTCAAGGCCCATAAGACCGTTTTTGTGGGAGGAGTAGCGCCTTTCCGATCTTAGCCAAATTGTCATATTATTTTTCAAGGCCCATAAGACCGTTAGTGTGGGAGGTACCAGTAGGACTTTTCCGATCTCAACTGAATTCAGCATAGAAGTGTGTTGTATATTGAAATCTTGATGTGTAAAATTTCATTTCGATAGGTTTGTAGTGAGTTATAGTCATATTATTTCTCAAGGCTCATAAGGCCGTTTGTATGGGAGGTACAAGAAATGGTGGCCCAATCTAGACCATTTTTACATAGATGATTGCGCCTATATAGAGATTATTATTTGCAAAATTTCGGTGATTTTGCTCAAGAAACTGGGGTAGTGTCGGTTAAGAGTCTGCCAACACCAACTTCCCGTAGAGCTATATAGCCCATTTTCAATACCAACCATGCTAGGTTAACTACACATGTTTGTACCAAATTTCAGCTACCTAGCTGTTTTCA
This sequence comes from Hydrotaea diabolus, assembly GCA_963513945.1. Lineage (NCBI taxonomy): Eukaryota > Metazoa > Arthropoda > Insecta > Diptera > Muscidae > Hydrotaea > Hydrotaea diabolus. The sequence goes on along the minus strand of OY740716.1, from coordinate 27,708,217 downwards.
TGCAGGCTCTATCTTGTTTTCAACAGTCGGGCAGACGGACAGCCGGACAACATGGCTAGATCGTTTAAGAATATATATACTTTGTTAGGTCTCCGATGATTATTTCATGGTGTTACAGACAGAATCACAAAACTAATATACGCTCCATTGTATGGTGGAGGGTATAAAAATATAACAGCATGAAATGACTCTGTCTAAAAAAGGCTATTGAAAAAAGTGTCTCTACTTGGATCAGCCATTATTTTTCATAAAATTAATATTTTTTAATTCTTAGGAGTTGTTTTTGTTATGAAATGAATGAATGTATTTTTGTAACGGGTGGTCCAAATTATTTTTTCTTTTTGCAGATTATAACTGAACTCTTGACAATTTAAGAGGAATACGTACAGTCCACAACAACGCATTAAAATTATCGATTTTTATTATTCTTCTCAACGATCAATTGTTCTGACGCAGCGAAGTTATCGCCGTTTTTTAACGTAAGATCAGTGCCCACATCTTCCATGATTACAAGTTTAGTTCGCCATTTTGAGGAACAGGGTTCAGTTGCCGACCGTCCAGGAAGAGGTGCTCATCGAAATATTCGTACTGAAGAGAACGTGGAAGCTGTACAGCAGCTTGGCAGCTAAAAAGAGCCAATGCCTGTATCGAGCAAAATGGTGGTCATTAGTCTGATGTCATATTTCACACATAGTCACGTTAAATTTCCATAAAATGTATTTAACATATAAAATTAAATCATTTAAAAAAATCCGTTATTACAAGAGTTATACGTGTTTAACATCACCAGGTCTCATTTGGGCCACCCTGTATATGTACATATTCTTTTTTTAACGTTATTCAAAACAGTTTTGTGTATTAAAAAATAATTTTATTGTACCTAAATGTTATTTTCCAAATAAATTTTTATGCAGTTTTTTTTGTTTTTTTTTTTTAAATGCTATTTGGACTAAAAAAATATTCTTTATTTATTATGTTTTTAAAATTAAGACTCGGCAAGTGCAGCAGGCCTGATTTGCTATCGGTTGCTTAAATCGAGCGCATACTGTCCTTTAATGCCCATTTTTTATTGTGATACTATTTTATGCCCATTTTTCAATTTTTGTGCGATTAGTGTAAAATACAGTCGATGTTTCTCAAAATTTCTCAAACTCGAACTGCAAAAAAACGTAAGCGCAAAAAAGGCAATTTTACAGGAGATGTTTTTTTTTGGTTTTTTTTTGTTTTATTGGCTATATCTTTGCAAATATTAATATTTATTTTTTAATATTTAAGCTTAAGAGCGTTGTACTCGTACAACTTTCTATAGAATTTCATTAAAAAACGAGTGACACTCACGCCTTTTTCGCAGTAAGGGCTCGATATCTATTGAACTTTTAGAAATATAACAATGATATTTGGAAACGTTGATGTGGTTGTGAATCGAAACTGGTGGAAAAAAAAGGCGGTGTCACGTCCTCTTCAGAAATCGTATTATCGGCCAAATTAATGAACCGACTGTCATTAAATTTTAACAAAATTAAATCAATGATTAGCAAATTGTTATAGACTATGTTATGCTAGAATTGGACAAATGGGCATGGCACCTTCTATTAAACATTAAATTTTGAAAGGCTTTTTCTTCTGAAGGCATACCGATATGAAGATAGTTCTTGGTATATATGATGTTGGTATGGAAAGAAACACATCTTAAAAGAATAGAGGCCGTAGCTTAGGCCTTTTTGATACAATTATCATATTGCACCGTCATCCATGATGAAGGGTATACAAGCTTGGCCGAACTTAATTTTACCACTTGTTGTTGCTTGATGTTGTAAGAAACACATTGGCGGTTCGGGAACTTCTTAGCCTAGCACAAAAAGCGCGGTATAAACAGAAAAAAGTTAAGTGTTTTGGAAACTTCCATCTCTGCTATGAACACATGTTAAATTTTGTTTCGATCTGGCAACTCACAAAAGACGCATCCGCGATTTTTTTACAATGGAAAAATTAGAAATGCGTGGAGTCATTAAATATTTACATAAAAAAGGTTTATCGGGACAAGAAATTCATAGTGATATGGTGAATGTGTTAGGTGAAAGTGCTCCTTCATATGCAACAGTAAAAAATTGGGTTGCTGAATTTAAACGTGGTCGTACAAGCATTGAAGATGATCCACGTAGTGGACGTCCAAAAACAGCAACAACAACAGAAATTGTAGCCAAAGTGCATGATATGGTATTAAATGATCGACGAATAAAAGTGCGTGAAATAGCTTATATCATGGGCATCTCAAATGATCGAGTCCGTTTAATTTTGCATGAAGAACTACAGATGAAAAAGCTTTCTGCAAGATGGGTGCCGGACATGTTAACAGTCGACCAAAAACGCATAAGAATGAACATTTCTCAAGCTTGTTTGGATCGTTTTCAGCGAAATAAAATGGATTTTAAGCGTCGTTTCATAACTGTTGATGAGGCATGGATCCACCACTATACTCCAGAGACAAAAGAACAATCCAAACAATTGACTGAAGCTGGAGGAAGTGCCCCAAAGAAGGCAAAAACAATTCAATCGGCTGGTAAGGATATGGCAACGGTTTTTTGGGACTTCAAAGGTATTTATTTGATTGACTATTTGCAAAAGGGTAAAACAATAAATTCAGAGTACTATTGCAACCTTTTAGGTGAATTAAATTTACAAATTCGAGAAAAACGTCCTGGCTTACAACACAAAAAAATAATTTTTCATCAAGACAACGCACCAGCGCACAAGAGTTTTTTAACAATGGCTAAAATCAACGAATTAAAGTACGAGTTGCTTGACCACCCACCTTATTCTCCTGATTTAGCTCCCAGTGACTTTTACCTGTTCCCAATTCCTTGCTGGCAAGCGTTTTACCTCAAATGAAGTTGCAATTACAGTTGTAAACCACTATTTTGAAGACCTTGAGGAAAACTATTTTAATCAAGGGATAGAATTGCTAGATAAGCGTTGGACTAAGTGTATTGAAGTTTCAGGAGATTATGTTGAAAAATAAAAATATTTTTGAAAAACTAACTATTCTCTTTCATTGACAGGCTAATAACTTTCCGAACCGCCCTCTAGAGTACAGTTTGGTCCCAGTACGTATGTTAAAAACAAATTAAAAGATATGTTAATAAAACATAAAAAAACTTTACATATTTTAAAATAATCCGAAGTTGAAGCCGAACTCCTAAAAGACCAGTATGGCCATTTATTATTGAAGATTATTATACCCTCCACCATAAAATGCAGGGTATATTAGTTTTGTCATTCTGTCAGTAACACCTTGAAATAATCATCGGAGACCCAACTGAGTATATATATGATCCCCGTAATTCTAATACGATCTAGCCATGTTGTCCGGCTGTCCGTCTGTTGAAAACAAGATAGAGCCTGCATGAAAACAGCTAGGGAGCTGAAATTTGGCACACACATGTGTAGTTAACCTAGCATGGTGTGTATTGAAAACGGGAAGTTGGTGTTGGAGACCCTCAACCGACACTACCTCATAAAAATTAGTTTTTTATTTGGAAATATCCGTTCAGTTTCTTCAGCAAAATCACTGAAATTTTGCAAATAATAATCTCTATATAGGCGCAATCATCTATGTAAAAATGGTTTAGATTGGGCTACCATTTCTTGTACCTCCCATACAAACGGCCTTATGGGCCTTGAGAAATAATATGACTATAACTCACCACAAACTTGACCTATCGAAATGAAATTTTACACATCACGATTTATATATACAACACACTTCTACGCTGAATTCGGTTGAGATCGGAAAAGTCCTACTGGTACCTCCCACACTAACGGTCTCATGGGCCTTGAAAAGTAATATGACAATAACTCACTACAAACCTGGCCTATCGAGATGAAATTTACTACATAAAGATTTTTATATAGAACACACATCTGCGCCAAATTCTGTTGAAATCGGAAAAGTCCTACTGGTACCTCCAACACAAACGGTCTCATGGGCTTTGAGAAATAATATGACGATAACTCACTACAAGCTTGACCTATCGAAATGAAATTTTGCCCATAAAGATTTCTATATTAAACACACTACCGCACCAAATTTGGTTTTATTTGGGAATCTGGTGGAGGGTATCCAAAGTTCGGCACAGCCAAACTTAACATTTTTTACTTGTTTTTATTTAAAATGTCGAAAAAGAATTATTTTTTATCGCGATTGACCTTCAGGTTCACATATACGCATAAAGTACAATTTTCTTTACGGCATTTTGGAAGGTGGCTAAAATTTTGCAAAACTTTCCCATGTTCATAGAACTAATGTTGATTAACAGCACCTTTGTCTGCATACGATTTGTTCACAAACTTCAAATTTCCGGATAAAAAGTTTTTATATTTTGAAAACAATTTTAAAAATCCGATTTTCTTTGTTTGACCTCATGCAATACCCACCATGGCATTAAAGCGAACAGCAAGAAGCATACACTAAAACCAGCCAAGAGAACCTGGCGATGTGGGGTAATAATAGCTCTTACTTTGCCCCCAGCGACATCCGTTTCCGTCTTCTTAGAACTTAAATGTTACTGCGAGTGTTTGTGTCTTGCAACCGCAGCTTTAAACAAGTTTTATCTTCCACATTATTTGCAGTCGCCCATGCTTTAGGATAGTTGGTGGCAGGCAACGAGTGTGGTGGACTGTTGCTCCTTTAAGGGTATGACGTTGATAATGTCTTTACTGAGTACCTGTACGCGTATCGTTTTATTATGAGTTTGATGTTAATTTTTAATTTATTTCTCGATAATGTAATATATACAGGCTTGCTCTGGAGAGTAAAAGAGATATGATTATTGTATCTAATTTTGTACTAATGGAGTCCTGACAAACTATTAGTGGGCACAACTGCCGGTTACGGCACCTAACTGATTATGCAGTTAATTGCAGCCATTATAAGTGGTGCCAATAGAGTTTATTGTAACGGGTGATCAATCTAGCGGTTTTTATTTCAATAGGGTTTTTTTTCACAGATTACGCTGGAGTTGTGTTAAAGTTGATTTTTTTTCTTTTCGGTATTGTTTGCCATTTCATTGTGGAAGCAACACCGCGAAAACCACGGCTAAGTGCGGTTTATGGGATGCTGGAATCATCGGTCCATAATTTTTTTAAATTTGTAACGGGTCATTAATCTAGAGGAATTTATTTTTTAATAAGGGTTTTTTCGCAGATTACGCGAGAGTTGTGTTTAACATTTTTTTCAATACTGTTTGCCAATTCATCATCAGTTTAACACCGCGAAAACAACGTTTTAGTGCGGTTTATGGACTGGTTCGGTAACCGTAAATGATGCTCGCTATCGCGCCCTGATATCGGACTATTTGCAACCTGAAATTGAAGCCCTTAATCCTAATGCTATTGGGTTTCAACAAGACGGTAATTTCTCGTTTTTGACCGGTGAGTTGGCCGCCTAGATCGTGTGATAAAACACCTTTTGACATTTTTCTTTGGGGTTACATAAAGTCCAAAGTCTTTGCTGACAAACTAGCTACGATTCAGGTTTTGGAAGCCAACATTACGCGTGTCATTGAAGCCATACAGGTCGAAATTCTCGAACGAGTCATCCATAATTAGACCCTCAGAATGGAAACCCTTAGGCGTAGGTATGGCCAATATTTGAAAGAAATTATATTCAAAAACTAAATGGCCTAAAATGTCCTTTTGAATAAACAATAAAGATTCCACACTTTATTTAAACTTTTATATTTTGAAAAAAATACCTCTAGATTGATCACCCATTATTACCCGTTTTGGCTTATCCCTTGAAAATAGTTATTCTAGGCGCTTTAAAGTTTTGTATTATACCTTCTGTACGATTGAGTCAATTGTCGTGAGTAGGAGTAGCAAGAAATGTTTTTGGAAGATTAATATTCTCGATGGCGGAAAGGTAGATATGAGCGATGATGGGCGAGCTATAAGCAACCCTGGTGAAAATAGGCCATATAGGCCACACAAAGCCGTAATTGCTCTACGGCTTTAAAAGTCAATTTTGTCCTGCTCCATTATTGGATGAGGGCAAGGGACCTTCTTTATATAAGTACTAGCTTGGTGTAGGGTATCACAAAGACTGTCCGACGGAGACATTTATTTGCGGATTTGGTCTTTTTGACAGCTGTCTTTTGATTCTCCTTAATTTGGTTTGCCCTTTCATTATGAATAGACTTACTCCGGAACAACGGTTGCAAATCGTGGTGAATAGGCCCAAAACGAGATGGCCATCGATCCTTATTTTTACAAGAACATCGTATTGCACCATGACAATGCGAGCTCTCACACATAGGCTCAAACAAGCGCCTTTTTGACCGGCCAAAACGTCGAATAGATGGGTCATCCGCCGTACAGCCCTGACTTGCAACCCAATGACTTCTTTTTGTTTCCTCACATTAAGAAAAAATGCGTGGTAAACGATTTTCGTCGCCAGAAGATGCTGTTGAAGCGTTCAAAAACCATAATTTGGAGGAGTCTCAATCGGAGTGGAAAAAGTGCTTAGACAATTGGCTTGAGCGCATGCAAAAGTGTATAAATCATGCTGGAGAATACTTTGAAAAACAATAAAACCATTTTTGATCATAGATATTCGCATTTTCATTACTAGGCCTGAACTATATATAGCAGCCCTAAGATTAAAAATAATATGATTACGGCAATTATACTGGCTAAATCGTAATATAATTTGAATAGGATTTTTGGAAATAAAATTTTGTTACGGATCTAATGCAATAGCAGTACAAACTGCTTTGGTTTTTTTTAACTGAAATATTTTTAATAGCTGATTTTTTCTACTGCAAAATAAATCACTTCTATTATTTTCTATTTTATGTATTTTTTAATAATTTTCATAATTTAAATCTATTGTTGACAACTTAAACCAATTCTAATAAATAATTTTGAGGATCATAGTATAATTGTATGTGATCATACTATGGTTGTGGAGATCTTAGTATGGTTAAGTGTGAATCATACTATGGTTTTGACGATCGTAGTATTATTGTTAGGAATCATACTATTATTGTTAGGATATATTATGATCGTGAGGATCACATTATGGCCGTATTTGAATCATACTATTGTTGTGAGGATCATAATATTGTTGTAACAAAACTATATACCCAACAATAGTATGATGCTCTTCGAATATTGTTATCCCAACCATACTTTTTTTCTACGTGCAAGATGAAACCTAGAAATTGGACTGAATTGAAGCAGTTCATTGAAACAAAATTTGAAGCGATCACAACTTCAACCTATTAGGGCGCAATAAATAATTTCCTGATTAGGTGTCGCATATGCAGGAATGAGCATAGAGGTCATATCCGGTCTATCATCTTTAAACATAATTATTCATATAAAATTAAATTAAATTTTCGACACATTAAATAAAAATGAAATACAGTGGTTCAAAAACAAAGTTACGAGGGCGACCGCAAAAGTAACTGGCCTAACATAAAAAGAACCGTTTTTTGGAATTATTATTATTTAATTTTCAACATAATCTCCTTCCAACTCAATACACTTCATCAAACGTTTTTCAAGTTTTTGAACCCAGGATTTCACGGTGGAGTATGATCGTGCATTATCACCATGAACAGAATCCAATTCATCTTTGAGTAATTGTGGCGTATAACCTTTCATATAAAAGTGTTTAATTACCGCACGAAACTCTTTATTTTCCATTTTTCAAAGATTATAAAACTTGTTTACGAGTTTTTTTAATCACCTGTAACAAAGAAAATAATCATTAAATATTTCGGAAATTTTGACAGATGGCTTATAAAAGATTGCTTTTAAAAAACAAAAAAAAAGTTGCTAGTAAAACAGAAAATGTGCCAGGCCAGTTAGTCGTCGCTCTCGTATTTGAATTTCTTATTGTAGCACAATTGGAGCGCCACGCTGTATCAAGAGGAAAGGTAACTGATGCCTACCTTCAGTAGAAGGAATATTTTACCATGTTTTTTGGGCAGATTATCTGATTGAGATATGCTAAGTGATATTTATTAATTTAAATGGAAAATGGATTCCATGCATGATTTTGTTTTGTAAATTGTATTAACATAGGTTAAGCAGATATGATGTATACAAAAAAGAAAATTTAAATTAAACTATGACAGCATGAGATATCAATTTGATTATTGTATTATTCTGAAGCTGCAATCATGCCATTTAGTAGGGAAAAGTTTAAAAGTGTCTGACATTGCAGTGTCGGCATAGAAAAGCCATTTCATATATGTGAAGAGCAAAATAGAAAGGGACCTCAGGGTAAAAACCAGTTTTGTTCAGGAGAGCCATTTTAAAGATTTAAATACGTGTATCTTTGGTGTACCATCACTTTCATAAAACGCGCATATCTCTGGGAGGGAACACTTTTGGGGCATGGGATCGGTCTCATTCGATGCTCAGATGTTGTCCACATCAAAAAAAAATTGAAAATTGATTTTTTTACCCTTAGGTCACTTTCTCTATGCGCTGTCACATATTGATTTGTATGTTTTGGACAGTTATTTGAATGGTTTTTAGACTATTGGTATAGTTGAAAAATACACTGCGTGAGAAAAAAAAGCGTTAGTCTGCCCGAGCCTTAACCCAGGAATAACGAGTAAAAAAGTTAAAGTCGGACGTGGCTGACTATGAGATACCCTACACCACTCAGCTATTAAGAGGATTTAGCACCTCTATGTAAAGCTTATGCAAGGTAGGACTCAATATGTTAGAGTTAATTGTTTGTTAAATTTGTGGCTTTTAAACCTGCAGGACCTCAAACCGGGAGGGACCTTTGTGTGAACGCTATCCGAAAACATGAACTGACGATATTCTTTGAAGTCTTTTTGGTTTGTTGTGATTATTTTTTGTTATTATTTTGAAAAGAGGAATTACTCCACAAACTAATAAGATCAGGTTTGTTATGAATTAGTATATAGGGAAGGACAAATAAGTCAGCAAAGTTAAATCAAACACATCACCGTATGGTAGACGCGCGTTTTGCCGTTGGAAGTCCAATGTGGCAGGACATGGGTGTGGGTCGCCCTCAAGGCTCCATGAAAAAGTTGATAGGAATCGGATGTAAAATATGCCTTCTAAAGTTGGAGATCAAAAATCTGGAAGGACCTTTACGTAGTCCAGTTTCACCATAGTTATTTAACGGTCGCTCACTACAAACCATGCTAAATTTGAGTGTGATAGACCTCAAGTCGAGAGGGACCTTTGTGTGGGACCCAAGAATGTACCTTTATGGTCCAATTTCACCAGAGATATATGTAATGCTCTGTGTGAAATTTGGTCAGAAACGGGTATAACTTTTAGAGCTGGAGTTACAATAAAATATAGACCTACGTGCCCCAGCTTCACACACGCAGAGAAAAGATATGGTTACTATATGGTCACGGCAACAATAGTATGTTCTCTGCAATAATAGTATGATCGTCGCAACCATAGTATTGTTTTTTGAATTTCAATTTGACAATAGTATGATTGCGGCAATATTTATATTGTTAAAATGTAACAATAGTATTTTTGCCAAATGAAAAAAAATGAAATGAAAAATTGTATTTTTTTTTTTAATTTGACAATGATCTTTTTACGAATTTTACGCAGTAATAGTAAAAATAATTAATAAATAAATACATTTTTTTTACTGTTTGATAAATCACTCCTATTATTACATAACTTACTTAATAAAATTCTCTATTGTTAAATAACAACTTAACCCAATCTTTACAAAAAATTTTGTTAAATAACAACTTAACCCAATCTTTACAAAATCTTTCATAGTATGATTGTGTGTGAGTATGATTGTGTGTAAGTCATACTATGGTTGTGAGGATCATACTATGGTTGTACGTTAAACATACTATGCTTATGAGGATCATAATATGGTTGTGGGGATCTAGGATGGTTGAATGTGAATAATAATATGGTTTTGGGAAATAATTATATTGTTGTGAGGACCATAATATTGTTATGGGGATCATAGTATGGTTGTGTGTGAACCATACTATTGTTGTGATGATCATAATATTGTTGTACCACAACCATATAAAAAACAATAGTATGATGCTCTTCGAATATTGTTACCCCAACCATACTTCTTTTCTGCGCGCATAGGTCCATTTATTCATATTCGTTCACAACGTACCATCTAAAATTTGGGCATGATCGGGTGTAAATTGTGCCTGCCAGAGCCGCAGGACCTGAGTTGGGTGTTGGTCACTCAAAATACTCTTTTCGAAATTTAATCGAAATTGGATGTAAAATGTGGTTTTAAGAGCTGTGGGTGCTGAAAACAAAAAAAAACCCATGATATGAAAATACGGACCGATGTGAACCAATTTCAATAGGGTTCGTACTTGACCCAAACATGAAAAAATTTGCCAAGTCTCTTCGAAATCGGTTTATAATTGCGAACTGTACTTGAATTACAACGAAAGATGGACAGACGAATGGAATTGCGGATCGCTCGATGGAATCAGATAGTAATTCTGAGTCGGTCGGTATGCTTAACATTTGGTCTATCTCTATTCCTTTAAGGTGTGGTAAACATCAGCTCTAAGGGATAATACCACAGTGTGGAGTGGGGTATAAAAAGTCTAAAGAAAGGATCACTGAAAGATGTGGAAAAGATCCAAAAGTTCTGATCCATAAGTACTTTACATACTTCCAAATTAAGTCAAAACCATTGTTTTTAAGCAGGCTGGTTAAATGATGAATAGTCTTTTTTTTAACAACTTTCTCATCGCTTTTAAGAAGTGCTTTGGATACTGTATTTCATAACGATTCCATAATTCACGCAATACGTAACCTAGAGCCAATCCGAAGTGCTTCTAAATTAGGTCAAAGCCAATAATTTTAAACAGGCTTGTTATAAGATAAATAATCTTTTAACAACTTTCTCAATTCTTTTATTCAAAAAATAAGAAAATAATCGGAGCTAGCAGTGGACGATCCACGTACCTCAAATTTTGATGCCTCTGCAGTCTATGTTGTTATCAGCTATGACTTAGGTCCAGCTAAATCGCAAAAAGAATTTTGAAATGACAGCATCATAAAATACGTAAATTAGAGGCACTACACGAACAGTTGCCAGCAAAAAGTGTCTAGTAAAAAAGAAGAAGAAATCTGAAAGTTGTGATCCGGAAGTGCTTCTAAATTGGATCGAAACCAACGGGTGTTAAGCAGGCTTAATTGAAGATGAATAATCTTTTTTTAACAACTTTATAATTGCTCCTTAAAATGTGCTTTGGGTGATATTATCAAAACTGATTCCATATTTAAAAAAAAAACATTCAGTGCTAGCCGGAGATGAACCGCTTACCTTAAGTTTCGACGCCTTTGCTGTCTATGCTATCATCAGCTGTAAGTTATGTCCAGCTACATTGCAAAAAGAAGTTTGATATGGCAACATCGCGCAATATGCCTCTTAGTACTTAGAACCCAGCAAAAATGACCATCCAAAGAGGTGGGCATGATCTCAATGCCGTGATGCGGAAGTAATTCCATTTAAGATAAAAACCAATGGTTTTACACAGACCTGTCATAGAATGAATGGTCTTTTTTAAAAATTTTCTTTGCTTGGAAGCTATTTATTTTAATAAAGTTATTACTTCAACAAAAAAAAAAGCGCTAGCATACCCCATTGCGACTTCGTGTATAGCGTAAAAGTTGCGTATTTCGTAGCGTTGTCATATCGAAATTATTTCTGCGATTAAGCTGGACTTATGGTATAGCAGATATGAACAAAGACAACAAAAGCGTCAGTATACAAAACTAGAGGCACGTGGTTTACCTACCAATACACAATACACGAAGTCGCATGCATATTGAGTGCTACTTCCTGTTACAAGGAACATATTTTTAAAATTTTTTAAACCTCCACCGTAGAGTGTGAAGAATCTTTCTATGTGGAAAAAGTTCCTCTAGAAGAATAATTGTAAAAAATACCCTTTTTAATTTAATTTGTTGTCGACAGACACAGCCCACGCAACCGGCATTAGAGATATATATGGCAATGATATTTTGAACATATGATATTCACATGGTATTACAGGGTTTTCCATTAAGGACATAACAATTTTATACATGCGCAAAATAAAAAGGGACCTAAGGGTAAAAACCAGTTTTGTTCAGGAGAGCCATTCTAAAGATTTAAATACGTGTATCTTTGGTGTACCATCACTTTCATAAAACGTGCATATCTCTGGGAGATAACACTTTTGGGGCATGGAATCGGTCTCATTCGATGCTCAGTTGATGTCCACATCAAAAAAAAGTGAAGTGAAAATTTATTTTGTTTTACCCTTAGGTCCCTTTCTCTATGCGCTGTCACATATATTTTTAAAACACAGAATATTTAGTATATAGAGTTCAATTGTATTCCAGGTGTAGTGCAAATATTACATTTTAAGAATACAATTCGATTTCGATCATATGATCACCGCGAGCCCGTGTACAGCGATCTATTCATCGGACCCAATTTTCCAACTCTTTTGCACATATTTCGACTGAAACGTTGGAATTTTGGCGTTAGATGTTTGTCTCTGAGCTTGTCTAAAGTTGTTGGCTTGTTGGCTTAGACCAATGAATTGATGTGGCCACATAAAATAAATCCAATGGCGTTAAATCGCATAAACGACCGGACCATTTCTCGAGATAACACGTACACCAAGTATGCCTTTCAGTAAATCGATTGTAACGCGTGCTTTGCCGCTAGTGGCACCGTCTTGTTGAAACCACATATCGGCGATCTCAAGCTCTTCCAATTCTGGCCAAAAATAATTTACCAACATGGCATGATAACGCTCTCCTTTGCAATAACATGACGATTGTTTTCATCGTCGAAAAAATACGGCCCACTCAGACCTCCGGCATGAAAACCCTACCACACAGTAATTTTTTGGAGGCTCAATTGTGTCTCTTGAAGCACATGTGGGTTTGTAGATGTCCCATAACGCATATTTTGTTTATTGACAAAACCACCCAGCCGGAAATGAGCTTTATCGCTGAAGATGATGAAAATTGGAGTAAGCGCTCTTAAAGTTGCGACCACTGTTTACATTGATTTCCAAACGTTGCTCGTAAGTAAACTTTACCATGATAATAATGTTGGCTTCGACAAATGGTTTGACACTGAAAGGTCATTAAAAATTTGTTGAGTGTGCGTTGACATGAAAATACGAAATTATTATGTGCCTATTGGAAAACCCTTCATAGTATGACCAAAGTAATGAAACTATCGTTACAATTTTTTAACGAAATTGAATCAATGAGTAATACATTTGTTTAGACTATGAACATATTTTCACGTTGATGGGTCCTGTTGACCTCCAGTAGACGGTGTCTACAGGAGGCAATTCGCAAAGAAATCAAACTACACTTATGTTTCGAAATAAGTTTATTTTTTGTAGCTGCCACTAGCATTTACGTCAAGAGTGAGTTGACAACTAAAAAATACCACATATAAGTGACAGTGAAGTCGTTATCACCCACGTCTTGCACTGTGATGGCATTGCCATCATACTTTTTCCATCCAGAGTCAAACGGTAGATGGCACCATGGTTTGAGATCAACTGTCCGATCTACAACGGACTATGTACGAGTATCTCGAGAACTATTACACAGTGCAACAGCTAAAATTCGAAATGGGATGAAACCAATTGCAAATGAAAATGTCAACATTATCCATAACAAAACCTTCAAGGGTTTTTTTTTGTTCAGTGCGATATTTTTTTTGTCACGCATTTGAAGTTGGTGATTTTGGAACGATTTCTAACAATAAAAGATCATTGAAAATTTGATAAAATATTGTTTTTTTTTTATCCTGGAAAATTGTGATACTTTACTAGTTTTGGGATCGAAGAATTAATTTTTGATATTTATTTTTTTCTAAAACTCACGCTAGATGGCTCTATCATACAAATGGTGCTATTTCTGGTATTTACTTTTGGTAGGCTGAAAAATCAATTTTTTATAACATCTGTTAAAAAAATACAATCTCGGGGATTTTATTAAAAATGGAAAAAAAACAATTTCGAGTGTTCATTACATTACATTAAATTCTTTTTTTCGGGCAAAAACCGTCAATCTAACCAAGGAAAAGCTTGATAAATACTATGGGGACTCTGCGCCCTCGATTTCAATGGTAAAAAAGTGGTTAACTGACTTTCGCTGTGGTCGCACAAGCACAAATGACGCTAAACGTTCTGGACGGCCAATTGAGGTCACTTAAAATGTCGAAAAATTCCTATCCTTTCCGAACCGCCCTCGTAGTTCGGAAAGTTCTTAGCCTATCAATGAAAGAGAATAGTTAGTTTTTCAAAAATATTTTTATTTTTCAATATAATCTCCTGAAACTTCAATACACTTAGTCCAACGCTTATCTAGCAATTCTATCCCTTGATTAAAATAGTTTTCCTCAAGGTCTTCAAAATAGTGGTTTACAACTGTAATTGCATCTTCATTTGAGGTAAAACGCTTGCCAGCAAGGAATTTTTTTAGATTTGGGAACAGGTAACAGTCACTGGGAGCTAAATCAGGAGAATAAGGTGGGTGGTCAAGCAACTCAAACTTTAATTCGAACCATTGTGAAAACACTCTTGTGTGCTGGTGCGTTGTCTTAATGAAAAATTATTTTTTTTTGTGTTGTAAGCCAGGACGTTTTTCTCGAATTTGTACATTTAATTGATCTAAAAGGTTGCAATAGTATTCTGAATTTATTGTTTTACCCTTTTGCAGATAGTCAATCAATAAAATACCTTTGAAGTCCCAAAAAACCGTTGCCATAACCTTACCAGCCGATTGAATTGTTTTTACCTTCTTTGGGGCACTTCCTCCAGCTTCAGTCCATTGTTTGGATTGTTCTTTTGTCTCTGGAGTATAGTGGTGGATCCATGTCTCATCAACAGGTTTGAAACGACGCTTAAAATCCATTTTTTTCGCTGAAAACGATCCAAACAAGCTTGAAAAATGTTCATTCTTATGCGTTTTTGGTCGACTGTTAACAAGTGCGGCACCACATTTTGCAGAGGCTTTTTCATCTGTAATTCTTCATGCAAAATTAAATGGACTCGATCATTTGAGATGCCCATGATGTTAGCTATTTCACGCACTTTTATTCGTCGATCATTTAATACCATATCATGCACTTTGGCTACAATTTCTGTTGTTGTTGCTGTTTTTGGACGTCCACTACGTGGTTCATCTTCAATGCTTGTACGACCACGTTTAAATTCAGCAACCCAATTTCTTACTGTTGAAGGAGCACTTTCACCTAACTCATTCACCATATCATTATGAATTTCTTGTCCCGATAAACCTTTTTTATGTAAATGTTTAATGACACCACGCATTTCTAATTTTTCCATTGTAAAAAAATCGCGGATGCGTTTTTTGTGAACACCTGTTTCTATAGAAGGAGTTGCCAGATCGAAACAAAATTTAACATGTGTTCATAGCAGAGATGGAACTTTCCAAAACACCTAACTTTTTTAAGTTTATATCGCGCTTTTTGTGCTAGGCTTAGAAGTTTCCGAACCGCCCTCGTATGTGACAGCGCATAGAGAAAGGGACCTAACCGTAAAAAAAATAATTTTTAATTTTTTTCTTTTTTTGTTGTGGACAACATCTGAGCATCGAATGAGACCGATCCCATGCCCCAAAAGTGTTTCCTCCCAGAGATATGCGCGTTTTATGAAAGTGAAGTCGACGATTCTATGCGCAAATAGAAATGGACCTAACCTTTAAAATGGCTCTCCTGAACAAAAATTTTCATCAACTTTTCACTTTTTTTTGATGTGGACAACATCTGAGCATCGAATGAGACCGATCCCATGCCACAAAAGTGTTCCCTCCCAGAGATATGCGCGTTTTATGAAAGTGAAGTCGACGATTCTAAGCGCAAATAGAAAGGGACCTAATCTTTAAAATGGCTCTCTTGAACAAAACTGGGTTTTAACCGTAGGTCCCTTTCTATTTTGCTCGTCACATATATGGTATTGGCCGATCGAAGAGTGAACAAATGTGAGATTGTTAATGCCATACGCATTTCATGATCAGTTGGGTTTAAGTAAGCTGCCTGCAAGATGCATGCCGCGATTGCCATTTCATCAAGATTATGCACGGGTGCAGTCTCCATGGGAGAATAGCAAAAATTGGTTTACGAAATGTTATCCCATCCGCCATATTCTCCGGATTTAGCCCTCAGTGACTATTTTCGATTTCCAAATCTAAAGAAATGGCTCGGCGGAAAAGGATTCAGCTCCAAGAATGAAATTATTGATCAAACGAATGCCATTTTTGTAGAGCTCGAAAAATCTTATCTTATTGGAAAAACGATGGACTAAGTGTACTGAGCTAAAAGAAGATTATGTTGATAAATAATATTTTTTGCAAATAAAAACTGTTTTATTCGAAAAGTCACGAAGTTATTGATCTACCCTCGTATATATGATGTTGGTATGGAAAGAAACAAGCCTGGCCGAACTCAATTTCTCCACTTATTTTTTTTTTTGAGTAGTAAGTGTTTGCTTATGCTGTGATGCTTGCATGAAATGTTTGCTATTGGGATACCCTGAAATATACCTTTTGAGCAATAACCCTATTACTTAGCCCATGGCATTGACTGTTGTCGTCTCTCATAAAGATGCCGTATTACAATGCATAATGAAATGGCAAACCGTGCTGAATATTTTGCGCAGTGCATATATGTTAAGGGCGTGTTATTTGGTAAATATCTTTAACATATGCAATTCAAACTTAAATCAAAATCTGATAGCCTTAGTCCTGGTGCAGATAACAATTGCTTGCCATTGAGTTACTGATTTCAAGGCTATCGCACGAACATTTGCAGTTGCAGATACATAAGCGTAATGGCTTTTACTTGCAAATATTTTATTTACTTTGTAGTGTGTAGTAAACCACACGTGTGGTTTATTATTTAAAGATATTGTAGATACTGAAATTAATTTTTATATATTTTCATCATGATACTCGTGTGATAGTGCAAAATTTATGAAGATTCGTTTTTGTCTTTATTGCTAGAGAAGTGATTTGATTTTTGTAGTTGTGCTAAGCATAACTTAATAATTTGTGTGGAAAATATACCAAGTTTCATTTGCACATAGACAAGGGAAATTCTTGAATAGAATGAATTTGTGAAATGCATCGTTTACACTTAAGATAATATCTACCAGTTGTATACGAGGGCCTAATAATGAAAATGCGAATATTAATCATCAAAAATGGTTTTACTGTTTTTCAAGGTATTCTCCAGCATGATTCATACACTTTTGCATGCGCTCAAATCAATAGTCGAAGCACTTTTTCCACTCCGATTGGGACACCTACAAAACATGGTTTTTGAATGCTTCATCAGCATATTCTGGCAACGAAAATCGTTGACCACACATTTTTTTCGTAATGTGCGGGAATAAAAAGAAGTCATTGGGTTGTACGGTGGAGGGCCTATCAATTCGACGTTTTTGATAAAAAAGGCTCGTTTGGTCAAAAAGGCGCTGGTTTGAGTCGCTGTGTGAGAGCTCACATTATCATGGTGCACAATGATTCATCTTCTCTTGTTCGTTTTTCGAATTTTTCCGAAGACTTCAGGCAAACAAATTGTGGTGTAGCACCCAGAATTGACCTCCTACGTTGCTCAAGCGGAACAGTCGCCACATGACCAGTTTTTCCGTAGAAACAGGTGACCATTTGAATCGAAGAGCTTTTTCCACAAACAACTTTCGTTGTTTTGGCTCGTCTTCGAAGACCCACACGATCTATTGCTGTTTTGTTTCGGGCTCTTTCGCACTTATTTATTTTATTATCAAATTGTGGTCAGTTGTACTCCACCACTTTGTGAAACTGCTCGCAAATCTAAACTGAATTTTAGCTGGGTAATTAGTGCTTTTATTTATGGTACTTTTTTTGCATGCTCCACTAGGCAATATATTTTGAACTTTAACCTCTTACATAGCACATGTATGTACATAATATCTTTAAGCCATACATGGAAGCCATTATTGCAAAGTAATTTCTTTTCGCAACTCATTGAAATTTATTTTTATTTGTTCGTCTGACATAAAAAGCTTTTACAAGAAATCACTTCTTTTCTACGTTTTCTCAGAACATGAAAAGTTCGGATTTTAAATAAATTTAAAGGGTAATCAGAAATTAATGATAGCTTATTTTCATACATTTTGCAAAATATTCAGCAAGATTTAACATTTCAAGACGAATTGCTGCACGTTGCGGTAGACTTGAAACAGATTGACATTTTGTAAATTAGGCCAGAACGAAGCTTTTATACTCTACACTATGGAATGCATCATACTATGGCATTAACACTAATGGTGGAAATTTTAATAAATGTCTAATGTTTCTATTTGATACACCTGCCAAATTCGCCATACTCTGCGGCCCCATTTTTTCCTTGTTGGCACTTCTCTCTTGTTTTTATTAACACTTAAAATTAAGAGAGCTATCTTTCCGATGAAGACAATAGCCAATGGCTTAAAATATTATAAATTTCTAAGGTTCGATTTGTGTCCGTCGGGTAGGTACACTGCTTTGTTTGTTTATAATTTTTGATTAAATGAAAGAAAAGGGATATTTTCTTTGATTATCTAATGTCGGAAAATATGTATGGAATACAATATCAGATAAATGTCCGCCTATATTAGCCTCACAAAAACGAGCCCTTTTAAGCACATTTTTCATGGCCTGAATTGAGATTGATGGATAGTTTTGAACACTATCTTGAGCATCAGTAATGTGTTCAGCCGATCTTGCAGTACGTTGTGGCCCATGCTTGGGCCTATCAGCTTCATACCCTCTTTCATCGAAATCATTCACTAAACGATTAATAGTGCGTTTTGTTGGAACTGCCAAAAATTTCACGTAACTTTCTCATCGCCACAGTAATCGATGATTGATTTTGATAAAAAGTTTAACGATTTATCGAATAAATTTTCCACAATAAATTTTCCACGTTTCTACTTCACGACTGCCAAATATGAACTGTCAAGACTCATGTTTACCAAAATGGCGGCAAAACAAAGTAGTATACCTTTACCGGCGGACATCCTGTAATAAATATGTTATATGTAGTATTATTGGCAACAATTTAAGGACAATATTCATTAGGACGGCTCGATTTAAAAGTCGGCCAAGTGACAAGGAAAATCGTATTCTAGGGATCAAAATAAGAAACTTTGCCCGAGGAACCACACCTCTAAAAGGAATTCTGATGCCACAACTTTTGACCCGTAGGATCAAACTTTGAAATATCCCACTTTAAAGCCACTGGGTTTTCGATAGTTGTTGATGTTGCTTAATCTTGCGGTGTAGAGGATGGTGAATTTATTGTAAACCAAAGAGAATATAAAAAAAACGGGGGGAACTCCATACTTCAATCTCTGATAACAATTACATAACACTGCAAGAAACAGTAGCAACAAAACTAAGCACACATACAAAAAAATGCCTTGTTAAAATAAAGATAAAATGGAATGGCTCTAAAGACGAAATTTCTTTGTTTCAAAGAAAAATATCTTTTGGACTCGATTGCGCACTCTAATAGGGTCAAAGTGGGATTTTTAAAAAAGTCGGGACATCAGAATTCATCAGTTTGGATTCCGGGAAGGTCACAGCACCATCGAACAAGTGAACCGTCTGACCCAAGCAATTGAAAAATCATTTGAACGGCGAGAATATTGCTGCGCCGTATTTCTGGATGTTGCTCAAGCATTTGACAAAGTCTGGCACTTTGGCTTGACCTACAAAATTTGCAAATACTTACCGGCAAAAACGCATCGAATTCTTGAGTCTTACTTAGAAAACAGCAGATTCAGAGTAAAAAGTGGGCAACACGAGACCGATGACAGCGAAATACTAGCAGATGTGCCCCAGGGAAGCGTCATGGGGCCTATCCTTTACCTTCTGTTTACCGCAGATATCCCTACCAGCCCAAACGTGCTAACATCCACTTTTGCCGACGATACCGCTATAATGGCCGCACATAAAAAGCAGGATATTTGAATCTAAGTGTACATCTCAGTAGAATCTTGGCTCTCTGATTGGAAAATTAAAGTCAATGAGGCTAAATGCACACAGGTAACGTTCACACTGAATTTTAGCACTTGTCCGACACTGAAACTAATCAATATCCCTTTATCTCAATCTAATCATGTTACATACCTTGGAATCCACCTGGATCGCCGACTCACCTAGAGAAGTCATATCGAAGACAAGAAAACTCAACTGAAACTTAAGGTCCATCAACTTCACTGGCTCCAAAACGCGAACTTAAAACTAAGCCTTGAATATAAGGTCCTGCTATACAACAGTGCAATCAAACCTATCTGGTAATACGGTGCCCGGCTATAGGGCAAAGCAAGCTCGAGCAATCTCGACAAAATCCAAAGAGTCCAATCGAAGACATTGCGGCTTATTACCGGTGCCCCTTGGTATATGAGGAATGAAAACATCCACCGAGATTTAAAAATACCTCTCGTTAAAGAGGCAATTCAAAAAATCAATATAAAGCACAAAGAGAAGCTCGAGCGTCATGATAACATAATGCTGCCCACACACGATGCAACATTGTTTGAAACATGGCCATGTTTCAAACCATGTTGCATCGTGTGTAGCAGTGTTTCATGTTTACAATCGTGTTTAATTTTTGGTTTCAAAAATATCAAAATTTTTTGATATTTTCTGTGTTTGAAACACAATGTTGCATCGTGTGTAGCGATGTTTACTGCTTTTGCTTTATCATTCGTTGCAAGCAGTCGTGCTGTGAGGTTCTTTTTTATAATTCGCGGAGTAAACGAAAGCGAAGAGAGAAAAATGACAACAATTGGAAATAATGAAAACTGGAGAAATTTTATAAATGAATATAAGAATTTACCAGAGTTATGGAACGTAAAATGTGATAGTTATAAAAATAATGCGTCACTCATTTCAAAATATTTGTTTCCTTCCGCGAATCTTTGTTTACCAGAAAAACTCACTGACTGATGTTTCATTTATGGTTTCAATTTTGGTTGCATCGCCTGTAGTAAAAAATGAAACCAGGTTTCAAACACATGTTCCAAACAATGTTGCATCGTGTGTGGGCAGCATAATTGCTAGACATAATTGCAGTTCAAGATCTTTAAGACTTCGGAGAAACGAACGCCGTGTTTTCTAATCTACACTTGTGCTTCATATGTAACAGTAATCGCGAACACACGCGCCCCAGAGACTGTGTAGAATTATTTTTTCTACGTCACGTGGCTTTAATGCTCTTATACGTGATCTTTAAAACAGTCAATATCAATCGCGGACGAACACTCAAAAAAGACTGTGTACGTAGAATCCTTTATTCTACGTCACATGGCTTAAATACTCTCATACGTGATCCTTAAAACATTCAACCCGAAAAACCTACAAAACCTAAATTACGTCGCCCACTCTGCTATTCAAGAGTTATACGTTATACATACATAACTAGAGTTCTTCACCCTACATAATATCACGAACACTCTGTACATGACTGTAAGGGTTTCAAACCAGGTTTAAAATTCTCAGACATGTAATCCATACCAGTTATATACTATTTTGACCAAATTAATTTAAATTCCTGCCAATTAGCAGAGATCCACATTACAAGAAATACATACTAGGATTCATTATTGAATTATACTTAAGATTCGTATACTTATTGTTAGGCTCCTTTGGAGCAGATTCAATAATTCACATAAAGCATTATAAAAAAAAGAATTCGTTTTAGAGGTTTGGTTCATTGGGAAAAGTTTCTTATTTTCATCCCTAGAATACGATTTTCGTCACTTGAGCGTTTTTTTGCCTACCTGCAAATCGACCCGCCATAGTGCAGTTGAGAATAAAGTTTCGGCTTATTTTTTTTGTTCAGTTTTGCTGTCCACTTATCGCGGTTTTTATGATACCTCATGTCGATTTTAATACGAACTGTGTATAAATGCTTGAAATCAGCTTTTACGCAAACAAAATACATAAAATTTAGTATAGACAAGGCAAGGTGGATGCAAAACGCGTTTTTGCAATCATTCTGTATGATTGTAATTTTTTCTCATTGAAAAATGTTTTTTAGAACAATGTAATTGTTACTGATCTAATGCAATAATAGTATTTTTTGTATGAAAGTTAAAGTGTTAAGCTTAAAATGTTAAGCTCGTTTGTTTTATTTCGGTCTGTTGCTTTTCACATCGAACGGGATTAAGTTAAAGGGATAAAGAAGTTAAAAATATTCTCACAAACTGCTTTGGCTATGTTAAACTAAAAAAATTCTAACAATAACGCTTATGTTTTTTTAAATTGATTTTTTCAACTGTTAAATTAATTATTCCTTTTATACTGAGCTTAATGTATTTTTAAATAATTTTCATAATTTAAATCTAGTGTTGACAAATTTACCCAATTCTAACAAATAATTTTGGGAGTCATAGTATAATTGTGTGTGATCATACTATGGTTGTAGGGCACATAATACGGTTGCGTATGAATCATGCTATGATTGTGAGGTTCATACTATGGTTGAAGGTGAAACATACTTTGGTTGTGAGGATCATAATATGGTTGTGAAGATCACAGTATAGCTGAGTGTGAATCATACTTTGGTTGTGGGGATCATAGTATGGTTATGAGTGAATCAAACGATTGTTGTGAGGATCAAAGTATGGTTGTGAGGATCATAGTAAGGTTGTATTTGAATCATACTATTATTGTGAGGATCATAATATTGTTGTCCCACAACCATGTACCCAACAATAGTATGATGCTCTTCGGATATTGTTATCTCAACCATACTTGTTTTCTACGTGCAGAATTATAATTTCCATTAAAGGTTGACTGGACGTTACTAAATTTAGCAAAAACTACAAAAACTTTAAATCATTAAATTTGTAAATCTAACAAAGACTTTTTTTCAGCTTAGCAATTGCTTTTGTACGGGAGGTTTTTGTGCAATTTCAAAAAAGGAAAAGCTCAGTTGCGCTACTCGGTTATATTGAGAGCAATTTAAAAATACAAAAATGAATTAAAATTGCTATGCCTAATGTCCATATTAACCAGTGGTCGCTTTTTTTTATCACAAGTGATGCTTTTGGGCGACCTGGGTCCATGAGTCTTTGCCTCAAACCAGCCAACCCTTCACGCTTAGAAAATTTATGGTCACGGCAATAATAGTATGTTCTCTGGAATAAAAGTTTGTTCGTCGCAACCCAGGTAATGTTCTTTAAATTTCATTTTGACAATAATATTAATTGACAATAATTATTTGACAATAATATTAATATTGCTGAAATGTAACAATAGTATTATTGCCAAATTTAAAAACTAAAATTTGGTTGTAGCTACAATATAAATATGGGTGGTGCGACAAAAGTATTGTTTTTTTGTTTTATCTTAACAATAATATGATTATGGCAATCATACCGGTAATATCGCGATTTTTCTTAAATTGAACAGGCGTTTTAGAACAATTTTAGTGTTACGAATCTTATGCAAAAGTAGTCCTTTTTATATGTACTTAGTAGAGACTTAAATACTGTTACAACATTGAACACGCCCATTTCAATAGTAGAACTGAACATACCCCTTTAATGTCATATGGGTTTTGAAAGCTAACCTCAATAGCGTTAGTCTGTAACGGGATTTTAAAATTGTTTCAACTTTCATCATGGAGTGGTCAGATAATGAGAACCGTATCGCTGTAATAGTGCTTTTCAAGTGTGAAATAAAAGAAAGTGATATTTTCAAAACGCTCCGGCCACTAGGGATTAGCCGCATGTTCGTCTACCGATGCATAAAACTGTTTGAGGAGACTGGAGATGTAAAAGACCGCCACCGGTCGGGCCGCCCAAGCTCTGTTCGAACACCGCATGAAACAGAAAATCGTGGCCCGTGAGATGAATATCACGCAAAAGTTAATAAGTGGAATCATTAAAAAAGACTTGGGGCTTTTAAACGACGTACTGGAAATTTATTGACTGCAGCTTAATAAAAAAATAGGACTGGAGATATAAAAGACCGCCACCAGTCGGGCCGACCACGCTCTTTTCGAACACCGCATGTCATCAAAGCCGTTAAATCAAGAATTCACAAAAATCCGCTCCGAAAACAGAAAATCATGGCCTGTGAGATAAATATCACGCAAAAGTGCATGAGTCGAATCATTAAAAAAGACTTGGGACTTAGGGCTTTCAAACGACGTACCGGACATTTATTGACTGCAGCTTTAAAAAAAAATAGGATTGAAAAATGCAAACGTCTTTTGGTAAAGCACGCTGATAACTTGCACAAAAAAATTTTGTTCACCGATGAACAATTTTTTACCCTTCAGGTAAAATTTAACAAGCAAAATGATAGAGTGTATGCGCGGTCATCTAAGGAAGCATCTGAACTGATCCCAAGGGTGGAACAGGGTCATCACCAAGCTTCAGTCATGGTTTGGTGGAGTGTCTCTTACGATGGGGTCACTGACCTGCATTTCTGCGAACAAGGAGTCAAAACATCGGCCAAAGTTTACCAAGAAACCGTTTTGGAAGCTGTTGTGAATCCTCTTAACAATTCCCTGTTCCAAAACCAGCCATGGATTTCCAGCAGGATTCTGCGCCGGCCCATAATGCTAAAACGTCCCAGGCCTGGCTTCGAAACAATTTGCCAGCGTTCATTTCCTCTAAATAATGGCCCTCAGGCAGTCCAGATTTGAACCCATTGGATTACAAATTGTGGACGGTTTTAGAGGACAGGTTTGTCACAAAAGATACCCCAACATTGGATCTCTTAAGACTGCTTTGGTTCGAGCTGTGGCCAATTTTCCAATGGACAAGGTTCGTGCAGCTATTGACGATTAACCAGTGCGACTTAAGGCGTGTGTAAGGGCAAAAGGCGGACATTTCGAATAAGTAGATTCTTTTTAGATACAATCTACTTTAATAAATATATTAAAAAATATTTGGTCCAAAAACATTCAGTACTTTTTATTTTACAGCATAAAACGTGTGTAACAGTATTTATGTCCCTACTAAGTATAACCTGAGAAAAAAAAATAAACGAAAAAATTATTGAAGTTTTTTACCCCATATTTTTTTTTTGAGAAAACTTTTTTTCTTGGACCGTTTTCGCCCATTTAAAATCACTAGCAGTTTGTGACTATGTGCCATCATCGTCTATAATTGTTTGGCCTTAGCTTATGTATTTCGTTTGATCGTTGTCATGCATTTTAGGGAGACACGGTCTATTGGAAGGAAGGACGGACGGACGGACGAATAGGGCATAATCGCCTTAACAATGATGGTTGTGTGCACGACTATCGTGCCAGTAAACCCGGACTCAACTCCGGGTGAGAACATCGATTAACTTTTAAGCGGCGGGTTTACACGTCTTAACTTTACGAGTAAGAGATTTATCTCGAAGCCATGTAGAAATTCTCTATAAAATGCATTAGTCGGTGTTAAAAAGTGGGACCATAAGAATTAAATCGTACACGGCTCACTGATTTGAGAGAATTTTCTGCTTGCCCCTCAATTGTGTGGATTACACTGTTTTAACCCATTACGAACATTTATCTGGTTGTTCGTGTTAATGTAAAACTGGCTTGACATTTTGTCCTTTCTTCCCACATCTTCCCGCCCATGGAATTATTGCCCTTTTTGATTTATTATAAATCGTGCATCATTTACCTGTGTGTTTAGTATTTTACCTGTTATGGTTAGACATTGTCCGTTTCCTATATTTTTCCATGCAGCTTATTAGGAATTATTAAACACGCTGTTTTGTTTTTTCTTTTTTGAATTTAACTGTTTTCTTTCGCCCTCTCTGATATCTTTTAATTTTTCTTTTTAATATTTTAACCGTTTTGGCTTATCAGTGTCCCCGTTTGTACCTGACATTAATGTAGATTCTGTGTTCTGGCAGATAACTCTGCCTACCACTTTTCGCTCCCCCATTTATATTTTTCCCATTGCTTGCACTTTAAATTTGATAGACTGACCATTTTCGTATGCCTTTAAGTTCAGTTAATGCTCGAGTCTGTAAATATTTATTGCAAGACTTCTTCTCTAGCCTTGATGGGGCTTAAGGCTGCCCTGTAAAACACGTCATTAATTACCAAAAAGCGAGTGTATTTCATCCGTACCCAGTGTGGCAAACAAGAATGATGCCACACGTAGTGGCAGGAACGGGAAATAAGCATTGCTTACAGTTGCAGCAAACATTTTTCTTGTTTATCGGTCCCAACCAAAAAAAGAAGCAAACAAACAAAGGAAATGAGAAAAATCCGGCTGCCTCGTCACTTACCTCCTGCATGTCGAGCAGCAATATATTTTGCTAAAGGGTGTTTTTTAATGAATGATACAAATTTGCATTAAAGCCACAGGTTATTGACGTAAGGGATTTGCACAGCTATTTAAGAAATGATATTACATTTTGGATCCGCTATATAAAAACTTCAGAAACTTACACCACTTAATGCCTGTCGTAAACTTCAGAAGTTGAAATTTGCAAAGTTGTACATTAGAGTGGAGTGAAATTCAAAAAAAAAAAGTTAACCTCGGAAAGAGATGTAGTCTGGGGCCCTAAAGAGGGGAAAAATAAAGAAAAAAATTTAAAAAAATTTTTAGGGTTCGCGCCACTCCCTAGAATTTTGGAAATTATCGCTATTTTGGCGTTGATTTTAAAAAAATCCTAAAAATTAACGACTTAACTTATTCGAAATTTAAAGTTTGAGCTTGTTCAGTGCCCAAACTAAAGTATTTGAGGCAAATATGAGGATAATCGACTAATATTTGTAGCTTTGGTGGCGATTTCAGTGTTCAGTCAATTTTCTGAAGAAGGGACGATTTGACTTATTTTACTTTTTGAAATTTTTGAACAATGAGAAAAAAATTTTTCATGCCCTTATTTCATTGTTTACGCTATTACAAACATTTATTGACATAAAACTTTAAAATCGGTTCAGGGGTTAGGAAAATTCACGCCTTCAAACATGTGTATTTGTTTATTTTGGCGCGACCCCTAAATTTTTTTTTAAATTTTTTTCTTTATTTTTCCCCTCTTTAGGACCCCAGACTACATCTCTTTCCGAGGTTAACTTTTTCAAATTAAAAAAAAAGCATGTTTTCACTCCACCCTATTGTACATATCATGGACTGTGCACGTTAACCAACAACTGCTAGCTTGGTACAGGGCGAGATATTCGGACGAAAAGCACTTCAATAACGATGGTCCAGTTTTACGCACTAGAAAGGAAGAACAGTTTTTGAGCCATCATCATAGCAGAAAAGGAAGCGTTAAGGAAATCTAGACGCTTAACCTGTTATGGTGCTGCCACTTAAGTTTTCGTTAAAGAGCAAATGAAGGAACTAAATACAAACCCCTCCCACAACATGGTTTTGTGGGCCTTCAGGCAATTTGTATGGGAAATATTTTTAAAATAAACCTATATGCTCCATAATTAGCTGTTGTCCATCGTAGTGCCAAATTTTATCGAAATCTGCATTAATGTAGAAGTGCTAGAACATCGAGTGGGACCTTTTTGCTGCAGCCACATCGAAATCTTGACTCCAATGACCTATTTAGATCCAAAAAGGTTACTATTCTCAATTTCATTGTGAGTGGCCTGTAAGTTGATGACTCGTTGTACATGGACCGCAAATGAATCGAATAAGCTCGTTGTTCTGGGTATAGCTCTAATAGTCTTGTCAACTAAAAACAACAACTGACCGTTAAAAAAACTCTTAAAAACTCTCACGCCACTGCCAGCAATGCGCAAATGTGGCTAAATTTAAATTTTGCGCAAATTTCGAAACATCTTTCATATTAAGCCAACATGTACGAGTAAGAAGACGTAGACATTTTCCGCGACAGTAACAAAAACAACTTTTGTGTTTTTCGCCAATCTCCTGAATGCTTGCTCAATTCCTTAGACTCCAAATGCTTAATAACTCCCATCGTGATCTGCTTCACAAACTTGGGTACGAAAACTTTCTGTAAAATACTAATTTTTTTTGGCTGTTTGTGTGTATACCTTTATTCTTGGTTAGATTAATTCCATTGAAAACAATATCACAGTGGGCCATACATGACACTGCACGCAGGGAAAATATATGGTTACTATATGGTCACCGCAACAAAAATATGTTCTCTACAATAAAAGCATGTTCGTCGCAACCATAGTATTATTTTTTCAATTTCATTTTGACAACAGTATGATTGCGGCAATATTAATATTGTTGAAATGTAACACTAGTATTATTGCCAAATTTAGAAATGAAAATATGGTTGTAACAACCATATGAGCATGTTTGGTGCAACAAAAGTATTGTTGTTTAAAATTTACGTTAACAATAATATGATTGCGGCAATCATACAGTATGGTTGCGACTATGAACATAACAAAACGGATTTTATAGAGCATACATGTATGTATCGTGTGCGTATATTTTTTTAGATATACACATGAAATACTCTTGTTGAGTGTAAATCATACTATGATTGTGGGGATCATAGTAAGGTTGCGTGTGAATCATACTCTGGTTTGAGGATCATACTATGGTTGTATGAGAAACATACTATGGTTGTGAGGATTATTATATGGTTGTCGAGATAATAGTATGGTTGAGTGTAAATCATACTATTGTTGTGAGGATAATAGTATGATTGTGGATATTATAGTATGGTTGAGTGTGAATCATACTATGGTTGTGGGGATAATAGTATGGTTATGTGTGAATCATACTATTGTTGTGAGGATCATAATATTTTTGTGCCACAACCATATACGCAACAATAGTATGATCCTCTTCGAATATTGTCACCCCAACCATATCTTTTTCTGCGTGTGTGGTACACGATATATTGGCCGTGTTCTTTTGAGGCTACTTCGAATATGAATTTGACGATGAGGCCTCTTCTTGTTTGATTATCTATCTGGATACATACGAGGTCATATCAATAATTCCGTGACTTTTCGAATAAAAATAGTTTTTTTTTCCAAAAAAAAAAAATATTATTCAACTTAATCCCTTTTTATCTCAATAAACTAAGTCCAACTTTTCTCCAATTTTGTATCCCTTTCAAAAAATAGAATTTTTCGAGGTCCATAAAATAGGCATTTGTTTGATCAATAATTTCATCTTTGGAGCTAAATCTCTTACCACCGAGCCATTTCTTGAGGTTTGGAAACAGGAAATAGTCGCTGGAGGCTAAATCCGGAGAATATGGTGGATGAGGTATCAATTTGTAATCCAATTCATGAAATTTTGGCATTGATACTGCACACGTTTACTCCTATGCATTATATTGATAAAAATTAACTTTTTTTTGGACATATGTGGTCTTTTTCTTAAATCCTCCTTAAATCGGTCCAATAAGTTGCCCTAATATTCGCCGTTTATTGTTTGTTCCCTTTGTTAAGGTAATCGATTTGGATTATCCCGCTTGCCATCCCAAAAAACAGTTGCCATCACCTTATTGGCCGACAAAGTCACCTTGGCTTTCTTCGCAGGCGGTTTATCCTGATAAACCCATTGTTTAGACTGCTGCCTGGTTTCCGAAGTGTTGTAAAGGATCCATGTTTCATTTACAGTTATAAAACGCCGTAAAAACTCATTCAAATTGCGGTTGAACAACTCCAAATCACCATTGAGATGTCACGCGATGACGTTTATGGTCAAATGAGCGCAAACGCGGCAGACATCTTGCAGACAGCTTTCTTAAACCCAACTGATCATGTAAAATCGAAAACACACTGCCATATGAAATGCGTATGGCATCAACAATCTTACTCACTCTTTTACTCTTCGATCGGCCAACACCATATCGTGGATCTTTTCGATATTTTCGTAACAAATAACATATGTTTTTGAAAAGCAGGGTGTGTCAAGTTTGATTTTTTGTTGAAAAAATAAGTATGGTAATTCATACTCGTGTGTTTAGAGACTTGAGGCCTATTAGCTTTTAAAACGAGTAACTTTCATACAAATGCTAGTTAAGTAACATGAAAAGAACACAGCTAATGTGTGAAACACCTAAAAGGAAAACAGAAAGACGCCGTGTTAATTACACTGATCGCTAAAGATTCACTATTTGATTCAAAGTGCATGTCGCATGCACATGTACCAATCTCAACAAAACTTTGCCCATTGTTTGGGTTTCTTTCAGAGATAAATTCTATTAAAATTGGTCTATATCGGTCGATGGCTGCAAATAGTACAAAGCTCCTTAGCAAGTTCCATATTCCGCTACTTTAGACGCCACATATTCCATTTGGTTGTGATCAAATTGAGCTTTGAATTTTACTGACGATTTAAGCTTTTGTCGCTCTAGAAGGCATATTTTAAATGCGATCTGCCTTTAATTAAGTTTCGAGCATTTGATCTATGATGCGGAGAGAAAATTGACTAATAGAATAAATTTAAACAAATAAAAAAAAAATTAAAGAACATTTAAACTATCAGAGCGAATCTTTCCAGGGTCATAGCTTTAGAAAACTCTCAAGTACCAAAATGGGTCCTTTAAACATCTCGTATCGTGCTGAAGTCTTCACCTCGTGTTTAAATATTGCCAAAGTAACCTGATCGACAGGTTGGCAACCCAGACAACCAACCGCCCAATTGCAGTATACACTGCACTCACAAAGTTAAGGGAATGTGTGGTGAACCACCATTTTTGGCATTATTTAGATTTCAAAAGGCATTTTTATAGAACGACTGTATGCGTAAGGGTTCGTAAAAGAAAGAGTCAGGGAGACTTGATGGAATTCCTTTTGGATCTAAGAAGTCGATCAATTTACTGGATTGGCGAAGTAAAGATAGTGGCTACGACTATTTCCATATCATTCTATAAAGCATGGTACGACTATTTGCTAGGCATTCGATAGAGCGTGGCACAGCGCCCTCTTACCAAAGTGAACTTTACTACACGCAGAAAAAAAGTATGGTTGGGGTGACAATATTCGAAGAGGATCATACTATTGTTGGCTATATGTTTGAGGCACAACAATATTATGATGCTCACAACAATAGTATGATTCACACATAACCATACTATGATCCCCACAACCATAGTATGATTCACACTCAACCATAGTATGATCCCCACAACCATATTATGATCCTCACAACCATAGTATGTATCTCATATAACCATAGTATGATCGTCACAACTATAGTATGATTCATACGCCACCATGCTATGATCCCCACACCCTAGTATGATTCACACTCAACCATACTATGATCCCCAAAACTATTTATTAGGATTGGGTAATGTTGTTATTCAAAAATAGAGATTTTTATCAAGCAAGTTATTTTAAATTGCATTACAATTAGTTCATAGCCAGATATGAGGCCATGTTTTTATTGAACATTTCATTTAAGAAACAAAAATATATATTCCAACGGCAGTCGTAAATATTTTATGTTGCCAGCAGAGGTGAATGCTACTTCACCATCAGTAGACACCAAGTAACGAATGTGATTAAACCATGATCAATGGCTATATACGTAAGTGCAGGCAGATTTTAAATAAACGAGAACCAGTCGGTAGTCGAGTATTTCACCGAACAAAGTAAACACAATAAAAATCCCTCGAACTACCTTCCGATTGTTGTTGTTTTTTTTATAATGGACAACAAACATGCACTGTATCGTGTGTATGTGTTTTTTGGTATATCAAAAAAAAACATACACACATACTATAAAACCTGTGTTGTTATGTTTATAGTCGCAACCTTACTGTATGATTGCCGTCATCATATTATTGTTAACGTAAATTTTAAACAACAATACTTTTATTGCACCAATCATGTTTACTATTGTTACATTTCAACAATATTAATATTGCCGCAATCATACTGTTGTTAAAATGAAATTCAAAAAACAATACTATGGTTGCGGCGAACATGCTTTTATTGTAGAGAATATATTATTGTTGCGGTGACCATATAGTAACCATATCTTTTCTCTGCGCGTATGTCTGTAAACAAATAGGCACTGATTTCTCTAGATGTCCGCCCGTCCATTTTTCAAAGTAGAGGTCACAAATATTAGCCGATGTTAACGAAATGTTCTATATTGTTCTTAGTTTGTGGAAATTTTTTTGAAATTAGTCAATATCGGTACATGTTTTAATATAATTGTAAGGTGTTACCCGATTTCTGAACCTGCAGCTGTAAAAATTATTTATTACTCCAGATTCTGACCAAATTTCATATAAAACGTTATGAGCGACCAATATCCAATCTCAATTTGTTAATGATTTCTTCTAGAAATGAAAGACTGAGGTGATTGTAGCAAATTCGCATAAGGACGGCCCTCGTAGGTCCGAGTTATTTTTTGTGATCCAAGGAAATTTTTATTTTGCAACGTTATACCATTTAATATAAGTTAAAAAGTAGTAAATATTCCTAAGTTTTATCGAATTATCGTGATGAGATTCTTAAATGGCATCGTAAGTAGTTTATTTTTGTAGAGTATTTTGACATCCTGTCCTCTTCGTACTTTTTTCGCAAAAGTAAAGAAATCTTGTAACATTAAATTTAGTTGGTTCGTGTCTTTTTTTTATTTAATTGTACGAGTATAGATGTTTTTAAAAACAGACGTTTTTGGGTTAAAATGTTCTACTTAATTACTTTTATTATGATTTTAGTATAAATCGTCTAAAAAAAGTCAGAATATCTTCAAAATAAATTGACGCTTTTCGTCCTTTTTAAAAAACATAATTTTTTAATAAAATTAAACGAACAACTTATGTTCAGAATGTAAACCAAAATCAACTTAGAAGGGTGATTTGAATATTAAATTTTATTCCACACATTATTTTTTTATAAATTAAAAAAATAAATTATATAACTATTTTTTATCACATCTGTAGCCAAGACTTCAAGCATTAATTTCAAGTATTTTGTGCCACATTAGTAGCCGGAAATATTTTGGTTTAAAATTCCACTTTAACATTAAAGTCAACGCTGACAAATCCAGCAATGTAACTTTTACATTGCGAAAAGAAGACTGCCCTCCACTTAACTGGAGAGAACATATAAAGATGAAAAGGAAGGAAGTTGAGATAAAAACCAAAAAAATGTACTGGTGAATTGGCCCTAAATCACAAATAAGCTTAGAAAATAAAGTCATCCTTTATAAAACTATTTTAAAAACCTGTGTGGACATATGGAATCGAACTATGGGGAACATCCAGCAATTCCAACTGGGAAATTTTACAAAGGTATCAGTCCAAGACTCACCGACTAATTTCTAATGCACCATGGTTTGTGAATAACCGCTGTATTCACAACGATCTTGGTTTTAAAGGACGAAATAGCTAGGTTTAGTGCCAACTTACTTAGACAGACGAAGTAATCACTCTAGTGTTCTGGCTATATCTCTTTTAGATGACAGTGACGAGATTAAAGAAAGAAATCATATACTAGATCTCCCTTTTTTAAAATATATGTATGTACATTAGGGCTATAACTTTTTAACAATTTTTGCGAATTTCAAAATTGGCATACTATAGTCCAATAGGCCATTAAAAACTATGAAGAAATACGTTTTTACTTTGTCGCTAGCGTCAAAAAAGTTCACCCACCAACAGCGATGAAGTTTAGAATATGAAAACAAAAAACAATTCTGTCAAACTTTATTTTAGTTTTAATGGAAATTTTAGCTTCTTCGACGCGTTTTCGAGTATAGCCACCTTTATTGTTAATAATTTGGCTTCGTGATTCATTGCATTTCAATATGTCTTATAAGAATTATACGAATTGAACAAAATGCCTAGTCAAAAGATAATAATTGGAAGATTTAATGCTTTAGCAAAATCAGTAAAAAGTAAAAATAAAAGATATGTTACAATATTTGGTGAATTACACACATTATGGGAAAAGATGAGTATTCCAAAACTTACTAAAAGATCAGTGAAAAGAAAAGTGGAAAACTTAATTCAACTTTATCATAAATATTCACGAAAGCAAAAAAGTGGTGTTAATTTTGAAGACATTTTTAATTTTGATTTCCAATCAAAAGAAATAGATTTGGAATCATTATCAAGTTATACATTTGAAGACAACATTTCCTCATCAGAATCGGATAATTATAAACCTCCAGCACGACTAACACGGAATCCACAATCTACAGTTCCAGCTGTGGAGCTTGTGAACAAAGTTCATATAAGTACAAGAAAGGCTGCAAAAATTTGTGAGGAATTGGCTCAATCTGGAATTAAAATCTCCACACCTTCGCAACCAGCTATATATAAGGCAGTTATTAAATCAGCTGAACAAAAAGAAGAATTATTAAAAAAGCAGTAAAAAGAAGAAAATTGGTGTCTGCACTTTGATGGCAAAAAAATAAATGGTAAAGAAATTCAGGTGATAGTTTTAAAAAATGAAAGTAAAGAAATCTACCTTGGAGTACTTGTTTTGGATGATGGAAAAGCGAATTCTATATCTCACGGAATAAAAGATATTCTTAGTAAGTTCGAACTTTACGAATGCATAAAAATGATAATTTGCGATACAACAGCAGTAAACACAGGGAATAAAAATGGAGTAGTTATTCAATTGCAAAACTATTTTAAATCAATTAAATTGAATACGCCGCAATACGTTGGTTGTCAACACCATATTTTAGATTTAATATTAAGGCACGTTATGGATGAGTTGCTCGGAGGAAAAACGTCATCTCCCGAAATATGTTACAATTTTATACCAGAATTAATCAACAATTACAACGAACTCAAGATAAGCTATACCCAAAATAAAGAAAAAATAGACACCAAAAACATAAAGTGGCGCGATGATATGTAGTATCTGTTTGAATTAGGAAATGCATTCAGATATTTTCAAAAAAACCAAAAGTTTCCATTTATAAAATTTAAAACTATTCCGCCGATCAGCAATGCACGATGGAATTCGAGGGCCATCCTTGCACTTTTAGCTTTTATACTAATACCAAAATATCGGTCTGAGTTATACCCAATTTGTGATTTTATTTGCGGTCAATGGTACGATATATGCTTCTCAGATCACCAAATCAACGAAGATAATTTTCAGCTTTTAAACCTATCATTAGCAAGATTCGAAAACGCCAAGAAATGCTTTCTTAAACATTGGGTACAAGATGATTCATTCATCAAAGGAGCAATATTTGTACAGAACGTGCAATAAAAATTGTCCAGGATATATAACCATTTTGCAGATCTACACGTACTTTAAACTTAAAATTTTTATCCTACAATAGTTATTAAATGGATGCTATGATATTGTTGTGTTTTATTTTTAATATAACCATTGTATATGAAGTTTAATAACTCGTTATGATATGAAATAAAATTACTTAAATTTTAATTTTTTTTAATTTTTTTTGTATTGATTTAGAAAATGCGTTTGGTGGGTGAAGTTTTTTTCTTAAAATGATGCAAGATAATGCTTTTCATTAATAAAACATCATGGCGCATCTAGTGGTACTATGCCAAAAAATTGGTTATATCCCTAATGTACATACGAGGGCGACCGCAAAAGTAACTGGCCTAACATAAAAAGAACCGTTTTTTTTGGAATTATTATTATTTATTTTTCAACATAATCTGCTTCCAACTCAATACACTTCATCAAACGTTTTTCAAGTTTTTTAATTCCATCCGAAAAATAAGATTTTTCAAGACCTTCAAAATATGCCTCAGTTTCAGCAATTGGACGAAAATTGTTTGCCACCGAGAACTTTTTTTTAAATTTGGAAACAAGAAATAATCAGAAGGAGCTCAATCTGGAATATATGGTGGATGCGGAGCAATTTCAAATCGTAATTCGGCCAGTTTTTGTTGAGTTAAAAATGCAGTGTGTGAAGGAGCATTATCTTGATGAAAAAGAACTTTTTTTTCTAAATGCGGTCGTTTTATCTTGATTTCTTCACTCAACCGATCCAATAATGCACAATAATATTCACTATTTATAGTTTTTCCAATAAATATTATACCCCTTGCATCCCAAAATACTGTGGCCATTACTTTTCCTGCTGACTTAACAGTTTTCGCCTTCTTGGGACCACTTTTACCAGCTTCTATCCATTGTTTTGACTGTTCTTTGCAGTCTGGGATGTAGTGATGGATCCATGTTTCATCAACAGTTATGAATCGGCGCAAGAATTCTATTGGATTACGCTGATAAATCGCTAAAAGCTCCTCGGAATT
Source organism: Hydrotaea diabolus (assembly GCA_963513945.1). NCBI lineage: Eukaryota > Metazoa > Arthropoda > Insecta > Diptera > Muscidae > Hydrotaea > Hydrotaea diabolus. Next base: position 27,671,992 of record OY740716.1, on the reverse strand, counting down.
GGTCCAACGGACGATTTTTTTGGGTCAAAGTCAACAAACGCGGCACCCATCTCATCATGTAAAATACTCAAAACTTGTTTTTCGTGTATTTTAACAATATCAGCAAGTTCTCTGAGCTTTATTCGTCTATCTTTAGTCACTTCATTAAATATTTTTCTAGTGCTTTCAATAGTAGTAGCAGTTTTCGGTCTTCCAGAGCGTTTTTCATCTTCCGTACTTGAACGACCCATTATAAATTGTTGAACCCAGGATTTCACGGTGGAGTATGATGGTGCATTATCACCATGAACAGAATCCAATTCATCTTTGGTTAACTGTGGCGTATAACCTTTCATATAAAAGTGTTTAATTACCGCACGAAACTCTTTATTTTTCATTTTTCAAAAATTATAAAACTTGTTTACTTCAATCACATGTAACAAAGAAAATAATCATTAAATATATCGGAAATTTTTGACAGATGGCTTATAAAAGATTGCTTTTAAAAAACAAAAAAAAAACAGTTGCTAGTAAAACAGAAAATGTGCCAAGCCAGTTAGTTTTGCGGTCGCCCTCGTAATTGAAATAATATAAGTTAACAATGTTAAATTTGTTAATGCTGAGGTCACTGGGTTTTAGCTATACTGTCATTAATTTATTTATTACTAAATTTGATTATTATTTTTGTATATAAAATAGATTGCAAATAAATATATTGTTGAAAAAAAAAATTCTGCTTCACTTTACTAATTTATTATATTCAGATCTATATTACAAATTGTTGACGCTTTAAAACCAAAATTTATTTTTTTGACCCACTTTACTAATCGTACAATAAAATCATTCTACAAACTTTATAAGATTCGATGCTGATATTTTCAATATCAGAAACAATATTTTAGAATAGTTAATTATAAAAATTAGCTAAAATAATTCCCCTTTCTTTTTAATTTTTTTTTACTACGGCCAGACAACGGTATACCTAAAATTTAACGTCCTCTGTTCGCGATAAATACATATTAATAATTATAATAATAATAATATGTATACATTTATTATGTTTAATACACACCGTATTTGTAGTTTATAAATTTATAACATGTTTTTTATTAATATTTTATTTGTTAAAATATTTTTTTTATTTCGGCAAGACATCCGTATACCTAAAATTTAACGCCCTCTGTTCGCGATAAATATATATTAATAATAATAATAATATTTATTCATTTATTATGTTTAATACACACCGTATTTGGAGTTGAAAAATTTATAAGCTGTTTTTTTATTAATATTTTATTTGTTAAAATATTTATTTTTATTTTTTAACCTGAAGTAAAACAAAACTAGAATTTATTGCCTATTACGCAAATCGCCAATCAAGCGAATCAGTTGGTCCAGTCAATAAATTCACGTGGTAACGGCAACCGAATTCAATAATCTATTAAAACAACCAATACATGCACACATTCAGTGCCAATCATCATAATTAGTTACTTTGTCCCTTTAAACGATACTGTCAGTTCTCAATAAGGAACATTGTCGTGTACCCAATCAACATTCGGTGGCAGCGATGGAAAACACGGATTGAACCTGCAATGACCAACATTCGGTTGGCAAAAAAATCGGTTGTGGCAATAAATCTGTTCTCTGTATGTATTACTATTTAATAGGTACTTCAATGGATGTTCTCTTCTGAGGAACGTTCCCTCATTCCACAGGCCAGAGAGTGTTAGCCCATAATACCCAATATTGAGGACATCTCTAAGTACTTAATATAAATTAATATGTTGAAAGCCTTAAAAGTTGTCTCCCTTGTCATCAGGTTGTGAATCAATTGGACCATTTTTTCAAAAATCATATACTCGTATGTGACAGCGCATAGAGAAAGGGACCTAAGGGTAAAAAAAATTAATTTTCATTTTTTTCTTCTTTTTTTGATGTGGACAACATCTGAGCATCGAATGAGACCGATACCATGCCCCAAAAGTGTTCCCTTCCAGAGATATGCGCGTTTTATGAAAGTGAAGTCGACTATTAGCGCAAATAGAAAGGGACCTAATCTTTAAAATGGCTCTCCTGAACAAAACTGTTTTTTAACCTTAGGTCCCTTTCTATTTTGCGCGTCACATATAAACTTTCACTTTATTCTGATAGATCACACTGTGCAATATAGTAGCTTCGCCGAACAAAAGTTCTCGAAGACCTGTGGGCATTACCAAACTGTACAAAAGTACAGGAAACAAAGTAAAACTGCAGGTTGTGGTGACAGACATACATGCAACACACACTCGCATTTCATGGTCCTCGGGCCAAATCCAAATACCTTTTCATTTTCGGGCTGGACATATCAAAACGTTTCTCTATTGGTTGTATTTACTTTGATTACAGAGGTAGAACGAAGTCCTTTTAGTCCATGCTAGTTTTGTGTGCATTTTCCTTTTCCGTTTCCGTTCGTAGGCTGCCAACAGGCAGTCGCATACGAGTATTTCGATAAGCAAAGGCAGACTCATGGGTAGGAAATCCTGGTGCTGCACAAATTAAGAAAAATTTTAATGCTGAAATAATTAAAAGGCAGATTCCTGGACATATACAAAGGCACATAATTCTTGGTTATTTTACAGGTGAATTTTAATTTCACCGTAATTCTTGCGGTTAAAATAAGAACTTTTGTTGCCTGCAATCGTAAAAAGCAACTGAAACGTTTAAATTAAAATACCAAATATAATTGGAAAGTATAAATTGTGGATACGCAATGTTTAAATTGCGGCCACTTAAGACTTCATACGAGTACCAGCTACATACAATTATGTACTTTAAATGTAAAACCCTTACAAAGGCTGGCAAATTACAAGGATCATCCAGGAAATGCAACGAATGCATGGTTGTATCAAAATAAATTAAAGCTTCATAATAAAAAAGATTTATGCCCTTTTTGGGTTTAATAGTAAATGTAGGTTTGAGACTTTTTAAAAATTTACAAAAGAGTATTTTTTTTTGACTTTTCTTTTTTAACCTTAAGTAAATTTTTATCAATTCGTCCCTTTGAATTAAAATTCGAATCAGTAATGCGTGTACTTAGTGCATTATTCTGTTTGTTACACGTTGCAATTTGTAGTCGATCGGGCCTAATTTAATACAGGGTGTAGCGCAGTAGTATGCTTTTTTGGGAATGAAATAAAAAATTATGAATCTTAGAAAAATGTATTTTATATATTAATTATATTGAACAGTAAGGGAATTTTTAAATTACGAGGTTTTAAATAGTGTATGTGGCAAATGTCGACCTTTGCTATCCACACACTGCTGCATACGTTTTCTGAAGTTTTCATGAACTCTAACAAGCATATCATCTGGTATTCTGCCAACTTCAGCCTCAATACTGTTAATTAGGTCTTCCAAGGTGCTGGGACGGTTGATATACACCCCAAAGAAAAAAATCTCATCAAGCATGCCGGCCAGTTCACATCAACCCTCAAACAGATAAGCCATCCAGGAAACATTTGCCTCAAACAATTCATGGTAACCCTCGATGTGTGTGCAGTGGCACCATCCTGTTGGAACCATGTATCCTCTAATTGCATAGCCTCAAAATACAGGAAATGCCAAGAGCAAGTGATTGCTTTCGAGCAGAGCGTTTCGGTGATTGCAGTACTGCTGCTCTAACTCTCTCGATTTTTTGCGGTGTTGTAATCTTTCTCTCAGGTCTCCATCGTAAACATGACAAATTCCCTGCAGCTCTCAATGAAGTTAGTCAATTTAAAATTGATTGCCGTCCAGGAACACATCCGCTTGGGGGAACAGCGAATCGTAAACAAAAAGCAAAAGAAGTTACCCAATTTACAATTGATTGCCGTCCAGGAACACATCCGCTGGGGGGAAAGCGAATAGTAAACAAAAAGCACGCTGCACTGCAATGAGTGCGCATTTGAAAAATACGCTTCTACACAAAATGACCTCTTCTCACGTGTCCAATGCATGATGGCACCTGAAAGGCAGACGAGTACAACTCTCCAGTCAGCTACTATTAGCCAAGCACACTCTCCACTCTGTATATCCCCAACTTTGGATTGCGGTTATGGAGAAGGTAGTAAAAAGGTTAAGTGTCATTTATTCTTGTCTAATTATTGCCCTATACAGTCTACGACAATTTTTGGTTCAGAAATAACACCATTTTCAAATATTGTAACAAAAGAGATATGACAATGCCTAGTTTTTTAGTGGGCGTGGTGCAGACAGCTTCTACCGGGGTGTGTTCCTTCATACCACCACCATATATTTTGAGAATCACCGTCATATCTCTCAATAGTCATGAGAAGCCACGCCTTGTTCAATCTGGATGTAATCGATGTGCAAATGTTTTTCATTAACTATAAGAGATTTGGATCTGGCCCTATCTGGCATTTAAATTTGAAAGTTTGACATGTTATAGCATAAACGTACTCAGAACGTAGAGTGCTTTATAAGAGATTTGCGCTTTCGAGGGATACCCTTAAACTTTAGTACAGTCCAGAGTGTCAAAGGCTTTTTCAAAGTCGATGAACGCAAGCTACAGAGGTGATCGCCACTGTTCTACTATAATGCGTAGCGTAATGGAACGGTCTATGCAATAGCGTTGGGTCGGAATCCTGCTTCTTTAGGCCTTAGTTGGTTGGATAGGGATTTTTTAGGCGTTTGTGTAGAATGCAGAAAATGATTTTATTGCTGTTATTCAAAACGATGATACCTCTCCAGTTTTTTACATTCGGAGAGGTCCCTTTTTTGGAAGTTTGATTATTGTTCCTTCATCTGAGGTTGTAGTTTTCCGTTTTCCAGAATCTGCTTCTGATGGGCAGTAGTACGCTTGCATTGGTTAAAGGATCTGTTTGGAGAAGTTTTGGTAGGGTTTTATCAGGTCCAGATGCTTTAACATCAAATTTTGCTAAGATAACTATTTTATTAATTTTAAGCCCAAAAAAGGACCTTTGTTTGCTTTTGCGTTGTGACGGTAGAGGGCCAAAATTATTAAAGGTATAGTTTAGACTTAGCTATGAAAAAATCCATCTAACGTACTTCTTATAAAGCAATAAAAAAAATTTTAAAAAACGGACCATCCATTTTTTTACAATCCTGCGTTAAAATCATTGGTACTGATCAAATTTAAAAGTAATTTCGATTCACAACTTATAGATCTTTTATACTTCTGGTGGTATTTTTTTCTTGGAAAAAGTAAAGAAAATCAAACAGAAAACAAACTGAATGTGATAATAGTTGCCCTTGAAGCAGTCTCTTGGAGATCGGTTTTTTATAGACCTGTCCTCGTATTGGGTACTAAGAGAGATTTGAAAATTAATTAAAGGGAAATTTATTCTCCACGAAACTTTTGGTTTCCTCAAGAAAATTGCTTCAATGCTGTGTAGAGATTAATCGCCATCAATATAAAGGTCAAATACGACGGCTTCTATATATATTTATGGCTCCATCTGACATTTCCATTGGCAAGTTTGACATTTTTTTTAGCATAAACGTACTAAGATAGTTTTAACGTACGACCATCATTTGTGTTGTTTACAGTGACTTGCAAGATCGTCATGTGACATACCGAGAGTTAGAGGCATCCTTGGGCATTTCTTCCACCAGCATACATTCGATAATGCATGAACACCTGGCCTTAAAAAAGGTTTGTTCTCGTTCGATCCCGCACAATTTGACAATCGCTCAAAAATAAGGCTCGTGGCGATTGGTGCAAAGAAAATTTGAAAAAATACGACCGAGGTGCTTAAAAATACGTTTATAAGATCGTCATAGGTGACGAATCATGTATCTATGTGTATGAGCCCAACACAAAACAGCAATCGACCGTGTGGGTCTGCGAAGACGAGCAAACTCCAACGAAAGTACACCACAGTTTGATTGCCTGGAGTCTTCGGAGAAATTCGAAAAACGAACAAGAGCAGACGAATCATTGTGCACCATGACAATGCGAGTTCTCACACATCGGCTCAGGCCAGTGCCTTTTTGACCGGCCAAAACGCCGAATTGTTGGTTTATCCGCCGTATAGCCCTGACTTGGCACCCAATGACTTCTTTTTATTCCCGCACATCAAGAAAAAAATGCGTGGTCAATGATTTTCGTCGCCAGAAGATGCGGATGTAGCGTTCAAAATCCATTTTTTGGAAGTGTCTCAATCGGAGTGAAAAAAGCGCTTGACAATTGGTTTGAGCGCATGCAAATGTGTATAAATCATGCTGGAGAATACTTTGAAAAACAATAAAACCATTTTTGATGGTAAATATTCGCATTTTCATTATTAGGCCAGAAATATATAAAGCAGCCCTCGTATCATATTGATATGCAACGAAACAAATCCTGGTGATAAAGTGTTCGGTGTCACGCCTCCTAAAAAAATCTTTGCAATTACTAAAAATCTGGAGTGAATTGAAATGAACACCTGGATATTTTTGAAGACTTTATTATTATAAATTGAACTTTGAAACGAATAATGATCCCTCTTGATCATACTATGATTCTTAAAGTTATTTATTAAAATTGGATTTGATAGTTATTTAACAATAGAGATGTTTTTTAAGTAAATATTTTACAAATACATTAAACTCAAAACAACAGGAGTGAGTTATTTAAAAAAAGTAAAAATCTGATTAAAAGACCTCTGAGGTAATAATTCTAGATTAGTGACGAAAAAACTTAAAGTCTTTTATTTATTAAAAATATTTCAGTTACACAAATCTTAAACAGATTGTTTAGATTGATATCTGTACTACTGAATATTTAGGAAGGTACACTTAAAAACCCCATTTTGAAGAGTTTTAAATAAACTCAGATTTTAAAATTTAAATATTTGGTTTTATGTCAAAAAGGAGTCGAATTTTCGGCCAAAGGGTCCGTCACCAAAAAATTTACCTATATGGCCAAAATTCGTATAATATTTGTTGTTTTGTCTTTAAAATCGAGAGGGCCTTTTGATTAGCTGATTTAATGAAAACGTCTACCGACATCACCCATTTTTATGAGTTTGATCGTAATAAACTGTGTCAAATTTCATCAAGATTTGGTGTTTCTAGGTGAGTGAAACACACGGCAATCCATGTTGAGTATTTGTAAGATACTCCGAGTCTCTAACCACTGATGGGGGAAAACTCGTTGGTTTTTAAATTTTACCTCAGGTGGTAAAATAGATTTCTTTAGCTCTGGCGCTTAAGATCCGATTTTTTTAACTTAGAGTCTCTTACCTTTGGTAGGGGAAAACTCTTCGTGTTTAAAAGCTCGAATGGGACAAAAATGTGTGAAACACACGTCATTCCATGTTGAGTATTTGTAAGATACTAAATTTTATTTATACAAAAAGTGATTATCCCAAATGTTGAAAATATTTCAAGTCATCTAGTAAAACCTCCTGCACAGATTACAAATCAAAGCGGAGGCCAAATATTCAATACAAAATATACAATACAATTTTTAATAATATATGTACATCCCTTAGGTGACACATTTCTTGTGTGTTCGGGCTGCTCCCACCACTGGCCATTATCAGCGAGCGTACAAATATTATCTAATGTATACAGCTCACAATTTTATAGGCTGCACTTAAGAATGCAACAATACCCAACACACAATTTAAAACATGTTCAACTTTGAACACTAGGGCTAAAAACACAAAATCGAATGAACATATGCATGGAATCTACATCTATATCTGAATCGATTTTCTTCAATTTCGATAGCGTCCGTCATTGGTCGAAAAAAATAACTTCTGCCGAATTTCAAAGTAATCGGACAACACCTGCGAACCATAGTTTGATTACAAGCTTTGGATGGACAGCCGGACAAATAGACATCGTCAAATCACAACAAACTTAAAGGTGGGTCTAGTTCAAATATTGTTTGTAGTTACAAACATGTGTCATGCCACTAACTAGCAAAACTCAGAAAGAGAGAGTGTTGCAGGAAAATAATCATGTCATATTTGAAGTTGTGAAATACGAGGGCGACCGCAAAAGTAACTGGCCTAACATAAAAATAACCGTTTTTTTGGAATTATTATTATTTATTCTTTAACATAATCTCCTTCCAACTCAATACACTTCAACAAACGTTTTTCAAGTTTTTTTAATCCATCCGAAAAATAAGATTTTTCAAGACCTTCAAAATATGCCTCAGTTTCAGCAATAACGTCGCTATTGGACGAACATTTTTTGCCACCGAGAAATTTGTTTAAATTTTGAAACAAGAAATAATCAGAAGGAGCTAAATCTGGACTATATGGTGGCTGCGGAGCAATTTCAAATCGTAATTCGGCCAGTTTTTGTTGAGTTAAAAATGCAGTGTGTGAAGGAGCATTATCTTGATGAAAAAGAACTTTTTTTTCTAAATGCGGTCCAATAATGCACAATAATATTCACTATTTATAGTTTTTCCTTTCTCAAGATAATCAATAAATATTATACCCCTTGCATCCCAAAATACTGTGGCCATTACTTTTCCTGCTGACTTAACAGTTTTCGCCTTCTTGGGACCACTTTTACCAGCTTCTATCCATTGTTTTGACTGTTCTTTGCATTCTGGGATGTAGTGATGGATCCATGTTTCATCAACAGTTATGAATCGGCGCAAGGACTCTATTGGATTACGCTGATAAATCGCTAAAAGCTCCTCGGAATTGGTCCAACGGACGATTTTTTGGGGCAAAGACAACAAACGCGGCACCCATCTTGCGGATAGCTTTTTCATGTGGAGTTCATCATGTAAAATACTCCAAACTTGTTTTTCGTGTATTTTAACAACATCAGCAAGTTCTCTGAGCTTTATTCGTCTATCTTTAGTCACTTCATTAAATATTTTTCTAATGTTTTTAATAGTAGTAGCAGTTTTCGGTCTTCCAGAGCGTTGTTCATCTTCCGTACTTGAACGACCCATTTTAAATTGTTGAACCCAGGATTTCACGGTGGAGTATAATGGCGCATTATCACCATGAACAGAATCCAATTCATCTTTGATTAATTGTGGCGTATAACCTTTCATATAAAAGTGTTTAATTACCGCACGAAACCCTTTATTTTCCATTTTTCAAAAATTATAAAACTTGTTTACTTCAATCGCCTGCAACAAAGAAAATAATCATTAAATATTTCGGAAATTTTGACAGATGGCTGATAAAAGATTGCTTTTAAAAAACAAAACAAAAAAAGTTGCTAGTAAAACCGAAACTGTGCCAGCCCAGTTAGTTTTGCGGTCGCCCTCGTAATTTTGTGTTTTTGGCACTTATGTGCCCATGCCCATTAATAAGATCGAATTTCTTAGGTCAGCCAGCCACATTTGGCCAAATTACAAAAATGTGTTTTTTGGCTTTCTGATTTTTTTTTAAATCTATTGTAAAACAAATGTCCTTGTTTACTGAAAGCTGTTGATTGGGCCTCTAAAACAATTATGCGGAATCTATAAAAAAATCGGTCTATATAGACGAATGATTATCAATCTGGCCACACTTTTTTCGGAGAAGGTCTTGATTTATGCCATTTCATTATGAATAGACTTACTGCGGAACAACTTTTGCAAATCGTTTGCGATCCTGAGCTTTACCAGAAAATTTCACTCACTCACTTTTGGTTGAACAGGTACTTTAATAAATTGTTGCATTTAGAGTAATGAAAATTAACAAGCCATTGTTGAGACGCCGTTACATCCTCAAAAAGTCAATGTTTGGTATGCTCTATGGGCAGAGGCCTATAATTTTTTTAAAAATGAAGCCGGCCGAATGTTACAGTCAATAGGGAACGATATAGAGCCACGATTAATGACTTTTTCGTACCTGAATTGGAGATTGTTGATGTGGACGACTTTGACTCCAACAAGACAGCACTACATGTCATACAGCCAACGAAACAATCAATTTATTGAAGGAAACTTTTGGTGAGTGCATTATCTAGCGTCGTGTGGGTGGACGTGGCCTCAAAGATCGTGCGATTTAACACTGCTGGACTATTTTTTTGGAGTTATAAGAAGCCGCTTGTCAACGCAGATTAGCCCGACACGATTGACGACTTGGAAGGGACTATTCGGCTCGTTATTGCTGACAGGCGGTACCCAGTGCTGCAAAAAGTGGTCGTAAATTGGCCACTTGTCCGAAATCGTTTTTACAACATAAGGGCAAACCCTTATTTTTATTATAAAGCAAAATTCTTGGCCATACGAGGGCTGCTATTTATATTTCGGGTCCGGCAATAAAAACACAATTTATCACTAGAAATGGTTTTATTGTTTTTCAAAATACTCTCCTATAAGATCAATACACTTTTGCATGCACACAAACCAATTTTCGGAGCACTTTTTCTACTCCGATTGAAAACATGATTTTTGAACGCTTTAACAGCTGCTTCAGGCGAAGAAAAACGTTAGCCACGCTTTTTTTTCTTGATGCTAGGGAATAAGAAGAAGTCATGGGGTGTCAAATCAGGGCTGTACGGTGGCTATAAATTCTACATTTCGAGTGGTCAAATAGCTTATCGTTTCAGCTGATGTGTGAGGGCTCGCATTGCATCGCAGTCGTGATGCAAAATCGTCTTCTCTTATTATATTTCCTCAGTTTTTCGAACACTGTTGGCAAACAGATGGTTGTGTATCACCCAGAATTGACCTCCTACGTTCTACTAAAGGCACTGTGGCAACATGGTTATACCGGAAAAACCCCAATCATTTGCTTCGATGTACTTCTTCAACGAACAACTTTTGTTGGATTTGGCTCGTCTTAAAAGACCCGTACGTTTGATTGCTGTTTTGTTTCGGGTTCATATCCATGATTCTTTACCTGTGACAATGTTATACACTGCTTTTGAGCTACTGCAGTTATACTTTTTCAACATCTCTTCGCACCAATCCATACGAGCCTTTTTTTGAGCATTCGTCAAATTATGTGGGATCCAACGAGAACAAATTTTTTTCACGACCAAATGAGCATGCAATATCTTATTGATGTTTGTCATACTAATACCCAAGGATGCCTTAATCTCACGATATGACACATATCGGTCTTGCTTAATTTGTTCACGCACAGCATTGATGGTAATGTGGCAAAGTGACCGAAGTTGGACGTCCTTCACGAAATTCATCCTGTAGCGAACGGCGTCCGAGACTGAACTCGTGTTACCAGCGATTAACAATGGTTTTTAATGGCGCTTCATCGCCAAAAGTCGAAACAATTTGATTAAAACCCTGTGTTCTCGATAACCCACGCCGAAAATCCTAAAAAATCATCACAGAAAAATGTTCACGGGATAATTCCATTTTTTGACTGAGGTGAATTTTTCAACACACTGTAAGGGCCCCCGCAGACTGCAGACTTTTTATCGGCCGATAGTTTGGTCGGCTTCTTAATCAGTATGGTTACAATCAGTTACAAACTATTTCGAGAATAGTTGACCGACTGTTGGATAGTCTGCGCCCTGTTCACCAAACAAACTGTTTAGTTGGCTCGGTGTGCGCACTTTCAGCCCAACCCGACTAAACTATCGGCCGATAAAAAGTCTGCAGTCTGCGGGGGCCCTAAACAAAACAATTCGCCCTCAAATGGCAAAACGTTCTAAGTGAAGTTATGAACAAAAATGACAAAGTTTCTAATGGAAGTTCCAGTTTGCATCTGGAAACACTAGTATTGTCAGGATCCGAAATGTAAATAGCAACCTTCGTAACGTTTAATTATATGCGTTTTTTTCATGTTCAAAACCACAGGACTGATAAAAAAAACCCTTTTACATAATATTATGATTACGTGAACCATTCTATGATAATATAAAGAAGTTTTTGTATTATATGATAACCATACTTTTCCAAGGGTGCTGAGAAAATATTTAAAGTGTTGGAAACAATTTAACAATCTTGTATTTGCTGCTTTTCCAAAAATACGTTTAAGCAAATATTGGCTTTATCGGCGACGAACACTGTGCGCAGCTCACTTATTTCTCCATCTGTGTCTTAATTGCATCTTGAGGGAAATAAGTAAATATTTAAGCTGACTACAAAATCTCTTGTCTGTAGAGGCCTACTCAATAAATGATAACGAGTAATTACGAAAAATTCATTTTTGCTTGCAGCCCAATGGCGAGTCAATCCGCTGGCTCAATAATCGCTTTATTGGCAACAGTGCTGACCTGTAATCGCTATGGCGTTGCAGCATAATGTTGCATTTCCTTTGGCTGTAATGGCACTTTGTATTTAATTACAGTCCTCAGCTTGGAACCATGAGGCCTAATGACTTCGCGTTGCTTCCTTTGTAATTATTGCTAAAGTGGTAGGATTGTAACAAGGAGCTACATCTGTAACGGCTAGGAACTGGACATGTTGAAAAGCATTGCATATATACGTTTAATCGTTAACAATAAGTAAATAATTGATTCAGCAGAAATAATCGACATGACTGGAATTCCTTTATGGCTTAATTACCAATTACACAGAAATATTAAGAAAGCCATAGTAGGACGGACTCTGCTATACCCTTTGGATATGTACAAAAGAAAACAACTAAGACAAGTGAGGAAAGTCTTAAGAAGTACGAGACCAAATACAAAATACCTTCACTCAATTTTGGTCCTATGTGCGGTTAAATGCCATGCCTCAAATATTATTGGAATCTAAAATCATATTCCGGTATTGTGTCTGGTGGCCCACGAAATGGATGTTAATTTGTATGGAGGCTATATCAAAAAATGGACTGATCTTGTCGAATTTCAATGGTAGTCGTGTTTTATTTGCCAAGCGGAAAAATTCGCTTTAAACATCGCTAAATCACTGATTTTAAAAAGCTGTCAAAAAGTTTAAAGTTTTTTATTAACTAAAAATGCGTTGCATTTATGCGTCGAAAATAGTTTGTTTTGATGATTTGTGCTTAGAGGTACGTTCACACTGGACAAATATTTGAAGAAAAACGTTGAATATTTCTTTGCCACAATCCGAGCACTAAACATTTCTAAATGCCAAACAACAAAACATCTGATTTGGGGAAAACAAAAATAAAAATATTTGCCAGCACAGAAAAAATTGCCCAATGTGAACACAGTGTGACCACCCGAGAACAAATATTTGCCTCTATTTTCGTCAAATATCTATTTGATCATACAAAATTTATGTTAGAGCAAACAATAAGAAATAGCAGCTGGTGAAATCAGTGATGTCAGTGTAACAGCTAAACGTTCGGAGGCTGAAATGGACTCACAAAGTTGTGTCGTCTTCTTTGTAATTAGTGCGGCAAATAATTTCAGCTACACAAAAATATTTGTTAAAAATTTTAATGGTCTACATCTCATAATAGTCAAAAAGTTGTTATAGAGAGCTGGTGTTCTTGTACGCAGTTCTTTTAACAAATTTGCCCATCATCCTTTGCTATTCCGACTAAGTAGCCATTGCATTTTTTGCCTTTTCCTCCTCTTCCAAGACTATCAGAGATGCTGCTCCACAGCATAAAATCAGTACATTTTCTTCTTCGTGCATTATTGGTTTCAAAATGTTGACAGAAAATACGAGGGCGACCGCAAAATAACTGGCCTAACATAAAAATAACCGTTTTTTTGGAATTATAATTATTTATTTTTCAACATAATCTCCTTCCAACTCAATACACTTCATCAAACGTTTTTCAAGTTTTTTAATTCCATCCGAAAAATAAGATTTTTCAAGACCTTCAAAATATGCCTCAGTTTCAGCAATAACCTCGCTATTGGACGAAAATATTTTGCCACCGAGAAATTTTTTTAAATTTGGAAACAAGAAATAATCAGAAGGAGCTAAATCTGGACTATATGGTGGCTGCGGAGCAATTTCAAATCGTAATTCGGCCAGTTTTTGTTGAGTTAAAAATGCTGTGTGTGAAGGAGCATTATCTTGATGAAAAATAACTTTTTTTCTAAATGCGGTCGTTTATCTTGATTTCTTCACTCAACCGATCCAACAATGCACAATAATATTCACTATTTATAGTTTTTCCTTTCTCAAGATAATCAATAAATATTATACCCCTTGCATCCCGAAATACTGTGGCCATTACTTTTCCTGCTGACTTAACAGTTTTCGCCTTCCTGGGACCACTTTTACCAGCTTCTATCCATTGTTTTGACATTCTGGGATGTAGTGATGGATCCATGTTTCATCAACAGTTATGAATCGGCGCAAGAATTCTATTGGATTACGCTGATAAATCGCTAAAAGCTCCTCGGAATTGGTCCAACGGACAATTTTTTGGGGCAAAGACAACAAACGCGGCACCCATCTTGCGGATAGATTTTTCATGTAGAGTTCATTATGTAAAATACTCCAAACTTGTTTTTCGTGTATTTTAACAATATCAGCAAGTTCTCTGAGCTTTATTCTATCTATCTTTAGTCACTTCATTAAATATTTTTCTAATGTTTTCAATAGTAGTAGCAGTTTTCGGTCTTCCAGAGCGTTGTTCATCTTCCGTACTTGAACGACCCATTTTAAATTGTTGAACCCAGGATTTCACGGTGGAGTATGATGGTGCATTATCACCATGAACAGAATCCAATTCATCTTTGATTAATTGTGGCGTATAACCAACCTTTCATATAAAAGTGTTTAATTAACGCACGAAACTCTTTATTTTCCATTTTTCAAAAATTATAAAACTTGTTTACTTCAATCACCTGTAACAAAGAATATAATTAAATATTTCGGAAATTTTTGACAGATGGCTTATAAAAGATTGCTTTTAAAAAACAAAAATAAAAAGTTGCTAGTAAAACAGAAAATGTGCCAGGCCAGTTAGTTTTGCGGTCGCCCTCGTAAATTTCAATTTTTTACGGTTTGCTTAAATATTTCTTTTAGTCCTATTTTTATTCAAATGTGAACACACTTCAAACTTGTTTTCCCAAACTTCTATTTGACATTACTTGACATCTGTTTGAACAATCAAAAACCGTCCAGGCTGCCACGCCCACTGAAACAAATGAATGTCAAAGTAAGTTGGTAAAAAACTTGTCGTTATGGTGAGACTCACAATTAACATTGTCCATAATGGTTGGACTACCCTTTACAGATATAATGATGTTTACCGAAGTAAACATGAAATGTTTTTACTGTGACATAGTTATGTACGAGGGCAACTAAATAATTTCAAGACTTTTCCAACTTCCCCCGTAGTTAATACAATCCAACACTTCCTCTCTGTTAATAGACTGCTGTCAAATTTTGAGAGAGTCATTTAGTTTTTTTTTAACAGCTGTTCAAAACATACGACCTCGTGGATTTCGCTTAAAATCGAAAAAAGTTACTTTCGAGAGAGCTCGATAAACATTGTTTTTTGCGGAAATAATCCGTCAAGCGAACCAAGGAAGAGCTTGATAAATACCATGGGGACTCTACGCCAACGATTTCAGTGGTAAAAAATGTGGTTTACTGACTTTCGTTGTGGTCGCACAAGTACTAATGACGCTGAACGTTCTGGACAGCCCCTTTAGGTCACTACACCCGAAAATGTCGTAAAATCCACGATATGGTGTTGGCCGATCGAAGAGTAAAAGTGCGTGAAATTATCGATGATCATTTAATGAAGATAATGCACGGATGCACACGTGTGAAAACTCAATGGCAAAATTTCATGAATTGCGTTACGAATTGGTACCTCATCCACCAGATTCTCCGGATTTAGCACCCAGCGATTATTTCCTATTTCCAAACCTAAACAAATGGCTCTGTGGAAAGAGATTCAGCTCCAAAGATGAAATTATTGATCAAACAAATTCCTATTTTGTGGACCTCGAAAAATCCAATTTTTTGGAAGGGATACAAAAATTGGAGAAACGTTGGACTAAATGCATTGAGCTAAAAGGAGATTATGTAAAAAAATAAATACAACTATATTTTATTCGAAAAGTCACATAATTATTGAGCTGTCTCTCGATCTCACTGCATGTAAATTTTTAAGCCATGGAAATACGAGTATAACCATATACGAACACCACTTCGTGATAAAAGATTAAAAACAAAAGAACCGGGCCTCCCAGTTATGCCTAAAGTCACGCACTTTTTTTTATGGGCCCCCAAAGACTTGGGGCCTCGGTGTCATTTTTGCAAAACAGTAATCATTTTCTCAGACTCATATAAATGTGAATATAAAGGGTGGTAAAATTTCAAGGGCCGATGTTGAGTGTGAACCACAGCTAAACGTAAAACTTTTTTCTGCATTTTATTTGATATTTCTCAATTTCAGACTAACTCAGTTTAAACCATGGACAGATACACAAGCGAGCAACGCGTTAAAGTTATTCAGGTTTATTATGAAGTGGATGATCAATTTTCGAAGTAAATCTTCCTCAGTGATGAGGCACCTTTTCCCCTCAGTGGATTCGTCAATAAGCAGAATTGCCGCATTTGGGCCAATGATAATCCAAGAGTGAGTGTCGAAAAAACAATGCATCCACAAAGAGTGACTGTTTGGTGCGGTTTATGGGCTGGCGACATCATTGGGCCGTATTTTTTCCAAAATGAGGCCGGTCAGGCAGTTACTGTGAATGGTGTTCGCTATCGTGAGATGATAATGAACTTTTTATGGCTGGAATTGGAAGATATGAATGTGGATAATACATGGTTTCAACAGGACGGTGCCACTTGCCACACAGCTAACGAAACAATGGCTCTTTTGCGCGACAAATTCAATGGCCGGTTTATTTCACGTCGTGGCGATGTTAATTGCCCACCAACACGCAGAGAAAAAAACATGGTTACTACATGGTCTCGGCAATAATAAAATGTTATCCGCAATAATAGTATGTTCGTCGCAACCATAAAATTGTTAACTGAATTTAGTTTTGATAATAGTATAATTGCTGCAATATTATTATTGTTGAAATGTAACAATAGTATTATTGCCAAATTTAAAAATGAAAATATGGTAAAAGCAACAATATGAATATGGTTGGTGCGACAAAAATAGGGTTGTTGCGTTTTATGTTAACAATAATATGATTACGGTAATCATACAGTATGATTGTAATTTTTCTTCATTGAAATATGCTTTTAAGAACAAATGTTATTGGTACGGATCTAATGCAATAATAGTACCTTTTTATCGAATTTTTTTAAACGACTGCTTTGGTTTTGTTATCTGAAATATTTTTAATAAAAACGCTGACGTTTATTTAAACTTATTTTTTCTACTGTGAAATAAATCACTCCTATTATTTTGAATTTAATGTATTTTTGAATAATTTTCGTAATTCAAATCTATTGTCGACAACTTAAACAAATTCTAATAAATTATATTGGGAATCATAGTATAACTGTGTGCGACCATACTATGGTTGTAGGGATCATAACATGGTTGCGTGTGAATCATACTATGGTTGTGAGGATCATATTATGGTTGTGTGTGAAACATAATATGGTTGTGAGGATCATACAATGGTTGTGGAGATCATAGTATGGTTGAGTGTGAATCGTACTATGGTTGTGGGGATCATAGTATGGTTATGTGTGAATCATACTATTGTTGTGAGGATCATGGTATGGTTGTATTTGAATCATACTATTGTTGTGAGGATAATAATATTGCTGTACCACAACCATATACCCAACAATAGTATTATCCTCTTCGAATATTGTCACCACAACCATACTTTTTTTTCTGCGTAAAGCTCATGTGATTTAACACTGTTGGACTTCTTTCTTTGGGGTTAGTTGAAAGAAAAGGTGTACGTCGATAAGCCAGCATCAATTCAAGAGCTAAAGGATGAGATAATTCGGCACTTTAATGGCTTAGAACCTCAATTATGCCTCAGTGTCATCAAAAATTTGGACTATCGGATGGAGGTGTGCAGCCGAGGTCGCGACGGCAATATTGCCGATATTTTGTTCCATGCATAATTGAACCATACCAATGTTATATTAATAAAAAGAAATAACAATAAAGTCCTAAATAATTTGTGTTTTATTCCAAATCAACATCGGCCCTTATAATTTAAGCATCCTTTATAAAATCAAAAAAAACTTCACTTTCAAGGTCAAAACTTTAAAAAATTCGAATTTTGTTACCTTTTTTCTCCTGTTCAGGTCCATATGTAGCCAACCGTTCAAAATTCACAAATAAAAAAAACTTACCTAAGATCTCTATAAACAACTTTCAATTTTATTTGTTTTTTTTTCTTTACTTCAACATTGGTGAAGCATGACTTTTGGCAAAACTGATAGACACGGTTCTATTTTTTATTGGTCTTGTATAACGTAGTGGTTTCCGTAGATGTGCCAGCGCATAGAGAAAGGGAACTAAGTGTAAAATCAATCAATTTTCATTTTTTTTTTTTTTTGATGTGGACAACATCTGAGCATCGAAAGAGACCGATCCCATGGCCCAAAAGTGTTCCCTCCCAGAGATATGCGCGTTTTATGAAAGTAAAGTCGACGATTCTAAGCGCAAATAGAAAGGGACCTAATCTTTAAAATGGCTCTCCTGAACAAAACTGTTTTTTAACCTTAGGTCTCTTTCTATTTTGCGCGTCACATATGGTTATATTTTTTCGTGTTCGAATAGCGGACCTGTGTCACTTTAATTCTCTTAACCATGGTTAAAACCACTATGGATTTGTTTTGTAGTATTGTGTAACAGTGCTCAAAATTAAATAAAAATATGAATTTGCATGCGGTAAGACTCAAAGATTTCGTCCACTAAATAGTCTGAAAGTGTGTTACAAAAAATCCTTAATCGTTTTGATAAAATCTTAGGGGTGCTTTATCGGTCTCACTTATGGAATATGGACCTTCATTAAATTGATCACTTTCAATTAACAGAAAATTCAGTAAATCTATTTCACATATCATACACAATATTTTTGTTTTCATACTTAAGATTGTCTTACTAATATTGACATAGATTTTAAAACCCTGAAATGACTTTAAAGACGTCATCCCATAAATTTATTGTGTTCTGCTATTCTTCGGCAGAACACTTTGCGTTTGTATGATGTCAATTTAAGGACCGACATTCGTTCTCAATGTAAACCCTAGCATTTTTCCCAATTCCAATGCGCTGCCATTCGGTGTAAGTGCCGCATAAGGCAGGCACATCATTGTTGGCATTACAATTGCGAGGACGCCGCAGGACCGCCGCACAGTGGCTGAAAATCGTTTTTCGTTGGCCAAAATTCTGTAACTTTTGAAGCGATAAAAATATTTAAGTTATTTTTTTTAATGGATAGATATTTAGTTCAGCTTGACTCAGTTTTAATTTTTTTTTTTTTTTTTATATAAGCTTTATTGAATTATTGAATCTGCTCCAAAGGAGCCTAACAATAAGTATACGAATCTTAAGTATAATTCAATAATGAATCCTAGTATGGATTTCTTGTAATGTGGGTCTCTGCTAATTGGCAGGAATTTTAATTAATTTGGTCAAAATAGTATATACCTGGTATGGATCACACGTGAGGATTTTAAACCTGGTTTGGCTTAAACCTCGTGATAAAGGTCCAGAGGACCCTTACAGTCATTTACAGAGTGTTCGCGATATTATGTAGAGTGAAGAACTCTAGTTATGTATGTATAACGGATAACTCTAGAATAGCAGAGTGGACGACGTAATTTGGGTTTTGTGGGTTTTTCGCGTTGACTGTTTTAAGGATCACGTATGAGAGCATTTAAGCCACGTGACGTAGAATGAAGGATTCTACACAGTCTTTTTTGAGTGTTCGTCCGCGATTGATAATGACTGTTTTAAAGATCACGTATAAGAGCGTTTAAGCCACGTGACGTAGAAAAGGATTCTACACAGTCTTTCGGGCGCGTGTGTTCGCGATTACTGTTACGGATGAAGATTAGAAAACACGGCGTTCGTTTCTCCGAAGTCTTAAAGATCTGGGACTGCACAATAATTGTCTAGCAAGTATGTTATCATGACGTTCGAGCTTCTCTTTGTGCTTTATATTGATTTTTTGAATTGCCTCTTTAACGAGAGGTATTTTCAAGTCTCGGTGGATATTTTCATTCCTCATATACCAAGGGGCACCGGTAATAAGCCGCAATGTCTTCGATTGGACTCTTTGGATTTTGTCGAGATTGCTCGAGCTTGCTTTGCCCCATAGCTGGGCACCGTATAACCAGATAGGTTTGATTGCACTGTTGTATAGCAGGACCTTATATTCAAGGCTTAGTTTTGAGTTCGCGTTTAGGAGCCAGTGAAGTTGATGGACCTTAAGTTTCAGTTGAGTTTTCTTGGCTTCGATATGACTTCTCCAGGTGAGTCGGCGATCCAGGTGGATTCCAAGGTATGAAACATGATCAGATTGAGAAAAAGGGATATTGTTTAATTTCAATGTCGGACAAGTGCTAAAATTCAGTGTGAAAGTTACCTGTGTGCATTTAGCCTCATTGACTTTTATTCTCCAGTCAGAGAGCCAAGATTCTACTCGTCTGAGATGTACACCTAGATTCATAGATGCAATATCCTGCTTTTTATGTGTGGCCATTATAGCGGTATCATCGGCAAAAGTGGATGTTAGCACGTTTGGGCTGGTAGGAATATCTGCGGTAAACAGAATGTAAAGGATAGGCCCCATGACGCTTCCCTGGGGAACACCTGCTAGTATTTCGCGGTCATCGGTGACGTGTTGTCCACATTTGACTCTGAATCTGCGGTTTTCTAAGTAAGACTCAAGAATTCGATGCGTATTTGCCGGTAAGTATTTGCAAATTTTGTAGGTCAAGCCAAAGTGCCAGACTTTGTCAAATGCTTGAGCAACATCCAGGAATACTGCGCAGCAATATTCTCGCCGTTCAAATGATTTTTCAATTGCTTGGGTCAGACGGTTTACTTGTTCGATAGTGCTGTGACCTTCGCGAAAACCAAACTGATGGTCTGGTATTATGTTATTTGACACGAGAAACGGTTTTATTTTCGATAAAAGAACTTTTTCAAATAGTTTGGATAAGCAGGGAAGCAAACTGATCGGCCTGTACGAGGAAGGTATTGATTTGTCCTTTCCTGGCTTTAAAATCATTTGAATCAGAGAAATTTTCCACACTTTAGGAAAGTACCCATGTCTCAAAATAGAGTTAAATAATTTTGCCAGGAACTTCACAGCAATATAGGGAAGTTCCAAGATCATTTTAGGCGTGATAAGATCATATCCAGGTGCTTTACCTGGATTCACGGTTTCTTTAATGACATTCAGAACTTCATTTGCGTTAGTAAACAATGGAATTACGGCAGACATTTTATCAACAGGTGGAAGGATGTCGCTACTTGCAGGATTTGGGCGAAATACCTGTGATAGATGGTTTGCAAAAACATTGGCCTTTTCCTCTTCTGATATTGCCCACTTGCCATTTGCGTCGCGTATTGGAAATTGCGTTTCGGTGGGCATACTAGTATTTCTTAATGTTTTCCATAATGAGAATTTGGTTGAAGCAGTCGGAGTTAAACTTGCAATGAAACTAGCCTGCTGTCTACTGTCTTCTTTTCTAAGTGCGCTTTGCAACCTTTTAGTAGCTTCAGTCAGTCTTAGTCGTGCCGCTGGTGACCTATTTCGCTGCCATTCGCGACGGAACCTCCTTTTTTCACTTACAAGGTGCTCTATTTCCCGGTTAGTGTAAGTATTCAAACTATTTGTCACTTTTATTTGTCTGTGTGTAGCGTGAATGGCCGCCTGTTCCAGGATTACGTTCAAGTTGGATACGTTGTTATCGATCTCATCCGCGTTAGAAATTAGATGATTCGAATCTAAATGACTACTAATGTACTTCCTGTATTTTAACCAGTTAGTTTTGTATGAAGTAAGCCTTAGTGGGTCATCTACAAGTACTGTCTTCCCGTGAAGAAGAAATATAACTGGCGAGTGGTCTGACGATAAGTCAGTACAGGTACTAGCAGATAAGTTAGATTTACTAACTCCTCTTATTATACCGAAGTCTATCAAGTCAGGCTTTTTGTTAATATCAGAAGGCCAATATGTAGGTTGACTGGGAGATATAAAGTCCAATTTATTTTGACGTCGCATTAGACATTTATACAGCTGGTTTCCCCTAGGGTTTGCTAAACGGGATCCCCAGTGCGTATGTTTGGCATTGTAGTCACCAGCAGCAATAAAGTTGTGTCCGAGACCATTGAAGAAGTTCAGAAGTATATCTTCTGATATCGCGAACCGCGGGGGGAAATATATTGCTGAAATGGTAAGAAAACTACCTTGAATCTGGATACGAATTGTTGTCGCTTGGAGGTAGTTTTGTGAGACTCCTTCAGCGACTTCATGTTTCATTCGTTTACGTATTAGGATACCAGTGCCCCCATGAGCCTTACCGTCGGGGTGATGAGTACCATAAAATCTAAAATTAGGTATCTGAAAATTGTATTTGTCTGTGAGATGAGTTTCTGATAGTAGCATTATATCAATATTCTGCCGATCTAGGTACTCGGTCAGTTCGTGTCTATGTTGGTTCACACCGTTTGCGTTCCATGTACATATCTTAAGAGGGCCTATTTTTTGGTAAGTAGAGTTTGAATTAACTGATTCTGGTTTCGCATGAATTCTTGCATCATTGATTGCATAGTTGACATGAACATGTTTATACTCTGTACCAGTTGTTGAATCATTGATTCAGAGTTACCATGTTGTTGCACTGGGGCATTAGGTGTATGCGCCCTTAGAACATTCGCGTATGTTATACCGTTTGTAATGCCGTTTCCAGAGTAAACTGGAGTCTGTTGGATGTCGATTATAGGATTCGGCGCGTTTCGGTTAGAAATGAGTTTACGCTTCTCTTCTAGTTTACGCTTAAGTTCTTTGTAAACCCTACAACCTCTGTAATTTGCGGTATGTTGTTCCCCGCAATTACTGCACTTTTTCTGTTCCTGCGATTTAACTTTGCAGGCGGACGATTGGTGTAGATCACCACATACAACACAAACGGTTGGCAAAGTGCAGTATGATTTTGTGTGTCCATACTCTTGACAATTTTGGCATTGAACGGGACCATTTCTTTTGTGGGGTTCTTCGACCGTGATTCTTCTATATAACAAATATTGAAGTTTGTATATAGGATGAACTTCATTTTTCTTTAGTTTCCGCGAGTCAGGTTGAAGTTCGACCTTGAACATTGGTTTTAATTACATTAAAATTGACTGAGGACATTTCAAGAAATTCTAGGTCAAAGTTAAACTTTTGATTTTTTTTAACTTTTAGAGTGAAATATGGGTTTATTATTTTTTTATTTATTAAAAAATTTAATATTTGGATTTTAATAATAATAAGAAATATTTTTTGTAATAATGGAATTTTTTTAATGTTACACTCAAAAAATTTTTTAGACTCAAAAAAAAAATAGTAAAATCAACTGGAGATTTTGCTATTATAATAGAAAAATTAAAAATTTTTTGCTGTCAAATTTGTTTACTCTCAAAGAATATTTACACTGAAAAAAACGTTAATAATATTATCTAAAAATCTTGCTATTACTACAGAAAAATTTAATATTTTTTGCTGTCATATTTGATCATATTAAAAAAACATTTTTAAAATAACTGCAATAGATTTTAACAGCATTTGTAACAATTTAAAAAATACAACGAAATGATAGGTTCTGTTTATTATTATTATTTTTTACTAGTACTATGTTTTCGTACTTAAATAACTTTGAAAGGCAATTATAATTATTATTCATTTGACTCAAATATTGATTGCAAATATTCCATTTTTGTTCTGTGCTATTTTTGTTCTTTAGTAGTTTTTTGGCTTCTTCATCTTAATTCCGATGTTCCACTTTCCATTAATTGCGAATACTGGAGATAAACTAATCTGACGTTGTGAATAATATATTAAATAGATCTTTATTTGTGGAATTTCGTGAAATTTTTTTAGTATTGTGCTCTCTATAAAAACTGTAATCCTTGTTTATTTTTTCCTGAGCCTCCTCTGATAGTTCTCCAAGTGGCACCAAATGATATTTAATGACATCTTCTCCATGGTAAAGGATTTTGTGAACTGTTGCAGACATATTTCTCCATGGGTAGTTGGTTGTATATATTTTTGCAGTTTCCTTTGCATTATCTCCCAATTTTCTAGAGTCAATATCGTCATTGCACGCAAGTACTTTATTATTTTAAATCTGAA
Source organism: Hydrotaea diabolus (assembly GCA_963513945.1). NCBI lineage: Eukaryota > Metazoa > Arthropoda > Insecta > Diptera > Muscidae > Hydrotaea > Hydrotaea diabolus. The sequence goes on along the minus strand of OY740716.1, from coordinate 27,647,920 downwards.
AATAAGGCTAAAGTCCACTCTTGTTATTTCAGATACTGTTTCTGGATCTGAAAATAATCTTCTTGCGGTATTGCCATCATTTGTATTACCAGACCCTTGATTTGGCTGATCTATAACACCGTTCAACACGTTTTTGCACACATGAAGAAGACCTATATATTCGGAATCTACGTCGAAAAATAAACTACCCGTGTGTCCCAGTTTTTCTAGATCAATTCGTATTTTCGCGAAAAATGTGAATATATATTTGGTTAAAAACCACTTATATAGACATATTTTGTATTAACATACAAGTCCATATCCATAATTTTTTTGCAAATATACGAATTGATGCAGAAAAAGTGGGATACACGTGTATTTTATTTTTTCCTCCTCTTTCAGAATATACTAATTTTTTTCATGTGTGCAACCAAAAGCTTAAATTTGTCATACAGTGTAATCAGTCCAAATTTCCGATATTCATCTTGAACATGTTTCGTTTTTGAACTTCTTAAATCTTTGTTGGTTTCGTTGTTACTTATTGATCCTGAAGACCCGAAATCCAAATAATAACCGATTTTTAGTATGTGTTGCATAAGTCGTATTCTTGCATGTAGTGGTGATAATCCAAATTCATATGCATCGGTATTATATAATGATTTTGTCAGGACTTGATTTGATTGGGTTTATGCTTGGCATATAATGCAGCTGACCTACTTTTCCATCTATCATTGTCAGCACTAATTGATAGCTTACTTTAATTTGCTGCCCATCTAACTGTCATTGTAATGACTGTAGTGTTGCAATTTGGGCCTTGTATCACTAACTTCTTTCTTAATGGCATCACGAGTTTCTTTTTTGAATTCAATTCTGATTGGCCTGCAGTATTTCGTAGAAGATGGTGTCTCATTTTTCCAAATATCCATTGTTTGCCTTCTACTAGTCGAAGGCTCTGAATCTTCCAAAATCTGTTTCAATCGCAATGGTACAAATGATACCATGAACCTATCTGAGTCCGGAATATTTCCACATACAACCTGTTTGTATTTTTTACGTTTCGAAGATCCATCACATCCCCATTTACAAAAAAGAATTAACTTTGTGTTTCCAAATTTATTTAACTCATTTCCTGTCATTGATTGTAGCAAGCTTTCGGCTGTGTGATCAAGTGGAGATTGTAGTTGTACCTCTGGCGAAATTGGTGTGATTGTAATAGTGTCCTTCGATGGCAAACAGTCCATTCCCTCCAAGAAAAATAAACGTAACGCATTTTGCGGAGCGAAAACGAACTGCATACGGACCGCCATATCACTAACACTTGCATAGTTTTTCATATAAAAATACGACGAGATTAATTCTGCGTAAAACTCTTCGTAAACGTGCCGTTTTTTACGGTACGAAATGGAAGTGATTTTGCGTAATGGAAACGAACGTATTTAAACCAAAAAGTACCTAAAACAATCCGTTTACGTGCCGTTTTTGCGATACGAAAACGAACTGTTTTTTCTTAATGGTAACGGCATTAACTGTTTTTTCTTATTCGGGCAGCCATGTTGACAGAACACTTAAATTGTTTTAGTTGATGTTTGAAGTGTGATGATCTGATTGTTGTTAAACAAAATCAGCTTTTGTAAGTGTTAATATAATAGGTATTTATAAAACGTTTGTAGTATATTTATATCTACATATCTATATTTTGTAATAGCCAAAGAATTCATAATCATTCACAATATATGCAACATTAATTCTTCAGTATAAAAAAGCTTATATTATTTCGATAGAGAAAGAAATTCAGTACGGAAACAGAACGTTTTGCAGATACAAAAACGTACCGCTTCAGTGTTACGTAAACGCAACACTCTGGTATTACGAAAACGGACCGCTTTAGTGTTACGTAAAAGTACTACTTAAGCTTAGCCTTGGCGTACTACCAATACATTCAAACTACTACTTTTTTTTTCTAATTTTCTTATTCCGAAATTAACGTTTACGGTGCGTTTACGTATCGCAAAATCGGTTCGTTTTCGTAGTCTTGTATGAAAAAATGACTTCGCCAACGTTTCGTTTTCGTGCCGGTTTTCTTAGAGAGTTTTAGCAGCGGTTATGTGATGATATTCTGGATACAAATTTGAGCCCCTTTCAATCGCACGCAATCTGAGCTGAATAAATATTGCTCTTTTGTTAATTTCAAATTCAGAAATAATGCTAATGCCTCCTCATTTGTGAACTCTTTTGCATCGCTCGAAGTTAGTATACTTTTAAGAATCCGTTTTGTTCTCACTGAATTACCTTCGACAACTTTTTCAATGATATCCACTTTTGTAAATTGGTTCTGTGATCGTAGTTGATGTGGGAAAGATTCTTTTATATTTGTACAACCAATTTCATCGTTAACATCTTTAAGTTTCCGCCTCTTAGATCTATCGCTGCAGTTGTCCAATGATTTGCGTGGTCTTCCAGACTTATCTTGCTTTGCTGTTTCTGCAGCGACAGTAAGCTGGCCATCTAACCAGTTTGCACTTTTTATAGAAAACTTTTGTTTACTGTAGCTTACTTATTTGTATCGTTTTTTTAGAGCTTTGACGAAATTAGATATTTGTTATTGTACTTCGGTGCTACACGAATTTAAGTTTATTTTATTTTAACGTAACTAAGAACATCTTCCTGGTTTTTGTTTCTGAAATACTCTTCGACCAGGGGGCTAATCACCGCATTCGTTAACGACCAAATTTACTTCGAAACGCAATTAATTTGGATCACGGCAATCGTTATCGAATTGAAACTACCCGAAGTTGAATTCGAAAGCACAACCGTCATCGAAAAAAACCAAACACTACCACTTTTAATGACGCCAAACAAAACAACAGAGTAAAACAAAAAAAATGTAGGTATTTTTCTATATTTTGTGAAATAACGTAAAAATATTCGTCTTTTTTTATTATTTTTAGGGACAAAGATAATGAAAAAACGATTGCTTTTATCTCGAATATTTCTTCTAATTACGTTTACATTGCAATCCTCCTCCGAATCGGACGATGATGAGTAAAAAAATAGCATTGAATCCATTTATAACTAATTTCTATATTTTTATCAGATTTATTAAAATATTCACTTGCATTTATTAAAATATTCACGCTTGTTGTTTTGTTTTTCTGCTTTTCTCTGCTTGTCATCATACTCGTATGCTTGCCGCAAAGAAAATCAACAAAGAAAGATGTTTCATCGGCCTTTTAGGAAACTCAATTTGTGTTATCACAGTAGTGGTTTCGACAAAAATTACGTAAAAACACCATGAATTGTTATAAAATAATAAATTAACTACAATAAAATAATTAATCGTTACATTTTTGCATTGCAATAATGCGTAAAATGTTTCTTATTATCTATTTAATTTTTTAACAGTCCCACGTCGTGCTCGAATCAGCCAACGACACATCTTTTGAGTTGAAAGTCTTTGTTTTGCAGCATTGCAAAAAAAAAGTAGTATGCGATAAAACATTACGATCGAATGCCATGATCCAAACATTTAAACGTATCGAAATATTTTTCTATTCGAATTTGCATTCGTCGTCGAATGCCGTGATTAGCCCCCAGTTCTTTATAACTGAAGGTCTGAATATTTTTATTTGCGTCTGTTATGGTTTATCACTTGCGAATATACGTCCGTACACTCAAAGGATTAACTTATTGCTGAGTAAACACTTATCGAATCCGTAATTGTATAGATTTTTAGATACATGATATTCACACATTGATATTTAATTTTAAAGCAGGTAGTACTTAAATTGAACAAAACTGCACTTGTTACCAAGACCTTAATATCAGGTAAAACTAATTAGTATCTCGCCAATATGGTTTGTTTTTTATCTTTAGTAGTTTAATGTTGCGATTATTGACACACTTATAAAACTATTTATGAATTTAGTTGACCCTAAAATTTGATAACAGGTAAATTTAGAAAGAGATCATATGAGGGCGGTTCTGAAACTTCTTAGCCTAGCACAAAAAGCGCGATATAAACAGAAAAAAATTAAGTGTTTTGGAAACTTCCATCTCTGTTCATGGCAGAGATGGAAGACATGTTAAATTTTGTTTCGATCTGGCAACTCCTTCATATAGAAACAGGTGTTCACAAAAGACGCATCCGCGATTTTTTTACAATGGAAAAATTAGAAATGCGTGGTGTCATTGAATATTAACATAAAAAAGGATTATCGGGACAAGAAACTATGGGTGGTTTACTAACCCTATTCATAAAAGTTACAATATAATTAAAGAACAATTTTATAAATTAAATTTAAAACTTTCCTAACAATATTTTGAGTATGTCCCTAAATCTTTTTAGTCTGATGAGTGTGGCACAAAATTAGGACCACCCAACTTTTTATTGCTTTTTGTCCCTTTTGTCCCTATAAGTAACTCTTTTTATATCTAGGAAGATTTGCCCTATTTACGTGCCTAAGCATTGCCTAACTATATTATCGGACAGGTCTTACCTCATTTCATTTGCCCGATATCATCGACGTTTAAACTTGTAATGTCAACCTCGGGTGTGAGAAAACTTTTAATGCTCGCCGAAATCAAAGACACGGTTTAGCGGCCAAATCGGATGTAGTTGTACTCGTTATTTCCAAAAGATTAAAACCCTCTGTAAAATGTACGACACCTGCTGCCTTGACAAGGATTCATCCATCGAAGGGGACGTGAGCTGTTCCCCGACATGAGTGTAGTTCAGCGTTTGCATAACCTCCACTTGTCATTGCATAAAAAAGTCACTCTCTTAGAAGCACACCGTAAAAAAATGTAGCTCAGTCTTAGAATAGCATCCACTGAAATTCATATACTACGGGGGCGGTTCGGAAAAAAAGTTAAGTGTTTTGGAAACTTCCGTCTCTGCTATGAACACATGTTTAATTTTGTTTCGATCTGGCAACTCCTTCATATAGAAACAGGTGTTCACAAAAGACGCATTCGCGATTTTTTTACAATGGAAAAATTAGAAATGCGTGGTGTCATTAAATATTTACATAAAAAAGGTTTATCGGGACAAGAAATTCATAATGATATGGTGAATGTGTTAGGTGAAAGTGCTCCTTCACATGCAACAGTAAAAAATTGGGTTGCTGAATTTAAACGTGGTCGTACAAGCATTGAAGATGAACCACGTAGTGGACGTCCAAAAACAGCAACAGAAATTATAGCCAAAGTGCATGATATGGTATTAAATGATCGACGAATAAAAGTGCGTGAAATAGCTAATATCATGGGCATCTCAAATGATCGAGTCCATTTAATTTTGCATGAAGAACTACAGATGAGAAAGCTTTCTGCAAGATGGGTGCCGGACTTGTTAACAGTCGACCAAAAACGCATAAGAATGAACATTTCTCAAGCTTGTTTGGATTGTTTTCAGCGAAATTAAATGGATTTTAAGCGTCGTTTCATAACTGTTGATGAGACATGGATCCACCACTATACTCCAGAGACAAAAGAACAATCCGAACAATGGACTGAAGCTGGAGGAAGTGCCCCAAAGAAGGCAAAAACAATTCAATCGGCTGGTAAGGTTATGGCAACGGTTTTTTGGGACTTCGAAGGTATTTTATTGATTGACTATCTGCAAAAGGGTAAAACAATAAATTCATAGAACTATTGCAACCTTTTAGATCAATTAAATGTACAAATTCGAGAAAAACGTCCTGGCTTACAACACAAAAAAATAATTTTTCATCCAGACAACGCACCAGCGCACAAGAGTGTTTTAACAATGGCTAAAATCAACGAATTAAAGTACGAGTTGCTTGACCACCCACCTTATTCTCCTGATTTAGGTCCCAGTGACTTTTACCTGTTCCCAAATCTAAAAAAATTCCCTGCTGGCAAGCGTTTTACCTCAAATGAAGATGCAATTACAGTTGTAAACCACTATTTTGAAGACCTCGAGGAAAACTATTTTAATCAAGGGATAGAATTGCTAGATAAGCGTTGGACTAAGTGTATTGAAGTTTCAGGAGATTATATAGAAAAATAAAAATATTTTTGAAAAACTATCTATTCTCTTTCACTGATAGGCTAACAACGTTCCGAACCGCCCCGTATGTCTACTGTAGAACCTATTGTGATGATTTTATGACTTATTGTTTTGCTGATCAGGCATTATATTTAATTATTTCATTATAAGCTCTAAAATAACTAAAGTACATATTTATTACACCTTTGTACACGAGTACTTATAGGGCTCTTTAAATTTTTTTAGAGTAATTTCATTAAAATAAAAGAGTGTTCTACCCGCCGCGGGTACAAAAGTATATATGTGACGCGCCTAAGGGTAAAAACCAGTTTTGTTCAGGAGAGCCATTTTAAAGATTTAATACGTGTATCTTTGGTGTACCATCACTTTCATAAAATGAGCATATCTCTGGGAGGGAACACTTTTGGGGCATGGGATCGGTCTCATTCGATGCTCAGGTGTTGTCCACATCAAAAAAAGAAAAAAAAATAAATTGGTTTTTTAACCCTTAGGTCCCTTTCTTTATGCGCTGTCACAGATAGGGTTAAACAATACACTTTCACCTTTCTCCGGGTGGTACACGTTTCTTGTTCCCTTTTGTTCCCTAGAAGTTCTATTCCACTAAAGTTTAAATTAAAGAAAATTATTGTAGTTTCATAAATATTCCATAATGCACCTAATATTAAACGCTAGAGCTGTGACCACAAACAACAACTAAAGACTATAATCCTACAACATTATAAAAAACCGCAGGCCATTATCGATGATATCTTGCGAGTAGTAACCATTTATTTTTGATAAAAAAAAACACCTTTTTCTGAAATAAAAAAAAATAGTTAAGTTTGACAGCATGCCACGCCTACAATTAGCAATAGTTTTACCTAACTTTTGGCTACTTAGTCTGGCTATATAAGCTACAAAAAGGCGTAAAAATTTTAAAAATCGGTGACAAAAAATATTTACACTTTTGGCCTACGAAATCAAAATTTCAGCCACAGTGCGCCGCAACAACAACGCAATCTAGCGCAGTCTGAGGTGACTGGGGAATGGCGACTCAAAAATATTTTTATGTTGAAAACTTCAACATGTACCGATGTACTTTTAACCGTGAAGGCATAACATGCACGTGCATGCATACGTTCGGTTTTCATGGAAACCGCAAGTATGAGACAATGCCACTAAAATGAATATGAACAAAATAATTCCCTTGTCTCATAAGAAGAAAAAAACTGAAACATTGGAGCATTGACGACTTAAACGACTTCATGTGGTGAGGTAAATTAAAATTTCCAATTCAATGAATTTATAAAGAGTTCTTATTTAAATAAGTATTCAGGTTGTAGACATATTAAGTGTTAAATTGTAAAGAGGCATTCATTTCTGCGAATTTTCTGTCGATGTTAAAGTGGTCTCCAGCATTGTCCTTTCATACCCTACACCAAACTGTGGATACTCTTTTAAAAACATTAGCTTGATGTGATTTTAAAACAAGTGTTGGCCCAGCTTTAGCTTAATCCAAAACAAGTAAGACGCTATAGGATACCCTACGCTACTAGGGCTTAGAGGAAAAATTCGTGTCTAGAATTTGAGCAAGATCGGATTAAATATGCGACTTTTAGAGCGGAAACAAAGTGTATTGGAAATTAATCTGTAATTTCTGTTGTAGAACTAGGAAATTTCACACATCTATGGCTAAGGTGCATTCGATTTTACAAGGGTTATTTTGAGACGTCTTGCTAGAATATGTGCCGTGTAGCAAGGCTCCAAAGTTGACAACCTCGTGTGTGAAAACAATGTACGCCCAAAACCAAAGTTTAAATTCGATTTGTATGAAAATTTTCTTTTGCATAATTTCCTTCGCTTTTGCCCAAATATTTTTACGCTGACCATCAACAAATCAGCGGCTCTAATTTTGCCCGATCTTTAATTAGCACAGGTTGTTCGTCGGGAAGGTACACTACTTTGTTTGTTTATAATTTTTGATTAAATGAAAGCGAATGGATCTTATATTTTCAAATGTTTTATTTAATGTCGCCAAATATATATCAGATAAATGTCCGCCTCCGTGAGCCTCACAAATGCGAGTCCTTTTAAGCACATTTTTCATTACATTCAGCATGGCATCGAATTGGGGTTGATTGTTTCCAACACTTTCTTGAGCAGCAGTAATGTTTTCATCCCATCTTGCAGTACGTTGTGGTCCATGCTTGGGCCTATCAGCTACAGGCTCTTTTTCTTCGAAATCATTCACTACACGATAAATAGTGCGTTTTGTTGGCACGTTGTTTCTCCCAAAAATTTCACATAACTTTCTCAACGTCACAGTAACTGATGATTGAGTTTGATAAAATGTTTAACGTATTTTCCATTTATCGTCTTAGCAATACACTCAACACTCGATTCGTAGGAGAATTCTACAAAAATTCTAAAAATAATCCAGTCAGCCAGTTTAAATTTTAAATTTAAGAAAAAAATGAGTTTTTTTTCAATTATTCGATCGGAGCACCTTAAACTTTTTTCGGAATTGGTCTTTTTGACAGCTGTCGCTTTGATTTATGCTCTGTTTTTGGCTTGCCATTTCATAATGAACAGAGTTACTCCGAATCAACGTTTGTAAATCGTGCTGAATGGGCCCACAACGAAATTGCCAGCGATCCTGATTTTTACAAGAAAAATTGTTGCATTTGGAGTAATGAAAAGTCCCAAGCCATTGTTGAGACGCCGTTACATCCCAAAAAGTCACTGTTTGCTTTGCTCTATCATCATTGGTTCATATTTCTTTAAAAATGAACATTCAATTACTTATGTATGCGATTTATTTCTACATGAAAATTACACGTCTAAAAAAACACCCTATAAAATAATTTAGCGTACAATGTTAGTTTAAATAGCTCTGGTTCAGAGTAAAACTATTATATGCTCGTTCTGTAGTGCAAAAATATCAAAAATAGTATATTCTAAACTTTAAAATTATGCAATATTTATTCGATTATGTGTTTCATAGTTGAATTTTAGCAGCACCAACTCACATGGCATAGTTTTGAGTCAGATTCCGCACTGACCTTTGCTTGAGGACTACTCGAAAAACTGGGCCGATATGGACGAATTAAATGCCTTAAAGCTAAATTTAAGCAGATATAGATGTCAAATGTTGTTTGTAGCGTTCCATGACGGCTATATGGCACCTTAACCGATATGGACCAATTTTACCAATTGAAATATGAGCGGATGCCAAATGTGGCTTGTAGCGCGGCAGGACCTTAAATCGAAAAAACCCTTAATTTCACTATTGGAAAAACCCGTCCCATTTCAATAGGATTGGTTATTGGTCAGTCGAAATATTCTTTGCAAAGTTTGAACAAGATCGGATTTAATTGCGGGCTTCTACAGCAGCATGTCCTTAAACAGGGATGGACAAAGTAGGATCCTATGCGAAATTTGAGCAGAATCAGATTCAAAAAAAAAAGGCAATAGACGGTTACGGACCAGGGTTCGACGATCCAAATCCTGTAAAATCTTGTAAATTCTGTTCGTCTAAAGGGATTTGCTTCGATATCCAGTTGAAGAAAACGCAGAGTAGAGTTTTTTTTTTCAAAATAAAAAAAGTTCAAAAATTGAAATCAAGTGTGGAATCTTTATTGTTCATGGGAAAGGAAATTGTATGCCATTTTTTTTTAAATAAAATTTCCTTCAAATGTTGACCGCAACTTCGCCTCAGGGTGTCCATTCTGAGGGTCCAAGTTAAGATGACTCGTTCGAGCATTTCTACCGGTATGCCGTTAAGGACACGCATAATGTTGGCTTCCAAAACCTTCATCGTAGCTGGTTTGTCAGTATAGAATTTAGACTTTACTTAGCCCGAATCGTGTGATATCACACGATCTAGGAGGCCAACTCACCGGTCCAAAACGTAAAATTAGTTGCTCTTCAAAATTACCTCTCAATAGATCAATTGTTTCAGCAGCTGTATGGCAAGTGCCACCGTCCTGTTGAAACCAAATGTCGTCAAGAGTACGGGCTTCAATTTCCGGCAGCAAAAAGTCGGATGTCATGGCGCAATAGCGAGCACCATTCACGGTTACGATCCGGCCATCATCATTTTTGAAAAATATGGAGCGATGATTCCTCCAACCCATAAACCGCAACAAACCCTGGTTTTCTCTGGGTATAATGTTAACTCTGGAACCTCTTCTGGTTGCTTTTCAGCCCAAATGCGATTATTTTGTTTATAGACGTTGCCATTGCGCCAGAAATGGGCCTAGTCACTGAACAAAATTTTGGTCGAAAACAGTGGATCTTCTCATTTCCAGAATACAGTTGCGCAATTCGGAGACGTTGTTGCGGTGTAAGTCTTTTCATGATGAAATGGCAAACAATACTGAAAATAAAAAAAAAAAAAACATAGAGTTAAACACAGCTCACGCGTAATCTGTGAACAAATCTATTGAAAAAATACTTCTAGATTGATCACCCGTTACACACATCTAAAGAGACCGGTAATTCAGCTTAGTGGGCTAGGCCGGACAATTGAAGAGGTGCAGCACATCTTGTATTCCCTGATGGCAAGCGGTTCAGACGTCCGAAACGTTAGCATCAATTCGCATCCAACACGAATTGAGGCGGCTGCACCATTCAGATCTCAGCTATGCCGGAACTACGCCCGTCTGCCGATGTTGCGTCTTCTCCTCTGGCGTAATCTCCGGGGGATGTTCTTCTAGCCTACATTCTCGCTATAGATTGATACTACTGCTGCGACTTTATGAGCGTGACCGTTGTTCAGACCTGCCTGGGTGTTTCGATGATCTAAAGGCGCCTTCTTGTACCACTGGACCCTGATTTGCGGAGGCATACTGTCCTGTGTTAGGATGACTAGAGCCTAGACACCCAAGCAGATACTGCTAGAGACGAATGCAGAAGGCGGATATATGTATCATATATTCGCTGCGAAGAACCTAAGGTCCTCACGCCAGGATTGTACAATCATCAGCGTACGACACAATACCGACGCCATCTGGCGGTGCAGGACTCTTAGAGAGCCAATGGTTAAACAGCGCAGGATATATCACTTCATCCTAAGGAACTTCTTGTTTAACTCTACGGGGATTCGACTTCCTATCTCTAAATTCTATGAGAAAGGGACCTAAGGGTAAAAAACTCAATTTTCATTTTTTTTTCGATCTGAGCATCGAATGAGACCGATCCCATGCCCTAAAAGTGTTCCCTGCCAAAGATATGCTCGTTTTATGAAAGTGAAGTCGACGATTCTAAGCGCAAATAGAAAGGAACCTAATTGAATGGCTCTCCTGAACAAAACTGGGGCCTGAACCTTAGGGGCCTTTCTATTTTGCGCGTCACATATATGACTGGCGCCTACACATATAGTTTACGAACCAACGTTTCAGGCTTGGCGGAAGGGGACGTTACTGCAATGTCTTCGAATAGAGTGATTGACCATGTCGATGGCCTAAGTAAGATCAAGAGCCACGAGGACCGTCCTGTCGTTGGGTTTGTTCGGGTTAAGGCCGCTACTTTTGGCGAGTGGTGATGGCGTGTAAAGCAGATACCGCTTATGATCAGCACATGTAAGGTGCATTTTGTTTGACCAACGGACCAGTGTTTTTCCTTGGCTTGAACCTGCTATACTTTGAGTACAACAAAAGTTAACAGACGGACATATCTCAATTGATTCAGAAAGCGATTCTCAATCGATCGGTCGGAGGTTTTCCGTTCGTTTTGGGTTTAATTATCAGCGCATAGTCACAATACCCCATATCATTGTATGGTGTAGGGTATTATAAGCTAACTGCGTTAAGTAATAAAATGCAATATTGGAGAAAAAAAAAACATTTTTATCTTACGACCACTGCCCACGTATGTATTCATTTATACTTTTTTAAATACTCTTTCGTTACAATTGTTACAATTTGTATGCATTTCCCCAACTCCTTCCATGGAAGAGTTCTATTGAATTTCATAGCAATTGTACATAATTTTTTTTTGCCCACTTCCTCTCCACTCGTCACTTTGCGGTCATTGTTTTATATCCGCATTGCCTATGGCAACATGTGGTGGTGATGTCCAATGGAGTTGCTTGTCGGGAGCATTTAACTGGTTACGAATGGGGCTGGCTTCATTCAGCAGTAAAACACCAAGTCTATCCTTCAATTGTGTTCAGAGTTGCTATTACTCGGACGGTGTGATACAACGTTAATATAATTGTTTTATGTCTATAATTGGATAAGCCGCAAATATACACCAAATAGCATTCAATTCGCTTCCCATCCCTTTAGGGGGGACACGCACTGTGCCAATATAAACGCCATACCTTGTATTGTCAATGATATAATGAATTTTATACCGTAAACGGGAGATCGATCAAATGCAGAGTGCTATGCTTTAGGCAATCAATACGTACCAGAGAACTTAAACTACAGATAGAAAGCTCAAGTATTACAGTAATTTGTAACTCAATAGATTTCCCATAGATAGAAGAGCGCTCATGTCCTTAGGCACAACGGTGAAGCATTTAAGTAAACTTAACTGGACGATGTCCAGATTTCGGAGAAAAACGTTTCTTATGTCATACATTGCCACAGCAGCTTTGCAGACATAGCCCCTTTAAATCCATTAAAGCTATAGGTTTTTCTGAAATCTACAAGATTTTAACTCTGAATGCCCACTAAACGAGACCTAGTTTTAAAGGCGGACTTCGAATGGTTACTAAATTTTATAGATGTACGAGGGTTGCTATTTATGTTTCGAGTCCTGACTAGTAAACCCAGATGCAACCTGGAACTTCCATTGTAAACTTTGACATTTTTAAGCATAACTTCACTCAGAACGTTTTGTCATTTGAGGGCGAATTATTTTGTTTACAGTGTGTTGAAAAATTCACCTCAGTCAAAAAATGGAATTATCCCGTGAACATTTTCCTGCGTTGATTTTTTAGGATTTTCGGCGTGGGTTATCGAGAACACAGGGTTTAAATCAACTTGTTTCGACTTTTGGCGATGAAGCACCATCAAAAACCACTGTTCATCTCTGGTACCAAGAGTTCAGTCTCGGACGCCGTTTGCTCCAGGATGAATTTTGTGGAGGACGTCCAACTTTAGTCACTTTGAAAAAAGCCATCGATGCTTTGCATATACCGATTAAGCAAGACCGACATGTGAGATTGAGGCATCCTTGGACATTAGTACGAGTATGACAAGCATCAATAGGTATTGCATGTTCATTTGGCCGTGAAAAAAATTTGTTATCATTGGATTCCACATAATTTGGCGAATGCTCAAAAAAAGGCTCGTATGGATTGGTGCAAAGAGATGTTGAAAAATATAGCTGCGGTAGCTCAAAGGCAGTGTATAACATTGAAACAGGTGACGAATCATGGATCTATGCATATGAACCCAAAACAAAACAGCAATCGAACGTACAGGTCTTTCAAGACGAGCCAAATGCAACAAAAGTTGTTCGTGGAAGAAGTACATCGAATCAAATGATTGCGTTTATTTCGATATAACCGGCCATGCTGCCACAGTACATTTAGTGGAATGTACGAGGTCAATTCTAAGTGGTATACAGCCATCTGTTTCCCAACAGTGTTCGAAGAAATGAGGAAAGATTATAAGAGATGACGGATCATTTTGCATTACGACAATGCGAGCTCTCACACATCAGCTGAAACGATGAGCTATGTGACCACTGAAGATGTCGAATTGATAGGCCATCCACCGCCATCCACCTGATTTGGCAGCCAATGACTTCTTCTTATTCCCTAGCATCAAGAAAAAAAATCGTGGTCAACGTTTATCATCGCCCGAAGCAGCTGTTGAAGCGTTCAAAAGTCATGTTTTGGAGCTGTCTCAATCGGAATGTAAAAAGTGCTTCGCAAATTAGTGTGCGCATGCAAAAGTGTATTGATCTTAAAGGAGAATACGAGTATTTTGAAAAACAATAAATCCTATTCCAATGATAAATTATTTTTTTTTTTATTGCTGGATCCGAAATATAAATAGCAACCCTCGTATCACTTACTTGGAAAATATACGGTTTTACAAAGGTTAGAACACCGCTGCTGTGAACTCTTCCTAACCGCGTTTAAGACGTGCTGGTTTGTGTAAAAGACGTGCTCACTACACCTCACAACAAGATGGCCCCTCAGCAGTACTGTTGGAATATTGCTAGATACGAGGGCATATCAATAATTCCATGACTCTTAGAATAAAACACAGTTTTTTTTTGCAAAAAAATATACTTCAACATTACGTTCTTTTACGACAATACACTAACGTTTCTCCACTTTTGAAATCTTAGATTTTGGAAGGGATACACCAAAATCTAAGATTTTGCAAGGTCCATAAAATATGCATTTGCTTGATCAGTAATTTCATCGCTGGAGCTGAACCTCTTTCCACCGAGCCATTTCTTTAGGTTTGGAAGTAGGAAATAGACACTGGGGCTAATTCCTGAGAATATGACGGATGAGATACCAATTCGTAACCCAAATCATGCAATTTTGCCATTGCAACTGCACTCGTGTGCAGCCGTGCATTATCTTGATAAAAAAATTCCTTTTTCCTAGGACATATGGGGTCGTTTCTTTTTTTCAATCCTCGTTAAATCGGTCCAATAAGTTGGCATAATATTCGCCGTTTATTGTTTTTCCTTTATGAAAGAAATCGATGTGGATTATCCACCGTGCATCACAAAAAACTGTTGCCATCGCCTTATTGGCCGAAAAAGTCACAGGAACTTTTGCGGAACCGGTTCACCCGGATAAATATTTTGTTTTCCGAAGTGTTGCAATGGATCCGTGTTTCAATCAAAGTCACAAAACCCAGCAAAAATCCATTCCAACTGAGATTTAACAACTCCAAACAATCCTTTGTCAGACGATTACGTTTATGGTCAATTGAGAGCAAACACGGCAGCAATGTAAAATCCTATGCAAAATCGAAACCACCCTACCATATGAAATGTGTATCAATAATGTGACGCACTTTATTCTTGGATCGGCCAATAACATATCGTGGATTTTTCGACATTTTCGGGAAAATCGACCTAAATTGGCCATCCAGAACGTTAGGCGTCATTTGTACTTGTGCGACCACAACGAAAGTCAGCAAACGACTATTTTACCATTGAAATCGACGGTGCAGAGTCCCCATAGTGTTTCAAGCTTTTTTTCTTGGTTTGATTGACGGTTTTTTCCCGCAAAAAATAATGTCTAATGAGCAGTCGAAACTCACTTCTTCCATTTTGAGCAAAATCCACGAGGTTGTATGTTTTGAACAGCTGTAAAACTTAAACTAAATGACGGAACTCTCGCAAAATTTGACAGTAGTCTATTAATAGATGACACTTGATCGAAGCAGTGCTTCATTTCATGTAACTACGAGGGAAGTTGAAAAAGTCACGGAATTATTGATATGCCCTCGTAGTCTAAAGTCGGACAAAAATGACTAGGTTGTTATGCCCCCGTAGTCTAAAGTTGGACAAAAATGGCTTTGTAAAAGCCCAAAATTGGGTGGCGGTCATACGGAAACATACAGGCCTGTCACAGCAATCGATCGGAATGATTTTAATTCCGAACTTACCATTCCGGTCGGTTTTGTTTTACCTTCTCGATCGATTTAGGTAATTCCGAAAATTTTAAAAACCCTGGTTATTCTAATTTGCTATGGCAACTCTATGCATATGAGAAAACAAAAACCATATGTGTTAATAAATAAACAAAATAAACAAACGGAGTTAAGAAAAAATAGTTTACAAAAATCACATTTTGGAATAAATTCAATGGCGTCATTTTGCGAGTCTTAAAGGCTCGATTTTAATCATTTTTCGCTTTAGTTCGTTTTTTCTTTGTATTTATGTCGTTTAGCTCCTTTACTTTATAATGGGCTTTCAAAATATTGCACAGCCCATATAATTTTTCATTTTGTTTTCGCATTTCATCGCGATGTTCTTCCAGAAGGTGGACAATACTTTCCACTTTGTTGTCGGCACGTTGCTCTTCTAGCAACATAACAATATTCCCCAAGTCTTTAGTTTTTCTACTACAAGGCTGCTCAATTCCGGGTTGGATACATGTGGAGTACGTGATCTGTGGCCTTAGGAGGAGAAGATGGTGTGCGGGAAAGACGCATTTTCGAAGCTGATGGTGTCCATTTCGCTTTCATGCCAAATCATTTTCTTATTCCCTAGCACTGACAGATGTTGATGGAGTAAAATCAAGATCTTCGTTGTTTTCTTTGTCAGATTCGCAAATGTACGCAATCATATACGCTTCTCCAAAACTTTTGGCGCCTTCTACTCTTCTCTGCATTCCGGAGACTCTAACAACATTTTCGTCAGCCAGAATGTAACACGCCACAACAAAAGGCGATCACAAACAAATTAATTTTCCAACGTTTTTTTTTGGGTTTAGTTTATTTCGTTCAAGGCAATTATTTGGCTTGTATTGTTGTCTTAGTGCTATTGAAAATATAAAAGATTTATTAAAATAAATGTTAACTAAGCTAAAATTTAACGTAATTAAAGATTACAATAAGTACTTTTTCAAAGTTTTTTGTGTTTATGAACATGCCGGATAGTTCAGTTTTACCTAGAGTTGCCATATCGCACAATGATAAATCTGAGCATTGAATTTGCATTGAGACTATTCGTGCAATTTAGGTAAAAAAAAATGGATCGATATAGTCAAAATTAAAAACCTTATTTGGACCTCGCACAAATATGAATTTTAGAATGGCAGGACCTTGAATCGCGAGGAGGTTTGTATGACGGTCTTATAAAACCATAGCTATCATACAATTGGTCGTTTAAAAAGGTCCATGCGAATATGAGCCGAATCACGTTTTAGCTATAGCGTCTGGAGTAGTCGGACCTGAAATGGGAGAAAAACCTTTGTGTGGGGGCTACTCGAAGACTGGAACCGATATGGTTCAACTTGACTAGAATTAATTGTTGATGGCTCATAGCATACCGTGCGAAATTTGTAAAAGATCGGCTTATTTTGTGTGTTAGCTTTTGATCGATTGTCGGCTAAAGTTTGTATTTCAAGAGTCACATCGACGGACGTTAGGACGAACATGACTTAACCGTCTTTGAACAATTTTACGATAATCACTTATCTATTTATATAACCTTGTAGATGTCCAATCAATATTTTGCGGTGTTGCAAACGGCATGACAAATGCTGTATTTACTACGTCCTTATTAAATTTATCACTTTGATTTTCTCCGAGTAATTTACTTACTCAGGGCGTATGATGAATATTGTATTGCGATTCGACGAAATATCGCTCATACGCACCGGTTCCAACAAATGGCAGTTGGTGTTTGTTTCCATGGCGTTTCGCAGCCATCGATATTTGCGATCAATATTTGGCTGTCTTGCAGACGGAATGACAACTGCTGTAGTTACTTCGCCCTATGGTGGAGGGTACACGTATAAACCATCATTACATCTTATTGGATTCACCACTATGATTAGCTCCGAGTAATTCACTCACTCAGGGCGTATGATGAATATTTTATTGCCATTCGATAAAATAACGCTAATACGCACCGGTTCCAACATATGGCAAATGACATGCCATGGCATAGTGTAACCCCCACTCCCCACCAATTAAATAACTGCGGCGAATAAAAATCACACTAATTCCGTGGAGGTTTTTCCCATTACCAAGAATAACTCAACAGACTTTGTCCTTTGTCCAATAAACGACGTGAAGAGAAAATGCGATTACTCAACGAAGAGTATCACAAACATTGGAATTCCGAAGAACTGCAAATCCCTTTAATGCAATAGTTACAACTGTGTAGAGCTGTCCCAGACTACTGATTAGCCAAAAGCAGCTCCATGCTGTCCGTTTCTTGTTGTGTTCTTAGTGTTTCCCAGCTATGTTCCATACAAACCTTTCAATTCTTTGTTTGAATGTTTTGTTTACAAATGAACAGGTCAGAGAAAAAAAAAACTGGAATACACAGAGAAGCTTAGCCATCAATGGCCAATGCCGTTGTGGCCTAAATGGGATTTCATCACTTGTGGTTTGCGGCGCATGTAACTGCCAAATTGCAGTGCATCTGAAAATGTGGTCGATTTATCAGATTGGCCAAACGTGGTTGCCAAAATTATGCTGTTGTTTAACGTTGTGCCACATGAACGCAGATTGGCCAAACGTGGTTGCCAAAATTATGCTGTTGTTTAACGCTGTGCCACATGAACGCTGCGTGAATGCGAATTTCAAAACGAACAATATTTTTTTTGGCTATGAATTGGTATGCCAACTGAGGAAATCTATTATCGGTAGTCTCTGCCATATTATTTGACTATTTGTTAGTGGCATTTTGTTACCCTTTTGCAAAGCGAAAATAATTGTGTGATGATTCAATTGGTAGTAGAATATGTCTTTTTGGAAAACTGTTATACCTCCTGCTGATATCATTGCTCAGTAGATAGTTGGATGAGACGACTGGTAGTCTGACAGACTGCCATATATAGGGTGATCCATCTGGAGGTATTTTTTCCGAACAAAAAAAATATATAAATTCAAATCAAGTGTGGAATCTCTATTGGTAGTTTGAAAGAACATTTTATGGCATTGACTTTTTTAATATTTTTTTCCTACAAATGTTGGCCGCAACGTCGCCTAAGGGTTTCCATTCTTAGGGGGCAATTTTGGATGACTCGTTCGAGCATTTCGACTGGTATGGATTTAATGACACACGTGATGTTGGTTTCCAAAACCTGAATCGTAGCTGGTTTGTCAGCATAGACTTTGGACTTTACGTAACCCCAAAGAAAAATGTCTAAAGGTTTCCATTCTTAGGGGGCAATTTTGGATGACTCGTTCGAGCATTTCGACTGGTATGGATTTAATGACACGCGTGATGTTGGCTTCCAAAACCTGAATCGTAGCTGGTTTGTCAGCATAGACTTTGGACTTTACGTAACCCCAAAGAAAAATGTCTAAAGGTGTGATATAACTCAATCTGGGCGGCCAACTCACCTGTCCAAAACGTGAAATTAGCTGCTTTTCGAAATGACCTCCTAATAGATCGTCAAGAGTACGGGCTTCAATTTCAGGCAGCAAAAAGTCCGATATCAAAGCGCGACAGCTAGCTCCATTCACAGTTACGTTCCGACCATCATCATCTTTGAAAAAATATGCACCAATGATTCCACTAGCTTATACACCGCACCAAACCGTGGTTTTCTCTGAGTACAATGGCATCCTTTTGGACCTCTTCTTGTTGCTTTTCAGCCCAAATGCGGAAATTTTGTTTATTTACTTTGCCGTTGAGCCAGAAATGGGCTTCATCACTGAACAAAATCTTGGTCGAAAACAGCGAATCTTCCCGTTTCTCACCGAACGCTCATTTCCATAGTACAGTTGCCGACATTTGAAGGAAATTATATTCAAAAAATAAATGCCAAAAATGTACTTTCAAATTACCCATAACGATTCCACACTTGATTTAAATTTTTATATTATTTTTGGTTCTGAAAAATACTTCTTGATGGATCACCCAATATAAAGGCATAAGTATATTGAGATACTCTAGCTAGTAGTTCGGACCAGGTGCATGGCTGTTATACCCTCGGTGGAATAGCTGCATAAAAAATATTTGTTACTACAAGAATCACCAGCTTCAAGGTCTGTTTATCAAGAGCTTGTTGTGAAAGTGCAGTTGGCAATACTTGTCCGATCGGATCTAAATGCATCTAAGAATTGGCGGTAATGCACTCAAGCCAAATTTGCCCGACTTTAATTATTTTCCATTATAGTTATAACGGGATCCACCTTGAGGTATTTTTTTCAATACCCTTTTTCACAGATTTCGCGTTATTTGTGTTCAACTATATTTTTTTTTCTTTTCAGCATTGATTGCCATTTCAGCATGGAAAGACTTAAGCCAAAACAACGTCTCAAAATTGTGCAACTGTATAATGGAAATGAGCGTTCGCTGAGAAACTGTTTTCGGCCACAATTTTGTTCAGTGATGAGGCACATTTCTGGCTCAACGACAGCGTCAATAAACATAATTGTCGCATTTTGGCTAAAGCGCAATCATAGGAGTTTCAAGAAACCACGGTCTGGTGCAGTTTATGGGCTGGTGGAATAATCGGTCCATATTTTATCAAAAAGATGATGGTCGGAACGTAAACGTGAAAGAAGCTCGCTATCGTACCTTGATATCGGATTTTTTGCTTACTGAAATTAAAGCCCGTAATCTTGACGACATTTGGGTTTAACAGGGCGGCTCCACTTGCCATACAGCTGTTCAAGCAATGGATCTAATAAGAGGTCATTTTGAAAAGCAGCTAATTTCACGTTTTGGACAGGTGAGTTGGCCGCCCAGATCGAGTTATATCACACCCTTAGACATTTTTCTTTGGGGTTACGTAAAGTCCAAAGTCTATGCTGACAAACCAGCTACAATTTAGGTTTTGGAAGCCAACATCACGCGTGTCATTAAAGCCATACCGGTCGAAATGCTCGAACAAGTCATCCAAAATTGGACCCCCAGACATGGACACCCTGAAGCGTAGTTGCGGCCAACATATGTGACAGCGCATAGAGAAAGGGACCTAAGGGTAAAAAAATCAATTTTCATTTGTTTTTGATGTGGACAACATCTGAGCATCGAATGAGATCGATCCCATGCCCCAAAAGTTGTCCCTCCCAGAGATATGCGCGTTTTATGAAAGTGAAGTCGACGATTTCACACCAACGATACACGTATTTAAATCTTTAAAATGGCTCTCCTGAACAAAACTGGTTTTTACCCTTAGGTCCCTTTCTATTTTGCGCGTCACATGTAAAGGAAATAATATTCAAAAAATAAATGGCATAAAATGTTCTTTCGAAAGAACCACAAATATTCAACATTTTATTTGATTTTTTGAGCTTTTTTTATTTTGAAAAAATACCTTTAGATTGATCACCCGATATACTTTATACGAGTATATGTTTGTAATATTTATATTATAGACAGAGTTCTTCTCAAATTCGATACCTCGCACCTTACTGTGAATCAAGATATTCAGATTTCGTGCTGATGTTTGTAGCACTCACAGGGATAGGTTCATTTTACCGATCGATTTAGAATTACTATTTGATTCGTCAAAACAATGTCCTTCCACCCGAATGTTGTTGTCACAATTGACCGGTGCTTAGGTTGATAGCCAATGTTTTTTACAATACGAAGATATTTCCGATACATGAACACGCAGCTATAGAAGTAAAATATTACATCCCATCCTAGATTGAGTCGTTTTCGCGGTGCTCCGGTTAGGTCCTAAAACAAACTCTATCGGTCCATGCTTGAGTACCTTACAAAGGTCAATTTTAATTTCAGAGCATGTAACTTTAAAAAACATGAATTATGAATTACGTATAATTTACTTTTGTTTGAGCGTATCGTCTCGTATTGAGCGAAACGCCACCAAGTCTAGCAAAATGGAACCGTATGTATGTTTTTATGTAGTATCGATTATAAGTGCTCTACAATTTGATGCCCTGCAGCTCCGGAAACCATATTAAATCCAATTTCCCAAATTTGACGTAGTGAAAATATAACCAACCTTTTTTTGGACGAGGGTATCCTACTGAGTAAACGCTTATATGTCATTTGCTACATACAAAAAAGTGTAATGTATCCAAACTAGCATTTTAGACCCTACATATGTTTTAATCAAATCCGTTTCATGGCTTTTTTACGTAACTTGAGTCATGTCTGTCTGAGTGGCTGGTTCGCACGATAATTTTCGAAATGAGCTTAGAATCGTTTTAAACTTTTGCATGTCATAATATTTGTCCAATACCTCCTATGGGAATAAAAATGGCCCATAACGCCCGACCCCTTATGGAACCTGCAACACAGATGTACGCCACCTTTTGGTGTTCTTGTAATATCGTTAATAATATTTGCACGATCCTACTAAAAATCAATACTTAAGAATTAAGTTAGAAGGCAAACTTGGTGGCAAAAATTGGACTCCCAACCATGCCACTTCTCGTATCTACTACAAAGATGGGCCTGTTTAAGTGCAGATTGGAACTCACATAACATGTCATCCAGTGCGTAAACTTGGATTAAATTGTTAACACTGTTTTATTTTAAAACCAGCTTTGTATTCGCATATGAAAAAGTAGCCGTTCTGGTACCTCCCATGCAAGTGTGCCTTTTCGCCCACTTTTGGTTCTCTTGCAATATATTAATTCTTACGAGATTATTCAAAATAATTAATGCTAAACGAGCTTGAACAAAATCAAAACATAAGGACAGACTTATAAAACTTGGTAACAAATCATTGGATTACTTGCCACGCCCCTTCTGGTTCCTCCCACACAGTTTAGAGCCCCCATAACTTGTCAACCTGCTAGTGAGATTCGCCTCAATTTTGCACACCGTAATATTTTAAAAAACGATCTGTATTTGCATATTGAAAAAGGGGTTAACACGCCCCATTCTGGTACCTCCCATGCAAATGCACCATTTGGACCTATTTTGGTGTTATTGTAATAAGTTTAATAACATTCATATGACCTTACTCAAAATCAAAACTTAAAACACAGTTATAAGACTGACTTGGTGAAAAGTAATTGGATTCCGAGCCACATCCCTTCTGGTACCTCGCACACAAATAACCCTATTTCATTGCAGATTTGAATGCATATAACATGCATCCTATTACATGAAATTCGCTAAAATTTTGAATACCATATTATTTTTATGATTGATTTATAAGCACTTACGGAAAGAGGGGATGAAATGCCCTATACTGGTACCTCTAATTCAATTGAACAACTCCGCCCTTTTTCAGTATTTGCATAATAACCTTATTTACATACATATGATGCTGGTGAAAATTAGTTATCAGAAAATCGATTATGCGATAAACTAACTGACATAAAATTGGATCCTTAGACATGGCCCTTCTTCTACCTGTCACACAAACAATACTAGGCCAGCGTAGATAAAAACCCATATAATTTTATCCCTAAAGTATAAATTTCTCTCTAATTTTGTGTTCTGCAATATGTTTCTTTTATCTTTGTCATCTTTGTATTCCCATAAACTTAAAATTGAATGCCACGCCCCTTTCTAGTTTATTCCACACAAACAAACTTTAACGAGATTAAAAAAAATCGGTACGCTTTCAACGAATGGAACGATAAAAAACTTAAAATTAATATGTGACGCGCAAAATAGAAAGGGACCTAAGGGTAAAAACCAGTTTTGTTTAGGAGACCCATTTTAAAGATTTGAATACGTGTATCTTTGGTGTACCATCACTTTCATAAAACGCGCATATCTCTGGGAGGGAACACTTCTGGGGCATGGGATCGGTCTCATTCGATGCTCAGATGCTGTCCACATAAAAAAAGTGAAAATTAATTTTTTTTGCCCTTAGGTCCCTTTCTCTATGCGCTGTCACATATATGGATGAAGGCGAAGTCGGATCAACCGATTAAAACATCCTTACTTGTTATTATCACAACCATTCAAAAGTCTCACGGCTTTAGGTAGTGCCGCCCCAAGATCAGTCTATTTTTACCATGTATTCTTCGTGTTATATTTGACGCTAAAAACCCGCTGTAATTTTTAAAATCATTATCGTTAAAAGATATTAAATCGTTGTCAAAAAAACATTAAACATTTTTAATTAACAAATGGAAATCAAAATCCAATTCCTCAACTGTCATCGCAGAACCTGTGACAAAATATATAAACCAACAACATATATACCGGGTTTTTCAGAAAGGCTTAGCCATTCCAACATTTTTAACAAAGACAAATATCAGCTTGCACTAAAGACACACAGTACAGTAAACAGTTTATTTAGCAGGACAAAATCTCGAATAAATAACGAAGATAAATCAGACGTTGTATACCAAATAAAGTGCAATGGTGACAAGTCCGACATATGCCAAAAGGTATATGTCGGCACTACTAAAACTAAACTTAAGACAAGAGTTCCGTCCCACAAATCTGACCTAAAAGCCGTAAATAGGCCCATAGAACAGAATCATGGTGCACAATGATTCGTCTTCTCTTGTTCGTTTTTCGAATTTCTCCGAAGACATCAGGCTAACAAACTGTGTTGTACCACTCAGAGATGGCCAACCTACGTTGCTCAAGCGGAACAGTCGCCACATGACCAGTTTTTCCGAAGAAACAGGCAACCATTTGCTTCGAAGTGCTTCTTCCATGAATAACTTTCGTTGGATTTATTTCGTCTTCGAAGAACCACGCGGTCGATTGCTGTTTTGTTTCGGGCTCATACGCATAGATCCATGATTCGTCACCTGTAACGATCTTATAAACGTCTTTTGAAGCACCGAGATCGCATTCTTTCAAAATTTCTTTGCACCAATCGATATGAGACTTTTTTTGAGCGATTGTCAAATTGTGCGGGATCCAACGAGAACAAACCTTTTTTGCGGCCAGGTGTTCATGCAATATCGAGTGTATGCTGGTGGAGAAAATGCCCAAGGATGCCTCTATCTTACGGTAATTCACATATCGATCTTGCATTATCAGTGCAGGCACGGCATCCATGTTCTCTGGCACAACGGCTGTTTTGGACGACATTTACGACCTTCGTCTTTGGGCGAGTGTCGGCCACGATTGAGTTCATTAAACCACACGCAGAGAAAAAACATAGTTATTACATGGTCACGGCAATAATAATATGTTCTCCGCAATAAAAGTATGTTCGTCGCAACCATAGCAATATTATGCTGCAATGCTGCAATATTAGTATTGTTGAAATGTAACAATAGTATTATTGCCAAATTTAAAAATGAAAATATGGTTATATCAACAATATTAATATGGTTGGTGCGACAAAAGTATTGTGTCTTGCGTTTTATGTTAACAATAATATGATTACGGCAATCATACTGTATGATTGTAATTTTTCTTCATTTGAATATGCTTTTTAGAACAAATGTAATTGGTACGGATCTAATGCAATAATAGTACTTTTTTTTATCGAAATTAAAATTTTTTAAACAAGCTGCTTTGGCTATGTTTAACTGAAATATTTTTAATAAAAACGCTTACGTTTATTTAAACTTATTTTTTTTACTATGAAATAAATCACTCCCTATTATTTTGAATTTAATGTATTTTTGAATAATTTTCATAATTCAAATCTAAATAGTGATTACACTATGGTTGTAGGGATCATTACATGGTTGCGTGTAAATCATAGTATGGTTGTGAGCATCATACTATGGTTGAAACATACTATGGTTGGGAGTATCATACTATGGTTGTGGAGATCATAGTATGGTTGAGTGTGAATCATACTATGGTTGTGGGGATCATAGTATGGTTATGTGTGAATCATACTATTGTTGTGAGGATCATAGTATGGTTGTATTTGAATCATACTATTGTTATGAGGATCATAATAATGTTGTACTATAACCATATACTCAACAATAGTATTATCCTCTTCGAATATTGTCACCACAACCATACTTTTTTCTGCGTGCAGTTTTTCATGGTGCTTCATCGACATACAAAGATTAAAGTTCATCGATGCACTCTTGTCTTGATAATCCATGTCGAAAGTTGTGACAAATGATCCCACAAAAATGTTCACGAGTTAATTCCATTTTTTGCCAAATTGAGTTTTTCAAGTCACTGTAAACAACACAAATGATGGTCGTACGTCAAAACGTGTTAGGAAATGTTGCAGAAGGCAAAAATGACTGAGTCGTTCAAGATCAGTTTTGATACTCAATTTATTCATACAATTTCATTAACTTATATACTACTTACAATTCTATATTTCCACCCTTTACTACAAGGAATCAATATCTTAAGATAAGAAAGAACGAGAAGAATGGATGATTACCAACATCGTTGGCGGCCTACCTGACAAACAGCATGTGTGTTTTAGAAAAGGACTATTTGGAATAGCATGAGCGATAAACCAATATAAATTAGTAATTATCATATGCTTTATATATATGAACTAAATATGACAGTGGCCTGAATTAGGACACCCATGCGGAAAAACCTCACATTAACGGTAAATAATAATGTATAAGTAGGTAGAGAGAAATGCTATGTTCATTCTTGAACAAAACGTGAGTACGTTTATGTTAAAAAATGTCAAACTTTCCAATGGAAATGTCAGATGGCGCCAGGCAACACTTTGCCACATATATATAGCAACCCTCGTAGAATAATACGAGTAGAATAATAAAATAAATATAAGAAAAGTTATTTCTATAAAATGTTTAGCGACATTCAATGGCTTTAAGTGGACTTAATTGAGTCAAGTTTAGCGAGGTCACAGTTTAAGCGGATGAGAGTCTTTTAGCGCGCCCTAGTCTATACTGTTAGGTTTGAGTTAATAATGGGGATTAAATTATTAGAACCGTCATAGGGCTAATTTGATAAAGAATATCGCATTTTTCGGACATTTTGACAGTGATTATTTGGGGGACTAAAACCAAAACAGTGCCTTGTCTCTTTGTAATTCGAGTTATTATAAAAATAATTCCGTTTTCAAAACGCAAGGATACGTACTCAAAAAATGTCCATTGCTGTGATACTAGTAATACTGTGATACTATTAAGATACTTTGGAAAGTGATATAATATCAATAGATTTTATGACATTCTTTGCAGTGTCTACCGTCCATGGTTACATGAACGTCGACAGTTGTTATGATGTACCACCGTTTAGAATGCAGGAGAAAATTCTATATTTTTTTACCAACAAAGAAACCATTAAGTAAGAACGTCTCTTAAATCATCCTTATTAAAATATTTGATTGAATAAACCTACCCTACTTTTCTCATTAGTAGTGACTGATTTAATTTGTTTGATACGCCAGCTCATTATCTGTAATGTTTCCTGCGGCACTGCCAGTTGCCTGGCCTCATTCGCTACTTTATCTTGACAAGCGACTAAATATTATAATTTAATACCTTAATTGGTAATTATCGAATTATGGCCGTTAATAGGATCCAATCATAATTTGATTGTGAGGCGGACGACAGACGACCACGTAATATAAATATGGCACTTTGACCAAGGTCAGAGGCGTTTATCGTTTTATGAGTGACTTTAATTAACACAAAGCCGAACCAAAACAGCTGTTATAGATACATTTATGGTTTTATCGCTATCAGTTAGTGTAAGAATTATATCGTGTACAGCTTACTAACTTGAGAAAAGTTTACCCTTGCTCCTCAATGGAATGTTGTGATACTAGAAAATGTTAGTATGGTGTCATCGTTGCAATGTTATCGACCCTTATCCTGTTTCAGAAGAGGGGTTTCGGTGATATAACACCATTATGCAAATGACTGTTATCCTCTTATTTCTCCACTTGGTTAAAACACTTAAAAATGCATTAGGTGCGGCAGGACCGAATTTTAAAATTTTTTCACATTGAATCCACTGATCAAATCTGTATGGTCCATGTGCTTTGCGGTTCCTTGATTTTATGTCGTCAATTGGAAAAAATATATATCCAAGTTTTCTTTTATTTGCCCTTAGCCGGGTTCCAAAATTCAGTTCAATCTTGCAATCTTAAATTCTTGCTAAAATTTAGCCTTAACTTTGGTGTACATGTGCCCAAAGTTTATATTATTCGTATGTTTTGGTTACTTTCTTACTCAGTCTGTCTCCACAACCTTTTGTTAGTCCAGTCCTACACAATAAGTGATCTATGTATAAGCAATTTGGTTTTGCGTGTACTACCTCCAATTTACAATATCACACACAGAGAACACATTTTTAGTCACATCCTATCCATGCATTTCATCGCATTGGGTACAAGGCAGCAGTGGATACTAACAATATCGGTTGAAGAGACAAAGTATGGGTAACTACTTAGTAGGGACATAAATACTGTTACACACGTTTTATGCTGTAAAATATAAAGTACTGAATGTTTTTGGACCAAATATTTTTTAATATATTTATCGATGTACGAGCCCCGACCACTATTAATTCGTACGGCAAGCATTTTTACCCGTATGCAATGTTTTACAGGTGATATTTTCAATACTAATGTAGTCAGCGCATGCAAACCTATTTTTTCTGAAAGAGCATTTTGTTCTCTTGATTTTAAAAAAAAAAATTATTGTACCTCAACAACAACAACAACAACAATATTTATTTCTTTGAATGCTTCACAAAACTATTAAAAAAATGTGACCAGTATTAATTCGTACGGTGGGTTAGCTTAGCTAACAATTGAAAGAAGATCAAAACAAAACAAAAAGTAGAAACCGTTATGCAAAGCAGAATATCAGAAATGTAAAAAAAAAATTATTCAATGTTCTCCAACGATGGCACGTGGTAAGCCGATTTGCAAGGAAATAAGAAGTTTGGGTTTAGACTATTATAAATCTGGGAAGACTTTTGGCGAAATATCCAAACAATTAAATCTACCTAAGTCGTCTGTTCAAGGAGTAATAAATAAATTCAATAAAACTGGCAATATTGATAACAATATCGTGAATAGAGGCCGAAAATCGGCAATAACAGAGAGAGATAAAAGATCGCTGGCCACGATTGTGAAGGCTAATCGTCGCCAAAGCTTAAGAAATGTAGCATCAGAATGGTCTGATAAAATCGGGAAAAGTGTTGGTCGTGAGTGGACGCGCCTACAGTTACGAAATATCGGATATAAGTTTTATAAGGTATGTATATTTATTACTATTATTATTATCTTTATTACATACTCAATATCTTAAATCTTAGGCCAAAGAAAAACCATTGCTTACCCTTCGCCAAAAGAAGAAGCGTTTGCAATGGTGTCGAGAACGGATGTCGTGGACTCAAAGGCAATGGAATTCCATCATATTTAGCGATGAATCTAAATTTGATGTGAGTGTCGGCGATGCGCGAAGGCGAGTTATCCGTAACAAAACTGAAGCGTACCATAAAGACTGCCTTAAAAGGACAGTTAAGTTCCCAGCGAGCATAATGGTGTGGGGTTGTATGTCTGCCAAAGGGGTAGGACAACTGCACTTTATTGATGGGATGGTCAACGCTGAAAAATATATTAACATTCTAAGAGAAAGTTTGCTGCCATCAATACCAAAACTGGCTGACTGTGGAGAATACACGTTTCAGCAGGATGGAGCATCATCTCATACTGCCAAACGAACCAAATCATGGCTGCAGTCTAAGGAAATTGGGGTCTTAGATTGGCCATCAAATAGTCCGGACCTAAGCCCAATCGAGAATATATGGGGAATAATGAAAAGAAACCTAAAAAATGAGCTTCAAAGGACCCTTTTTGGTTTAAAAACAAAATTGCAAGAGATGTGGGATTCTATTTCAACAGAACAGTGCCAGAATTTATATGAATCTATGCCAAAGCGATGTAAATGAGTTGTAGAGGCAAAAGGCGATGTTACCCAATATTAATATTTAAAGATAAATTAAAGTTTTTATAAAATAGCAACTATTTAACCCACCGTACGAATTAATACTGGTCACATTTTTTTTAATAGTTTTGCGAAGTATTCAAAGAAATAAATATTGTTGTTGTTGTTGTTGTTGTTGTTGTTGTTGTTGTTGAGGTACAATAATTTTTTTTTTTAAAATCAAGAGAACAAAATGCTCTTTCAGAAAAAAATAGGTTTGCATGCGCTGACTACATTAGTATTGAAAATATCACCTGTTAAACATTGCATACGGGTAAAAATGCTTGCCGTACGAATTAATAGTGGTCGGGGCTCGTATATTGTATCCAAAAAGAATCTACTTATTCGAAATGTCCGCCTTTTGCCTTTACATACGCCTTAAGTCGCTCTGGCCAATCGTCAATAGCTGCACGAACCTCGTCCATTGGAAAATTGGTCACAGATCGAACCAAAGCAGTCTTAGGAGATCCAATGTTGGGGTATCTTTTGTGACAAACCTTGTCTTCTTAAACCGTCCACAATTTGTAATCCAATGGGTTCAAATCTGGAACGCCCGAGGGACATTCTTCAGAGGAAATGAACGCTGGCAAATTCTTTCGAAGCCAGGCCTGGGAAGTTTTAGCCTTATAGGCCGGCGCAGAATCCTGCTGGTCCATTGCTGGTTTTTTAACAGGGAAGTGTTAAGAGGCTTCACAACAGCTTCAAAACGGTTTCTTGGTAAACTTTGGCCGATGTTTTGACTCCTTGTTCGCAGAAATGCAGGTCAGTGACCCCACCAAACCATGACTGAAGCTGGGTGAGGACCCTTTTCCACCCTTGGGACCAGTTCAGATGCTTTCTTAGAGGACCGCGCTTACACTCTATCATTTTGCTTGTACATTTTTTCCTGAACGGTAAAAATGTTTTCATCGGTGAACAAAATTGTTCTGTGCAAGTTATCAGCGTGCTTCAACAAAAGACGTTTGCATTTTTCAGTCCAATTTTTTTTAAAGCTGCAGTCAATAAATGTCCGGAACGTCGTTTGAAAGCCCCTGTCCCAAGTCTTTTTTAATGATTCGACTCATGGACTTTTGCGTGATATTCATTTCACGGGCCATGATTTTCTGTTTTCGGAGCGGATTTCTGTGAATTCTTGATTTAACGGCTTTGATGACATGCGGTGTTCGAACAGAGCGTTGGCGGCCCGGCCGGTGGCGGTCTTTTACATCTCCAGTCTATTCAAACAGTTTTAAGCATCGGTAGACGAACATGCGGCAAATCCCTAGTGGCCGGAGCGTTTTGAAAATATCGCTTTTTTCATTTCACACTTGAAAAGAGCTATTACAGCGATACGGTTCTCATTATCTGACCACTCCATGATGAAAGTTGAAAAAATTTAAAAATCCCGTTACAAACTAACGCTATTGAGGTTAGCTTTCATTGAAATGGGTGTGTTCAATGTTGTAACAGTATTTATGTCCCTTCTAAGTAATAAGAATATATATGTGACGCGCAAAAAGGAATGGGACCTAAGGGTAAAAACCAGTTTTGTTCAGGAGAGCTATTTTAAAGATTTAAATACGTGTATCTTTGGAGTATTATCACTTTTATATAACGCGCATATCTCTGGGGGAACACTTTTGGGGCATGGGATCGGTCTCATTCGTTGCTCAGATATTGTCCACATCAAAAAAAAATGAAAATTGATTTTTTTGCCCTTAGGTCCCTTCCTCTATGCGCTGTCACATATTGGAACTAAATTTGTACATGTATTGGTCGTTGTTATAAATTATTGGCTACAATAACGCTATGAAGTCGGTTGTCATTACCACGAGCATTTATTAACTAGACTAACTGATGGTTAAATTTTATGTATTCGGATCTGAGCGAGAGAAAAAAATTTAGTTTTTATATTTCACGATTTGAAAATATTTATTCTGTTATTTAAATTATGAACAGGTTTTTTGAAAACTTGGTTTTTTCTTTAGAATCTGTCAAAAAATGTTGAGATAAAGCGAGTTCTAATAAATTATTAAAATGAAGAAACTTGGCAGTTAAACCTAAAGATTATTCCAATTTTTGCGGGAAAATAAAACAAATTATGACGATGTTTAAACTAATAATAATTGTTATAAAATAAAAGTTACAAATTCTATGTAAATGCTATGTATGCTAGAAAAAATATCTGTATTACGAACAAAATTATGGAAAAAATTAGTTTTAATAAATCGCCCCTCTGTGTCGTTTTTGGTTTCCATTATTCACATAACTTATTCATTACATTTAATTCAAATCTTTAAGATACGAGGGCGGATCAATAATTCCGTGACTTTTCCAACATCCCTCGTAGTTGTATAAAATGCAACACTGCTTTCATCAACTAGCATCTGTTTATAGATTACTGTCAAATTTTGAGATAGTTCCGTCACTTAGTTTGTGTTTTACTGCTGTTCATAACATACCATCTCGTGGATTTTGTAAAAAAAATGAAAAAAATGAATTTTTGGCGGAAAAAACGTCAACTACACCAAGGAAGCGCTTAATAAATTCGATTTATTTCAGTCTGCTGCTTTTACACATTGAACAGGGATTAAACCGGCTCAAGACCTCTTGCTTCTATATTTAAATAGAAGACAAGTTTTTAACAAAATGGCAAAGTGACATTGATTTTCGTGGCTGCACACTACTTTTATCATGATTTCGGGTCCGTGACAACCTTCTTCAGAAAGCCTTGCTGCAATTGTTGAAAGTAAAACCGAACTCTATAAGGCCAGGCTCTCCACAAACGAATGAGAACTACTGTTGTAAACCTTACTTTTCAAGTTTTCTTCACACAATTGCCCACGAAAATACAACTCACTCTTACCACCTCTAAAGAAACAATAAAACCATTTCCAATAATAAATTATTGTGTTTTTATTGCCAGACCCGAAATATAAATAGCAACCCTCGTAATCCTGTTGAAACTGGCCCATATCGAACTATGTTTTCGAATAGCCGCAACGAAATATATCCCTCCCGTTCTCTGATTCACATAATAAGGTCCACCTTGCTCCATTTCCAGACAGTGGAGCAGAATCTTCTAAATAAGATAGGATACCACATTGTCGGCACTGCCCGACTTTAATTTTTTCATTCTGGCGAGGTGCCTTCCGCAAATCAAAGTGGTATAGGGTATCCTAAGGTCGACACTGTCCAACTCTATTCTCTCTTACTTTTTGTTTAATTGCAATGAACTCTGGCACTCGTCTTTTCTGCCGCACTACATACAGCAGTATGTCTAAGTGTTACGACAAATATTTAACGTCAGACTTTTTACGTTCTTTTATGAGGATTATTTGTTTGTTTCTTTTGCTCCTTCTGAGAAATTCAAGTTACATTGCGTAGCAAAATGCCAACAATTTACATGTTTAACACAATCTTTGCAGCTTTCATTTTACACCTCTCTCTTCATCTCTCTCTCTCTCTCTCTGTGTAGCCGACTTGAAAAGGGCAAGTAATTTACATTTTTGCTTCAATTCTTCATAATTTGTGCTCCCCATTAAATTATGTTGTACGAGTACAGCGGAGGATGAACAAAAATAAAAGAGTTCTTAGGACTGAATAAATATAAAAGAAACGATGACACTTGAAACAGCGTGACAGAGAAGGTGTGGGAGAGCGAGAGAGATAGAAAAGTAAATGTTGCTGTATCAACACATCCTTTAAGGTTTAAGGTAGAAATTGTCATTGAAGGCTTAAAACTGACAAAAACGGAGCTCGTCGCTATTGGGCGGGCCGGGCAATTGAAGGCTTCCAATGTTTGGCATGCCATTAAGGGATGCTAAAAAGCCTTAACAATTTCATAATTTTGCACTATGAATCTGTAAATGTGAGAAGATGTTGAAAATATACTACGGTCGGGCGCAAGTGGTTGTTCCTAAAGGAACGCCATAAGGGCTCGCCCAATGCTTTTACAAGGGTATTTAAAAGTATGCATTTTATTGTCTGGTATATTCCCCCTAGGTTCTTTTACACCCAATTTACAATTTTCCTTTAACCTTTTCACACTGTTGAACATGAAGTTTTTCTTCTGCAACATGTGTAGAAAGTGTCATGTAGTTTTGTGTTAGAAGTGATTAGTCCAGAGAAGATTTTGCTACACGCATAGAAAAAATATAGTTAGTATATGGTCACGGCAATAATAATATGTTCTCCGCAATAAAAGTATGTTCGTCGCAACCATAGTATTGTTTTCTGAATTCAATTTTGACAATAGTATGACTGCCGCAATATTAATATTGTTGAAACATTACAATAGTATTATTGCCAAATTTAGAAATGAAAATATGTTTGTAGCAACCATATAGACATGTTTGGTTCAACAAAAGTATTGTTGTATTAAATTTACGTTAACAATAATATGAGTACGGCAATCACATAGTATGGTTGCGACTAGGAACATAACAAAGCAGGTTTTATAGAGCATATATGTGTGTGCGTATGTTTTTCTTTGGTATACCAAGAAAACACATACACTCAATACATTGTATGGTTGTTGTCCATTTTAAAAAACAACAGCGAACAGGAAGGTAGTTCGAGGGATATTTATTGTGTTTACTTTGTTCGGTGGAACACTCTACTGCCGACTGGTTCTCGTTTATTTGCACTTAAGTATATAGCCATTGATCATGGTTTAATCACTTTTGTTACTTGATAGTAGTAATAGCATGGTTGCGTGTGAATCATACTATGGTTGTATGAGAAAAATAATATGGTTGTAAGGATCATAATATGGTTTTCGTTATCATAGTATGGTTGTGTGTGAATAATAGTATTGTAGTGCGGATCATAACACTTGAGTGCTACTTTCCATACTTCAAATGGACAACAAGCGTTACATTGTATTTTTATGACCAGAACGGCAAGAGGATCTGATTGTTCAATAGCTATAGAAATTACTCGTTACGACACTGTTGGGTCTGTGAATTGGTTGTGAGACAACAAAAGCGTCTTACGCTCCAAAAAAGCTACTATATTTAATCGACCACATTCGGAAATGGCCGGTAAATCCCGACCAGGTGTCTCCATTCATTACACGCGTTGGATCTTCAATATCTTGAAGACTCGACTGTATGAATTTGAATGACAAAGGTTGCTGTCATCGGCGAATGAGTAGATTGGATACACAGAAGAAGAAAGGGCAGAACCTTGTGGTATGAGAACTCATCAACAATCTACTACTCGTATAGAGCAATCTCTAAAAAAGTTCGATAAAAGTGGACCACCAAAATCAATTAGCTTTGATCACCGTGCCAGACTGTATCAAATGCCTTCCTTTCCGGCTGCAACGCTCCGACAGAAGGCCATCATATCTCCCGTAATGCGAATTCAACCGAGGCCACACTGTCGATCACTCAGTAGGTCGTTGGTCTCTTAATACCTTACAAGATGGGCCTTTCCATAGCATCGGAGAGCGTAGAGCAAACCGTAATTGGCCGATAAATTGAGGGATTATTGGCTACACTCTCTTTAGGGATTGTACGTTTGCAACCTTCCAAATCGCAACACGTAAGCAAGGTAGAAAGGTACTTACATAGGACTAGTGCCGAAATATCATTTGGGACCGAGGTCTTACTAAGATCCCTTTTTAACTCTTCGTGTCGAAAAATAATATCTGAGACATAGATCTTGATAGGTTTTTCGATCACGGGGAGTGGTAAACATTTTCGGGAAAGAATAGGTTAGCTTTATCAGCAGTTGGAGAGCTTTCCTTTACGCTTTTTACAAACGACCTAAATGTCTTACCTACGAGAACCTTAGTACGATGACTTTGCTAAGCACTGGCACTGGAACTTCTTGTCTATTTACACAGCAGTTCAGTATTGGCTTTTTTTCAAATGCCAATTTTGAGCGCCTTCGTTTTGGATCTGGCAGCATTCCCTCATGACTGCATGCAGAGAACAGTTTCGTTGTAAAAACCGATTTTTTGCCATCTGAATGATTGAGATGACATGTAACGGATGGTCAATACTTTTTAGCCTTATGGACCGGCGCAGAATCCTGCTGGAAAGTCCATGACTGGTTTTGGAACAGGGAATTGTTAAGAGGCTTCACAAGAGCCTCTAAAACGGTTTCTTGGTAAACTTCGGCCGATGTTTTGACTCCTTATTCGCAGAAATGCAGGTCAGTGACCCCATCGTAAGAGACACCCCACCAAACCATGACTGAAGCTGGGTGATGACCATTTTCCACCCTTGGGATCAGTTCAGATGACCGCGTATATACTCTATCATTTTGCTTGTTAAAGTTTTCCTGTGCGTGCTTCACCAAAAGACGTTTGCATTTTTCAATCCTATTTTTTAAAGCTGCAGTCAATAAATGTCCGGTACGTTGTTTGAAAGTCCCAAGTCTTTTTCAATGATTCGACTAATGGACTTTTGCGTGATATTCATCTCACGGGCCACGATTTTCTGTTTTCAGAGCGGATTTCTGGGAATTCTTGATTAAACGGCTTTGATGACATGCGTTGTTCGAACAGAGCGTGGGCGGCCGACCGGTGGCGGTCTTTTACATCTCCAGTCTTCTCAAACAGTTGTATGCATCGGTAGACGAACATGCGGCTAATCCCTAGTGGCCGGAGCGTTTTGAAAATATCGCTTTTTTCATTTCACACTTGAAGGCGCTATTACAGCGATGTGGTTCTCATTATCTGCACGCAGAAAAAACGTATGGTTGGTAACAATATTCGAAGAGCACCATACTATTTTTGGTTATATAGTTGTGGCACAACAATAGTATGGTTCACACACAACCATACTATGATACCCATAACAATATTATGGCCCTCACAACAATGTAATCATTCACACACAACCATACTATGAACCCCCCTACCATATTATTATTCACATTCAACCATACTATGAACCCCACAACCATATTATTATCCTCATAACCATTGTTTGTTTAACGTGCAACCATAGTATGATACTCACAACCATAGTATGACTTACGTACAACCATACTATGATCAACAAACTTGTTTGTAAAGACTGGAATACGTTGTTATTCAACAATAAATTTTTTTATTAAGTATGTTATGTAACAATAGGAGTGATTTATTTAACAGTAAAAAAAATCATTTATTTAAAATATTTTAGTTATAGTAATCGGTAGTTTATTTTTTTAAAAATATAATTTTTATTACTATTATTGCGTAAGAAACGTAAAAATAACATTGTCAAATTAAAAAAAAATTTAGGTTTTGCCGGTATGATTGCCGTAATTATGTTATTGTTAACATAAAACCCATGAAAACAATACTTTTGTCCCACCAACCATATTTATATTGTTGCTACAACCATATCTTTATTTTTAAATTTGGTAACAATACTTTTGTTACATTTGAACAATATTAATACTGCCGCAATTATACTATTGTCAAAATGAAATTCAAAAAACAATACTATGGTTGCGACGACCATACTTTTACTGCAGAGAACATACTATTGTTGCCGTGACCATATAGTAACCATATTTTTTCTCTGCGTGTGACCACTCCATGATGAAAGTTAAAACAATTTTAAAATCCCGTCACAGACTAACGCTTTTGAGGTTAGCTTTCAAAACCCATATGACATTAACGGGGTATGTTCAGCTCTACTATTGAAATGGGCGTGTTCAATGTTGTAACAGTATTTATGTGCCTGCTAAGTATACTTTAGAGGTATTTTTCTCAACAAATTACAAAAATTCAAATCAAGCCTGGAATCTTTATTGTTCATTCAAGAGTATAATTTATGCTGTTTATTATTTTAAATAAAATTCCCTTCAAATGTGGCAGCTTATATATTGAGCTTTATTCGGTTAAGTGACCGAATAGTATGTTCTAATGCTGTGATTGGAGTTACGCACCTCTTGTTAACTCCGATCACTGCATTGAGAAGAACATTAGCTCCGTACTTTTTAGGTTGCGAAGTTTAGAAAAGGCCAATAATGGACACACGGAATATGTGTCGGCTCATTTACTGATTGCGTCGACTCGTTTTGCGCGGCAAAGACATCGGCGTATTGGACCTCCGGAGTTGTTTGGCTCCAATGGAAATGCCTGGCGGAATTATGGTCATTGGAATCCCCAGCGATGACAATTTTACTGGACGCAGACACTTCTAAAACTATTATTGTGGAGTCAGAAAGGGTGTCGAACTAAAAATGTAGTATGCCATTACCAATTATGCTATTACTTTTGAAATTTGGTGAAACCGGTTATTCGCAAACATTGTCAGGGGGCTCTTTAAAGCACTAAAATATTCTCACGACTTTCAGAAGCACTAATTTTAAAGATTTTCCTAAATTTGTCTTTTTTACTCGTATACACGTAGTTACTGGCATCTATAAGTGGTTTCGCCCAACAATTTCGACAAATGACCCAGGGGTCTACATTTCGGTATGCAAAAGCGATCAATCTTTGTGAATTCTCGATTATCCTTTATTACTCACTCGATTTTGAACGACATCATTCGCTAGTTTGGAAATCGTTCAGGTGATTTTTCTGCATAGCACTAGTGGTGCCGGATATACTCGAAAGTAGAAAAGTCAGCCAGATCGACTTTACTGTCATTTAGTAGTTCTAATGTAACGCTTTTATGAGTTATGCGCCTAATTCACTCTTCCCTTAATAATCGCGATGTTTTGAAATGCTTAAATATATGTGACAGCGCTTAGAGAAAGGGACCTAAGGGTAAAAAAATCAATTTTCATTTTTTTCTTTTTTTTTTGATGTGGACAACATCTGAGCATCGAATAAGACCGATCACAAGCCCCAAAAGTGTTCCCTCCCAGAGATATGCGCGTTTTATGAAATTCAAGTCGACGATTCTAAGCGCAAATAGAAAGGGACCTAATCTTTAAAATGGCTCTCCTGAACAAAACTTTTCATCAACTTTTCACTTTTTAAATTTTTGATGTGGACAACATCTGAGCATCGAATGAGACCGATCCCATGCCCCAAAAGTGTTCCCCCCAGAGATATGCGCGTTTTATGAATGTGAAACCGACGATTCTAAGCGCAAATAGAAAGGAACCTAATCTTTAAAATGGCTCTCCTGAAAAAAACTAGTTTTTAACCTTACATATGTTGATGGATACATATGTTGAGCAGAATAAAGCTAAAGGCTAAAGTCAAGACAACCGTGTAAGCTACTACTTCGTAGCTTAAATCGACTAGGAGATATTTTTGAATTCCCTAACCATGCTTTCATTCTTTTTTTAGTAAATCATTATTACTTAAATGCTTAGTTCGAAATTTAAAATTAAAACCAATGCTTAATACACAAGAGGCTACCGTTGCAGCAATTCAGCCATGTTGAAGCATACGTTGCTTTGTGTGTTGCTGTGTTGCCATGTTTTTTTAATACCAAAAAAAATTAATTTCTGCAATTCTCGACGGTTGCCTTGTGTGTACGTAGCATAACAACATATGGCACATAAGTTTTGCAATTATTCAAAACTTTTTCCACTTAATTCCTCTAAAGTTAATAAACACTTCAGCACTTATGCCTTTGTCCCCTCCTTCACGTATTTAATCTAGTGAATGAACCTCCTAAGCTATGGGGTGTAGAGTTGATTTCGGTTTGCCTATGTTTGCTAAAAATGAACGGTTTTTATTCTCAAACCCTTTCTAATGTTGTGAAAACATTGTCACTCACACGCACATAGGTTGAATGGAAACATTTACTCATCCATGGTAAGTTAAAGCTAAATCGTAGACAAGGAACATGGAAGCTAAGCGTTGGCCAGACATACAAAAGTCTCTGTGTGTGTGGATAAAAACCATGCATATTTTAAAGCGCTATTTTGCCCATATCGAGGGAATTTATTTTAAAGTGACATACGGATAAGACTCAAATATTTACATTTCCGATATGCTGGAGTTCAGTAAAACACACAGGAACCGCAGGTTAAAGAACAAGTGCAAGAACAGTCGACTGTGTCGCCTTACACATATCATTGCACAAAGATGTCTTACCTAGGACATTGTAAAATTAGCCATTTACAGGGAATCTACTTGTAAGGGGCGTGGCGTGGTGCTCAACTAGCAATAATAGCATGTAGAACTTTAAATAAGGCAAATTTCACTTTGAATTCAAATGAGGTTATTTTAAGATTCATCTAAGACCAAAAAATTCAAATTATACTTAAATAACGAATCCATGGTAGAGGGTCGACATTAGTGTCGTTTTACTTGCTATATTTTCACTTACGCGGACACCTGTAGTCCGGTGTTATTATGGGCTATAAATTTGTGTAATAAAAAAAGAATAAAATCGAACAAATTGATATGTCTTTGTTTAGCAATTCCTTTCCGAAGCTATTGTAGCGTAACATAATTATGTCTTGCCCCCCTTGGTCCTTCCTTTGTTTGCTAATTCATGTAGAACGAGTTGCGAGTATTACTTTCTTTTGTCGGGCAACAATTTGAGGCGACCCACGACTGCGGCAGTATGACTCAACGGGAAATTGTCGTTATTTTCAAAAGTTCATTAACATCCTATAGGTCAAAACCAACAGGCCTACAGATTCTTCCTACGTTTGTGTTGGTTTTTAGCCTTAGACTTTTTATGAGTTGTTTTCCTTTTAGGGGTTTTCTTTTTTTTGTTTTTTTCATTTTGTTTGGATATTGTAATCTTAAGGAATTCCTTAAATGCGGTGTATTTAAAAAGGACATGTTGGAGTTAAAGCTTCCAATACGATTTGCAAATATATTTTGCATCATTTTTTTGCACGCTGGCAATTTGTTAGGAATTTATGTTCACTTGCAATTAATATTTTTCTTTTGCCATCTTTATGGTTTAGCGTTACCGAACTTCACTTTCGAATTTTTCATAAAAAGTTGACAATATGGATCATACTTCACCGTTTACTTTAAGTATTTCCATTCTCCGGTACAACTGCACTTTTCAACGTTCGTAAATTTTACAATACCTGCAAGTATAAAATATAAAAAAAAAAAAATGAGTAAGCTTAATTTAAATAGGAATTTGTTATCGATTTTCAAATAAATAAAATTTCAACTTAAGCACCACCACAAATTTTTAGAAACGAATATGTGACGCGCAAAATAGAAAGGGACCTATGGTTAAAAAACAGTTTTGGTCAGGAGAGCCATTTAAGAGATTAGGCCCCTTTCTATTTGCGCTTAGAATCGTCGATTTCACTTTCATATAACGCGCATATCTTTAGGAGGGAACACTTCTTGGCATGGGATCGTTCTCATTCGATGCTCAGATGTTGTCCACATCAAAAAAAAATTGAAAAGTTGATGAAAAGTTTTGTTTAGGAGAGC
Organism: Hydrotaea diabolus; assembly: GCA_963513945.1. Taxonomy (NCBI): domain Eukaryota; kingdom Metazoa; phylum Arthropoda; class Insecta; order Diptera; family Muscidae; genus Hydrotaea; species Hydrotaea diabolus. Next base: position 27,607,203 of record OY740716.1, on the reverse strand, counting down.
CATTTTAAAGATTAGGTCCCTTTCTATTTGCGCTTAGAATCGTCGACTTCACTTTCATAAAACGCGCATTTCTCTGGGAGAGAACACTTTTGGGGCATGGGATCGGTCTCAATCGATACTCAGATGTTGTCCATATCAAAAAATGAAAATTGATTTTTTTACCCTTAGGCCCCTTTTTCTATGCATTGTCACATATGCATATACATAGATTTTAAAATGCGTCTATGTTGGCTATTTTTCTAACAGTTGTTTAAACATTATGAACACATTCCCCTAGGACCATTTCATTATATATAGGGTAATCCATTAAGAGGTATTTTTCAAAAATAAAAAAAATACAAAAATTGAAATTAAGTGAGGAATCTTTATTGTTTATTCGAAAGGAAATTTTATGCCATTTTTTTTGAATACAATTTCCTTCAAATGTTGACAGCAACTACGCCTCAGGGAGTCCATTCTGAGGGTCCAATTTTAGATGACTCGTTCAGGCGTTTCAACCGGTATGTCGGTTATGACACGCATAATGTTGGCTTCCAAAACCTGAATCGTAGCTGGTTTGTCATCATAGAATTTGGACTTTAATTAGTCCCAAAAATTCTTTAGGTGTGATAGAAAAAAAACGGTTACTATATGGTCACGGCAATAATAATATGTTCACCGCAAAAAAAGAATGTTCGTCGCAACCATAGTTTTGTTTATTGAATTTAATTTTTGACAATAGTATGATTGCCGCAATATTAATAGTGTTAAAATGTAACAACAGTATTATTGCTAATTTAAAAATATGGTTGTACCAACAATAAAAATATGGTTGGTGTGACAAAAGTATTGTTTTTTGGGTTTTATATTAACAATAATATGATTACGGCAATCATACTGTATGATTGTAATTTTCCTTCACTTAAATATGCATTTTAGAACAATGTTATTGTTATGGATCAAATGCAATAGTAGTATTTTTTATTTGGAAATAATTTTTTTTAAAACAAACTGCTTTGGTTTTGATTAAATGAAATACTTTTAATAAAAACGGTTACTTTTTAAACTGATTTTTCTACTGTAAAATAAATCACTCTTTTATTATTTCGAATTTAGTGTTTTTTTTTAATAATTTGCATTATTTTAATAAATAATTTTGGGGATCATAGTATAATTTTGTGTGATCATTATGATTGTAAGGATCATAATATGGTTGCGTGTGAATCATACTATGGTTGTGAGGATCCTACCATGGTTGTATGTGAAACATACTATGATTTTGAGGATCATAATATGGTTGTGGAGATCATAGTATAGTTGAGTATGAATCATACTATGGTTGAGGGAATAATAGCACGGTTATGTGTAATTCATACTTTTGTTGTGAGGATTAAAGTATGGTTATTAAGATCGTAGTATGGTTGTATTTGAATCATACTATTGTTGTGTGGATCATAATATTGTTGTACCAAAACCATAAACCCAACAATAGTATAATCCTCTTTAAATATATAGTTATCCCAACAATATATTTTTCTACGTGTAGGAGGCCAACTCACCGGAGCAAAACGTAAAATCAGCTGCTCTTCAAAATTACCTCTCAATAGATCCATTGTTTCAGCAGCTGTAGGCAATTGCCACCGTCCTGTTGAAACCAAATGTCGTCTAGAATACGGACTTCAATTTCAGGTAGCATAAAGATCGATATCATGGCGCAATAGCGAGCACCATTCACGGTTACGTTCCGGCCATCATCATTTTTGAAAAAATATGCACCGATGATTCCACCAGCTTATAAACCGCACCAAACCGTGTTTTTCTCTGGGTATAATGGCACCTCTTGAACCTCTTCTTGTTGCTCTTCAGCACAACTGCGGCAATTTCGTTTATTGACTTTGCTGTTGAGCCGGAAATGGGCCTCACCACTGAACAAAATTTTTGTCGAAAACAGCGGATCTTCCTTTATATCTATATTATAAAGTCTCCGATCAGTTTTTCCTGGTGCTGCAAACAAAATGACAAGTTTAATATACTTTTCGGTGGAGGGTTTGAAAGGTAATGTAATTTTGCCAGGACCAGTTTACATTTGGGCCGCCATAGTGCAAAAAAGTATGCTTGGGGTGACAATAATCTAAAAGCATTAAACTGTTCTTGGGTATATGGTTGGGGCACAATATTATTATGGTCCTAGCAACAATAGTATGAATCACACCCAGTCATACTGTTATCCCCTCAACGATATTATGAACCACTTTCAACAATACTTTGATCCGTAAAGCCATATTATGATCCACACATCCGTGGTATGTTAAACATGCATCCGTAGTAAAGTATGTTCCTTCTAACCACTGTATGATTCACACGCAACCATGTAATGATGCCTGCAACCATTGCATGATTCCCCTCAACCATACTTTGATCCACAAAATTATTCATTAGGATGGGGCTATATTGTAACTCAACAATAGTGAATTTTATTTCATTAGGATTGGGTTATATTGTTACTTAACAATAGTGAATTTTATTAAGAAAGTTATTTAAAATTACACTACAATTAGTTCATTGTCTGATTTGAGACCATGTTTTTGTTGAACATTTCATTCAAAGTAACCAAAACAGTATTCAAAAGGCAGTCGAAAAGACTTTAAGGTACATGTATGGGTGACAGCAGTTTTGATGAACACCTCAGACCCCAAGCAACGAAGGTGATTAAACCACGAACGAATTCGGCCCGAATTCTGTTAGACTTGTCTGTGGGATTTTTATTATTTTTTTGTTCAGACTTCTCTTATAGAACTCGCAACGAATTCTGAACTTTTTATCTGAGGTAGTCTATTAGTTTAAAATTTTGGTTATTTGCTTCATATTTTACAGTTGTTTTTCTTGTGTTCAGACATGTCGGAACTAATTCTGAACGAATTCTTAACTGTTTGAGGTATTTTCATATTTCAAATTCAAATTCTGAACGATTGTTTAGCTTAGCTGTGCGAGGGATTTTTATTGTGTTCGGAGGAAAAATCTACTGCCGGCAGTTCTCGTTAAATGCAAAACTGGTTGCCCTTAAGTGTAAAGCCACTAAACATAGTTACAGCACAATTATTGCTTGCGAAACTGCAGACAGACAGACACCTCTGCTTGTAACTTAACAGTCTTTCCGAACGCTTTTTGAAAATGTTTTACAACTTTTTTTTGTAGAACAAAAATATTTTCTTCGTTTTGATTGTTTACATACAGAATTTACCATGACATAAGCTGAGAATTCGTTTGGAATTCGGTTCGTAATGTCGGTAAAAACATCAGAATTTAATAAGACTAAATGCCAGAACTCTGACCGAAGTCGTTCAGAATTAGTTCAGAATTCGATACGACAAATCGAAAATTCCTTTCGAATTTCCCAAGACTACAGTTCAGAATTCGGTCAGAAATCGGTTCGAAATGTCTGCAAAAACATCAGAATTCCCTCAGAGAAGTAGTTCAGAATTCGTGTCAACCCTCTTATATGTTTTTCGTTACGAACTCGCAAAGAATTCTGATCCGAAATCGGAACATTTTGCCGATTGTCGTACAGAATTCTGACCGAGTTCTGAAGGTTTGGTTTGCTGGGTCTATACTTAAGTGCAGGCAGATTCCAAATAAACGAGAACCAGTCAGCAGTAGAGTATTCCACCGAACACAATAAAAATCGCTTTTCAAGTGTGAAATGAAAAAAAGCGATATTTTCAAAATGCTCCGGCCACTAGGGATTAGCCGCATGTTCGTCTACCGATGCATAAAACTCTTTGAGGAGACTGGAGATGTAAAAGACCGCCACCGGTCGGGCCGCCCACGCTCTGTTCGAACTCCGCATGTCATCAAAGCCGTTAAATCAAGAATTCACAGAAATCCGCTCCGAAAACAGAAAATTATGGCCCGTGAGATGAATATCACGCAAAAGTCCATGAGGCGAAGCATTAAAAAAGTCTTGGGACTTGGAACTTTTAAACGACGCTCTGGACATTTATTGACTGCAGATTTAAAAAAAAAATAGGATTGAAAAATGCAAACGTCTTTTGGTGAAGCACGCTGATAACTTGCACAGAAAAATTTTGTTCACCGATGAAAAAATTTTTACCGTTCAGGAAAAATGTAAGATGCGTAATAATAGAGTGTATGCGCGGTCATCTAAGAAGCATCTGAACTGATCCCAACGGTGGAAAAGGGTCATCACACAGCTTCAGTCATGGTATGGTGGGGTGTATCTTACGATGGGGTCACTGACCTGCATTTCTGCGAACAAGGAGTCAAAACATCGGCCAAAGTTTACCAAGAAACCGTTTTGGAAGCTGTTGTGAAGCCTCTTAACAATTCCCTGTTACAAAACCAGCCATGGATTTTCCAGCAGGATTCTGCGGCGGCCCATAAGGCTAAAACGTTCGAAACAATTAGCCAATTAGGCTTCGAAACAATTTGCCAGCGTCCATTTCCTCTGAAGAATGACCCTCAGACAGTCCAGATTTGAACCCATTGGATTACAAATTGTGGACGGTTTTAGAGGACAAGGTTTGTCACCAAAGATACCCCAACACTGGATCTCTTAAAACTGCTTTGGTTCGAGCTGTGGCCAATTTTCCAATGAACGAGGTTCGTTCAGCTATTGACGATTGGCCAGAGCGACTTAAGGCGTGTGTAAAGGCAAAAGGCGGACAATTCGAATAAGTAGATTCTTTTTGGATACAATATACATCAATAAATATATTAAAACGTATTTGGTCCAAAAACATTCAGTACTTTTACTTTTACAGCATAAAACGTGTGTAACAGTATTTATGTCCCTACTAAGTACTTTTACATGGCTGTACGTCTGTCTACAAAACCTGTTATCCTTAGTTTCTAGTTACAACCATGCGGTATAATTGCCGCAATAATATAATTGTTAACACAAATCTTCAACATACCCCACCCACCATATTTATATGGTTGCTACAACCATATTTTCATTTCTAAATTTGGCAATAATACTATTGTTACATTTTAACATTATTGTCGAAATCGTGCTGTTGTCAAAATGAAATTCAAAAACAATGATGTGGCTACGACGAACATGCTTTTCTTGCGAAAAACATATTATTGTTGCCGTGACCATATCTTTGCACGACTATCATGCCAGTAGACCAATGGTTTAACCCAATGGAAAGAACATCTAACAATTTTTCAGCCGCGGGTTTTCCACCTTGTATTAGCCGGCTAGTTAACGAATAAGAGATTAATCTTATTCCAAGAAATGCATTAGACGTTCGGAGACGGCGTTAAACAGTAGGTCCAGGTTAGGAAGTATAAGAATTGAATAGTGCACAGCTCACCGATTTAAGGGAATGAGATGTTGTGGGATTTGAGTAAGTCAGTAAGTTCAACCGTATGCGTTTCTTTGAACTAGCTGAACAATTCATCAGAGGACATCATCCGACTGTTTTTGAAAGGCTTAATTAAATTCCTAATTTATTATATCATTGTTTCATAACATTGAACGTAAACTCCGAAATGTCATTTAATGTCTGTCTCTATTTAACTGTTTGAGTTTTTCTCAGAAAACAACGACAATCAGATGTACCAGAGCTCTTTAAAACCGGGGAGATATTAAACACGTCTATTGTTGCGGATGACAGGTAGCTTCCACTAAACTAATTACAGCACTCACTTGGGTAAGCACGTAGTCACTGAATTGAATTAAAAACTTCATTTAATGAGTTTCACATTTAATATTTACGTGCCCGACATTTGGCTAGTTAAATGTTTTTCAACGTTGTTACCAACAGTTTATTTTAATAACAATAATTATCAAATTTGTTTAAATAATGCATGCAGTTGCCGTCGACTTCCGCGACTGGCCGACTTTTTATCGAGTCGACGCGTACTCGGACGGATAAATAAACACACACGTACATACGTACACATGCCAGTGGAAAGCTATGCAGGGCCGTTTCTTCAGATTAAATACGATTCGAAAAGGCCTTCTTTGCATATTCAAACAAATTTCGCATACATTCTCGCTTCTTTAAGAAGGCCTTGCAATAAATCTGAATTGCTTGTGCAAGAAGTCCTTAAAATTTTCGATTAGAGAGATCCAATAGACAATGGAGCTTGGTAAGTAAATGCAGCTTGAAACAGTATCAAGTGTACTACTACTAACAAGCAGAAAATCGCAAGCTCAAATTCTAGTAGAGGTAATGTACGAGGGCTGCTATATATATTTCTGTCCCAATAATGAAAATGCAAATATTTGTTTAGCTCGTTTGTTTTATTTCGGTCTGTTGCTTTTACACATTGAACAGGGATTAACCGGCTCAAGACCTCTTGCGAGTTGTTGAGTGAGTTGTATTTTCGTGGGCAATTGTGTGAAAAGTAGGTGAAGAGGGTTGTCAAGGACCCGTAATCATGATAAAATTAGTGTGCAGCCACGAAAATCAATATCACTTTGCCATTTTGTTAAAAACTTGTTTTCTATTTAAATATAGAAGAAAGAGGTATTGAGCCAGTTAATCCCTGTTTAATATGAAAATATTTATCATCAAAAATTGTTTTATTGTTTTTTCAAAGTATTCTCCAGCATGATTTATGACTTTTGCATGCGCTCAAACCAAATGTCTAAGCACTTTTTCCACTCCGATTGAGACACCTCTAAAACAGGGTTTTTGCGCGCTTCAACAGCATCTGCTGGCGACGAAAATCGTTGACCACGCATTTTTTTCTTGATGTGCGGGAATAAAAAGAAGCCATTGGGTGCCAAGTCAGGGCTGTACGGTGGATGACCAAAAAGGCTCTGGTTTGAGCGGATATGTGAGAGCTTACATTGTCATGGTGCACAATGATTCGTCTTCTTATGTTCGTTTTTTGAATTTCTCCGAAGACTTCAGGCAAACAAATTGTGGTGTATCACTCAGAATTGACCTCCTACGTTACTCAGAATAGTCGCCACATGACCAGTTTTGCCGAAGAAACAGGCTACAATTTGCTTCGAAGTGCTTCTTCCACAGCCAACTTTCGTTGGATTTGGCTCGTCTTCGGCGGCCCACACTGTCGATTGCAGTTTTGTTTAAGGGCTCTTACGCATAGATACATGATTCGTCACCTGTGACGATCTTATAAACGTCTTTTAAAGCAACGCGATTGTATTTTTTTCAAAATTTCTTAGCACCAATCGACCCGATCCTTTTTTTGCGCGATTGTCAAATTGTGCGGGATCCAACGCGAAAAAACCTTTTTTACGGCCAAGAGTTCATGCAATATTGAATGTATGCTGGTGTCACATGACGATCTTGCATTATCAGTTCACGCACGGCATCAACGTTCTCTAGCACAACGACCGTTCTTGGACGACCTTCACGACCATCGTCTTTGAGCGAGCGTCGGCAACGATTGAAGTCATTTAAGCAGTTTTTCACAGTGCTATAGGATGGTGCTTCGTCGCCATACAAAGATTTAATGTTCACTAGTTAATTCCATTTTTTTTTGCCAAATTGATTTTTTCAAGTCACTGTAAACAACACAGATGATGGTCGTACGTCAAAACGTTCTGAGTACGTTTATACTAAAAAATGTCAAACTTTCCAATGGAAATGACAGAAATATATATAAATATATAGCAACCGCATAAGACGAAATGGCAAGTCTAGATCGTCTTAGTATTTACCGACTATCAAAAATTGCAAGGCACTGGGATTAATATTCCAAAGTGTTGCAAACAGAATGACAAACTTAGTATACACTCCATACTATGCTGAGGGTACAAAAACTACATAATGATTCGCCTAGATTTGATTTCTTGTGTAATCGCGGACAAGCTCGCTGCTGAAAACATTTACGAGAAGTCGAAAAGTTTACCACGAACCCCGATCGTCTGGCAAATGTAGTTCCATAAAAAAATGTCATCCTATTTCAATAGTTTCTGTCATTAATTTCTTTTAAGTGATCTTGACCTTAAAGTGTAATCTCCAAAGTAATTATGTCTTTCTTTTTATACTCTTACTTTCCCTTGACTATACTTAGTAGGGACATAAATACTGTTACACACGTTTTATGCTGTAAAATTAAAAGCACTGAATATTTTTGGACCAAATATATTTTAATATATTTATTGATGTATATTGTATCCAAAAAGAATCTACTTCGAAATGTCCGCCTTTTGTCTTAACACACGCCTAAAGTCAGACTGGCCAATCGTCAATAGCTGCACGAACCTCGTCTATTGGAAAGTTGGCCACAGCTCATAACAAAGCAGTCTTAAGAGATCCAATTTGGGGTATCTTTTGTGACAAACACTGTCCTCTAAAACTGTCCACAGTTTGTACTCCAATGGATTCAAATCTGGACTGCCTGAGGGCCATTCTTTAGAGGAAATGAACGCTGGCAAATTGTTTAGAAGCCAGGCCTGGGACGTTTTAGCCTAATGGGCCGGCGCAGAATCCTGCTGGAAAGTCCATGGCTGGTTTTGAAACAGGACATTTTTAAGAGGCTTCACAACAGCTTTCAAAACGGTTTCTTGGTAAACTTTGGCCGATGTTTTGACTCCTTGTTCGCAGAAATGCAGGTCAGTGACCCCATCGTAAGAGACACCCCACCAAACCATGACTGAAGCTGGGCGATGTCCCTTTTCCACCTTTGGGATCAGTTCAGATGCTTCCTTAGATGACCGCGCATACACTCTATCATTTTGCTTGTTAAATTTTTCCTGAACGGTAAACATTTTATAATCGGTGAGCAAAATTTTTCTATGCAAGTTATCAGCGTGCGAGGTTTGCATGTTTCAATCCTAGTTTTTTAAAAGCAGCAGTCAATTAATGCCAGGAACGTCGTTTGAAAGCCCCAAGTCCCAAGTATTTTTTAATGATTCGACTCACGGACTTTTGCGTGATATTCATCTCACGGGCCATGATTTTCTGTTTTCGGAGCGGATTTCGGTGAATTCATGATTTAACGGCTTTGATGACATGCGGTGTTCGAATAGAGCGTGGGCGGCCCGACCGGTGGCGGTATTTTACATCTCCCGTCTCCTCAAACAGTTTTATGCATCGGTGGGCGAACATGGAAGGAATGAGAGTAGAATTCTGTAAGCAGGCCTTCGAGCTCCCTAAGAAGGCTTCTTAGAAGGCCTTGCTGAGACCTTGCTTTCCCCGCTAGGATGTGAGTGCATGTGTGTTAGTATTTGCACAACATTATAAATTATTTACGAGGAGAGAAACACAAACAAACTTTCGAAAGGACAACGGCAAGTTGGCAATTGATTCACATGAATCAGGCTTAGTATCCTGGCCATACGAGGAGCAGCTCAATAAGTTGCTGATCTATAAGAGGTAAAAATTCCTTTTTTTAAGTACTGTTTTTTTAAGTTTGATTTGATAATCACACTCGTTTTGCTGGCCCTTAGAAACCCCAATATCAGCCATATTATAAAAAACAAGTAACGAAAGTCTTCAGTCAGGCGAGATCTTGTACATGACACCCTCACCACAACACACACGTTAGACTGCATAGTTTTACAGACAAAGAACAGATTCGTTGCCACAACCGAATGTGTTTGCCAGCCGAATGATTAAAGTAAAAGTTGAACCATAAAGTTTATGACAATACAACCAATGGAAGGTGCATTGCAGTCGTCAGTAAATGAAACTGAAAGTTGAATGGAAAGTTTGTAAAATACCAGTTTGTTGAATAAGTGCGTTATATTATTTGGTATTAACTCACCACTTATCGCCCTATTAAACATTAGGCAAAGAAATAGACTTCTTCACGGTTTGATAAAAATATTTTTTTAAGAAAAATATAATGCATATAAAATTTATCAAATTTAAGCTAAGTTGGGGTAGCGTCTAGAGAGTTTTTAATTATATTTCTTTAGCCCTTTTTATTACTTCAGTTATATCTAATTCTTTCGATCTGTCCGTTTGTTGATAATGTTTCAACCTGTACTAATAACTCAAACCTCGTACGACAACCGAACCTAGACTAATCCCTCAAATGTCATGTGATCTAATGCAAATTCCTCAAAACTCTATTCCAATTTAAACAGTTAAAATTACTTCTCTGCCAATTGATAAACCGAAAGATGTCTATGAAGCCAATTAGCTTTCTGATTCGAAACTAAAAAAAATCCAATCAATTGCCGAACATCCAACCGCATGCATGCCTATCTTGAATTACACAAAGCTTTTCTGTTATCCTTTCGCCGACCATGCACCCTTCTTCTATTGAAAAGATTTTGAATACCTATGCTGCCTTGCGGGTGATTTATTGGTGTAATTGGGGTTACTTTGCGCAACAAAAACTGATAGGTAGTCCTTGATGTACCAAATGAACTAAAGAATAAATAGCTTCATTTAAGTGAATTTCGGCTGTGTTTGATTTGATTTCAATTCAAACTTTAATAATCGAAATGCAGCTCGGTTCTTGTTAAGTTTTTCGATGGCTAAAAAGGATGATAATCTTCATAACTATTACATTGGCAGTAGGATATGTTACTTAGTTTGTATATAGGGGCATATGCGGTTTTAATCTTTATAAGCTTAGTATTTTCGGTATTCCTTTTGTGAAGTTATTGAGGTCATACGTGACTAATAACCCCCTCAAAGAATACCCCAGTACCAGTGAGTTGAGTTACTCTGCACAAACTCTTGAACCACAGAGGAACACGAGGGCTGCTATATATATTTCTGGCCTAGTAATGAAAATTCCAATATTTATCATCAAAAATGGTTTTATTGTTTTTCAAAGTATTCTCCAGCATGATTTATTCACTTTTGCGTGTTGTTGAAGCAATTTTTTTTGCACTCCGATTGAGACACCTCCAAAACATGGTTTTTGAATGTTTCAACAGGCGACCATTTGCTTCGAAGTGCTTCGTCCACGAACAACTTTCGTTGGATTTGGCTAGTCTTTAAAGACCCACGCGGTCGATTGCTGTTTGTTTGTTTCGGGCTCAAACGCATAGATCCATGATTCGTCACCTGTGACGATCTTATAAACATCTTTTGAAGCACCGCGATCGTATTTTTTCAAAATTTATTTGCACCAATCGACTCGAGCCTTTTTTGAGCGATTGTCAAATTGTGCGGGATCTTACGAAACCAAACATTTTTTAAGGCCAGGTGTTCATGCAATATCGAATGTATGCTGGCGAAAGAAATGCCCAGAGATGCCTCTATATCACGGTATGTCACATGACGATCTTGCATTATCAGTTCACGCACGGCATCAATGTTCTCTGGTACAACGGCCGTTTTTGTATGACCTTCATGACGTTCTTGTTTGAGCGTCGGCCACGATTGAATTCATTAAACCAGTTTTTCACAGTGCTATATGATGGTGCTTCATCGCCATACAAAGATTTAAGTTCATCGTTGCACTCTTGTCGTGACATTCCACGTCGAAAGTTGTGAAAAATGATCGCACGAAAATGTTCATGAGTTAATTCCATGTTCTTGTCAAATTGATTTTTTCAAGTCACTGTAAACAACACAAATGTTGGTCGTACGTCAAAACGTTCTGAGTACGTTTATGCTAAAAAATGTCAAACTTTCCAATGAAAATGTCAGAGGGCAGAAATGTTTATAGCAAGCCTCATATGTTTCAGTTAATCATTTTTGACTTAATCTTAAAGCTTACTGAGTTCAACGTCAGAATGGAAAGATAAATGCAAAAAGTCCACAACAACGGCGCTTAAACTGAAAACGAATGCATTTTGTACACGCAGAAAAAAAGTATGGTTGTGGTGACAATATTCGATGAGGACAATACTATTATTGGGTGTATGGTTGTGGTACAACAATATTATGCTCCTCACAATAATAGTATGATTCAAATACAACCATAATATGAGCCTCACAACCATACTTTGATCCTCACAACAATAGTATGATTCACACATAACTATACTATGATCCCTACAACCATAGTATAAATCACACTCAAACCTACTATGATCTCCACAACCATATTACGATCATCACAACCATAGTATGTTTCACATCAAACCATAGTATGATCATCGCAACCATAGTATGATTTACACGTAACCATGTTATGATCCCTACAACCATAGTATGATCACACACAAATATACTATGATCCCCAATATTATTTATTAGAATTGGGTTAAGTTGGCAACAATAGATTTGAATTATGAAAATTATTTAAAACTAGATTAAATTCAAAATTATAAAAGTGATTTATTTGACAGAAGAAAAAATCAGTATAAAAAAACGAAAGCGTTTTTATTAAAAATATTTCATTTAAACAAAGCAAAAGCAGTTTGTTTGAAAATTTTTAATTTACATATAAAAAGTACTATTATTGCATTAGATCCGTAACAATAACAATGTTCTAAAAAGTATTTTTAAATGAGGAAAATTTACAATTATACAGTATGATTGCCGTAATCATATTATGGTTAACATAAAACCCAAAAAAATAATACTTTTGTCGCACAAAATATATTTATATTGTTGCTACAATCATATTTTCGTTATGAAATTTGGCAGTAATACTATTGTTACATTTCAACAATATTGCGGCAATCATACTTTGTCAACATTAAACTCAGTAGACAATACTATGGTTGCGACGAACATACTGTTATTGCGCAGAACATATTATTATTGCCGTGACCATATAGTAACCATGTTGTTTGTCTGCGTGTAGAAGGCAATTATTGGACTTGTTCAGCTCAAGGGTATTAACCCAAAATCTTCAAATTTGTATTATTTTTATAAGAAAACTGTGTACTAATGGCAATAAATTTCCAGCGCTTGCTTCGTTTAAAAAAACTATCTAAAATGTAAGTTCTATCAGCCAAAATATTATATACCCTCCACCATGATATTCTATTGCTAGGGGGAAATTACCAAAGATTGATCTAAGTAATGTTTCGTTGGCTATGTGGCAAGTGGCACCATTGAAATAATGAAATGTCAAATTAAGTTAGACACTTGACGTTAAAGTGTGACTTACAATAAACATCGTGCTTTATGGTCACCTTTATGGCCTTTTTGGCGACCACGGTTCCATACGACCAACCAAGTTTAAAACTTGTTGTGATCGCATTAACAGTGATTTCGTCAATATCTTTTATAAAGGGCCTTGTTAATAACAAAGGTCGTTCTGTGGGCTGCCGTGAAGTGATGGAAGTGTGTACGACTATTATGCCAGTCAACTCAGATTCAACCCCGGGTAAGTAAATACATCTAACGCATTTTCAGCGGCTGGATTCCACCTCGTTAATGGCAGCGACTTATGAGTAACAAATTTATCTCTATTTATGATAATATTAATATTGCCGCAATCATACTATTGTCAAAATAAATTTCTAAAAACATTAATATGGTTGCGACGACCATACCTTAATTGCAGAGAACATACTATTGTTGATGTGACCATATCTTTTCTCTGCGTGTGTAGTGAAATAGGACCGTGTTGCAATATAATCTCCTGTGATATTAAATTTGAATTGTCAGTATTTACATTATGTGTCTGAAATTGTGTGGTTATTTAATTTAATATGGGTCCTATATGACTTATCTCTAAAGAAGTCAACAAAACATTTACAAGGGTTGCTATATATATTTCTGTTCTAGGCAATACTTAGCGTTGCCTGGAGCCATCTGAAATTTCCATTGGAAAGTTTGGCATATTTAAGCATAAACTTACCAACATCATGGAATTTACTCGTGAACATTTTCGTGCGATCATTTTTCACAACTTTTGTTGTGGATTATTGCGACAAGAACTTAAATCTTTGTATGACGATGAAGCACCATCCCATAGCACTGTGAAAAACTGTTTTAATGAATTCAATTGTGGCCGACGCTCGCTCAAAGACGAAGGTCGTGAATTATGTCCAAAAACGGCCGTTGTGCCAGAGAAATATGATGCCGGGCGTGAACTGATAATGCAAGATCATCATGTGACATACCGTGAGATAGAGGCAACCTTGGGCATTTCTTTCACCAGCATACAATCGATATTGCATGAGCACCTGGCCGTAAAAAAGATTTGTTCTCGTTGGATCTCTCAAAAAAAGGCTAGTGTCGATTGGTGCAAAGATATTTTGAAAAAATACGATCGCGGTGCTTCAAAAGACTTTTATAAGATCGTCACAGGTGACCAATCATGGATTTATGAGTATGAGCCCGAAACAAAACAGCAATCGACCGTGACGGTTTTTGGAGACGAGGCAAATCCAACAAAAGTTGTTCGTGGAAGAAGCACTTCGAAGTAAATTGTAGCCAGGTTTTTCGACAAAACTGGTCATGTGGCTACTGTTCCACTTGAGCAACGTAGGAGGTCAATTCTGAGTGGTACACCACAATTTGTTTGCCTGAAGTCTGCGGAGAAATATAAGAAACGAACAAGAGAAGACGAATCATTGTGCACCATGACAATGCGAGCTCTCAAAAATTGGGTCAAACCAGCGCCTTTTTGACCGGCCAAAACGTCGAATTGATGGGTCATCCGCCGTACATCCCTTACTTGGCACCAAATGACTTTGTTTTATTCCCGCACATCAAGAAAAAATGCGTGGTCAACGATTTTCGTCGCCAGAAGATGCTGTTGAAGCGTTCAAAAACCATGTTTTGAAGGTGTCTCAATCGGAGTGGAAAAAGAGCTTGGACAATTGGTTTAAGCGCATGCAAAAGTGTATAAATCATGCTGGAGAATACTTTGAAAAATAATAAAAACCATTTTTGATGATAAAAATTCGCATTTTTATTATGAGGCCAGAAATATATAGCAGCCTGAAACTTAAAAAAAACAATTTTTATTTACAAATTTACTTAAAAAACAAAATCAACACATCGGTTAATGTTTTCGAATAGCTCCCACGTAAAGATCCTTTCTTATTTGAGGTCCTGCAGATCTTGAAGACACAAATTTTGTGTGGTACGTAATGAGTGACAAAAAATTAACTTTATTGAGTCTATATTGAGTCCGACTTTGTTCAAAGTCCAGACAGAAGTGCCTTATCTACTGAATAGCAGCGTGGTGTAGTATATCTTATAGTCTGCCACACCCAACTTTGGCTTTTTTACTTGTTTTATTTGATGGCTCAACCATTGTATAGATTCCGTGATGGCCTTAATCTCTGTTTGATAATGCCTGCAGAGATTAAGGCCATCGTTACAAAAACGAGTGGTTAAGAATAGTTTTGGGAGGTTAATTCAAGTTTTTTCCCCCGCCATAAAAAAGCTACAACTTCAGACCTCAGTTATAGGCTCCTAGGATCAATGCGCTAGAGCGCAAGTTTCAATAACATTGGAAATAATAATGAAATTTGACTGCCTTTGAGCCACCAACTATTTGCGTATGCAACTTGAAACCATGCCAAACACTCAACATGTGTCCTTTTTTCAAAGATATCCTTAGTCCTTTAAGGGAAAAATTTTCCAATCTGGGCCGATATTGCATACAAATAATTCGAAACAGGTTAGGACTACATGCGTCAGATTCTAGGTTCCTAGATTATATATTTTGAACGCTAACGTACACGCAATATTCGAAGAGGATCATACTATTGTTGGGTATATGGTTGTGGCACAACAATATTATGATCCTCGCAACAATAGTATGATTCACACATAACCATACTATGATCCCCACAACCATAGTATGATTCAAACTCAACCATACTATGATCTCCACAACCATACTATAATCCTCTTAACAATAGTATGATTCACACTCAACCATACTATTATCTCCACAACCATATTAAGATCCTCACAACCATAGTATTTTTCTCATACAACCATAGTATGATCCTCACAACCATAGTATGATTCACACGCAAAATTATTTACTTGGATTGAATAATGTTTTTATTCAAAACTAGAAATTGTTATCAAGCAAGTTATATTAAATTGCATTAATTGTCAGAATTGAGGCCATGTATTATTGCACATTTCATTCAAGAAACAAAAATATTTATTCCAACGGCAGTCGAAAATACTTTTAGTTGCCAGCTACTTCACCATCCGTAGACTCCAAGAAACGAATGTGATTAAACCATGATCAATGGCTATATACGTAAGTGCAGGCAGATTTTAAATAAACGAGAGTAGTCGAGTATTTCACCGAACAAAGTAAACACAGTAAAAATCCCTCGAACTACCTTCCGATTGTTGTTGTTTTTTATAATGGACAACAAACATGCACTGTATCGTGTGTATGTGTATTTTTTTGTATATCAAAAAAAAAACATACGCACACACATACATGTATGCTCTATAAAACCTGTTTTGTTATGTTCATAGTCGCAACCAGACTGTATGATTGCCGTAATCATATAATTGTTAACGTAAATTTTAAACAACAATACTTTTGTTGCACCAGCCATGTTTATATGGTTGCTACATCCATATTTTCATTTCTAAATTTGGCAATAATACTATTGTTACATTTCAACATTCAATGAAATTCAAAAAACAATACTATGGTTGCGACGAACATACTTTTATTGTAGAGAACGTATTATTGTCGCGGTGACCATAGAGTAACCATATCTTTTCTCTGCGTGTACTTTCATTCACACTTACCAGGTCCGTCCGGCTATATCATATATATAATTTGACCATTGCGATCTATAGTTACTACTTCTACTTGATTCCCAAGATATATAATTCGTATACTCACTTACACGGACCCAATGTTTAAATGCCGGCTCCGAACGGCTAATGCATTGTATAAGTACAAAGAAATTGTTACATAGTTTAGAGATAAATCTGGAAACCCGCCGCTGAAAACTGTTAGATGCTCTTACCCGGTGTTAACCCAAGTTTACCGGTTTGATAGTCGTTCACACTACCATAACATCACGGCTTCCCTAGGTTTGTGGGTTAAAAATACGAACGGGAAATTATTTTCAAGCACAGGTATACTAAGTTTGTCACTCTGTTTGTTACGGTAAGCGGGCTCTGCGTAGTTTAAAATTTGAAGTGCGCTAATATCACACAGAAACGTTTGGCTTTGTTCAGCTACCTGTTTTCCATCGCCTACATGTCTGGTACACATAAATATTGTTTATCAACAAGCAACTACATTCCATTTAATTAAAATTATCTAAAAGTCCATTTGCTCTATACTAATGTAGACCATTCTGGTTTTTGTTCGTTGTCTAAGCCGGGCTACTTTTGCAAAATGTTCAAATGTCAATTTTTAAAATGCACTTTATTTAGAGATTAGTATAATTTAAATTTTATTTAAATAGAGTGTGAGCAGCATATAATTCTACATGGCAGCATACCTTTGGGAGTTCATTCGAATAAACAGAATATTAAAGCATACATTTAGGAGGTAGGATGAGTGAGAATGTTGCGGTTAGATTACAAGTATGAATTTCACATTTCCCAAAGAGAAAAACAAAAAAAAACGCACAAACAAAAAATTGCGAACAACAGCCCGCAGACATAAATGGCCACTGACCGTGGTTTGGGCTGATGACTTTCTGTGGAGGCGCACTAAAACATGTGGTGTAGTTGCGGTTGGCTTTGTTTTTCGTAATCTATAGTATACCTTGAGGCGTTGGAGTGTGAAAAATATTAGGTTTGATACCTTTATGTCAATAATTTGTTTATTTAATGGTATTCTAGCTGGATTTATTGAGACGTTGACATTGTGAGGACAGCTTTTGTCGGCGGACGATTAAAAAATTTTTATTAAAACAAGAAATCCCTTAAAAAACTCAACAAAAATGGACGAAACGTGGGGATGAATGGAATAAGAAGGAATTTTAATTTACTTCAATTTAGTTCATAACAGCTTACACAACTACACAAAGAAAAAACTTCGTTTAGTTTGACCAGGCCACTGCGCTACTAAAAAGTAGTCCGTTTATTGGGCCACTTCGGCCCATACGTCCCATACGTCCCATACGACTCTGAACTCAGTCAAAACTTCAAAATTAATCTTTATTTGAATTTGTGGCAAAATTTTTGATTTGTGTTTTAAAATTACTTAAAGTTCGCCCGTTTTGAATATGTGGTCCATATTTTGGGCCAATTGAGCCAAACTGCTACATCAAACTAATTAGGTTAGGATCGTGAAATTTTACACAAAATGTTACAAGCAGTTTGGTATTATAGGTATTATCTGGTATTTTGGATTAATGAACACTTTTTTGAGTATTTGCTCCAGACTTCCTAGTCCTAAGCGATCTAAAATCCGGTCCTTACTGTCAAAACAAAACAACGAGAGTAATAAAGGGCCATATGGTGGCTAAAATGTAGGCAAATTTACATTTCTAAATCCAATTTGGATTTATTTATAAGATAAGTCCTAGAAAAAGTGTTAAAACAAAAGTGTACACATAGAGAACAGAGTTGTTGCCACAACCAATTTTTTTGTCATCGAATGGTTGGTAAGTGTACGTACTATCAACGTATACCACCGCCACAACCGAATGTTGGTTGGGCAAGTTGCAGTAGTGGTAACTGACAGTATCGGTTGAAGAGACAAATTATAAGTAACTTTAACTAGTTAGGATGATAATTGGAACTTAATTTGTACAATTATAGGTTGTTGTTAAAGATTATTGGCTATAATAACTCTTTGAAATCGGTTGTCAATACCACAAACATTTGTTAACTGTACCAGTTGGTGGTTAAACTTAATGTTATTAAAGTTTAATTTATTCAGACTTATTTTTCAAGTGTCATTGGAAATTAACAGAGAGAAACTTAAGATGCTTTACCTTAGTTTGTCAAAAATTAGTAACAAACCAACATCATGCTTCATCATATATTTAATAATAATAATGTAAACATCATAAAGTTTATTCAATTTAGTTTTATAACTTAACGATTTGAAAATATTTATTCTGTTATTTAAATTATAAACAGATTTTTTTAAAACTTGGTTTTCACTTTCGAATCCAATAATTTCTGCATAAAATTGGTAAGAGGGTCAAAAATATTAAAAAAAATTTAAAGATAAAGCTGATTCTGATTAAATTTTTAAGTAAAGCAAAGTTTTATTAATTTTAAACTTAAATATTTCCGGCGACTTAAGGGTATTGTAACACAAATGTTATAAAAAAGTAAACTTTCAAAAAAAAAACAACACGCACACGTGTTGTAAAAGAAATCTATTGATGGCTCTCGATGTTGAGTCTTTTTAGAGGTGGCAAGAGTGAGTTGTATTTTCGTGGGCAATTGTGTGAAGAAAACTTGAAAAGTAAGGTGTACAACAGTAGTTCTCATTCGTTTGGGGAGAGCCTGGCCTTATAGAGTTCGGTTTACTTTCAACAATTGCAGCAAGGCTTTCTGAAGAGGGTTGTCACGGACCCGAAATCATGATAAAAGTAGTGTGCAGCCACGAAAATCAATGTCACTTTGCCATTCTGTTAAAAACTTGTCTTCTATTTAAATATAGAAGCAAGGGGTCTTGAGCCGGATTAATCCCTGTTCAATGTGTAAAAGCAACAGACCGAAATAAAACAAACGAGCTAAACAAAAAAATGCTTGAAAAAAATAAAGTTTAATAAACCGCCCCTTCTTATCGATCTTAGTTTCCATTTTGAACGTAAATTTTTCGTAAATATTTTATTAAAAAAAGGGCCAGTACATCTAGTAAACATTCAGATTTTATTTAAGACAATCTATGCTAAAATGAAAAAGTAGTAATTAAGTAAACATATTAACCCTAAAACGAGCATTTTTAAAACATTAATAAGAAAACATTAATACGAAAAGTGTACTTCAATCTTAAAAATGGGATGTTGAAGTGCTCCACGAAAATAATCTCAATACGACTCCACTTGTGACATCTCATCACGAAAATTCGGTAAAACGAAGAAATATTTACTATTTCTATTTTATTTAAATAAAATATTTATTATAAAATACGGTATAGCAATGCATCATTTCTAGAAGAGGTCATTAGATTTCTTTTTATGGGGCCACATCAAGTCATTGGTCTATGCCAACAAGCGAACAATTTTAGACGAGCTCAGAGGTCCGATCGAAATGTGCGAGAGAGTGGTGGAAAATTGGGTCCAAGTAATAGATCGCTGTAAACGGGATCGTACTGGTCATATGACGGAAATCGAATTTCATTCTAAAAATGTAACATTTGCACAACACCTGGAATAAATTTGAACTCTATATCTTAAATATTCTGTGTTCTATTAATACATAAAATTATTAGGTCCTTAATGGAAAATCCTTTATGTGTGAGTGCTATATACGAGGGTTGCTATATAAGTACTTAGTACAGACATAATACTGTTACACACGTTTTATGATGTAAAAGTAAAAGTACTGAATGTTTTTGGACCAAATATTTTTTAATATATTCATTGATGTACACTGTAGCCAAAAAGAATCTACTTATTCAAAATGTCAGCCTTTTGCCTTTACACACGCACTGGCCAATCGTCAGTAGCTGCACGAACCTCGTCCATTAGAAAATTGGGCACAGCTCGAACCAAACAGTCTTAAGAGATCCAATGTTAGGGTATCTTTTGTGCCAAACCTTATCCTTTAAAACCGTCCACAATTTGTAATCCAATGGGTTCAAATCTATACTGCCTGAGGGCCATTCTTCAGAGGAAATGAACGCGGGCAAATTGTTTCGAAGCTAGGCCTAGAACGTTTTAGCCGTATGAGCCCGCGCAGAATCCTGCAAGAAAGTCCATGGCTGGTTTTGGAACAGGGAATTGCTAAGAGGTTTCACAACAGCTTCCAAAACGGTTTCTTGGTAAACTTTGTCCGATGTTTTGACTCCTTGTTCGCAGAAATACAGGTCAGTGACCCCATCGTAAAAGACACGCCACCAAACCATGACTGAAGCTGGGTGATGACCCCTTCCCACCCTTGGGATCAGTTCAGATGCTTCCTTAGATGACCGCTATACACACTATCATTTTGCTTGTTAAATTTTTCCTGAGCGGTAAAAATTTGTTCATCGGTGAACAAAATTTTTCTGTGCAAGTTATCAGCGTGCTTCACCAAAAGACGTTTGCATTTTTCACTCCTTTTTTTTAAAGGTGCAGTCTATAAATGTCCGGTACGTCGTTTAAAAGCCCCAAGTCCCAAGTCTTTTTTAATGATTCGACTCATGGACTTTTGAGTGACATTCATCTCACGGGCCATGATTTTCTGTTTTCGGAGCGGATTTCTGTGAATTCATGATTAAACGGCTTTGATGACATGCGGTGTTCGAACAGAGCGTGGGCGGCCCGACCGGTGGCGGTCTTTTAAATCTCCAGTCTCCTCAAACAGTTGTATGCATCGGTAGCCGAACATGCGGCTAATCCCTAGTGGCCGGAGCGATTTGAAAATATCGCTTTTTTCATTTTACACTTGAAAAGCGTTATTGCAGCGATACGGTTCTCATTGACCTCTCCATGATGAAAGTTGAAACAATTTTAAAATCCCGTTACAGACTAACGCTATTGAGTTTAGCTTTCAAAACCCATATGACATTAACGGGGTATGTTCAGTTCTACTATTGAAATCGGTGAGTTCAATGTTGTAGCAGTATTTATGTCCCTACTAAGTATATATTTCTGGCCTAGGCAACATTAAGTGTTGCCTGGCGCCTTCTGGCACTTCCATTACTCAGAACGTTTTGACGTACGACCATCATTTGTGTTGTTTACAGTGACTTGCAAAAATCAATTTGACAAGAAAATGGAATTAACTCATGAACATTTTCGTGCGATCATTTTTAACAACTGTTGACGTGGATTAGCATGACAAGAGTGCATCGATGAACTTAAATCTTTGTATGGCGATGAACTGTGAAAATTTAGTTTTATGAATTCAATAGTGGCTGACGCTTGCTCAAAGACGAAGGTCGTTCAAAAACGGCCGTTGTGCCAGAGAACATTGATACCGTGCGTGAGCTGATAATGCAAGATCGTCATGTGATATACTGTGAGATAGAGGCATCCTTGGGCATTTCTTCCACCAGCATCCATTCGATATTGCATGAACACGTGGCCGTAAAAAGGTTTCTTTTCGCTGGATCCCGCACAATTTGGCAATCGCTCAAAAAAAGGCTCGTGACGATTGGTGCAAAGAAATTTTGAAAAAATACTATCGCGGTGCTTCAAAAGACGTTTATAAGATCCTGACAGGTGACAAATCATGGATCTATGCGTATGAGCCTAAAACAGAACAGCAATAGACCGTGTGGGTCTTCGAAGACGAGCCAAATCCTACGAAAGTTGTTCGTGGAAGAAGCACTTCGAAGCAAATGGTCACCTGTTCTTCGGCAAAACTGATCATGTGGAGACTGTTCCGCTTGAGCAACGTAGAACGGTCAATTCAGAGTGTTACACCACAATTTGGTTGCCTGAAGTCTTCGGAGATATTCAAAAAACGAACAAGAGAAGACGAATCATTGTGCACTATGACAATGCGAGCTCTCACACGTCGGCTTAAGCCAGCGCCTTTTTGATCGGCCAAAACGTCGAATTGATGGATCATCCGCCTTACAGCCCTGAATTGGCACCCAATAACTTCTTTTTATTCCCACACTTCAAGAAAAAAATGAGTGGTCAACGATTTTGCGCAAAAGATGTTGTTGAAGCGTTCAAAACCTATCGGAGTGGAAAAAGTGATTCGACAATTGGTTTGAGCGCATGCAAAAGTGTATAAATCATGCTGGAGAATACTTTGAAAAAAAAAAATAAAACCATTTTTGATGATAAATATTCGCATTTTTATTATTAGGCCAGAAACAGTTATAGCAGCCCTCGTATTAAACTAAAACGATTTTCTTCAATTTCAAATTGTGTTCAAATTGGTGCAAATTTTCATGAAGATCAGATAACAATTGTTGTTTGAAAGCTGTAGGTGGATGGACCGACATCGTTAAATCGAATCAGCTGGAGATTCTGAGTCAATCGGTAGTTTTGCTAGTTGCAAATATTTGTCCTGGAACTAAATATCCTGTTCGGTACTCAAGTCAAACCAAACGCCTGTGTTATTTTTTCATAACTACAACCACTATGGCGGTTGCAAAAATTTGTTAACTATTTTTGTCCTGTAAGACTTATGCGCAAGTTTAAAAATATCTTAAAAAAATTGGCGACTATGAAAATTTAATAAAATTTTAACTTTTTAAATTAATAAAAATAAAAAATTGTTTCTAAAAAAAAATATAAATTAAAATTTTACTACATAATATCATCACAGTGTTCTTTTTCACATATATCATCACAGTGTTCTGTTTCAGATTTCGCACAAACCATTCCTGTACAGCAAGTTTTTAGTAAAGCCAAAAAAAAATAATTTTACTTATAAATGTTTCAAATTCTCTAAACAATAAAAAAAAGTATGGGATTTAATAATCGGGTCAGAAAATTAAATTAGATACGTATTTAATATTCTGACCCGATTATTAAATACGTTTCTAAACAATTTTCATTTTCTCGATAAGTTTATAAATCTCTTTTTTATAAACGTATAAAAGACAGGAAATACGATTATAAAAAATAGATTTATAAACTTATCGAGAAAATGAAAATTGTTTAGATACGTATTTAATATTCTGACCCGATTATTAAATCCCATAGTTATTAAACCACTCGAATAATATGAATACCAACCTCCATACTAATCCGCTAAGCCAATTGTGGTTGATATTCGAGCATTCGTGTGGGAATTCTCAAAAAAGAAAAAAAATGCAAACGTTGGTAGGTTGAAATTAATAATACCCTACTAAATAACACACGCTAACCAGTATCCAATAAATGTGGCATGTCTAATCTCAACCTTAACTTTGAGGAACAAAACAATAAAATGTTATTTTGATACACGAATAAATTCTGTCACTTCTGCAAACTTTAGAATTAAACTTGTTAGAAAAATATTTTTTGAAATGAAATCACATTTCCCATAGTCTGTTGTCAGAATACTTTTGCATCTCGCTTTTAAGTGTTGCACTTTATATTTACTTTACGTAAAGTGTTTTAATCCTACATTTATTGTGTAGTTCAAGTAATTTTCTCAGAAAAGTGTTGCATACTTTCAGGCATTGTATGAGTAAAGTTTAAGGAGCATACTTGTGGGAGAGCTTGGGGTTGAGAAAATGCGCGCTTGAGGAAAACAGTTACCATTGTGGTAACTTTGAAGTAGACATTTTTAAATGGTTTGAAAACTTTCGTAAATTGTGAGATTGCGGTGTTCCACACTGTTTCACTAAATATATTTTTATACCGACTTAATCGGTGTTAATGCAGCGTGATGAAATGTTGAGTGTGTAAAACTATAGCACCTGTAAACCCTGGTTCAAATACCGCTAGGAATAGCTACATATTGTTCAGTGCCGGATCTAACTCTTTAATGCCAGTAAGAGATTATTTTCCAAGTAAACTACATCTATATAAAATGCATTAGCTGCTTCAAGCTGGAATAATGCAATAGGTTCTAGTCAGTGACTGTTAGATTTTTTTTTGACCAACACTCAGGGGTTTCCCCTTTACATGCGATGCATTGCGTTGGTAAGTGGGAAGTAAGGGAGTTCAAGGGAGAAAGAGGGAGTAATGTTTGTTGACATTTGACTTGAATTTCTGGATGTCGTAGTTGGTGGGAAATACATTCGCCGGAAGTCGATTCCACATACGGACAGTACGGGCGAAAAACGAATTTAATCTGTAGTGTATAGTGCGGTCAACCGGCCAATCGATAACAAATGGGTGTGAATTCCTGGAAAGTCGTGTATCCCTGCCGAACATCCTCACGTCAGGAATATGACGACGAATGTCGGAAGAACACACACCATGAAAGTAACGATAGAATAGCGACACACAACCTACATTCCGACGATGCTGAAGGGAAACAATAGAGTTGGATACCCTACTGTCACCTATCAACACCATCGCCCTCCTTTGGACACGATCAAATAGCTCCAAGGATGATTTTGGAGCACCTGCCCATATATGGGAGTTGTATTCCATCTTTGGCCGGATGTAGGTTGTACAGATATCGAAGAGATCAGAAGGAGTGAAATATTTCTTGCACCGCTTTAGAAAGCCTTTACACTTGAGTGCTTCTTTCGACACTTCGAATACATGCCTCGCCCAACGAACGTCACATTGTATTTTCATGCCCAGAACATCAAGAGCATCCGATTGTTCGATATTCATGCCATCGATAGATAATGACAACACTGTTGGGTCAATGAATCGCTTGTGAGACAACAAGCAGCACTGTGTCTTACGCGCATTAAAATCTACTCTATTCACTCGACCCCGTTCGGAAATGGCCTGTAAATCCCGGCCAAGTGTCTCATCCATAATTCGCCTTTGGTCCTCAATATCTTGAAGACTCGGCCTACGGTCGAATGAATACGAATGACAGGGGTTGCTGTCATCCGCGAAAGAGTAGATTGGATTCACGGTCTGACCCAAAAGATCGTCAAGGAAAATAAAGATGGAGAAAGGACAGAGCCCTGTGGTACACCTGCGGTCAACCTATGTTTGTCGGATGAAAACCCATCTACAACAACTCTTATACTGCGATCTCTAAGAAAGTTCGATAAAAATCGAGCAATGGTATTACCGAACGCCAAATGCGATCAGCTTTGATACGAGAGCACCGTGCCAGACTCTGTCAAAGGCCTTGGAGATATCCAGTGCCACGACCTTACGAGTACTCTCACCAAAGTGGTGGATGGACCGACTCCAACGCTCCAGCGATTTCTACGGAAGCCATACTGCCGATCATTAAGTAGGTTGTTGGACTCCAGATACCCCACAAGATGGTGGTTGACCATGCTCTTCATTACCTTGGAGAGCGCAGAGCAAATCGCAATGGCCCGATAATTCCCAGGATTATTGGCCTCACCCTTTTGAGGGATCGGCTGGACGTTCGCAACCTTCCAACACTGTTTATTTCGGTCCAACGATGTTTATTTCGGTCCTCTGATTTAATGCGTTCAAAAGGGATTAACAGGCTGTCGAGACCTCTTGTATCTACATTTTAATAGAAGACAAGTTTTTACAAAATGGCAAAGTGACACGGATTTTCGTGTCATCATATAAATAAACGTACAAAAGAAAAACATGGTCCGAAATCTGACTTTAAACTAAGAATACGAGGGCGGTTCGGAAACTTCTTAGCCTAGCACAAAAAGCGCGGTATAAACAGAAAAAAGTGTTTTGGAAACTTCCATCTCTGCTATGAATACATGTTAAATTTTGTTTCGATCTGGCAACTCCTTCATATAGAAACAGGTGTTCACAAAAGACGCATCCGCGATTTTTTTACAATGGAAAAATTAGAAATGCGTGGTGTCATTAAATACTCGTATTGACATAAAAAAGGTTTATCGGGACAAGAAATTCATAATGATATGGTGAATGTGTTAGGTGAAAGTGCTCCTTCATATGCAACTGTAAAAAATTGGGTTGCTGAATTTAAACGTGGTCGTACAAGCATTGAAGATGAACCACGTAGTGGACGTCCAAAAACAGCAACAACAACAGAAATTGTAGCCAAAGTGCATGATATGGTATTAAATGATCGACGAATAAAAGTGCGTGAAATAGCTAGTATAATGGGCATCTCAAATGACTTGTTAACAGTCGACCAAAAACTCATAAGAATGAACATTTCTCAAGCTTGTTTGGATCGTTTTCAGCGAAATAAAATGGATTTTAAGAGTCGTTTCATAACTGTTGATGAGACATGGATCCACCACTATACGCCAGAGACAAAAGAACAATCCAAACAATGGACTGAAGCTGGAGGAAGTGCCCCAAAAAAGGCAAAAACAATTCAATCGGCTGGTAAGGTTATGGCAACGGTTTTTTGGGACTTCAAAGGTATTTTATTGATTGACTATCTGCAAAAGGGTAAAACAATAAATTCAGAGTACTATTGCAACCTTTTAGATGAATTAAATGTACAAATTCGAGAAAAACGTCCTGGCTTACAACACAAAAAAATAATTTTTCATCAAGACAACGCACCAGCGCACAAGACTGTTTTAACAATGGCTAAAATCAACGAATTAAAGTACGAGTTGCTTGACCACCCACCTTATTCTCCTGATTTAGCTCCCAGTGACTTTTACCTGTTCCCAAATCTAAGAAAATTCCTTGCTGGCAAGCGTTTTACCTCAAATGAAGATGCAATTACAGTTGTAAACCACTATTTTGAAGACCTTGAGGAAAACTATTTTAATCAAGGGATAGAATTGCTAGATAAGCGTTGGACTAAGTGTATTGAAGTTTCAGGAGATTATATTGAAAAATAAAAATATTTTTGAAAAACTAACTATTCTCTTTCATTGATAGGCTAAGAGCTTTCCGAACCGCCCACGTAACAACAACTACACAATTTCGACTCTGTTGTAAAAAGTGAACTTTAGATTTAGGCCAATCAGGACAATATATGGTCGAAGGAGGCTCCCGTTACCTAATTATTGCTATTTGAGCGAAAGCAAACCATAAGTGTCCGACGAAAGCAGGGCTCAATCCAAAATCAATAAAAATCGCTTTTATTTAAAAAAAAATCGTCAAAATCCTCATTTTTGAAAATACGGAATTTTTCATTAAGGACGTATCAGTTTTATTTATTAATAAAACACAAAATATTGAAGATATAGAGTTCAAACGTATTCCATGTGTAGTGCAAATGTTATATTTTAAGTATGAAATTCGATTTCGGTCATGTAACCAACAGGATCCCGTGTACATGGATTTATTCTTTGGACCCAGTTTTCCACTAATCATAAGCATATTTCGACCGGAACTCTGGGCTCATCTAAAGTTGTTCGCTTGTTGGCATAGACCAATGACTTGATGTGGCCCTTAAAATGAAATCTCATGGCGTTAAATCGCATAAAGAAAACATTCAGTAGGGCTTAGCTGATTAATTATTCCATTAGCCAACATTGAATTTGTAAAAAATATGAAATTAACTGATTGAATAAAATTCTGCCAGGAATACTACAGTGTTCACTTGTGTCGATTCGCTTTTTGTTTCTAGCTCTAGGGGCCACATACGAGGGCGACCGCAAAAGTAACTGGCATAACATAAAAAGAACCGTTTTTTTGGAATTATTATTATTTATTTTTCAACATAATCTCCTTCCAACTCAATACACTTCATCAAACGTTTTTCAAGTTTTTTAATTCCATCCGAAAAATAAGATTTTTCAAGACCTTCAAAATACGTATGCCTCAGTTTCAGCAATAACCTCGCTATTGGACGAAAATTTTTTGCCACCGGGAATTTTTTTAAATTTGGAAACAAGAAATAATCAGAAGGAGCTAAATCTGGACTATATGGTGGATGCGGAGCAATTTCAAATCGTAATTCGGCCAGTTTTTGTTGAGTTAAAAATGCAGTGTGTGAAGGAGCATTATCTTGATGAAAAATATCTTTTTTTTTAAACGCGGTCGTTTTATCTTTCCAACAATGCACAATAAAATTCACTATTTATTGTTTTTCCTTTCTCAAGATAATCAATAAATATAATACCCCTTGCATCCCAAAATACTGTGGCCATTACTTTTCCTGCTGACTTAACAGTTTTCGCCTTCTTGGGACCACTTTTACCAGCTTCTATCCATTGTTTTGACTGTTCTTTGCATTCTGGGATGTAGTGATGGATCCATGCTTCATCAACAGTTATGAATCGACGCAAGAACTCTATTGGACTACGCTGATAAATCGCTCAAAGCTCCTCGGAATTGGTAAAGTCAACAAACGCGGCAGCGTTCTTGCGGATAGCTTTTTCATGTGGAGTTCATCATGTAAAATACTCCAAACTTGTTTTTCGTGTATTTTAACAATATCAGCAAGTTCTCTGAGCTTTATTCGTCTATCTGTAGTCACTTCATAAAATATTTTCTAATGTTTTCAATAGTAGTAGCAGTTTTCGGTCTTCCAGAGCGTTGTTCATCTTCCGTACTTGAACGACCCATTTTAAATTGTTGAACCCAGGATTTCACGGTGGAGTATGATGGTGCATTATCACCATGAACAGAATCCAATTCATCTTTGATTAATTGTGGCGTATAACCTTTCATATAAAAGTGTTTAATTACCGCCCGAAACTCTTTATTTTCCATTTTTCAAAAATTATAAAACTTGTTTACTTCAATCACCTGTAACAAAGAAAATAATCATTAAATATTTCGCAAATTTTGACAGTTGGCTTATAAAAGATTGCTTTTAAAAAACAAAAACAAAAAAAGTTGCTAGTAAAACAGAAAATTTGCCAGGCCAGTTAGGGCGGCCGCCAAGCCCTCGTATTACATCCAACCTGTGTAACATTTGGCAGAAGTATGTTCTGTGTGCCACAAGCTGACTGGGTTGATATTGCAAAAATATGTTCAGATTTATATACAACACGCACTTATATTTATACAAATTTTTTCGAAAAACATGAAATTTTCTCAAATCTCAAATATACCATTATAATGGGTGATGCATCTAGAGGTATTTTTTCAGAACAACAAAAAAAATAAAAAAAATCAAATCAAGTGTGGAATCTTTGTTAGTAATTTGAAAGGACATTTTATGGCATTTATTTTTTGAGTATAATTTCCTTTAAATGTTGGCCGCAACTACGCCTTGGGGTTTCCATTCTGAGGGTCCACTTTGGCTGACTGGTTCGAGCATTTCGACCGGTATGGTTTTAATGACATGCTTAATGTTGGCTTCCAAAACCTGAATCGTAGCTGGTTTATCAGCATAGACTTTGGACTTTACGTAACCCCAAAGAAATATGTCTAAAGGTGTGATATCACTCGATCTAGGCGGCCGACTTACCTGTCCAACACGTGAAATTACCCTGCAAACCAAACCTTCAGAATTCGGTAAGAATTCTGTACGACAATCGGCAAAATGTTCCGATTTCGGATCAGAATTATGAGTGAGTTCGTAACGAAAAACATATGAGAGGGTTGGCACGAATTCTCTGAGGGAATTTTGATGTTTTTGCAGACATTTCGAACCGATTTCTGAACTGTAGTCTTGGGAAATTCGAAAGGAAATTTCGATTTGTCGTATCGAATTCTGAACTTATTCTGAACGACTTCGGTCAGAATTCTGGCATTAAGTCTTATTAAACTCTGATGTTTTTACCGACATTACGAACCGAATTCTGAGCTTATGTCATGGAAGGAAAATCAAAAAGAAGAAAATATTTTTGTTCTACAAAAAAAAGTTGAAAACATTTTCAAAAAGCGTTCGGAAACACTTTTAGTTACAAGCAGGGGTGCCTGCAGTTTCGCAAGCAATAACTGTGCTGTAACTATGTTTAGTGGCTTTACACTTAAGGGCAACCAGTTTTGCATTTAACGAGAACTGCCGGCAGTAGAGTTTTCCTCAGAACACAATAAAAATCCCTCGCACAGCTCAGCTAACCAAACGTTCAGAATTTGAATTTGAAATATAAAAATACCTCAGACAAACAGTTAAGAATTCGTTCAGAATTAGTTCCGATATGTCTGAACACAACAACAACTGTATAATATGAAGCAAATAACAAAAATTTTAAACGAAAAGACTACCTCAGATAAATAGTTCAGAATTCGTTACGAGTTCGGTAAAAGAAGTCTGAACAAAAAATAAATAAAAATCCCACAGACAAGTTTAACAGAATTCGGGCCGAATTCATTCAGATATTTTTTAACATAATAAATAAAAATTCTCAGACAAATCGAACAGAATTTGAGTAAGAATTCTCGATAGAGTTCAGATATTGTTCAGAATTGTCTGATATCAGACATTGTCGGCAAATTTTGTTTACTGGGTAGCTGCTTTTCGAAATGGCCTCTCAATAGATTTTTTGTTTGAGCTGGTGTATGACAAGTGGCACCGTCCTGTTAAAACCATGTGTCGTCAAGATTACGAGCTTCAATTTCAGGTAGCATAAAGATCGATATCGTTCCGGCCATCATCATTTTTGAAATAATATGCACCGATGATTCCACCAGGTTAGAAACCGAACCAAACTGTGATTTTCTCTGGGTATAATGGCACCTCTTGAACCTCTTCTTGTTGCTCTTCAGCCCAAATGTGGCAATTTTGTTTATTGACTTTGCCGTTTAGCCAGAAATGGGTCTCATCACTGAACAAAATTTTGGTCGAAAACAGCGGTTCTTCCCGTTTCTCACCGAACGCTACACGCAGAAAAAAAGTATGATTGTGGTGCCAATATTCGAAGAGGATCATACTATTGTTGGGCATATGGTTGTGGCACAACAATATTATGATCCTTACAACAATAGTATGCTTCACACACAACCACACTATGATCCCCATAACCATAGTATGATTCACACTCAACCATACTATGATCTCCACAACCACACTATGATCTTCACAACCACAGTATGTTTCTTATACAACCATAGTATGATACTCACAACCATAGTATGATTCACACGCAACCATATTATGATCCCCATAACCATAGTGTAATTCACACGCAACCATACTATGATCTCCACAACCATACTATGATCCTCACAACAATATTATCATTCACATACAACCATAGTATGATCCTAACAACCATAGTATGAGTCATACGCAACCATATTATGATCCGTACAACCATAATATGATTCCACTCAACCACATTATGATCCCCAAATTTATTTTTTAGAATTAGGTTATGTTATTATTCAGCATTAGGGATTCTTATTAAGCATTTTTTCAAATTTGTTTATAGCCAGATTTGAGGCAATGTTTCTATTGAACATTTTTTTTAAGAAACAAAAATATATGTTCTCGTATTCAAAAGGCAGTCAAAAAGACTTTTAGTTGCAAGCGGTGGTGACTGCAGGGGATGAATACTTCTTTACCATCCAAGTGATGGACGTGATATAACCATGACGAATGGCCATATAATACTTAAGTGCAGGCAGATTTTAAATAAACGAAAACCAGTCGGCAGTAGAGTTTTCCACCGAACAAAGTAAACACAATAAAAATCTCTCACACTGCCTTCCGATTGTTGCTGTTTTTTAAAATGAACATTTTTTTGTGGTATACCAAAAAAACACACACACACATCAGCTTTAAAACCTGTTATGCTCAACTATACAGTATGATTGCCGTAATCATATTGTTGTTAACGTAAATCTTTAACAAGAATGCTTTTGTTGCGCCAACAATATTAACATTTTTATTTCTAAATTTAGCAATAAAAGTATTGTTACACTTCAACAATATTATTATTGCAGCAATCATACGGTTGTCAAATTAAAATTCAGAAAAAAATACTATGGTTGCGACGAACATTCTTTTATTGTAGAGAGCATATTAATGTTGCCGTGACCATATAATAACCATGTATTTTCTCTGCGTGTAATTTCCATAATACAGTTGCCAACATTTGAAGGTAATTATTTTCAAAAAATAAATGACCTAAAATGTCCAATAAAGATTCCATACTTGATTTGAGTTTTTAATTTGTTTTGTTCACCCTATATTTTAATGTTGGATAAAGTAAAAGCCCGTTTAAGGGGTCTTTCTAACTATCCAAAAGTGTAGGGTATAATAAATTTGGCCATGGCTGACTTAAGCTTTTTTACTAGTTTTGTTATGTGTCGTTGGTGTTGTTGCGCACTTATCATATTTTTGTTGTGGCAGTAAGTTCCGCAACAATAACATTGGTCTAACTACCAGATTTAAATTTCTAAAATTTTCAACCACATGATAACAATAAACAATATAAAAGAATAATATTTAAATTAAATTCACATTTCAACCATTTTGTTTTCGGCGAAATCATTCGATAGTTACTATGAGATTCAAACAGCAATGCTACGGTGGCGACAAAAATATATTGATTGTAGCGAAAATACAATTGTTGCCGGGATCTTATTGTAACCATATATTTTCGTTGCGTGTACGTAACATAATCATTAACTCTACACCCAATACTCTTTAACAAACTGACTTAGGCCATATACCAATTAAGCGATGTACGTATCGTATGCATGTGTCACTGATGGTTTCTGCAAAGTAAACCACTGAGATTCCATTTGTAATGTAGAATGAAGCCCCAACATCCCGAACGTTAATTATCTGCAAGACGACTGTAATTACGACAAAAGCAATGACACGATTATAC
This sequence comes from Hydrotaea diabolus, assembly GCA_963513945.1. Lineage (NCBI taxonomy): Eukaryota > Metazoa > Arthropoda > Insecta > Diptera > Muscidae > Hydrotaea > Hydrotaea diabolus. The sequence goes on along the minus strand of OY740716.1, from coordinate 27,574,152 downwards.
TTTTATTTGCTGCTAACGTAAGTAAATACGAGTAATACGTAAATCCTACTGCTCGAATTACCTCAGTGACATGTCAGCCGTAATTGTTGGGCTAACCATATTGTTGCTTATCATATGCAATGGTGACTGCTGGTATATGTACTCGTATGCGGTTACTCTACTTTTAGAGCCATGTTGTATTACGTTTATTGTTCGCATTGTATTTTTAATTTGGTGGTATTAAACATGAAGAATGCTACTGCCACTGTTATCGTCCCAACAAAATAAATAAATCTTCTATAATAAATAAATACAGTCAAATGTCAAAGCTGCCATATCTGGCGAAAGACTAATTTTTCGGGCAAGCAAGTTTTTAAAGAACGAAACTAGCATCGCTTCTTGTGCATTGGATGTGCCCACAGCTTAGGAAAATACTTAGTAGGGACACAAATACTGTTACTGCATTGAACACACCCATTTCAATAGTAGAACTGAACATACCCCGTTAATGTCATATGGGTTTTGAAAGCTAACCTCAATAGAGTTAGTCTGTCAAGGAATTTTAAAATTGTTTCAACTTTCATCATGGAGTGGTCAGATAATGAGAACCGTATCGCTGCAATAGCGCTTTTCAAGTGTGAAATGAAAAAAGCGATATTTTCAAAATGATCCGACCAGTAGGGAATAGCCGCATGTTCGTCTACCAAATCGAATGCGATTTGAGGAGACCGTAAAATCAAGAATTCACAGAAAATCATGGCCCGTGAGATGAATATCACGCAAAAGTCCATGAGTCGAATCATTAAAAAAGTCTTGGGCTTCACCAAACGTCTTTTGGTGAAGCCACGCTGATAGCTTGCACAGAAAAATTTTGTTCACCGATGAAAAAAATTTTACCGTTCAGGTAAAATTTAACAAGCAAAATGATAGAGTGTATGCGTGGTCATCTAAGGAAGCATCTGAACTGATCCCAAGGGTGGAAAAGGGTCATCACCCAGCTTCAGTCATGGTTTAGTGGAGTGTCCCTTACGATGGGGTCACTGACCTGCATTTATTCAAACAAGGAGTCAAAACATCGGCCAAAGTTTACCAACCGCAGAGAAAAAAACATGGTTACTACATGGTCACGGCAATAATAATATGTTATCCCCAATAAAAGTATGTTATAGCGACAAATATGGTTATAGCGACAATATTAATATGGTTGGTGCGACAAAAGTATTGTGTTTTGCATTTTATGTTAACAATAATATGATTACGGCAATCATACTGTATGATTGTAACTTTTCTTCATATAAATATGATTTTAAGAACAAATGTTATTGGTAGAAATCTAATGCTTAATAGTGCTTTTTTATCGATATTAAAATTTTTTAAACGAGCTGCTTTGGTTTTGTTAAACTGAAATATTTCTAAGAAAAACGCTTACGTTTATTTGAACTTAATTTTTCTACTGTGAAATAAATCCCTCCTATTATTTTGAATTTAATTTTTATTTTTGAATAATTTCCATAATTCAAATCTATTGTCGACAACTTAAACAAATTCTAATAAATTATATTGGGGATCATAGTATAATTGTGTATGACCATACTATGGTTGTAGGGATTATAACATGGTTGCGTGTGAATCATACTATGGTTGTGAGGATCATACTATGGTTGTATGTGAAACATTCTGTGGTTGTTAGGATCATACTATGGTTGTTGATATCATAGTATGGTTGAGTGTAAATCATACTATGGTTGTAGGGATCATAGTATAGTTATGTGTGAATAATACTACTGTTGTGAGGATCATTGTATGGTTGCATTTGAATCATACTATTGTTGTGAGGATCGTAATATTGTTGTACCAAATCCGTATACCCAACAATAGTATTATCCTCTTCGAATATTTTCACCACAACCATACTTTTTTCTGCGTGAAGAAACCGTTTTGGAAGCTGTTGTGAAGCCTCTTAACAATTCCCTATTCCAAAACCAACCATGGACTTTCCAGCAGGAATCTGCGCCGGCCCATAAGGCTAAAACATCCCAGGCCTGGCTTCGAAACAATTTGCCAGCGTTCATTTCCTCTGAAGAATGGCCCTCAGGCAGTCCAGATTTGAACCCATTGGATAACAAATTGTGGACGGTTTAAGACTGCATTGGTTCGAGCTTTGGCCAATTTTCCAATGGACAAGATTCGTGCAGCTATTGACGATTGGCCAGTGCGATTTAAGGCGTGTGTAAAGGCAAAAGGCGGACATTTCGAATTAGTAGATTCTTTTTGGATACAATTTATATCATATTTATATTAAAAAATATTTAGTCCAAAAACATTCAGTACTTTATATTTTACAGCATGAAGCGTGTGTAACAGTATTTATGTCCCTACTAAGTATAATCTGAGTAAAAAAATAAAATAAAAATAATAAAAGAAAGAGTTTTTAAAGTTTTTAGCCCCATGGTAACTTTTGGCCCATCCTCTTGTAACAACATCTTTTCTCTGCGTGTAAAGGTATTTCGAAAAATTACACCTTTTTAGGTTTTTGCTCTACAAATCATAACTTTTTTGTGTACGAAAGGTGTCTAAAATGGGTACTTTTAGTTGGGACTCACTTAATTCCTCAAACAAGTAAAAATTTCGATAAGTTCGGCCAGTTCGGCCAGATGTTCCTTAAATAAAATCTTTTCCTCCCAGGGCAGATTTCGCCCACTTTCAATCCAGCTAGTGACCATTGGCAATCGTTATGCAAAATTCTTGGATCCTAGGCTGATTCGCATGAACGCTATTGTGCTTTCAACAGACTTACGGACGGATAGACGGAATTTGTTAGATCGTCTCTTAATTTTGCGACGACCAAAAATATATGTGACCCGGCCTATGACTCAAAATATGACTCACTACTAAGAAACTGAAGAAATGCATTGTTTATCTTTAACAGCTGTTTCTCGCAAATTCTTTTTTGAGTCATAAGCCACCTTTTCATAGGCTGGGTCACATATATGCTTTATAGGGTCCCAGATTACTATATCGTGGTGTTATAAACGAAATGACAAATTAAATATACGATCCACCGTTCGGTGGAGGCCATAAACCCGGCATAGTTTCGCATGTTTTGGTTTGTGTGATCCATGGAGACGGCCAGCATGGTCAAGTAGGGACATATGGGTACTCAAATTGTGCTACGAAACCAATTGTAGATATATTTTAAAGTTTCAACATGGATTTGGGTCGGAGGCATGGACCGAAGGTGCTCAAACAATGGATCATTTTTTATTTGTTTGTTTTTTGCGTTTTATTGGCATAGTGACGATGGATGGTAAACATGGTTCGGGCTAGTTGTTTGTACTGATTACGACCGATAGATGCGAAGCTGCTATCTTGTCACACCCTATAGCTTAGTGCTGATATGTATAAAACCTTAAAAGAAGCAACTCATGTTATTATACCGCTTGCTTCTGAATCGACATCTGAGTGCATTCGCTATCTGTCCAAATGTTTTTGTAATCAAATTAAATGTCTTTATTAGATTTGTGCCAGTTGCGAATTTGGTATATATCTTTCTATGTTTATATAAGTATGATCTAATTTTAGAGCTTGCAGAGGCACCATATCAGTTAGGAGCGACCTCTGATAAAAATAGAACACCAAGGACCCTCTTGATTTGAGGTCCAGCCGCTCTAGGGCCACAAACTAAGTCCAATTGACCACAAATTACGCATAAGAAACCACTATTTAACTGTGATTGAATAAGTCCCTTTCGTTCCAAGATTTCCTATAGCCCCCATGAAAAGGTCCTTTAAGATACTGTCGAGTTGAGAGCAGCCTTTAAACAACGCTATTGCACAGCTTTACTGTATTATTTTGTGTTATGAGATATTTTTAATCAAACCTGGTAAACTTTGATTATATCGCTATATATTTTTGTTTGGATCTTTTCACGATGGAGGTCCTTCCAATCCATAAGCTACATTTTGAATTTGATGTTGCTCAGAGCATAATGTGAGATCTATAAATAATTCTAGTAATATTTATTGGTCATCGTTTTGCTTATAAGTTTATATATAATATTACTTTTCCATTTGTATCTCTACCACTCTAGAAGTCATTCATTTAACTAAATATTTACTATAGAATGTTGCCAGAGATCTCTGGGCTGCCGTGTTGTGATGGTCATTCCTGCAAATCCAGTTTCCTTTCTGTGTAAGAATCCCTAAACAATTTTAGCAGCAGGTTTTTTAATCTCAAAATGCCGGCAATTATACGCGAGAGTTTTTTTTTCTAAGCCATGTATAAATTTGTCTAAAAAAAGCATTAGCCATGCGGAGTCGACATTTAGCTGTCGGTTCCATACAGTGAGCATAATAAATAGATTTTTTAGATTAGATTTGATAGAAGTTCCCTTTTTGTTCCATATTGAAAGCGAAAGCTAGATTTATTATCAAGTCTAGTAAAATTGGAGTACATCGGTGTATGCTTTCATATAAAAGCCGATACAACTGGCGGTCCCGATTTAGCGTTCTGCCACTCAAAGAATCATTGTTGCTCACATTTAGAAAAGTGTATTACTGCACGCAGAGAAAAGATATGGTTACTATATGGTCACGGCAACAATAGTGTGTTCTCTGCAATAAAAGTATGGTCGTCGCAACCATAGTATTGTTTTTTTGAATTTAATATTGATAATAGTATGATTGCGGCAATATAAAAATTGTTGAAATGTAACAATAGTATTGTTGCCAAATTTTAAAATGAAAATATGGTTGTAGCAACAATATAAATATGGTTGGTGCGACAAAAAAATAGTACTTTTTATATGAAAATTATTTTTTTTCAAAACAAAATATTTTGAATTAGTATAACTGAAATATTTTTAATAAATAATTTTTTTCTACTGCTAAATAAATTACTCCTGTTAATAATTTACTTAATACAAATCGATTGTTAAATAACAATTTAACCCAATCCTTACAAATATTTTGGGGATCATAGTATAGTTACGTGTAAGTCAAACTATAGTTGTGAGGATCATACTATGGTTGTATGAGAAATATTCTATGGTTGTGAGAACAATAATATGGTTGTGGGGATCATAGTATGGTTGAGTGAGAATAATAATATGATTGTGGGGATCATAGTATGGTTGAGTGTGAATAATTATATTGCTGTGAGGACCATAATATTGTTGTGGGGATCATAGTATGGTTGTGTGTGAACCATACTATTGTTGTGATGAGCATAATATTGTTGCGCCACAACCATGTACCCAACAATAGTATGATGCTCTTCGAATATTATTATCTCAACCATACTTTTTTTCTGCGTGTGGAGATCTATAACTAATCTTAGTATTGGACCATATCCATCCATGTATACCCACAGCCTATAAGCACAGTCTGTCCGATTTGGATTTTAACCATCCATGTTATCCTATAGCACCCAAACAAAAATCTTTTGCGCTTTGCGGCCCTCTCACTATACAAGCCACATTTGTCGATATTGATCGAATTAAGCGCACTGATTTAACCCTTATCCTGGTTTAATTGGACCATAACGGTCTATATTTGCATACTAACCTCGCGAAGTATGTGGCTCTTGCTCTATATGTCACATATTAGAACCGACTTTGAGCACATTCCCGACAGAAGTGCAAAGTCTGATTTTATAAGTAGCCTTTTATGGAGGGTGTAACAAATTCTGAATCGTCGTAAATATCTAGGACGTTCTAACCATGTCCGTCTGTTTCTGAAAAGCAGTAGCCTTTGATGGAGGGTGTAACAAATTCTGAATCGTCGTAAATATCTAGGACGTTCTAACCATGTCCGTCTGTTTCGGAAAAGCAGAGTAAAAAGCTATTTATGCTATTTGGCTTACATTTTCCAGAAATATGTTTGTGAAAATTATCTGAAAAGGTGAGTATTGAAAATGGGCCGGATCGATCAAGGGGTAAACATTTTCGCCACTCAAGTTCGGAGTTAACCTCTGGAAAAGGCACTACTCATATATTAGTAGTCATTTTCATGGGATTTTTTTTTTTGCTTATATCGGGTGATTCATCTAGGGGTATTTTTTAAAGACAAAAAGCATATAAAAATCAAGTGTGGAGAGGTTACTATATGGTAACCGCAACAATAATATGTTCTTTACAATAAAAGCATGGTCGTCCCAACCATAGTATTGTTTTTTGAATTTCGTTTTGACAACAGTATGATTGCGGCAATATTAATATTGTTGAAATGTAACAATAGTATTATTGCCAAATTTGGGAATAAAAATATGGTGGTTGAAACCATATAAACATGGTTGTTGCAACAAAAGTATTGTTGTTTACAATTTACGTTAACAATAATTTTGATTACGGCAATCATACAGTATGGTTGCGACTATGAACATAACAAAACAGGTTTTATAGAGCATACATGTATGTGTGTGCGTATTTTTTCTTCGGAAGGTAGTTCGAGGGATTTTTATTGTGTTTTTTTTGTTCAGTGAAATGGTTGAGTGTGAATCATACTATGGTTGCGGGGATCATAGTATAGTTGTGTGTGAATAATACTATGGTTGTGAGGATCATACTATGGTTGTATGAGAAACATACTATTGTTGTGAGGATTATAATATGGTTGTGGAGATAGTACTATGGTCAAGTGTGAATCATACTATTGTTGTGAGAATAATTGTATGGTTGTGGTGATCATAGTATGGTTGAGTGTGAATCATACTATGGTTTTGCGGATCATAGTATGGTGGTGTGTGAATAATACTATTGTTGTGAGAATCATAATATTGTTGTGCCACAACCATATACGCAACAATAGTATGTTCCTCTTCGAATATTGTCATCCCAACCATACTTTTTTTCTGCGTGTACGCCTCAGGGTTCCCATTCTGAGGCTCCAATTTTGGATGACTCGTTCAAGCATTTCGACTGGTATGGCTTTAATGACACGCGTAATGTTGGCTTCTAAAACCTGAATCGTAGCTGGTTTTTCAGCGTAGACTTTGGACTTTACGCAACCCCAAAGAAAAATGTCTAAAGGTGTGATATCACTCGACCTAGGCGGTCAACTCACCTGTCCAAAACGTGAAATTAGCTGGTTTCCGAAATAACCTCTCAATAGATCCATTGTTTGGGCAGCTGTATGGCAAGTGACACCGTCTTGTTAAAACCAAGTGTCGTCAAGTACACGGTCAATTCCAGGTAGCATAGAGATCAATATCATGGCGCGATAGCGAGCACCATTCACGGTTACGTTCCGGATTCCACCAGCTTATAAACCGCACCAAACCGTGGTTTTGTTTGGGTATAATGGCACCTTTTGAACCTCTACTTGTTGCTCTTCAGCCCAAATGCTACAATTTTGTTTATTGACTTTGCCGTTGAGCCAGAAATGGGCACTGAATAAAACTTTGGTCGAAAACAGCGGATCTTCCCGTTTCTCACCGAACGCTCATTTCCATAATACAGTTGTTAACATTTGAGTCAAGTTATTTTCAAAAAATAAATGCCATAAAATGTCATTTTAAATGACCAATAATGATTCCACACTTGATTTAAATTTTTATATATTTTTTTGTTCTGAAAAAATACCTCTAGATGGATCACCCTATATATCACTACAGTCAACTCCGATCGTACCGAAATTTTCACATTACGTTACGTTCGGTCAGGGCATATTTGTAAGTAAAAATACGCTGTAATTGGACAATGGAGTGTGGCGCTTGCGATGCATTCCTCAACTTAGAATGGGCAAAAAACGCTGTAATTGGACAAGTGGGCGTGACATCGGCCATGCATCCCTGAACTTAGAAGCACATACTCCATAAACTATTACCGATTAGACGATATGATGATATTTGCAAATTATGATGGTGACATGGAACGAAGCACACCCCGTTGGAAAAGTGATACTATGTTTTGTTCAATTTAGACAATATTGAGCTTTCATAGGACAAATGTCGTGAACTAATTCTGATATGACATGGGTAGTAGGTATATATGATGTAGGAGTGAAAGGAAACGTCAGCCTAAAATTCAAATAATTCCTAGCCGAACTTTTTCTTGTCTACTAGCTTGTAAAGGATTTGGTCTTACTAATATCTGACGCTAGGTTCCGGTTTTTGAAACGGCCTAAAGTTGTCCTGCGAGAGCTACGCTCGCGTCCAACCCTACATACGAGTACTACAAATTACTTAATTTTTTTCAAAAACTAGATTTTTTCGATTTAAAATCAGAACTACACATCAACCGTCTGGTGTACAATTAAGATTGTTTTTTTTTTAATTTGAAAAGGAAAATCCAATTAATACTGCATTCTTTGCGTACGCTGTAATTATATTTCTTTTCAACATGTAATGCAAATTACTCCGTTTGCAGTCATGTAACCAAGTGTTACAACCCACAACCCGTCCGTGTCTTTACGAAGAACGTTTCAGGGAAAACAGGATCAGACAGCAACGATTGCGTCAACATGTGCATTATTTTAAAATTTATTGCAAGCGTAGGCGAATAATGGGTTTTAAAATTCAGGCGGCTGTGGGATTGTGATGCTATGTTTTGCATTTCATAGGCGGTCACTGCCACCACAATTAATTGAAACATTGATTGTACAGGGTGTCCGCCGGGAAGGTATACTGCATTGTTTTGCCGCCATTTTGGTAAACATTAGTTTGACAGTTCATATTTGGCAGTCGTGAAGTAGAGACCTGGCAAATTTATTATGAAAAAATATTCGATAAATCGTTAAACATTTTATCAAAATCAATCATCGATTACTGTGACGATGAGGAAGTTACGTGAAATGTTTAGGGAAAACAACGTTTTCCACAGACAGACAGGCAGCCATGGCTAGATCGTCTTAAATTTGTACTACAATTCAGAAAATAAGTACGTTGTGGGATCTCCCACCATTATTACGAGGTGCTGCCAACGGAACCACAATTTGAATATGTCGTCTTATTCTATGGTGACTCGTTTATAAAGCCTTGTGGGCCTAGCTGCTGTTATCTAAAATGAGATGCATGAATTTTCCGTTTACCCTTATATATGAGGAAATTTAGTTTTGTTGGTCTCACAACCCTTTTTTCTCAAAGTTTAGAAAAGTTCAGTAAAAAGTAAAATGAGCAAAGTAAATTTAGCATCTAGCATATTTCAATTATAAGCCACAAAGGCTGATACTGTTTAAAATCATATCCATCTATGCAAAATGCTCCTACTGGGACATAAATAGTAAATTCGCTGTTATGGGTCAGAATATTTAATGCATACCAAAAACTATTTTTTGCTCGCAAAGTTTATATTTAGAATGCATCTTTATAAGTGGCTGCTATCTTTTTTTTGGTTTTTTCTAGGGGGAATTTGAATACTTAAAATGGCCAAGAAATGCATATTATACTAAATATCTTGCTGTTGTAAAACGGATTCGCCTATGTATACGAAATTTGGGTCATATGAAGGAGAACACTTCGATCTATATTAAGTAGTCAAATTTGATTTTATAAAAAAAAGAATAACTACATAATTTATATATATGTGACGCGCAAAATAGAAAGGGACCTAAGTTTAAAAACCAGTTTTGTTCAGGAGAGACATTTTAAAGATTAGGTAACTTTCTATTTGCGCTTAAACTCTGGGAGGAAACAATTTTGGGGCATGGGATCGGTCTCATTCGATGCTCAGATGTTGTCCACATCAAAAAAAAAAAAGTGAAAAGTTGATGAAAAGTTTTGTTCAGGAGAGCCATTTTAAAGATTAGGTCCCTTTCTATTTGCGCTTAGAATCGTCGACTTCACTTTCATAAAACGCGCTTTTCTCTGGGAGGGAACACTTTTGGGGCATGGGATCGGTCTCATTCGATGATCAGATGTTGTCCACATCAACAAAAAGAATAAAATGAAAATTGATTTTTTTACCCTTAGGTCCCTTTCTCTATGCGCTGTCACATATATATTTTTTTTTAAATTTAAAATTTTGTAAAAGTTTTGTCTTAATTTTTTTTTAATTCTACCAAAACTGTCTTCTAAGTCCAAATCGGCAATTCGATTTTGGGACAGCCAAAATGTTCAAGTTATGAGCAAAACAAAGGTTTAAATCCGCATTTTTATCATCATAGAATAGAGGGTATATTCACTTTGTCATACCGTTTGCAATACATCGATATACTATCCGGAGACCCCAAAAAGTATGAGTATGAACGAGGTCTATTCAATAGGATAGGTGAATTTTGAAATTTTTCGGGCTACGTGCGTTAGCGTTTTTTTTTATAATGGCACACTTGTCTCGAACATATCATCTAAATTGAGTTTGTTTGTGTTTAGTTTAATTTGAAGAATTTAAATTTAATCAAAGAATTTGCATCAAATTTTGTGTAAAAAATTTAATTAGGAGCTCGAAAGCACTTGAAATGTTAAAATTTAACTCTGAGTCAGAAAAATGTGTGCAAGTGGTGCATGCTTTTAAAAAAAGGTCGAGAAGATGAGAATGACGACGCTATACCTGGAAGATTCATTACAGCAAAAACCGACGATAATTTTATATTGTACCGTAATCCATGATAGAGGGTATATAAGTTTAACCTTCGGCACAGCCTAACTAAATTTGTCAACATTATTTTCAAAATTTTGTATATAATTATTTTTAAAATGTAAGCTTGCTTACGTTTACGTGGTTCTCAAAAATGTACATAGGGTACGCCAGCGGTTTGGCGATCGCAATAATCTTATAACAGTTTTGTATTTGTTAGACTTAGACGCTTGTCCTGAAAGATGCATCACAGCAAAAACCGATGAAAATGTTGAGAAAGTAAAGAAAATTGTTATAAAGAATCGTTGAATTGCTATTAGAGAAGTTGCAGAGGACGTTGCCATACCAGCGAGTGGCGAAATTCGTAATACCGCAATCATGACTCAGCTACGGTATTCACCAGGTTTGGCCCCCTGCGAATTTTTTTCTGTTTCCAAAATTGAAGGGACCCAGGAAAGGACGGCGTTATGCGACGATTTAGGACAATTGAGGATGAAAAAACTTCAAATTTTTTTCTGTTCCCAAAATTGAAGGGACCCATCAAAGGACGGCGTTATGCAACGATTTAGCACGTAAAAACCAAATCGCTAAGAGAGATGAAGGCCACACCTTGAGGACTGCTTTGAGGATTAGAAAAACGCTGGCAGAAGTGGGGAAATCCTTTGAAAGGGACAAGTGGGAAAGGTACAAGTGGGGAAATCGGTATTCATCTGGTTTGGCCCCCTGCGAATTTTTTTCTGCTCCCAAAATTGAAGGGAACCAGGAAAGGACGGCGTTATGCGACGGTTAAGGACAATTAAGGACGTAAAAACTGCAATTTTTTTTCTGTTCCCAAAATTGAAGGGACCCATGAAAGGACGGCGTTATGCGACGATTGAGCACGTAAAAACCAAATCGCTGAGAGAGCTCAAGGCCACACCTTGAGGACTGCTTTGAGGACTAGGAAAACGCTGGCAGAAGTGGGGAAGTCATTTGAAAGGGACAAGTGGGGAAATCAATTGAAGGGGACAAAATAGAAATTAAGAAAAAAATAAATATTTTTTGAGAAAAATTAAATTTCAACTTTTCTATCGAACAGACTCCTAAATCGTCATAAAATTTTAACATAATCTCGCCATGTCAGTCTGCCTGTCTGTAGAATCAAATCACAGGTCGCATTATTGAAGCTAGGTGGCTGAAATTTTTCAGAAACATGTGTTAACTAAAACGTTTGGTATTGAAAAGGGCCCAGATCGTCTAAGAGGTAACAATTTTTCGCTCACAAGGACTGGGTCAACCTCTAGAAAAATCAACAATGCAGAACATAAAAACATAAAAAAGTAATATCGCACGAACTACTAGATGTATGAGGCTGATATTTGGAACATAAGGTATAAAACATATGCCGGAGAACAGGTGGGTGGTGCCACGCATTTATTGCCAAACTAATGAAACGATCGTTATAAAATTGTAACAGAATAAAACCGATGACTTGGCAATTATTCTAGACTATGTTATGATAAAATTTAAATAGGGGGGCGTGGCATCACCCACACAACCCTAAATTTAAACGACAATATCTCATGAACTGGAAAGATACGAAGATGACATTTGGAAGATATGATGTTGGCATGAATTGAAACACATGCTGGAGAAAATGTGGGTGGTGCCACGCCATTTTAGAAAAGCATGTACGGCCAGATTAATAAAACGATCGTTAGATAATGTTAACAAGAGGAGACCATACTTATGCAATTATTCTAGACTATGTTATGATAAAATTGAATAAGGGGGCGTGACACGGTCCACACATCACTTAACTTAAAAAGACTATATATTATGTGCTAATAGAAATATGACGAGGATATTTGAATCATATAGTGTTGGCAGGGATCGAAACTCATCATAGAGGAAAAGTGAAAAGCGGTGCCACGCCCCTTTCAGTTTCAAAAATTCTTCTGTATTTTAAGTTTTTTATATAAACATATTAACATTTACTTCAATATAGATATTACAATAACTTAAATTTAGAATCAGAAGATATTGATAAATTCTCACTATTCTTAATATGAGTATATGTGTTTTAAAGGAAACAAATTGGGATAAAATAGTTGTGTGAATGCCACGCCCCTTTCATAATTGTATATACGGCCAATCGTTATGAAATGTTAGCAAAATTAAATCAATGCTTATCATATTATTATTATAGATTATATTGTGTTCAAATTCGACAAAAGTGCAAGGCCCCGCCCAATACATCAGAATTTTAAAGACTATATACCGCGAACTAATGCCGATATGACGACAGAAGTTGGTATATATAATGTTGGTATAAAAAGAAAAAAACACACACACTATAGAAAAAAGACAGGTGATACGCCTCCCTGACAAAATTTTATATTGGACCTAATCCATGATAGAGGGTATATAACCTTCCGCAGCGCCGAACTAAATTTGTCAACTATATTTTCAAAATTTTATATATGTGACAGCGCACATTTGTATTTGTTAGACTTAAGGGCAAATTTCGTAAAATCTGTAAAAAAAAAATCTGCGAAAAAAAATTTAGAAAAGGACGATTTATGTCAATATTTCGCCCAAAAGTTAGTTACTGTTTTGGATTTGTAAGACTTATGGTCGAAGACTAAAAACATTCAAAAAAGTTTAAATTTTTAAGCAAAATATAAATTTTTTTTCAAAAAAGTTATAAATTAAAAATCATCGGCTAATTGGTTTAAGATTATCAAAATTTAAGTAGTGCCCAAAAATAAATCTCTTGGCAGTTTTAAATTTTTTCCAAAAAAATGAAACCTTTTTTAAACTTTTAGGGAAATAAAATCTTAATATTTTAGCTCCATGGCGATGGCAGCATTGGCTTTGGAAATAAGTTTGCAATATTTTTCATTGGAGCCAAAGCATAGAGCGTTCCACGGTGGCACGAGACGGATTTTGAGAGGGAAAGAGCTTTCTGGTTCCAAGTGATATGTGTCTTAAATATAAAACCTCTAGATAGACTACCCAGTAAATATGCTCAATATTTCGGGGTGTTGCAAACTGAATAATAAATGATATTGTCTACACTCCATCACTGGCAGTGATTTGAATATATTTACTACACACCTTGGCAAATATTTGGTGCAAACTTCTTGTGTTTGCCAGAAGTTTTCACATTCAAACAGTAGACACTTTGACATATTGTTTATGTTTCTTTATTTTGTCCATTTTTCGCTTTTCTCCTTGGGTTTTCCGCTTCCCAAACAGGGATGTTCGTTGGTACGCTTTCCACTACTGCTGTTCATATCTTGAGCATTCTGGCAAGCATAGGATTGGCAACACCACACAAAAATATCATTGATATCCTTAGAATTTTTTACATGTCCCATTTGTATATTTTTGTCCCATTTGTATATTTTGAAATCTCACTGGCAGAACAGCCGATGTTTGCGCAAATTGCATGTATAAAATATTTGACTCAATTTACACTTTCACTTCGACGGCGAAGATATTCTCGGAAAAATAACAAATAAGCTGAGAAAATGACAATTCTCTAAGGATTTCGTTTAGTTAGTTTTGGGCGATTGTGTGCTTGAAATATGGACATGCAATGGATTCATTTCAAGTGAGTTACCGAGGCCATTTTGGACACTTCCTTATGGAATAGAAACGTACATTTTGTGTAGCTTTGATTTATTGTGCAATTAGCCGAAGAAGAAAAATGCCTCATATGATTTTCATTAAAAATCTCTTAACCTGTCATGAAGAATTGTGCCCAACTCCGTATTAACGAATTTCCAAATATAGCTGTTAATTTTTTTTTGATCTTCAGCTGGCATATATAAAGATTTAAACCAATTTGGTAAATTTTCAGCATCTTTTTCGTATATGCAACATAGCGCCACAAACGAATTTTTTTGAAATCTGGTTGAACTTACCGTTCTTAGGTAGATTATTACTCACACCAGGTGGTACAATTGAAAAGGGGCTATACCAGGATTTGGATCGATCTGGTCTATCATTAAGGGTTTCTTCTTGTATGCAAAATAACGCCACAAAAAAGAGACCCCAGGTCAAGAGGTACCCCCAAGCTATATCACAACTTGCAACGATTTTTTCCTAGTTCAGTACTAACCATCTTTGGTGTTAATCAAAATAATCAAGGCAATTTCATGGAGTTAGCTTTATATTTGCTATCTAGACTTTGATTACAAGAATGGGTCTATCACTCTTTTTTCTAGTCTTTATAAATGCAAACCCCTTCAGAAACTCATAAGACAACAAGAGAAAAACATGGTTACTATATGGTTACTATATGGTTACGGCAATAATAATATGTTATTCGTAATAAAAGTATGTTTATCGCAACCATAGTATTGTTAACTGAATTAAATTTTGACAATTGTATAATTGCCGCCATATTAAGATTGTTGAGATGTAACAATAGTATTATTGCTAAATTTAATAATGAAAATATGGTTGTAGCAACAATATAAATATGGTTGGTGCGACAAAAGTATTGTCTTTGGGTTTTATGTTAACGTTAATATAATTACTGCAATCATACTGTATGATTGTAATTTATCCTCATTTAAAAATGCCTTTTAGAACAATGTTATTGTTACGGATCTAATGAAAAATATTAATTTTTATATGGAAATTAAAAATTTTCAAACAAACTGCTTTGGCTTTGTTAAACTGAAATATTTTTAATAAAAAATATTTCAGTCAAGAAGGCATAGCACCCGCTTTTTTTCTTTATAATAACGGTCTATTCTAAATTAGGTCTATTACACTTTTTCTACTTTTAAATAAATCACTTCTATTATTTTGAATTTAATGTATTTTCAAATAATTTTCATAATTCAAATCTATTGTTGACAAGTTGTTGACAATTCTTATAAATAATATCGGGGACTATAGTTGTGGGGATCATAATATGGTTGAGGAGGTCATAGTATGGTTGAGTGTGAATCATACTATGGTTGTGAGGATCATAGTATGGTTATGCGTGAATCATACTTTTGTTGTGAGGATCATAATATTGTTGTACCACAACCATACACCCAACAGTAGTATTGTCCTCTTCGAATATTGTCACCACAACCATACTTTTTATCTGCGTGATTAAGCTCTATGGACGGGGGTTAAATTAGGCTACTTTGATTTTCTTATTAAAAAATAAAAAAACAACATAACTCAAAAACTATAAGAGCTACGGATATGACGCTTCGAATTTAAGCTCTTTGAGTGTAACAAAAATTGGCGTGAGAAAAAATGTACGGTGCCACTCACCTTTTTTTAAAAGCGCTTTAACTTTAAAGTCAATATTTATAGGTCAACTCCCTTATATGGTACTGCAGACCAGGAGTTTGCTACATGTTATAAATGGATACAATTTTTTATACTGTATTCCGCCTAGAAAATTGCTATACGATTTTAAAAACATCAGATCTGGAATATATATTATTAAGTAATAAGCCCTCTAAAAAAGTGGGCGGTGATACTTCTCTTATTTTTAAAGCAGTGTAAATCCCATAATTATGACAGATCTTCTTGAGAAAAGTGCACAGTTTCTCGCCCCTTTTGAAAAACGCTTTAATGACTATAATTATATAATTGTACATAATAGGTGGAATTTTTTTGTAAATCACCTGAAGTTTACTAAAAGAAAATACATAAAAAATTTAAATTAACATAGAGTTTTGAAAGATTTTACGTTATTCAGAGGGATTTTATGTAAATCAGCTAAGTATTTCTGTTGGGAAATGTTAATTTTATATATATTACTTAAAAAATAAAGCAATCCAGCTAATGCTTTTTGTTCAAAATAGCAAAAATGTACTTTATTTTATAAAATGTTGAATAGTGCATTGGAAATCATCACTGTAGCCCATAACATATATAAGTGTAAAGTAG
The DNA here is from genome assembly GCA_963513945.1 of Hydrotaea diabolus. NCBI lineage: Eukaryota > Metazoa > Arthropoda > Insecta > Diptera > Muscidae > Hydrotaea > Hydrotaea diabolus. Next base: position 27,557,771 of record OY740716.1, on the reverse strand, counting down.
TCTGCATAAATTTCAACAGTTTTCCGAACTGAATGGGATTTTTTGTAGTTCAGCTAAAGTTTCCTACAAGAATATACACTAACAATTTTCAATCAACATAAAGTTCGTGTTCTAGGAGGATTTATTGCTATTCAGCGGGATTCTAAGTTATTCAGCTGTGTGCTTCCTTGGAGAAATGTTGATTTTGTACATAAGAAATGAAAAAAGAGCAATTCAGCTAATATTTTTTGTTTAAAATGGCAAAAAATTACTTAATTTAATAAAGGCATAATTTGTGCATTGGAAATCTTCACAATTGCCCATAATACTCGTATACTTGTATAAAGAAGATTAATCGGTATTCAGCGGGATTTTATGTTATTCAGCTGTGTGCTTCCTTAGAGAAATGTTCAGCTAAAGTTTCCTGCAAGAATATACACTATACAAATTTTAAATTAACACAAAGTTTGTGATCTCGAATGGTTTTTCGCTATTCAGCGGGATTCTATGTCATTCAGCTGTGTGCTTCCTTAGAGAAATGTTGATTTTGTACTTAAGAAATGAAAAATAAAGCAATTTAGCTAATGTTTTTTGTTCAAAAAGGCAAAAATTGACTTAAATTTATAAAAGCGTAGTGCATTTTAAGTCATAACTATAGCCCATAACATATATGAGTATATACCTATAGTAGCGTGTATGGCTTCCAAAATTTTTCCGAACTGAGTGTGTTTTTTTTTTGTAAAATGGCAATAATTAACCTAATTTAAATTTGATCATTGTAAATTCTCACAAAAGCCCATAACATACTTATATATACTAGTATCTAGTAGTGCCAATGGTTTAGAAAATTTTTCGAACTTAAAGTGTTTTTTTTGTATTTTAGCTGTAGTTTCCTTCAAGAATATATACTAAAAATATAGAATTAACATAAAGTTTGTGTTCTTGGAAGATTTTTTGCTATTCAGCGGGATTTTATGTAATCAGCTGCATGCTTATTATGAGAAATGTCGATTTTGTAAATAATAAATAGAAAAAAAGGCAATTCAGCTAATGTTTTTCTGTTTAGAATGGCAAAAATTATTTAAACTATAAAGTTACATAATTTCAACTACGTTTTTTGTTATTTGTCTAAAGTTTACAAACAAAAATTTTTGAACACTGCTTATGGCAAAAATTATTTATTTTAATAACTGTCAATCATCAGTATTTCTTTTTTTTCAATTCAGCTTTGAATTTCTATTAACATAATTGAAAAATAAATAAAAATAAAAATTTGAATTTCTGTTATTTTAAATACTTGAAAAATTCCGTTTTCATCAAATGTTTAAAGTCAATAAGTCTGAACATTTAATATATTAACTAAAACTTGAGCTATTTTGTCCATTCAGCCAGATTGAATGTTATGCTGCCAAAGCAAAGTATAAGGATATAGTAAAAAATGTTTTGTCATCGTAATCATAAACTATTTACCACTTCTACCTCTTTTCAAAACGCCAGAGCATTCAGTATAATAGTCCGATTGGATTGCGATTGAACCAAGGTATTACAATTTTTTTTTAATAATTTTGAACTATAAAGGAACTCATAAATTAATACCTTGAATAACAACGGCTCAAATCTAAAGAAATGCATTAAAAAAATATCTTAAAAAAACATGTTTGGGTGTAGCAAAGCAAACTGAGTTACGGCTAGTAGTATAACAAAATGGACGAACAACTTATCCGAAATGAGCGACAAACACAAATTAAACCTCTTTGAGGAAAGTCGAGGAAGGTTCGTCGCAAATCCCAACTATGGCTGATTAGGCGCACCACACCTACATAGCATGCGCCTTCTGAGCAATGGTATAGGCAGGAAAGGATGCTCATCTGGGGAAGTACTGACACTAACAAAAGTGGCAAGTTACCTTTTGAATATTTTGAGTGTAAGTACCTTACCAAAAGCAATAGAGACAATGAACAAACCTATGGGACCAAAAACAGGTCCGAGATGCTAGATGTTACCTTTGTCTCCAAGGAATTGAATAATTGACATTCATAGCTTTATCATTGCTACATCAGTTTTTGTTTCACTAAGGTTGAAAATGTACAAAAGCCAGTCTTTTAAATTTATGTGACGAAAACAGTTACAGGATCATTCCACTAATTTCTTAAATCGTACAAATATGCGAATTATAGGGGGTAGTAAGCTGGTTGTAATACATTTTACAATAGCCCTGAATGACTCGCTACGAGTCACATCCCAGTAAACCAAATTTGCCGACAATGTCTGATATCAGACAATTCTGAACAATATCTGAACTCTATCGAGAATTCTTACCGAAATCGTTACAAATTCTGTTCAATTTGTCTGAGGATTTTTTATTTATTATGTTAAGAAAAATCTGAACGAATTCGGCCCGAATTCTGTTAGACTTGTCTGTGATGTTTTTTATTAATTTTTTGTTCAGACTTCTCTTATTGAACTGGCAACGAATTCTGAACTATTTTTCTGAGGTGTTTTATTCGTTTAAAATTTTTATTATTTGCTTCATATTTTACGGCTGTTGTTCTTGTGTTCAGACATGTCGGAACTAATTCTGATCGAATTCTTAACTGTTTGCTGAGATATTTTATTATTTCAAATTCAAATTCTGAACGTTTGGTTAGCTTAGCTGTGCGAGGGATTTTTATTGTGTTTGGAGGAAAACTCTGCTGCCGGCAGTTCTCGTTAAATGCAAAACTGGTTGCCCTTAAGTGTAAAGCCACTAAACATAGTTACAGCACAATTATTGCTTGCGAAACTGCAGGCACCCCTGCTTGTAACTAAAAGTCTTTCCGAACGCTTTTTGAAAATGTTTTACAACTTTTTTTTTTGTAGAACAAAAATATTTTCTTCTTTTTGATTGTTTACATTCAGAATTTACTATGACATAAGCTCAGAATTCGTTCAGAATTCGGTTCGTAATGTCGGTAAAAACATCAGAATTTAATAAGACTTAATGCCAGAATTCTGACCGAGGTCGTTCAGAATTAGTTCAGAATTCGATACGACAAATCGAAATTTCCATTCGAATTTCCCAAGACTAAAGTTCAGAACTCGGTCAGAAATCGATTCGAAATGTCTGCAAAAACATCAAAATTCCCTCAGAGAAGTAGTTCAGAATTCGTGTCAACCCTCTTATATGTTTTTCGTTACGAACTCGCTATGAATTCTGATCCGAAATCGAAACATTTTGCCGATTGTCGTACAGAATTCTGACCGAATTCTTAAATGTTGGGGTGCTGGGATGTCTCAAGCTTAAAGTAGGACATCAGCAACGATCGCGATAGTGATCGATAGAGATAGTTAATCATCGAAAATGTTGTAGGAAGCTTTTAGTTAGGCCAAATCCACAATACCTTTTCAAGATTCACAAGGCCACATTACGCCAAGGTACTAGATAGGGTTTAAAAAAAGCCAGCCAGTGCATCACGGGCGGGTTGCACTAAATTATAAAACATTTGCTTTCCCTGGACATCATAGGTCCGCAGTTTAAGAAACGACAGCAGTATGATTAAGAGAGCATCCCTAATCGTCGATGAACGGTCACGGACCCTGATATCCCAGGCATTTATGTGACTACACTCTGGCCGAACCGCTATTGGACAAAAAGTTCCATACGCTTATACCAGCCAGGGACACATGGAACTGTATGGGTGTACGTCAACGGTATGTTTATACGGACGGGTCAAAAACAAACATTTCAGTAAGTTTTTGGTTTTTTTCCAAGAACTAAAACTAGAGATGACTCGAAGATTATCTGGTTACTGTAGTTTCTTCAAAAGTCACAGCGCCATTAATTCTATGGATTTCGTTTCTTAAACATTGCATTTTTGGCCCTTCACTGTCGCAAATATTTTAATGCGATGGCTCAACAGTTTAATATTTATCTTGTTTATGTGAACACCCATAGGAACATACCAGAACACTATAGAACAGATGAGCCAGCTTAACTTGCTACTACCTTAAGGACTACAGGAGAACATGAATCCACCTGCTAGCTCAATTGGCAAAAGGGAGTTTATAGAAAAACTAACAATAGATGGGCTCCAAACTGCGTTCTACTCGTATGCCGACGAATAATATGGCCTTGGCTGGATATAAAACGATCTCGCACACTGCTGACGTTATCAACGCTTGGTATCTTACTGATTATAGCTACTATGACAGGACACTGTCTGATTGGAAGAGCTGCAGTGAGACAAAAGGTTTCGACAAATGACTAATGCAGATGCAGTAGGAGGAATAGAAGGAATCCATTCAAAAACCTTTTTTTATATGCCTTGCTCTGACGGGTCTACATTCTGTTTTTACTTCTATTGGTATCTAGACGAACTGAGTACTATCAGTGTTGGCATACTCAAAAGCTTGCTAAGGCCATTACAACAGTGCCACAGAAGGGATTAGGGATCTTTTTGTTAAATCTAAAAATATATTATGTCCAACCCAAATTGTAATGGCTTTTATGCCGCTTCCTCTAAATGCTCCACTGTGACATTGTGGCGTATAAGTGTTAATCGAAAATTAATTATTAATCATACGCACCCTGTGACCCCACCAGCCATAGACATGAAAAACGATGATACAGAGATACACTGAATCAAACCCACCTCCTAACCAATCGTCATAGACTCCCCTCCCCTCCAGTACAACAAATGCATTACGCAGTTTCGTTAAGTGTTGGTCATGCAGCTGTCATTAGTTTTGATTGTTTGTATTCATTATTATCTTGGAGTGGACTATAAAGCACAGTCATGTCCAAGGATGTACGTACATAAAATTCAACTCCCAATAGACAGAAGGCAAAACAATGGGATACTCGTATTGCTACACGACTTGAGTAAAATGCTACGGTAGTCCACAACAAAAGTGTCATTGCTATTGTTATTGTCCGAAGTTCCTGTGGATATTGTTTTGCGATTTTTTTTAATCGGATTTTAAAACCATTCCATGAGTGAGTTTGCACAATGTCTGACTAAAGATACTGATGGCGTGATAAGTTGCAGATTCGTCTACTGGCACACTGTTTGTAGGAATTTGTTGAGAAGATTTCATCATCAGATGATCGATTACCAAACAACGATTTATAACAAAAGATAGACAAATTTAGCTTGGTAGTTTTAAGTTTTTCCATTGTGATGTATTAAGTTAAGGTCAGATTCATGGGAAAGCTTACAAGAACAAAAAAATTTAACGTTACTGAATATGATAAGGCAGAACTAAAAGTGAATTAAGGTGCACAAGTTTGACAGTGAATAAAAGTGGGCGCACAAGTTTAACCGTTTTTTGGGCGCCTTTGGTCCATGAGCCAAACCGTAATCTCAGCCAAATCCATATTTGGATTGGTAGTAAACGTCTTTAATTTGAGTAGTCTTATGTACCGGTGGTCCTCTATTTTACCATACGAGGGCGAGCGAAAAACTAACTGGCCTGGCACATTTTCTGTTTTACTAGCCACCTTTTTTTAGTTTTTTAAAAGCAATATTTTACTCGTATAAGCCATCTGTCATAATTTCCGAAATATTTAATGATTATTTTCTTTGTTACAGGTGATTGAAGTAAACAAGTTTTATAATTTTTGAAAAATGGAAAATAAAGAGTTTCGTGTGGTAATTAAACACTTGTATATGAAAGGTTATACGCCACAATTAATCAAAGATGAATTGGATTTTGTTCATGGTGATAATGCACCATCATACTCCACCGTGAAATCCTGGGTTCAACAATTTAAAATGGGTCGTTCAAGTACGGAAGATGAACAACGCTCTGGAAGACCGAAAACTGCTACTACTATTGAAAACATTAGAAAAATATTTAATGAAGTGACTAAAGATAGACGAATAAAGCTCAGAGAACTTGCTGATATTGTTAAAATACACGAAAAACAAGTTTGGAGTATTTTACATGATGAACTCCACATGAAAAAGCTATCCGCAAGAACGCTGCCGCGTTTGTTGACTTTGCCCCAAAAAATCGTCCGTTGGACCAATTCCGAGGAGCTTTGAGCGATTTATCCGCGTAGTCCAATAGAGTTCTTGCATCGATTCATAACTGTTGATGAAGCATGGATCCATCACTACATCCCAGAATGCAAAGAACAGTCAAAACAATGGATAGAAGTTGGTAAAAGTGGTCCCAAGAAGGCGAAAACTGTTAAGTCAGCAGGAAAAGTAATGGCCACAGTATTTTGGGATGCAAGGGATATAATATTTATTGATTATCTTGAGAAAGGAAAAACTATAAATAGTGAATATTATTGTGCATTATTGGATCGGTTTAGTGAAGAAATCAAGATAAAACGACCGCATTTAGAAAAAAAAAAGTTCTTTTTCATCAAGATAATGCTCCTTCACACACTGCATTTTTAACTCAACAAAAACTGGCCGAATTACGATTTGAAATTGCTCCGCATCCACCATATAGTCCAGATTTAGCTCCTTCTGATTATTTCTTGTTTCCAAATTTAAAAAAATTTCTCGGTGGCAAAAAATTTTTGTCCAATAGCGAGGTTATTGCTGAAACTGAGGCATATTTTGAAGGTCTTGAAAAATCTTATTTTTCGGATGGAATTAAAAAACTTGAAAAACGTTTGATGAAGTGTATTGAGTTGGAAGGAGATTATGTTGAAAAATAAATAATAAAAATTTCAAAAAAACGATTCTTCTTATGTTAGGCCAGTAACTTTTGCGGTCGCCCTCGTATAAACCCATAAGTGCAACCCTATTGTGAGCGCAAACTTCTTCCAAACAAATCGTTTAGGTTTCGTAGCAAAATCTGCCGTAATTTGAGTACCCAAATGACCATATCGGCTGTTGATCGCCAGTTTTGACCATACGTGTCACATGTTTTAAAAGTTTGAGGCATTTCCTCCTAACCGTTCCCATTCTAACAATTGTTCGTCCACTGAAGTACCCTACAGAGAATTGTTTTTTCACCTTTGGCCGATTTACAATCCCAAACAGCTTAGACCATCGTCATAAAAAAATGAGGATTACAACCGAATTCGTTAAACCGCTATTATACAACAGACACACGGACGGATTGAGGGGTGGACAGGCAGATGGATAAACGCACGGATATGACTATATCGTATTTTAAGTTTCCGATAGCCAATAATAAATATGAGGTAAATTTTTGGAGGTATTGCATGCGGAATAACAAATTTAGTATACACTCCATTCTTCAGTGGAGGGCATACAAATGCGCAATTCGCAAGTTCGTCCAGGCCTATGCTTTTATACTCTTTACCATGAATTGCGTTTCAGTATGGCTTTTACAGTATTAATGTAACGTTTGTTGGTGCTGTAGTCTTATTTTAAATATACGTAACAAAAACCTTTTTCACTTAAGAATGGAGTTGGCAGTAGAGAGTCACTTACTTTTGTGACATTTCGAATAAAGTCCTTCTTTTAGCAACATTAAGCCTAATACTAAATATTAATTAATTATTGAATTCGTAAGCAAATTTCATTGCTTGTGTTACTAATATTTTCTTTATTAATAGGGATCGATTTTTGGCCCCATATGGCTTTGCGGGTATTCGGTAATTTAGCAAAACCTACAGGTAAACCACGAATCGATTTTTTAGCCATATGTGAAGCGCAAAATAGACAGGGACCTAAGGTTAAAAACCAGTTTTGTTCAGGAGAGCTATTTTAAAGATTAGGTGCCTTTCTATTTGCGCTTAGAATGGTCGACTTCACTTTCATAAAACGCGCATATCTCTGGGAGGGAACACTTTTGGGGCATGGAATCGGTCTCATTCGATGCTCAGATGTTGTCCACATCAAAAAAAAGTGAAAAGTTGATGAAAAGTTTTGTTCAGGAGAACCATTTTAAGGCTTAGGTCCCTTTCTATTTGCGCTTAGAATCGTTGACTTCACTTTCATAAAACGCGCATATCTCTGGAAGCGATACTCAGATGTTGTCCACATCAAAAAAAGAAAAAAAATTAAAATTGATTTTTTTTACCCTTAGGTCCCTTTCTCTATGCGCTGTCACATACGAGTATGTTAATTGATTCCAGTTTTTGGTCACCAAAACTCATTAGTCTGTGAGCCATCCTCCAAATTCACCCAAATCTTATTTAAACTAGTACACATATATCGGAAGCATTCCATTCTAGAAGCGACTCTAGAGGAAATTTAGCATAGTTCATTCCGTTCGAACAGTTAATAGCTAGGATGATATAGTTTTGACAGCCGCAGATCTATATAAAATCTGATCTAATTTCGTTTTAGATCAAATTCGCTATAATTTCCACTAGTTTATTTTGATGAAACTTCCATCGTTATCAAGCACATTTTTTCGACTCCATTGCAATTTACTTAACTTCGACCCCGTAGCTTTATAAGGGCAGAAATTGCTTCCCGCCTAAATTACGACAAATATCCGCACAGTATCAAAAGATCCCTATAGCCTAAGATTGATGTAAAGTATATTTACCAAAATGTTTCCTGCTGATAGTGTAAGTTCTCTGTGCTCTCTGGCAGGCGTTAAGCCAAATCCGCCGAAGTAATTTCATATATCCTTTATGTCTGCAATTCATAGCGAAATCAAATCTGGCTCAACCCATCTGCACGCAATTCCATATGTGGCTAAATGATTTCCGCTTTTGGTTCGTTGTCAGCAAAGGCAAAATAGACGACTATTGTATTTTCTTTAAAAAAAAACGTTGACGTTTTTTTATCCGCCCGCCGTTCAATGGAAACTCACATTTTTTGAGCTCTCGCACAGAAAACAACCAACAAATCTAGCTAGTCGTGTTGAGAATTAATGAAACATCTTTATTCTTTAATCCCATCCCTCCCATTAGTGTTAAAAATGTTGAGGACAAATGAATTCAGTTGGCAGCAAAAAAGAAACATAATAAAGGAAAAATAAATAGAAATTTTGAGGAAAATTGTAATGTCAGATTTTGTCAGAAGTTGCCATTGAGGCGGAGTCAAGTTAACGTAGCAGCTTTAAATCTTAAAGTTTTATAAACATTTTTATATATAACCAGGAAACACGTGGTACGGCTTAATCATGGAATCTTATGTACACATCTCTTAGTTCTTAGAGTTCCCGGAAGTAAATTGAAGATCAGACCAATTGTTTTAACAAAGTCATGTACCCTATTGCTTTATAAAGTATAAGCGTCCGAGATCCATTTTGAATCAAAATAGAAAATTTATGTGGCTCACTTTGTACAAGTCCTTCCGAGTTTTCCATGAGATATGGATTTAAGCATTGGTGGCATTTTATTTTTTGCCAGTGCAATCTGTCTCATATGTCACTAATAATCTGCTTTGATTATGTCTTTATGCCCGCCACCAGAAGGATAGATGGTATACTAAATTTATTGTTCTCTTTGCAGTACCTTAAAAATGTTGATCTGAGAGCAGACAGGTATCGCCTTGTGTCCTATAGGACAAAACCAAGCCAGCACACGGCCTGCTACACTCATAAATTATTTTATGTTAGTTTTAGAAGACTTTTTTTTAGGAATTTTATACTTTTGACAGTCCTGTTGTATCTTCCGTTCAACGAGGGCATGTCAATAATTCCGTTACTTTTCCAACTTCCCTCATAGTTATATGAAATGCAACATTGCTTTTAACAAGTACCTTCTGTTAATACACTACTGTTTAATACTGCTTAATACTTTACTGTTTTTGAGAGAGTTCCGACATTTTGTTCGTGTTCAACAACCTCGCGGATTTTGTTAAAAATGGAAAGAATGAACTTTGAGTGCTCATTAAACATTATTTCTTGCGGAAAAAGCAGTCAATTAAACCAAGGAAAAGCTTTGTTAAGGAGAGCCATTTTAAAGATTAGGTCTCTTTCTATTTGCGCTTAGAATCGTCGACTTCACTTTCATAAAACGCGCATATCTCTGGGAGGGAACACTTTTGGGTCATGGGATCGGTCTCATTCGATGCTCAGATGTTGTCCACATCAAAAAAAGAAAAAAAAATGAAAATTGATTTTTTACCCTTAGGTCCCTTTCTCTATGCGCTGTCACATATGGAGTTGGCCGATCAACGAAAAAATGTGCGTGAAATTGTTGATACCATATGCATTTCATATGGCAGTGTGGTTTCGATTTTACATGATCAGTTGGGTTCAATAAAGCTGTCTGCAAGATGTCTGCCGCGTTCGCTCTTAAAGAAGAAGGGCAACAGCTTTTTAGCTGCACGCTGGATAATCCACACCGATTACCTTCAAAAAGGGAAAACAATGAAGGGTGAATATTAAGCCAACTTATTGGACCGATTGAACGAGTATTTAAGAAAAAACGCCAAGAAAAAAGTTATTTTTCATCAATATAATGCACGGGTCACACGTGTGCAGTCTCAATGGCAAAATAGCATGAATTGTGTTACGAATTGGTACCTCATCCACCATATTCTCCGGATTTAGCCCCCATTGACTATTTTCTATTTCCAAAGCTAAAGAAATGGCTCGGTGGAAAGATATTCAGCTCCTACGATGAAAATATTAATCAAACAAATGCCTGTTTTATGGACCTCGAAAAATCCTATTTTTTGGAACGGATACAAAAACTGGAGAAACGTTGGCTAAGTGTATTGAGCTAAAGGAGATTATGTTGAAAAATATTTTTTTTATATTCGAATAGTCACTGAATTATTAAAAATGCCTGTTTTATGGACCTCGAAATATCCTATTTTTGGAACGGATACAAAAACTGGAGAAACGTTGGCTAACCTTATTGAGCTAAAGGAGATTATGTTGAAAAAATTTTTTTTGTTACATTCGAATAGTCACGGAATCATTAATATGCCCTCGTATATCTCTCCTACAAATTGTTATTAAATGTCTTCGAAATCTGGGCAGTGGCTCTAAAGTGTCATCATGCACGCTCAGCGATGCTCTTATCTTTTATTCCCATCCCTTTTCCTGTAAGGACATCGAGGATCTTAGCAATGTTCTAGGCCTGTACTCGTGCGGGTCGCCCCACAGGATCATCGTTGACATCATAGATGGGTAAGGGCGTTCTGCGTCCAAATTACGACATATATCCGCACAATATCAAAAGATCCCTATAGCCTAAGATTGATGTAAAGTATATTTAAAAAAATGTTTCCTGCTTATAGTGTAAGTTCTCTGTGCTCTCTGGCAGGCGTTAAGCCAATTCCGCAGAAGTAATTTCATATTTCCTTTATGTCTGCAATTCATAGCGAAATCAAATCTGGTTCAACCCATCTGCACGCAATTCCATATGTGGCTAAATGATTTCCGCTTTTGGTTCGTTGTCAGCAAAGGCAAAATAGACGACTATTGTATTTTGTTTTAAAAAAAAAAAAAAAACGTTGACGTTGACGAAGGGCGTTCTGCGTCCATATTTTTAGCTCGGAGCGAGTAGTCCTGGAAGACTTCTCATTCTCTAAGTTTGTTATTAAAACTTGCCTGGCTCTTAAGGCCAAAACATTTGCTCCATCGTTTCCTTTTTCGATTTGATGACCAGAAACCCATACAATTCGAGTTGTCTCGTGCATAGAGTAAGCGTTAATGACCATTTTACAATCCAAAACTGTCCTTTATATAACTGACGTAGATATCCTAATATCTGTTTGGATAACCACATAAGTTGTTCAAATTTATCAGTCTCGTACTAGCGCTGGGCCCGTTCACACACTCTGTGATTATTTGGACTTCCGCTTGTAAGTCCATGTTATAATCTGGTAGGTGGCTTAGGCTAAAAGTACCAATACCGAGTCATCCATATAATAGCCAGTCAAAGCGGATATCTGCTTTCGGGTTCCATAAACCCAAAACTGTCTGCCCGGTATCAAGATTTCACAATCGGCAACTACTGTCGTCTCTAGTAACCGCTGAAAATATTCCTTTTAGTGCCGCTCGGATCAAACTCATAGAGACGCTTAACCTAATATCACCTTAAAGATTCGAGATCGATTTTGATCTATTCAACCTTCACTTAATGTCTGAATTTCGTGCGGGCCGTTTCATATTTCATTTGTATCGGACATCGAAAATTTTCTGCAATGCTCTAGTAGGCGTGGCCATCAGCCAACGCCGAGACAACACATGGGGTGGATATTTTGTAATATTTTTATGTTGCAGTAGTTGTTTAGCTCGTTTGTTTTATTTCGGTCTGTTGCTTTTACACATTGAACAGGGATTAACCGGCTCAAGACCAATTGCTTCTATATTTAAATAGAAGACAAGTTTTTAGCAATATGGCAAAGTGACTGAAGAGGGTTGTCACGGACCCGAAATCATGATAAAAGTAGTGTGCAGCCACGAAAATCAATGTAACTTTGCCATTTTGTTAAAAACTTGTCTTCTATTTAAATATAGAAGCAAGAGGTCTTGAGCCGGTTAATCCCTGTTCAATGTTGCAATAGTTTTTCACCGATGACCGCCAGAAACGCCGATGACAGGTCTTATTGCACCGATGCCTAGCTCTAATTAGTAGAGCCAGGGTGCCATTATTTTGATTGAGTCCGGAGCCTATAACATCACTAAGGCTAGTTCCTGAATAACACTTATATCATAGTTTCCTGTTTAAGTACTTGAGCCTGTCGTATAAAAAATTCTCTTTTCAAGATAACGTTGGTCATCGTAATGACCTATCTTCGTTTTGTCACAATTTTACTCGGTTGTCTTGCAAAATAATTCCGTTGTTGTCACTTCATTTCGTAAAACTCAGCGGGTTTATTAATTTTGTTTGCTGGACCACATTAAAATTGATATACAGAATTATTCACAACCGAATAAAAATTAATTAAAGAAATCGCTTAGTTCGGCCTGGCCGAAACTTACATACCCTTCCCCAAAGAAAGGGTTTTTTTTGGGACCATTTGCTCAAAATGACTACCTTTTATAATTAAATTGAAACCGCACAAGAAACTGAAAATAAACGTCTTCAAATCTCTAATAATACATTTTTATTAATAGACTTTAATTTAGTTTAAGTTTCTGTGCAGTATATAAATGAACAACCTAGAAAGCTGTGGAACCCATGTCATGCTCAATGGTGTATTACACTTAAGCTGACCAAAACTTAAACATGACCGACCAGTCCGCAACATTAATGCCACAAAAGGGAAACAAACTGTCACAAAATCCTCAAATAATAGCATTGACAATGCTAGCCTACAAATCTCTCTATGAAACATTGGTTGAACACTAGGGATGTGCGATTTATATATGGGATGACCATAGGCGGTGGCAGGGTTATTTTATTGGGGTGTGTGTGTGTGCAATTTAAAATTATTAGTCCTACTTCCGGTTGAAACAACGAATGCGATGTTTTTGACGATGTCACTGCAAGAGTGCGTGATACGAAGTGGTTGTCTTAGATTCCAGCAGCATAAATCCCTTTTGTTTGCATAGAAAGGGTGGTTAAAGTGCAGTGATATTTTCGAATCATTCGTTATGTTGACAGTGTACATATGTGACGCGCAAAATAGAAAGGGACCTAAGGTTAAAAACCAGTTTTGTTCAGGAGAGCCATTTTAAAGATTATGTCCCTTTCTATTTGCGCTTAGAATTGTCGATTTCACTTTCATAAATCGCGTATATCTCTGGGAGGGAACACTTTTGGGGCATGGGATCGGTCTCTTTCGATGATCAGATGTTGTCCACATCAAAAAAAGAAAAAAAATGAAAATTGATTTTTTTACCCTTAGGTCCCTTTCTCTATGCGCTGTCACATATGCTGTAGCTTAAAATTGTGACAGTCCGTATCAAAATGAAGTGAGTCGCTGAAATTTTGAAATTTGTGGGAAAAACTTATTTCGATAGTCATAGCTGAAAATATTCCTATTAGTGCCACAGCTGAATTTCTCTTTGAGTCTTAAAAGAACTAAAGGTACTCGTAAATGCAGATTATATTACGAAAGTTGTTTGGCTGATGTGTCTTCGACGAGGCAACTCAATTCTGCAATAATTCTCGCAACGGAATATTCAGCATTTTTGGTCAAATGGAGCATTACTTTAGACTGTAGGCTTTGCAGCAGGAAGTTAGTTTCCCAAACACAAAACAAGTATAAATGTCCGTAGACGAACAGGGCGGACTATATTATGCCCTTAGCCACTGTGACAAACAGAAAGAGGTTTCAGTAGTTTCTTCTTTTTGTTCTCCTTTTGCTTGAAGCGAAGCGATTTAAAGGAAGGTATTGCCATAGGGAGTGACATCTAAGGATGTTTTTTAAGGCTTGTGGTTTTCAATCTGGCCACGCATTTTACTGATTTGGTCTTTTTGACAGCTGTCACTTGATTTATGCTCAGTTTAATTTGCCATTTCATACGAGGGTTGCTATTTATATCGGGTCCGGCAATAAAAACACAATAATATATCATTGGAAACGGTCTTATTGTTTTTCAAAGAATTCTCTTTTAAAATCAACACACTTTTGCATGCTCACAAAACAATTTTCGAAGCACTTTTTCCACTCCGGTTGAGACACCCAAAAACATGATTTTCGAACGCTTCAACAGCTGCTTCGGGCGATGAAAAACGTTGACCAAGGATTTTTTTCTTGATGCTTGATGCAAGGCTGTACGATGGATGGTCCATCAATTCGACATCTTGAGTGGTCAAATAGCTCATCGTTTCAGCTGATGTGTGAGAGCTCGCATTGTCGTGATGCACAATGATCCGTCTTCTCTTATTATCTTTCCTCATTTCAGCGAACACTGTTGGCAAACGTATGGTTGTATACAACTCAGAATTGACCTCCTACGTTCGACTTGAGGCACTGTGGCAATATGGCCGGTTATACCGAAAAAAAACGCAATCATTTGCTTCGATGTACTTCTTCCACGAACAACTTTTGTTGGATATGGCTCGTCTTGAAAGACCTATACGGTCAATTGCTCTTTTTTTCGGGTTCATATGCCTAGATCCATGATTCGTCACCTGTGACAATGTTATACACTGCCTTTGAGCTACCGCAGTTATACATTTTCAACATCTCTTGGCACCAATCCATACGAGCCCTTTTTTGAGCATTCGTCAAATTATGTGGGATCCAACGAGAACAAATTTTTTTCACGGCCAAATGAACATGCAAAATCTTATTGATGCTTGTCATACTAATGGCCAAGGATGCCTCAATCTCATGGTATGTCACATGTCGGTCTTGCTTAATCAGTTCACGCACAGCATCGATGGTTACTGGCAAAGTGACCGAAGTTGGATGTCCTTTACGAAATTCATCCTGGAGCGAACGGCGTCCAAGACTGAACTCTTGGTGGTTTTTGATGAAGCTTCATCGCCAAAAGTCGAAACAAGTTGATTTAAACACTCTTCTCGCCGAAAATCGTATAAAATCATCGCACGAAAATGTTCACGGGAAAATTCCATTTTTTGACTGAGATGAATTTTTCAACACGCTGTAAACAAAATAATTCGCCGTTAAATGACAAAACGTTCTAAGTGAAGTTATGCTAAAAAATGTCCAAGTTTCCAATAGAAGTTCCAGTTTGCATCAGGGAACACAAGTATTGTCAGGACCCGAAATATAAATAGCAACTCTTGTAATGAATAGACTCCAGAATAACGTCTGTGAAGAATAGCGTGGTGAATGGGCCTAAAACGAGCTGGCTACTGATTCTGATTTTCACAAGAAAATTTTATAATAACGAAGCTTATTTTTGGTTGAATGGTTACGTTAAGAAACAAAATTGTCGCATTTGGAGGTACGAAAATCCACAAGCCATTGCTCAGACCCCGTTACATCCTCAAACAGCCACTGTTTGGTGTGCTCTATGGGCAGTGGACATCATTGGTCCATATTTCTTCAAAAATAATGTTACAGTCAATGGGAAACCATATAGGGCCATGATTAATGACTCTTTCACGCCTGAATTCTATGATGTTGATGTGGCTTCAACAGGACGCAACAATCAATTTTTTGAAGGAAACTTTTGGTGAGCGCATTATCTCCCGTCTTGGGCCTTTGGCGTGTCCTCGTGCGATTTAACAGCGCTGAACTATTTATTGTGGGGTTATGTGAAGTCGCTTGTCTGTGCAGATAAGCCCGACACGATTGGCGCCTTGTAAGAGAATATTCGGAGCATTATTGCAGACATACGGCACGAAATGCTGCAAAAAGTAGTCGAAATTTGTGCCTCTCGGCTGGATTATATTCGAGCAATTAAACATATTGAAGAAAACAAAGCCTTAGTTAAATTCAACCATTAGAGGTAGTGTTATGTGGGCTTCAATCTACGCTCGCTTATTGTAGTTTCTGTAGAAGGTACCAGAAGGGCGTGGCTAAGCTGTGAGTTTTTGTCAGCTAGTCTAACTTTACTCGATTTCCTAATTACATATTTTTTACACATTTATAAATATTATTGAAATGTTATGCGAATACCAAATGTGGGCGAAGAGGTTCATTTTCCCTTTAGCTTCTAAAGAATGGGACGTGTCATCCTCTTTTATCATACGCTCGTAAAAAACCTTTTTAAAATAAGTATGCAGTTCGCAATTAAACGAATTTCAAGAATTAATGGACCAGTTATGTGGGCTATAATCTCCACTGAAACAGAGTCATTAGTATGAAAGATACCAGCGGGGGCGCACAGAGGTCCAGTATCGATTTCTATCGGCAAAAATTCTATAAGTTTAGATCTAGTTAATATCTTTGAGTTCGGTAAAAAGAACAATTGTAGTCAAGAATTATTTTAAGTGCTTGGCTAAAATTTCCTACAATCCTGCGGTTATTCGAATTGCTACGTTTAGGAGGGGTATAGCATTGGTAAATTAACTCCAATAAGAATAACATTTAGCATAAGGAGAAAATTTTCTTGCTGCGTATCTAGTTTATTAAGCTTTTAAGTTAAAAGTGAGTAACTCGCGTTTTTGAACTAAAATTTTTACTTTTATTTTACTAATTGTACGCTATCTTCCAAGGCGACAATTTCTGGTGGGCAAAAGTTACTCCCGAAAAATTGAGAACTTTTTCACTTTTCCAAAATGGTACTGCATTCTTTAAAGGCTTTTTAACAAAAAAACTTATGCTTGTCCAAATTTATATTTTTCCCAAAATTGATATTTTTAAAATAGTTACTACATCCAAAGTATTTTTGGTACAAATAAAATTTTGACGCCACAAAAAGACACAACATAATTTTAATAGCTCTTAAAATGTATAAGATACATCAGTTTTTCATTTTTTAAAACCAGAAAAAAATGAAAATTGCCAAAGAAGAAAAAAAAATTGTGTGCATTTTATGAACAATTGCTTGCAAATATGTAAATACACAAAAACGAAAAAAACGTTGCTTTTCCTTTAAATCGGAAAATACAAGGTGTAGTCAACTTCAGGCTGATTTATGAAATATTTCCTAATTGACCGATTTAAATATAAATAGCTCAAAATCCTTGAGTCCTAGGCTACAATTGTCCTTTTTACGGAACTCAAAAAATGTTTACTAGATCAAAAGTTATAGAATTTTACCCGATGGAAATCAAACCAGGACCACTGTTGGGTGTGGCTACGAATAATCAGTTTTGGAAAAATATTGCTGCATGCTAAATTAAAAAAACGATTGGTAGCTCATTTCGAGAGTTCTCGTGCGAATCAGCCGCATAGATGGACAATCTAACATTGATGTCATGTAATGCATAACGAATATAAGTATGACCGGAACCAAACGTAATTTATGGCTTGTAATCGGTTGTAAATCGGTCTGGACCTTTGCATGGGGATATGGAGCGATTTTTACCAGAGCCAATTACAAGTCGTTAAAAAGTATCATTCAACTTTCCTTCGCAATAGACGTCTTTTTTGTTATGCTACACCGCGACATGGGTAAAAAATGTGAGTCAATAAACTCCAATGCCACCGTCAAAAGGATATAGATAAGGTATAGTGACGCTTGAATTTGAGCTGTACACTTGAGAATATTTTGGTGCAAACAAGAATGCAGATAAGATTCCTACGCTTAAAATTCATGCAGCAAGATTTTTAGAACACCCTTTAAAGAATGAACCAGACATTGAGCTGACCCTGCAAACCAATGAAAACCCCTTGATGTCTGTGACAGACAAACTCATTTTATTACATTTTTTGTGGCGCTTCCCTGCTCGTAAATGTGCTGATTACAATGGAATTTTTTTTGTGCGAAAGAATCATTGTAAGCTGCTATAACAAAATGCAACAAATGTCCTTGATTTGTAAACGACACTACATTTGAAGGACTGTCAGGTGTTGGTATGTATTAAAAACTGCGAGATTTTGGTAAGTTTCAACCTCTACATAAAACTTTATTTTTTTCGAAAACAGGACGTCGTTATCAACTTTATAACGTAAGCCTAGTGAGATCTGGTTTTCGAAAAAAATAGTGAAATTAATAAAAAAAAATAGAAATCTGACATCAGGAAAAGGTTGCCAAAGTAGTGCTGGATTTGTCTCACGAAATGTAAACATAACGTTGCAAGATATTATTTTTGTTTCTTCGGACAAAAAGTAGTAACTTTACCCATCAAGCATAAAAGATTGATATGTTTTAAAGCGAATTCCAAAATATTTTAGCTCTACTTCGTCCAACTGACATGAGCTAATGGGAAATTCGTGACCAGCACTTAAATTATTTGATGCGGTCAGCAATCATTTTTGGTATCCTGTTGATATGCGCTGTATGTTGTGATATATGTATTTAAGGCATTTGGTGCGTATACGTTCTATTTTATTCATTAATTATTACTCATACGCCACTCCGCTCTAACTAATGAAGGCAACTTTGTATGATCTAAACAAATCGCTAACTAAGTTATACACGGAAGTAAGAAGCATTGTAATGTGTTTGAAGTAACCTGCAATGCCTTCTAAGAGGCTTTCTTAAGGGAGCTCAATGGTTATGGTTGCATTATTGAACACTTAATGAATTTTAACACTGGGTTGAATTGCAAGGCAAGGCCTTCCAGAAAGCCTACGCGAAGGTCTTCAAAGACAGATTTCCTAGAATGCCTATAAGACATATTGCACATAGTTCACCGTTTGGTGACTTTTTTGCCTTCTTTGGAAACGATTCAGTAGGAGGACTTTATTAAACGCTCACACTTTATTAAACGCGACTGGACAAATTTCACCAGGGTACTACTTGGCTTATTTCATAAAAATATATACATCTACGACCATGCCCGAAAATACAAGGGTGAACATTTTTTTCGGATTGGTGGTAAGGAGGTTTTAGGGCAAAATTGCTAAGTTCTGAATCAGTGGTCGAATTTTTTCTCTTAGAAGCCCTACCTCTTACCTTTCCAAAATTACCTAAACGAAGCCAAGAGATCCTACCGTTCCAAAGTTATGACTATTTGACTGAAATGTATGAAATTATTTTTGTGTTTATTTGCAAAAAAAAACAAATAAATGTGTGCTGTTTTTCCAAAAAAAACAACATTTTTTTGCAGTTCAGTCAAATAGTTATAACTTTAGAACGTTAGGATCTCTGGGCTTCGTTTAGGTAATTTTGGAAAGGTAATTGATAGACCGATCACTGGATCAAAACATAGCAATTTTACCCTAGCACCCTTCGACCACCAATCCAAAAACTTTCGAACCGCTGCCATTTGGCCCCCTTGCATTCTCGGGTTTGGTCGTATATGAACATATTTTTATGAAATTTGCCTAGAAATACGCTGTTGAATAACTGTATAACAAATCTATATGTGTACTTAGATTTGAGTCAATTTGAAACTCGGTTCGGCCCATAAAAACGGCTCATTGGACTACGGACACATGGATATTAAAAAACAAAAATTTTCAGGAATGCGAATAAAACATTAATTCTACGATTGATCCAGTTTGAGACCTTGACCCCTATATCTTTAGTCTCTAGAGGGCCGAAAAATAGTTACTTGCCAACATAGACATCTGGGTACTCAGAAACAGTGGAATTTTCGGAAGAATCTGAGTATCACATTAATATTACGATTGGCAGAATTGGAGGCGTTGTTCAATAGGTACAGGGGTCCAAAAATTGTCCCCTCATATTTGGGGACATATGGTAGACTTGAAACGGGGAAATCATCTCAGAAATCCAAAAATATAGCTTTAGACCTATCTTTAAAATTTAAAAAAAGGTCATTGCGAACTTTAACTTATGGGTACTTAAAACAGTGACATTAGGATTGACTGGGTTCGAGGCGTTGTCCAATAGGTCCAGGGGACCAAAAATTGTCTCCTCATATTCGGGAACATGTGGTAGACCAGAAACGGGGAAATCATCTCAGAAATCCAAATATACTTATAGACCTATCTTTAAAATTTAAAAAAAGGTCCTTGTGAACTTTGACTTATGGGTACTTAAAACAGTGGCATTTCCTGAATTATCTGAATATGATTTCAATTTTACGATTGAATTTAGTCAATTAGAGGCCCCGACCTTTGGGCACGGTCTATGGACTACGAGGCCCAAAAACCATACCGTAACGCTCGGAGGTACCAAGAAATGTTCTGAACCAAGAAATGTTCTGAAATTTTCTCACAAATCAAAGTATGTACCTATATTTCGATTTGTGCCAATTAGACTTGGACCGATATGGGTCTATGGGCTCGGAAATCGGCCACCTTGAACTATGGACATATGGGTATTAAAAAACAATAAAATTTCTTTACGGATTCTACTTTCATATTAATTTTAATGTTCAAATAATTTGCTGAAAAATAGGTCCTAACGAACATTAACCTCTACGAACTCAGAAACTGTGGTATTTTCTATAGAATTTGAATTTCACGATTTGCCTATATTAAAGGGCCTATGGGCCCTAGGACCCAAAAGTCATAATATAATGTTTGGGAATAGGACAATGGTCCCTTAAAATGTAATTCTGTCAAACATGGACCAACAACCAAATATCCAAAACCTGTCAATGCCATACTACAATGCAATTAATTGTGGAAAGTACAACAACTTCGGCCTGACCGAACTTTCGTTGTTTTTACTTGTTTAAATTCGTCTCGTGCTTTTTTCATATTTTTCATACGCGGGTTTGACTATTCCCAGATGCGATAGTTTTGCTTGTTACCATAACTGCCGAAATGGAAATTTGCTTAGTCAGATAATGTGATTGGTTGAGCAAATTCGTTGTAAAATCCGAGCTCTTAGGCCCGTACTAAGAAAAGATAGCAAAGCGGCTGGTAAAGTGCCTTTCCTTGCTAAGTCAATGAATCTCTGTAAGCTAATAATGTGAAAAATTTGTATCAGACTGGTGCGTGAAATGTTGAGCTGTCGAGATCTAGGGCAAGTCGATGTGCCAGAGCTGAATCGAAAATTCTACGCCACAACAGCCACGAGGGTCGTGCGTGTTGTCTCAACAATGTCGAACTTTTTGCAGAAACATGACTACAGCTGGAGCGGTGGGTAAGTCCTTTAGGTCAAATAATTTATTCAATAGATACCATTTCTGTCTATATTTCGGGCGGCAAAGAATTGTCACTGCGCAAATAAGATTTGATTCAAAAATAACCTACTAAATGGTGCACCCGTTACATGATTGCATATTTCGAAATGTGATAGCATTAAGAACACATTGATTGAACCCGCCTTTAATAAACGTCTCGACACTGAAATTCAATTAAAAGGCAACGATATTAACTAGCAAAATGAACGTTATATTCGCAATCAATAAGATTTCGCAATATCGATGCAAGAGGAACGGATAATTGACTGCCGTAGTACGCACTTTAGCACAAACGGCAGAACAAATGTGACTACTGAAGTTCATACTTAATTGGCATCAAAAGACAACACCATCTAAAAGATTAATTAATTTGTCTTAAAAGGACAGCAAATTTCATCGACAGAGTACCAGCGTTAGGTGGAGTGACAAGAAACGTATTGACAATGAACAACTTTCCTTAGGAAGCAGTTGACAATTTCATAAGGCGAGTGAGAAAGAAAGGCAAATAAAATAAAAAACATTTGCAGCATAAACCTTAAAAAAACACGTTAGTCCAATATAAATATTGACGACAGCACAACAAAGCAGCTCTTAAGCAGGATATCATCTAAGACCAACAAAGAAGAGGAAATTGATAGAGCTATAGAAAATCAAAGGACATGACCGGGTGTTCCACCTCGCAAATCCTAATGCCGCACAGTGGTATACAATACAGAGACCACGCGCATACAGCTTAATATTGAGTTTGTCTAAACAGATGGTTGAAGTTTATAATATTATTATAGGGTACCTAAAATTAAATAATTAAATAGCATTTCTCCGATTTCACACCTTACTTCGCGAATAGAGCCCCTTTTAAGGTAGGAGTTTAGTGGTTTTGAACAAGTCGCAAAAAATATTATCTAAGGCATTTAAAAAAAGCATATTTCTTTGGGACGGATTTTGAAAAATATAAAAGGACTTTTTAGTCACAAAGTACGAGTATACTTAACATAAATTAAAGTTTTTGTGAACCTATGTTCAACATGTTGTTGTAATGTGTAAAATAGTAATTGGGTTTTTTGTTACAAATTTCAAAAACAATTTTAAGAGCTTTTATTTGACGATTCGTGTCGGTCTCAAGGGACAATTGGATGTTATTCATTGCAAACTGTAGATTGAAAAATACTTTATTTTACCTGCATATATTTTCATTATTGTAGATAGATGGTGTTAACTTAAACAATTAAAAACACCCATCTTTAAGAAAGTGTTACGTAAATGTTACGAGATCTCGACCGCTGGAATAATTAACGCAATAATTTTATTTAGCACTTGCGTATTAATACCATTTTTTTAATATTTTGATTATTAGTTTTGAAAAAAGTGTAAATTTCTTAGTAAACGTTATTACTTTATTATAGTAAATTATTGGGTTGTTGATATTAAATACAAAACTTTTTTTAAAAAGAAATGCTTCACCAATAGTTAAAAGTCATGACTGCTCCACACCTATGAGTCAAATTGATTTTAAGAACTCCATTACAAAGACTCTGTTCTTATCCGTCGAACCAGCAACAAACACCGAATTTGTTTAGTAGGGACATAAATACCGTTACACACGTTTTATGCTATAAAATAAAAGTACTGAATGTTATTGGACCAAATATTTTTTAATATATTTATTCATGTATATTGTATCCAAAAAGAATCTACTAATTCGAAATGTCCGCCTTTTGCCTTTACACACGCCTTAAGTCGCACTGGCCAAACGTCAATAGTTGCATGAACTTCGTCCATTTAAAAATTGGCCACAGCTCGAACCAAAGCAGTCTTAAGAGATCCAATGTTGGGGTATCTTTTGTGACAAACATTGTCCTCTAAAACCGTCCACAATTTGTAATCCAATGGGTTAAATCTGGACTGCCTGAGGGCCATTCTTCAGAGGAAATGAACGCTGGCAAATTGTTTCGAAGCCAGGCCTGGGACGTTTTAGCGCTATGGCCCGGCGCGTAATCCTGCTGAAAATTCCATGGCTGGTTTTGAAACAGGGAATTGTTAGGAGGCTTCACAACAGTTTCCAAAACGGTTTCTTGGTAAACTTTGGCCGATGTTTTGATTCCTTGTTCGTAGAAATGTAGGGCAGTGAGACCATCGTAAGAGACATCCCACCAAACCATGACTGAAGCTGGGTGATGACCCTTTTCCACCCTTGGGATCAGTTCAGATGCTTCGTTAAATGACCACGCATATATTCTTTCATTTTGCTTCTTAAATTTTATCTGAACGGTAAAAACGTTTTCATCGGTGAACAAAATTTTTCTGTGCAAGTGCTTCACCAAAAGACATTTGCATTTTTCAATCCTATTTTTTTAAAGCTGCAGTCAATAAATGTCCGGTACGTCGTTTGAAAGCCCCAAGTCCCAAGTCTTTTTTAATGATTCGGCTCATGGACTTTTGCGTGATATTCATCTCACGGGCCATGATTTTCTGTTTTCGGAGCGGATTTCTGTAAATTCTTGATTTAATGGCTTTGATGACATGCGGTGTTCGAACAGAGCGTTGGCGGCCCGGCCGGTGGCGGTCTTTTACATCTCCAGTCTCCTCAAACAGTTTACGCATCGGTAGACGAACTTGTGGCTAATCCCTAGTGGCCAAAGCGTTTTGAAAATATCTTTTTTTCATTTCACACTTGAAAAGCGCTATTACAGCGATACGGTTCTCATTATCTGGCCACTCCATGATGAAAGTTGAAACAATTTTAAAATCCCGTTACAAACTAACGCTATTGAGGTTAGCTTTCAAAACCCATATGTGACAGCGCATAGAGAAAGGGACCTAAGGGTAAAAAAATCAATTTTCACTCTTTTTTTGATGTGGACAACATCTGAGCACACGCAGAAAAAAAGTATGGTTGTGGTGATAATATTCGAAGAGGATCATACTATGGTTGGGTATATGGTTGTGGCACAACAATATTATGGTCCTCACAACAATAGTATGATTCAAATACAACCATACTATGATTATCACAACCATACTATGATCCTCACAACAATAGTATGAGTTACACATAACCATACTATGATCCCCACAACCATAGTATGATAACCGTATTATGATCCTCACAACAAAAGTATGTTTGACATACAACCATAGTATGATCCTCACAACCATTGTATGATTCACTCGCAAACATGTTATGATCCCTACAACCATCGTATGATCCCCTCAACCATACTATGATCCCCAAAATTATTTATTAGAATTGCGTTAAGTTGTCAGCTATAGACTTGAACTATGAACATTTTTTAAAAATATGTACATTAAATTCAAAATAATACGAGTGATTTTTTTAACAGTAGAAAATGTCAGTTTTAACAACGTAAGCTTTTTTATTAAAAATATTTTAGTTAAACACAGCCAAAGCAGTTTGTTTGAAAAATTCAAATGCCCATATAAAAAGTACTATTATTGCATTTGATCCAATGACGTTGTTCTAAAAAGCAAATGTTAATTATATTGTATGATTGCCGCAATCATATTATTGTTATCATAAAACTCAAAAAACAATACTTTTGTCGCGCCAACTACATTTATATTGCTGCTACAACCATACTTTCATTTTTAAATTTGGCAATAATACTATTGTTATATTTCAATATTGCGCCAATCATACTTTTGTCAAAATTAAATTCAATCAACAATACTATGGTTGCGACGAACATACTTTTATTGTGGAGAACATATTATTATTGCCGTGATCATATAGTAACCATATTTTTTCTATGCTGCATCGGATGAGACCGATCCCATGCCCCAAAAGAGTTCCCTCCAAGAGATATGCGCGTTTTATGAAAGTGATGGTACACCAAAGATACACGTATTTAAATCTTTAAAATCGCTCTCCTAAACAAAACTGGTTTTTAACTGGTCCCTCTCAATTTTGCGCGTCACATATGACATTAACGGGGTATGTTCAGTTCTACTATTAAAATGGATGTTTTCAATGTTCTAACAGTATTTATGTCCATACTAAGTACTTCGCCTGATGTAAGTAAAAAGGTAAAACTCTGCCATCGCCGATTCAAATTATGAAAGAAGCAAACTTCCTGCGTTTTGTTTGCTAAGTGTAATGAAAATACAAGTGGGTAATTGCTTCAAGGCTTGACACAAAAATTTAAAATAACCGGTTTTATATCTCCAATAAATGAAAATAATAACTAAATAACTCGAACCTTTTACTTATATTTATCTGTAGCTGTTGCTCTCTTATGTACTTATTTTAAATAAAGCGTTTTCACTTTGAAACTTATTTAACATTGATTGCAATTATTTCAAATCATAAAATTTCATATAACACAGAAAATTGATTGCTCTAATTATCCCAGCGGTCGAGATCTCGACCGACACTTTTCACAGGTAATCAAAGGTGAAAACAAAATTTTCAAAAATATTTTTAAAGATATTAAAACATTTCTGTAGTCCGTTACAAAATGGGTTAAGCATTAACGTTAACTTTCATACTGAACAATCAATAATTTACGTTAACACCAACTAGATTCCACTCAATCGTACAACATCTTTATGCAAAATACGCAAGTGCACTAAACTTCTCTTATTTTGGAAATAAAGATACTCTAAAAAATCAAGATACTTTTACGAATTTACATACATACTTATATTTTTTTGCTGAACAACTGTAACATGAATATGCACATGCATTTTGCTTCCTATTTTTATTATTTTAAATTTTCTTGCCAAGTACCCTTCACTCAGTACTAATCAGATCAAAGGTTCCCTCTATACAGTACACAACAATAAATTTTGCTCTGTTCCCTCTATCAAGTAGTTACCTTACTCCTGGGTTCCCTTTACTCCGAGTCTACTGTAATAATAATTTACAATGTAAAATTACACATTAATAGAAATTTTCGGTTTTATTTTACTAGCATCAGTTCCTTGTGTGAAAAAACCGGTTAAATCGGATTTTAAAGAAAATCGAAAATGTAAACCGATTTGATAGAGATTGTGTTTTCGGTTGTGCCGAAAACTAGTTTTTAAAAAGGGCGTTTAATGTAACCTTGCTTTATAATGGGTGTTCCAAGTAGAGATACTTTTTTCAATAGCCTTTTTTTGACAGATCACGTGTGAGTCGTGTCATGCTGTCATGTTATTTTTGTTTAGTATTGTTTGGCATTTCATCATGGAAAGACTTACGCCTGCACAATGTTAACAAATCGTTCAACATTATTACGAAAATTCACGTTCTGTAAGGAATGTGTTTCGTGCACTTCGTTCAACTTATGGTCAACATAATCGGCCTACTAAGCTTACTATTCGCAACAGCATCACCCATTTTAAGACCCAGCATTCATTATTGGATAGTAGTCCACCGAATAGACTACGTGCAGCACGCAGTGAAGAAAATGTAGCGGCCGTAGCTGAGAGTGTACACCAAGACCGTAGATAGTCGATTCGGCACCGTTCGCACCAACACGGACTGATGTATGGAACGGCTTGGCGCATTATACGTCGAGATCTTAAATGGAAAGCGTACAAAATACAGCTTGTGCAAGAACAGAAGCTGCAGACGTTCCTAAGCGACATCACTTCGCTCTATGAGCTCTTGAAAAGTTTCAAGAAGATGCGACGTTTTCGAGCCAAATTTTGTTCAGCGATGAGACCTATTTCTGGCTCGATGGCTAAGTAAACAAGCAAAATTGCCGCATTTGGGACGAAAAGCAACCAGAAGAGGTTAAAGAGCTGTCACTTTATCCAGAAAAACAACGGTTTGGTGTGGTTTGTGGGCCTGTGGAATCATCAGTCCATACTTCTTCAAAAATGATGCCGGTGAGAACATAAACATCAAAGGCGACCTTTACCGCGCCATGATAACCGACTATTTGATGCCTGAAATTGAAGCTCGTGATATGGGCGACATTTGGTTTCAACAAGACGGCTTTACTTGCCACACATCGCATCAATTAATGGGTTTATTGAGAGAACACTTCGGTGAGCAGATAATTTCACGTTTTGGGCCGGTCGATTGGCCACCAAGATTGTGTGATATCACACCGTTAGAAATTTTCCTGTGGGGATATGTAAAATCTAAAGTTTATGCGGACAAACCCGCTTCGATTCAGGCCTTGGAGCAAAACATCACGCGCGTCTTTCGCCAGTTACCAGTCAGAATGCTCGAACAAGTCATTGAAAATTGGACTCAACGGATGGACCATCTGAGACGTAGCCACGGCCAATATTTGATAGACATAATCTTCAAAAACTAAATGCCAAAGAATGTTCTTTTAAATGATAATAAACATTCCCCATTCAATTTGAATTTGCTGTGTTTTTTTCTTTAAAAAAGTAGGGAACCTCGAAATGGATCACGCGTTATATGATATACTCGTATATGCTGGAAAGCAGCACACCCTGATATAAAATAGGTCGGTGCCACGTGCCCTTGACCAAATTTCAATAATGGACCGTAATCCATAATAAGCTTCATGCCGAATAAAGCTTATTTCTCCACATGACTGTGGGCTGTGGCTGAAATGAGCTTTTGAGATATCCTATTACTGGATAGCTCAGTATTAGTTCGGATGTTTGATTTTTTAAATGTCTGCCAAGGGGGTTTCAGACGTTTCGGGATTGATGAAGTCAAAGTCAGGCTTGCAATAAGTATCTTATTTTCTCAATAGTCAAGGCATAAACAAGAATGCTTATAGCAGTAGATGTTTTGTTTGTTCGCAATGACCTTTAGTAAATCCACAAAACATACAGTGACATCAGTTTTTAGGACCAGCATGGCGGGCCGGGACCAGCTAGTGGCATATAAAATGATTTGATTTGAAACTCTAAAAGCCACATTCGATTTTTATCATTAAGGTTTTCCATTAAGGACATAACAATAAAGATATTGAGTTCAAATTTATTCCAGATGTTATGTTTTAAGAATAAAATTCGATTTCGGTCATATGACCAATACGAGCCCGTGTACAGCTATCTATTCTTTGGAAGCAACTTTCCACCACTCATGCACACATTTCGACCAGAACGTTAGAAATTTTGCGTTGGATGTTGTCTCTGAACTCGTCTAAAGTTGTTGGCTTGTTGGCGTAGACCAATAACTTGATGTGGACACATAAAAATAAATCGAATGACGATAAATCGCATCAACGAGGTGGCCATTCGACCGGGCCATTTCTCAAGATAACACGTTCACCAAAGTTGACTTTTAGTTAATCGATTGTGATGCGTTACGGCTGCTGTGTGGCTAGTGACACCTGCTTCTTGAAATCACATATTGGCGATATCTAGCTCATCCAATTCTGGCCAAAAATATTTTTCTAACATGGCACGATAACGCTCTCCATTGAAGGTAACATAAGGATTGTTTTCATCGACGAAAAAATACGGCCCAATCATACCTCCGGCATGAAAATCACAGCAAACAGTATTTTTTTGAGGATGCAATTGTGTCTCTTGAAGCACATTTGAGTTTGTTGATGTCCAATAACGCATATGTGACGCGCAAAATAGAAAGGGACCAAAGGTTAAAAACCAGTTTTGTTCAGGAGAACCATTTTAAAGATTAGGTCCTTTTCTGTTTGCGCTTAGAATCGTCGACTTCACTTTCATAAAACGCGCTTATCTCTGGGAGGGAACACTTTTGGGGCATGGGATCGGTCTCATTCGATACTCAGATGTTGTCCACGTCAAAAAAAGAAAACAAAATGAAAATTGATTTTTTTTACCCTTAGGTCCCTTTCTCTATGCGCTGTCACATATTTTGTTTATTGACAAAACCACTCAGCCAGAAATAACCAGTTTTTTCAGAAGAGCCATTTTAAAGATTAGGTCCCTTTCTATTTGCGCCTAGAATCGTCGACTTCACTTTCATAAAACGCGCATATCTCTGGGAGGGAACACTTTTGGGGCATGGGATCGGTTTCAATCGAAGCTCAGATGTTGTCCACATCAAAAAAAGAAAAAAAAATGAAAATTGATTTTTTTACCCTTAGGTCCCTTTCTCTATGCGCTGTCACATATTTTGTTTATTGACAAAACCACTCAGCCAGAAATAAGCTGATTTTTAAATGAAATTCTGTATTTTCGTGAGATTTGCCAGAGCCCAATCAAAAAAGTTTCGGCGTTTCAAATGATCAAACGGCTTTAGTTCTTGAGTCAGTTTGATCTTATAAGGATGAAGACCAAGATCTTTTCGCAAACAACGCCACAGTGTGGTTTGAGCGATGCCTAATTCCTGAGAACGACTTTGAATCGACAGATTTGGCTTATTTTGAACGAATACACTTACGGCTGCGATATTTTCGTCGCTCCGAGCGGCACGGCAACTCTTTGGCGCCGGGAAATCCAAAAATAAAAATTTTGATCCAAATTTATCCACAATAGCACGCATAGCCGGTCGGGTGGGACGATTATTACGGCCGAAAATTGGAGTAAGCGCTCTTAAAGTTGCGACCAAGGACTCAGAATTTCGGTAGAAATGTTTAATGATTTCCAAACGTTGCTCTTAAGTGAGCTTTACCATAAGGAGAATGATGACTTCGACTAACGTTTTGACATTGAAGATCAATAAAAATGTTTGAGGGTGCGTTGACATTAAGATGAGAAATTGGTGTGTCTCTATTGAAAAACCCTTTATAACCAAAACTTTTAATTTAAAACTACATCAGATTATATTTGCAAGTAACCGCCACACAAAGGTCCATTCGGGTTTTTAGGCCTAGCTGCTCCTAAAGCCACATATTAATTCCAATCTATCTCAAACGAAGCATAGAGCATCTAAGATGAAATTGAATATGTAGTATATCCCTTTCGCTCTCGAAGTCACAGATTAAGAAAGACCTAAATCAAACTTTAGACAGAGTCTTGGATGAACCAAGTGGTGTACGGTATATCATATTTGGCTATGCCCGACATCAACTTTTTTAAACATTTTTTTAAATTTTCTTCAACTTACATAAGTTTTTTTGTTATGTATTTTCATAATTTTACTTTTTCTTCTCCGTGTTGAATTGCAATGTTGATTGCATTCTAGTTTTCACTTTGCTAATGATACTGAACACACATGCACATTATGCAACAAAAAACTATAGTTTTTTTTTTCAGGAAAAGATTAAATATGTATGCATGCACTTGGTTTTGTAATTGCACAAATGGCACGTGATTTGCATTTACAATTAATAGGGGAGTTACACTTTCACCGCATATTTAATTAAATATTTCTCATGTTTTCTTACAAACGCTGAAATGTAACTGCGGGGCATATGAGTAAATGTACTTTATTTTCCTTTTCGCTTTTTTTTTAATTGCAATACTGACGAGGGTATCTCACTGCAAGTTTGTTCGACTGTATGGACTAGGGTGTAGGATGGATTAGCTCAAAAACAGCCCAGAAAGGAAACGCTATTATCCAATAGCAAATGTCAAATTTTATTTCTCTATTTTATCGCAATACAAGCGATAAAATAGAGTCACGCTTTTCCACGCGTACACCAACAAAAGACAGTAGTAGAGCGTTATCTGTTTCTAGACCAGTACTAAGCATTTGCTCAAATTTCGAAATTTCCCTAGGGATAAGAATTTCTTAGCATTTGTCCTTGAAGCAGAAATGGAAAAATTGCAAGTTCTTTAGACACGCTCCGGCGCCTACAAATCGATTATTTGAAATCCGATCTTTTTTTGTCTTTTCCGTAGCCGGTGATAATGAAACCCATACGGAACGAAGATTGAACATTTTCTTTGGAAACCCATCTCTGCTATGAACACATGTTAAATTTTGTTTCGATCTGGCAACTCCTTCATATAGAAACAGGTGTTCACAAAAGACGCATCCGCGATTTTTTTTACAATGGAAAAATTAGAAATGCGTGGTGTCATAAAGTATTTACAAAAAAAAGGTTTATCGGGACAAGAAATTCATAATGATATGGTGAATGTGTTAGGTGAAAGTGCTCTTTCACATGCAACAGTAAAAAATTGGGTTGCTGAATTTAAACGTGGTCGTACAAGCATTGAAGATGAACCACGTAGTGAACGTCCAAAAACAGCAACAACAACAGAAATTGTAGCCAAAGTGCATGATATGGTATTAAATGATCGACGAATAAAAGTACGTGAAATAGCTAATATCATGGGCATCTCAAATGATCGACTCCATTTAATTTTGCATGAAGAACTACAGATGAAAAAGCTTTTTGAAAGATGGGTGCCGGACTTGTTAACAGTCGACCAAAAACGCATAAGAATGAACATTTATCAAGCTCGTTTGGATCGTTTTCAGCGAAATAAAATGGACTTTAAGCGTCGTTTCATAACTGTTGATGAGACATGGATCCACCACTATACTCCAGAGACAAAAGAACAATCCAAACAATGGACTGAAGCTGGAGGAAGTGCCCAAAAGAAGGCAAAAACAATTCAATCGGCTGGTAAGGTTATGGCAACGGTTTTTTGGGACTTCAAAGGTATTTTATTGATTGACTATCTGCAAAAGGGTAAAACAATAAATTCAGAGTTCTATTGCAATCATTTAGATCAATTAAATGTACAAATTCGAGAAAAACGTCATGGATTACAACACAAAAAAAATAATTTTTCATCAAGACAACGCACCAGCGCACAAGAGTGTTTTAACAATGGCTAAAATCACCGAATTAAAGTACGAGTTGCTTGACCACCCACCTTATTCTCCTATTTTAGCTCCCAGTGACTTTTACCTGTTCCCAAATCTAATAAAAAATCCTTGCTGGCAAGCGTTTTACCTCAAATGAAGATGCAATTACAGTTGCAAATCACTTTTTTGAAGACCTTGAGGAAAACTATTTTAATCAAGGGATAGAATTGCTAGATAAGCGTTGGACTAAGTGTATTGAAGTTTCAGGAGATTATATTGAAAAATAAAAATATTTTTAAAAAACTAAATATTCTCTTTCCGAACCGCCCTCGTACAAATACCATACCACATATACTTTAAGTTTTACCCTCCACACTAAATTTGTCGTTCCGTTTGCAACACCACGAAATATTGATCTAACACCCTATAAAGTAGTATAGTTATTATTGATCGTCATAAATTTCTAAGTCGGTCTAGCCATGTCCGTTAATCTGTCCTTCCTTCCACGTGTCTGCTGAAAACACAATAGTGGTCAAGCGAATCAATCTAAGATCCAGAAAATTTACATGATGATGGCTTATGGCCATAATCTGTTTGGTATTGTCAATGGGTTAAAGTTGCCTTAAAGGACGTAAAGACTCCTCGTGAAAAAGCACATTTTTTGAGTATTTGCTTCACAAAACACAATTTTATTAAGGACAGACAATGGTTAAAATGGGTATTGTTAGAAGGTATGCACTGTAAACCTCAAAAAGAGCGGTTTGGCTTCTGTGGCATAGAAATATTCAATATGGACATATTGGTACTTAATTGAAAGCAAATATTGCTACACTGAGAAGAAAAATAACCTTATATAAGGTTAATTTAACCATGAATAAACATGATTTGAAGTCTAAGTTAGATAAAGTTAATTTGAACATTTTGTTGTTGACTGTTATTTAACAATAATAATAGTTAATTTAACTATTATATGGTTGAATTTTTTAACCATGAAAATTGCTAATTTTAAAATAATTATTGTTGTTTTAACTATGCATTGTTGAGTTTTTTTTACCTTTAAAATTGTTCTTATTAAAATAATTATTGTTGTTTTTACAATGCATTGTTTTTGTTAAAATTTTACAGTTAATTTATTGAAACAATACATGTTCAATTAACAATGAAATTGTTAATATTATTAACTGTTATAGAAACCAATTTTATTGTTAAGTTAACTAATTTATGAGTTACCTCTTTTAACGAGAAATATAGTTACTGTTACAAATTTTAATATTAAATTAACCTACTACTTATGTTTTTGTTTTGTTTACATTTATTCTGCCTTTTTTCATTATTATGACTTGAACAGTTTTTATTCTGGTTCGAGACCTTTTTGTTGTTCTTTATCAGAATCAACTAAAAAATTGGTGAAATGTACTTATATAGGCTGCGGTTGCCAAGCAGACTGTACAGCTGTTTCTAAACCTGTCAAGGTTTTTCTTCAGCAGTCTTTGTCAACGATTACTTCGGCTACAAATCAAATGGCTTATACGGGAGTCCCATTATGGTTAATGAGAATTACCCTTTGCGTATAGTCTTCGAACTGCGCGAAAAGCAACCTTCATAGCGCAATGATAATGCAGCTAGCATTTGGTGGTGGTTTTTAAAAAGAACGAGCTAAATTATCTTATGATCTTTCTCACAATTACAAACGTTCTGAGCAGAGAAGAAAGGAAAAAGAGTGGCGTTGCAACTTTGTGTTACTTAATTCTGAACTTCGTATAACACAAAGCAGATCAAAAACTTCGATACAACAGAGCTGAATGATCTTTAAATTTTTGTTTATGTCGCACAATTTTCTGTCTCTCTCTTGAAATAGCCAACTTATATAATGTTCACTCAACTATTTTGTATAAACATTTGACCTTATAAAACGTTATTTTGTCTTCGTTATCAAACATTTACCATGAAAAAGTTAAACAGACACATGGTTAAAAAAAAATCATTGTATTTTTGGCTCAGTGTACGGATCCAAATAAGTGACGCACAAAATAGAAATTCACCTAAGGTTAAAAATCACTTTTGTTCAGGAGAGCCATTTTAAAGATTAGGTCCCTTTCTATTTGCGCTTAGAATCGTCGACTTCGCTTTCATAAAACGCGCATATCTCTGGGAGGGAACACTTTTGGGGCATGGAATCGGTCTCATTCGATGCTCAGATGTTGTCCACATCAAAAAAAGAAAAAAAAATGAAAATTGATTTTTTTACCATTAGGTCCCTTTCTCTATGCGCTGTCACATATAGACTAATTTTAATGTTTTGACCGAGACAGGAGACGGACGTATGGCCCGAAAGGGCCTATGCAACCGACCTTTTTGTGTTTTAATGGTTCGGCCTGGCCGAACTTAATGTTTTTCATAACTGTTTTATTTTAAATTGTTTTAAAAACCGAGCTTTTTACGTTTTGATCCAGACAGCTCAGCACCCATTCAGACAAAACATAAATCAGTTGTTTAGATAAAGGATATTAAATCAAAATTTTCCATTTTTTGTAAAAAATAGACGAAAGGCAAACCATTCAGACTATAAAAAATCTCATTAAAAAAAAAAATACAATCATTATATTTTTGGTGTGTAAACAATCAGTTTTTTGACATGTCGGCTTAAGCTAATTTTGAGAATCCGTTTATGGAGTTTGGACATAAAAACTGGGAAATCAGTTTTTGAACTCCTGTTAATACCCCTTTTGAACAACTGCGATACCAGCTGTCAAGCTCCAAATCTGAAACCCGAGGTTTAAAAATACAGCATTTATTTTGTATTCGCATCGGAACAGTCCGATAAAAATGCCAGATTATTTTTTTGTTTATAAGACGGCTTAGACAGGCAGGCGGACGTTTTTCTAACGACAAGTCGAACAGTTTATCATTCATGTACTGATATGAACAGGCAACCCCCGCCCCCTAACCGATGGGGCCAGCAATTGCCCCTTAATAACAAAAGTACTAATGTTTTAAAGCCACTAAATGAATGACTGGTGGACCGTCGAGGTGTGATGATAGTGTAAACGGCTAGCTTGTCAGGCTCATAGCCGTGTAAAAACATCTAGCAATACTTCAGCGACGGGTTTCCACCTCGTAAATAGCGGCGACTTTACAAGTAAGAGATTTATTTCTAAGCCATGTTCAAATTTTTCTTTAAAATTTATTAGCCGTTTGAAGCCGGCGTTAAACAGTAGTAGGTCCTGGTCAAGGAGTATAACAATTACAGCGTGCACAGATCCCCATGTTCCTTAAAGGGATGTTGTGTTAATTAGGGAATATATGGTCCATACTTTTATCGCATTAAATTGAAACGTCGTTTAACGATTCCACGCACTACAAAACCAGTTTAAAATATATATTAAATAAAAAATCAACAACATGTGATTTTATACAATATTTACTTGTATTAAAAACGAATTTCAATTAAACTCAACTGCAGAAGTGATAACAATTGCATTCAATCAAATACTCCTCACATTTAATAACAACGTTTGCATTTTTTTTTTGCGATTCTCCTTGTATGTCTTCTTTTGCCACTTTATTTGTTTCACATCATTAATTTAATAAGAAAACTTTTCTTGGTGCGTCGAAATTTAAGTTTTTGACATCCAACTAAGGTCAAATTGTATTTTTATACAAGCCATACGTTTTTAGAAAACCAATTCTCCAAAATCTTGACGCAAAGAAGTTTTATTTTACGCGAAATAATTTTTTAAACGTCTTTCTTTGAGCGACCGTTGCCTTGTAAACTCCGAAACAAAGAACAAAGTTTGAACGGCAACGTTCCGGTATTTTCAATCATCACGCACGCAATGTTCCGAAGGACTAAAGGAAATTGCCAACATCCATCGAGTTTATAAACCACACGAAATATCGTAAATACAGTAAAGCAAATAGTGTGCCGGCGTTGGAAACAGCTGTTGTTTGTTTGTTGTCGTAGGCGAATTTTGAGTAAGCCGAAAGCTTTTCATTTGTAATACACGTGCATTTGTCGCGAAAAACAAGAGTAACCATGTAGGGGAAAAGCTTTTCTTTGAGCAAGGAGGTAAACATTTGTTTTTGTTTCAGGACGAGCAGAATGTACTGAGGGCCACGTACGCACAGTGGTTGAATTTGGTAAAAGTATCGGTACATTTCTGTTTTTGGTCACTTGCTGCGCCGATTTTTTATTAAATGCTAAACAAACACAATCGGGGTGATTTATTTATCCCAGATTTATCCCAGTAAATGGCTTAAGCTCAAATACGTCGTTTTTTTACTTCCACCAAAGGATGTGGTGGATACTACTTTTGCTATTCTGTTTGCAACAGAATACCATCCCAGCAAAATAAGAGCATCCGCAGAGGTAAAACCAAGTTTAAGACGGCTGATCATATTCACTAATACCCTCAGCTATGTATGGATCTAAAATTATCAGTCCTTCCGTCCTTTATTGTCTGAAACATACCGATTATATTGAAATCTCGTCAAAGGTAGTTTGTGTGAAAGGTACTACACACAGAAAAAAAGTATGGTTGTGGTGGCAATATTCGAAGGGGATAATACTATTGTTGGGTATATGGTTATGGCACAACAATATTATGATCCTCACAACAATAGAATGATTTAAATACAACCATACTATGATCCTCACAACAATAATATGATTCACACATAACCATACTATGATCCCCACAACCATAGTATGATTCGCACCCAACCATACTATGATCTCCACAACCATAGTATGATCCTCACAACCATAGTATTTTTCACATACAACCATAGTATGATCCTCACAACCATAATATGATTCACACGCAACCATGCAACCCAATATAATTTATTAGAATTTGTTAATGTTGTCGACAATAGATTTGAATTATGAAAATTATTAAAAAATACATTAAATTCAAAATAATAGGAGTGATTTATTTTACAGTAGAAAAAATAAGTTTAAATAAACGTAAGCGTTTTTATTAGAACTATTTCAGTTTAACAAAACCAAAGCAGCTCGTTTAAAAAATTTTAATTTGATAACAAAGTACTATTATTGCATTAAATCCGTACCAATAACATTTGTTCTTAAAATCATATTTAAATGAAGAAAAAAATACATTACTTTTGTCGCACCAACTATATTTATGTTGTTGCTATAACCATACTTTCATTTTAAAATTTGGCAATAATACTATTGTTACATTTCAACAATATTAATATTGCAGCAATTATACTATTGTCAAAACTAAATTCACTTAACAATGCTATGGTTGCGACGAACATACTTTTATTGCGGAGAACATATTATTATTGCCGTGACCATGTAGTAACCATATTTTTTCTCTGCGTGTAGAATGGGGCGGGGCTTCTACTCTTATTCTTTTAAGTATGCAAACATGAAGTGAACAGAAACTAAAGTGCAACCGAAATACATGCATTAGGGATAAAGTTATGTGGGTTTCAATCTACGCTTGGATGGTGTAGTTTGTAAATGAAGTACTAGAAGGGGCGTGACTAAAGACATGTACAGACGGTTGTCTGAAATTACAATGTGGTCAGATTTGGCAATGGAATAAGGACAATGAAAAGTTGTTTGCAAAAGTTAAATTGCAAAAAAAAAAACCTTATAGTTTCTTTGCTAGGCATAAAATTTATCTGCCAACAAAAATTGTCAGCTCACACGGTTGTCAGATTGTTGAATGGAAACGATTGCCGGATGCGTTGACAGACATTGACAAAACTGTGATAGCAGTTGACAGAAATTATCAATTAATTTGGAAAAGTACAAATATTTACTGTCGTAAAAAACGGATTTTGCAACGATATAAGCTGCATAGCAAGCAAGGATCAAAATAGCAAAAAAAAACGTCAAAAGTGGTGAAGGATTGGTTGCTTCTTCGCTAGCAGGAGGGATTTAATGCAAAATTGCCACCCAACTACAAAATGAACCGAAATGTATCGGTGATCAGTCTAGAGGTATTTTTTTCCAAACAAAAAAAAAACAAAATTTCAAATCAAGTGTGGAATCTTTGTTGTTCATTCGAAAGGACATTTTATATGCCATTTATTTTTTAAATATAAATTCCTTCAAATGTTAACTGCGACTAAGTCTCAGCGTGTCCATTCGGAAGGTACAATTTTGGATGACTCGTTCGATCGTTTGGCGTTCATGACACGCGTAATGTTGGCTTCGAACCCTGAATCATAGCTGGTTTGTCAGCGTAGACTTTGGACTTTACGTAGCCCCAAAGAAAACAGTCTAAATGTGTGATATCATACGATCTAAGCGGCCAACTTACAGGTTCAAAACGTAAACTTAGCTGCACTTCGAAATAAATAATAAATTCCTTGTTTGAGCTGCTGTATGGCAAGTGGCACCGCCCTGCTTAAACCAAAATATTCAGGTAGAAAAAAGTCCGATATCAAGGCGCGATAGGGAGCACCATTCACGGTTACGTTCCGGCCAACATCATTTTGAAAAATTATGCACCGATGATACCACCAGCTTATAAACCGCACCAAACCGTGGTTTTCTCTGGGTATAATGACAGCTCTTGAACATATTCTAGTTGCTCTTCAGCCCAAATGCGAATATTTTATTTATTGACGTTGCCGTTGAGCCAGAAAGGGGCCTCATAACTAAAAAAAACCCGTTGTTCGAAAACAGCGAATCTTCTCGTTTCTCATTTCCATAATTCAGTTGCACAAGACCTTGTTGCGGTTTTAGTTTCTCTATGATAAAATGGCAAACAATACTGAAAAAGGAAAAAAAATAAAGTTTAACGCAACTCACGCGTAAACTCTGAAAAAA
This sequence comes from Hydrotaea diabolus, assembly GCA_963513945.1. Taxonomy (NCBI): domain Eukaryota; kingdom Metazoa; phylum Arthropoda; class Insecta; order Diptera; family Muscidae; genus Hydrotaea; species Hydrotaea diabolus. The sequence goes on along the minus strand of OY740716.1, from coordinate 27,518,951 downwards.
CCCCTTTGGAAAAAATACCTCTAGATGGATCATCCTATACTTCTTCGAACGGACTCCAAACAATTTGATAATCTTCTTGACACAAAGAAAGTGTCAGTTGGAAATCAGTCCCAACTACCAAATTTCTGTGGGACGAAAAGATTACCAGTTTTTCTCACCAAATGTTAATAATCATGATGAAAATTAGATTCGAACTATCAAAAAATGATTGATATGGTAATATTATGGTACAGACATTTTACTATACGGACAACTTACTATTAAAAACGGATGAAGTTCAAAATAGTGGTTGCCAAAACCGCCAGTTGCTGCAACTAATAGATTAGTATAGAACTGTTCAATGCAACCAACAATTGGTAATGAGAACAAATTATTTACCAATAACAATACAAATCAGATATAAAAAACGGTAGTGCAGCGCAGTTTCGAAGTTTCTCTGAAACTCATATCGTCGGAATGGAAATTAAGATACATCTTCCTTTGACAGCCAAGCGGATCCGAAAAAGTATATCAATGTGTCCCGAGATTGGACAATATAATTTAAATCCTTCTTTGACTATTTTTTTTAATTGGACTTACGAATCGTTAATTGAGGCTTAAAACTCTTCATTACACTAGCCATTTTGGTCCAGAGTTCTAGACATTTGTTTTCTATAGATTAAGGCCTCCAAAACACGAAAATAAATTTTAAAAAATGTTCCTCTGATTCGTTTTCAAAATAGAATTTTTGGATTTTTTACGATTTTTTTATGAGATGTCTCCGCTTTTTAGGCCAAAACTACCAAACGCTGTTACCGATTTGATTAAAAGTAGTCTCAAATGAAAGAAAACAACGTTTTTAAAACAACGTATTAAAACTAGTCCAATAGTTTTGAGGGATTTAGAGGCATTTAAAAGTTATTTTTTTGTGCAAAAATCACTATTTGAAATTGAAAAAAATATATAAACCATAATTTAAAAATATATAAAAAATTGAGCTTAAAGTTTGGACATTTTTTTAGAAACCACTCTTGAACAAATCGGTAATAGCATTTGGAAGTTATGGTCCAAAAAGCTGAGACATCTTATAAAAAAAAAACGTAAAAAAAATCCAAAAATGCTAAAATGAAAACTTATCAGAGGATAATTTTAAAAATTAATTTTTGGGTTTTTGGCCAAAATCTATAGGAAAAAACGTTTAAAACTCTGGACCCAGACCATAATTTGTAAACTAGTGTTATTTTTAGGTATTTACTTTAACCGATATACTAAGTTCCATTTACTGAACATTTCAGTATATTAACTAACATTCGGTTGCATTAACAAAAACTTTATAGTAAAGAGTGATTTTTTTGAGGTTAGGATTTTCATGCATTAGTATTTGACAGATCACGTGGGATTTCAGACATGGTGTCAAAGAGAAAGATGCTCAGTATGCTTTGACATTTCATCATGAATAGACTTACTAACGAGCAACGCTTGCAAATCATTGAATTTTATTACCAAAATCAGTGTTCGGTTCGAAATGTGTTTATCGACAAATTTTGTTCAGCGATGAGGCTCATTTCTGGTTGAATGGCTACGTAAATAAACAAAATTGCCGCATTTGGAGTGAAGAGCAACCAGAAGCCGTTCAAGAACTGCCCATGCATCCCGAAAAATGCACTGTTTGGTGTGGTTTGTACGCTGGTGGAATCATTGGACCGTATTTTTTCAAAGATGCTGTTGGACGCAACGTTACGGTGAATGGCGATCGCTATCGTTCGATGCTAACAAACTTTTTGTTGCCAAAAATGGAAGAACTGAACTTGGTTGACATGTGGTTTCAACAAGATGGCGCTACATGCCACACAGCTCGCGATTCTATGGCCATTTTGAGGGAAAACTTCGGAGAACAATTCATCTCAAGAAATGGACCGGTAAGTTGGCCACCAAGATCATGCGATTTGACGCCTTTAGACTATTTTTTGTGGGGCTACGTCAAGTCTAAAGTCTACAGAAATAAGCCAGCAACTATTCCAGCTTTGGAAGACAACATTTCCGAAGAAATTCGGGCTATTCCGGCCGAAATGCTCGAAAAAGTTGCCCAAAATTGGACTTTCCGAGTGGACCACCTAAGACGCAGCCGCGGTCAACATTTAAATGAAATTATCTTCAAAAAGTAAATGTCATGGACCAATCTAACGTTTCAAATAAAGAACCGATGAGATTTTGCAAATTTTATGCGTTTTGTTTAAAAAAAAAGTTATCAAGCTCTTAAAAAATCACCCGCGGATTGTAAATGGGTACAACTTTAATATGGAAAAAATGTTCCTTTCAAGGGACTAAAGTTACCTCAGAACGCAATTTTGTTTAACAAATACAATTTGTTTGCTGATGAACAACTGTGAAAATACTCAATAATTTAAACAAAAAAATAACAGCTTATTGCTGAACGTTTTATCTCATGTTAAAGCAAATTTGGCAACAAATTCAATTATGGAGTTAATTAAATGCATTGGATGTGACCGGAAAGACCCATAAAGCGTTTAAAAGTAGAAACCAACGATAAATATGGGTTTATCAAAACAATTTATCAAAAAATTCGCATTTATCAAAACAATTTATCAAAAAATTCGCAACCAATCCAAAAGTATTGTAGTTTGAAGATTTAGCTGCGATTATGGATGTAACTCAGACAATTATAAAAAAATAATTTTTCCCTACACCCCAGCGTGGTATAGTAATACCTTAAAAGAATCAGAATAACCATATTATTCCATTTAGCGTTATCCGTCCTCTATTCCGCCCTTTCGCCCGTCTGTCCATCTATCTTTGTAATCATAATACCGGTTTTAATTATAATTCGATTTCGATGAAATATCGAATATAGTTCGTTTTTGGGCCAAGGCAAATCCAATTGAAATAAGTTCCATGTTTCGATATTATACAAAGGTTTTTCCGGAATTGGGAGCCTTCGATTCCGACCGAATTTCGCACATAGCGTAACGAGCAACCAACTCTCTGGTGAAATTAGACCATATAAGACCATGATTTCGATTAGCCCCCACGAAAAGATCTCCACCAATTAGAGCCCTACAGCTGTAGAATAGTGCTTAAATCTTGTGTGGTCCGTTTTGAGAGACCTCTTATTAACTCTTAACTCTCTGGTGAAATTAAACCATATCAGTCAATGATTTCGAATAGCTCCCACGTTAAGGTCTCTAACGTTTTGATATTCTTCAGTTCTAAAATAGTGCTTAAATCTTGTGCGGTCCGTTTTGAGTGCCCTCCTATTAACTCTGGTCAGACCGGACCAAATCGGTCCATTTTTTCATGCAGAAAGGTATTACCCCATTTCAGGCCCATCCGCTCTCAAAGTGGCATATAATATCTGATCTTGTTCAAATTTTTAATTGTGCGTTTTATGACACCTGTCAGTAACACTGAGCAAATTAGGTTATACTCGTATCGGTGGATGTTTTCGTATGAAGCCCCACTAAAGAGGTTCCTCCCGTGTTGGTGTTCGGTCGAAAATAAGTCCGATTGTGCTCAAATTTAGCAAAGTGCTTTCTAAACGACTTATAACCATTCATGCTTAAGCTCCACCGATGTGCTCCAACTTTCATATAGCAAATGACCTTTCCAATTTAAAGTTTTGCCCTTGCTCCCAAACATCAGACAGAAGCGCGGAGTTTTCTAAATAAAAATGTAGTATAGGGTATCTCATAGTCTGTCCAGCCCGACTTAAGCTTTATTTACTTGCTATCTATGTCTTACCCTTCGACATGCTTAATGCAGCGCCCTATATGTGACGCGCAAAATAGAAAGGGACCTAAGGGTAAAAACCAGCTTTGTTCAGGAGAGCCATTTTAAAGATTTAAATACGTGTAAATTTGGTGTACCATCACTTTCATAAAACGCGCATATCTCTGGGAGTGAACACTTTTGGGGCATGGGATCGGTCTCATTCGATGCTCAGATGTTGTTCACATCAAAAAAAAAGTGAAAATTGATTTTTTTTTACCCTTAGGTCCCTTTCTCTATGCGCTGTCACATACAGAATGACCAACCAGAGGTTAATAATTAAGTCCGATAAAACCTTAATTGTCTTATGTACGTATCCAAGTTTGTAAAACGGCAGTCCGTTTTTGTTTTTCCAGCGGTTAATGTCTCTGCTAAACTTTCATGCTTACTTGTCATTGTAGCAGGGTTTCAACCGTTAAGCTTACAAAAGCTTTGAAATGTTACCGTAGCTAACAGAAAATCGGTAAACTACGTTAAAAGTTTACAGCCCACTATTTCAGTTACCAATTCTTACGCTTACCTGAATGTTTGTTGCCAATTTCCCGTATCATCTCATCGGTGCGATTCGCTGTTAACGTTATTTGGTACTGGGCGAAATTCATGTTCTCCTTGCGCATTTGCTTGCCCACGCTGTTCATCATTAGGAAACAGGTATGCAAACCGGCCACATTCCTTTGGCCGTCTTTATCATAGAAGAAAACCGCACGCGACCATTTGTATCTGAAAAGGGGGGCATTTTCAAAATGTTTTCATTACAATAGTGTGTTTTTGTAAATACTCACCTCTTCATGACGGTTATGGTGAGTTCCGATATTGTTTCAAAACTTAACATGCCGGTCCTCAGCAACATGTAGAACTCATCGGAACAAGAGGTTTTTTGTATTTCGAAATCGTAGGTGAAGCCTCCGACAGTTATCAATGGAGTCCCGTTGCTATTCAAATACTTGGTAAAGCGGCCAACGGCAGCTGGAAACGCAAACGGTTACAATTAAATTATTATTGCTGATTTTTTTTTTGTACTGGTCAAAAATGTTAACTTTTTATTACTTAGTAAACAAACTGCTGGCCAATATACACATCCAGACAAAATTCATAATACCAAAGAAAACAAGTAGAGCGAAATGGAAATGTGGTGATGGATGAGAAGAGTGTAATGAGTATATGCAGAGAACAGCTTTCTTAGCGTAGAGGCTAATACATTGACAAATTAGATTAATTTTTTTAGGGGATAATTTAAGCCAATTTATGGCTTCTAGAGCAATACCTTATATCGGGAGGCACCCTTATGTAGGAATTATTCGAAAACATTGAGCGATTAGCTTTAATTACAACTTAATTTTCAAAGACCTTTTTAATTTTTCAAAGCGTACATATACTGATGTATACCAATTTTATAGGGACTTGTACTTTTATTACAACGATAGATTGAGCGGCGTATGGGCGGACATAGGTTGATGGAATCAGATTGCGATCCATTTAATAAACATGTCACAAGTTATAACTTACGATACTGTACCGTAATTTAGTATAGGCTAGGCCTAATCTTATATACCCTCCAATATGGATCCGAGAGCAATTGTCTATATATGACCTTATGACTATAACGGTCGTTTGTTTTACCATTCGAATCCTGGAGACCGACCTCAATCTAGGAGTGTGTAAATCCTTATCCATATTCGGATTCGTTGTGACATTTGCTTTAATTCGAGTACCCATATGTTTTTCCTTAAAAATGATTCCTTGTTTTGATTCTATCATCTCATTATGTGTCCCACGAGTGCATGAGTCCGTGTCTCAGTAAAATCATAAAAATAAATACAAATTTGTATTCGTACCCATAATAAATAAAAATGTTATGTTTGGTATATGAGCGCCTTAAAGTCGAGGACCACTTTATCGATTAATACCATAATTGGGCAATATGTTAGCTATGTCCTTCGCAAGGTTTCTTCTAAGATTTGACCCGATAGGTGGTGCTGGCTTCTATTGTATATACATTTTTTGTATTTATGGTACGATATAAATCAAATTCGGAAAATAAATTTTTCAAATATAGACAAATTTGTTTATGACATTGGGGCCTGCTAAGTGGGAGGAGACTTGACAATTTTTCAAACACTTGTTTTTTTAAAAAATTGGATTGGACATATTTTTATTGTAGAGGTGATCCATCTAGAGGTAGTTTTTTCAAAATAAAAAAGCAAGGCTTTCTGAAGAGGGTTGTCATGGATCCGAAATCGTGATAACAGTAGTGTGCAGCCACGAAAATCAATGTCACTTTGCCATTTTGTTAAAAACTTGTCTTCTATTCAAATATAGAAGCAAGAGGTCTTGAGCCGGTTTAATCCCTGTTCAATGTGTAAAAGCAACAGACCGAAATAAAACAAACGAGCTTAAAATAAAAAAATACTAAAATTCAAATCCAGTGTGGAATCTTTATTGTTCATACGAAACGACATTTTATGCCATTTATTTATTGGCAACTGTATTATGGAAATAAGCGTTCGGTGAGAAACGGGAAAATCCGCTGTTTTCGACTAAAATTGTGTTCAGTGATGAGGCCCATTTCTGGCGTAACGGCAACGTATTTGGGCTGAAGAGCAGCAAGAAGAGGTTCAAGAGGTGCCATTATACCCAGAAAAACCACGGTTTGGTGCGGCTTATAAGCTGGTGGAATCATCGGTGCATATTTTTTCAAAAATGATGATGGCCGAAACGTAACCGTGAATAGTGCTCTCTATCGCGCCATGATATCGATCGCTACCTGAGATATGCTACCTGTAATTGAAGCCCGTAATCTTGACGATATTTTGTTTCAACAGGTGCCAGTTGCCAAGCAGCTGGTCATACTCGTACAATGGATCTAGTGAGAGGTAATTTCGAAGAGCAGCTAATTTCACATTTTGGACCGGTAAATTGCCCGCCTAGATCGTGGAGCTACGGAAAGTCCAAAGTCTATGCTGACAAACCAGCTATGATTCAGGTCTTGGAAGCCAACATTACGCGTGTCATTCACGCCATACCGGTCGAATTGCTCGAATGAGTCATCCAAAATTTCACCCTCAGAATGAAAACTCTGAGGCGTAGTTGCAGCCAACATTTGAAGGAAATTATATTCAAAAAATAAATGGCACACAATTTCCTTTGAATGAATAAAAAAGATTCCACACTTAATTGGAATTTTAGTATTTTTTTATTTTGAAAAAATACCTCTAGATGGATCACCCTCTATGTACGAGTATCATAAATAATATAAAATCTATATTTTCAATAGCAGAATCCTATAACTTTGTTAAAGCGTTACGTTTGGTGTATTTTTTCCCTTTGTATTTCAGATGACAATAGAAATATTCGACGACAGCTTTTGATTTTCTGTTTTATTGATCGGAGTATTGATCGGAATTTTAATAGGAATGTAGGAGAGGAGTGGCGTATTTATGAGTTTCAAAGTAAATATCTACAGGCTAAAGTTAAAATAAAAAAACAACGTGGATTACAAAATCGGTCGATTTGGCATTTCTTGCATTTGCAATGTTCAAAACTGTGCGAGAAAGAACATTTTGGGCAATCAAGTAACAAAAAAGATCAGGTTATTTTGAACACTAAATTATTTTGTTGGTTTGCAAAAAACAAATAATTATAAATCGGGGTTAAATACTTAAAACCTTACAAGAGTTCGAAAATTGGTTGTTGATTTCGATAGAGGAGTTGTGCATTATTCTGTTAATGTTAGCACCAAATTGGGACGAATACGGAAAGTATTTTAATGTTGCTTAATTCTCTAGATGAAACAGAAAATATATATCTTTATTTCATTGGTTATACGATTGGTTCATGTACAACCATTCTGAACTTGAAACATTCTGGCAAAGGCGGGTTGATAAAGCTCAAAATTCCATTGAATTGCTAAACGACTGATGAACTGACAAATTATTATTGAATTTAATAGAATTAATATATAGAATGTGGACACAAAACCCGATTTTGGCAATAATCAAGACAATAACTATAATATTTAAAGACGTGAATGTTCCCTGCCGACTACGTTCCTAATAACAGTGGTGACTCGGTGACTCTACATGAAAATAATAGAGTGTACTTAGTAGGGACATAAATACTGTTACAACATTGAACACACCCATTTCAATAGTCATGTCATATGGGTTTTGAAAGCTAACCTCAATAGCGTTAGTCTGTAACGGGATTATAAAATTGTTTTAACTTTCATCATGGAGTGGTCAGATAAAGAGAACCATATCGCTGTGATAGCGCTCTTCAAGTGTGAAATGAAAAAACGCGATATTTTCAAAACGCTCCGGCCACTATGGATCAGCCGCATGTTCGTCTACCGATGCATAAAACTGTTTGAGGAGACTGGAAAAGTAAAAGACCGCCACCGGTCGGGCCGCCCACGCTCTGTTCGAACACCGCATGTCATCAAAGCCGTATAATCAAGAATTCACAGAAATCCGATCCGAAAACAGAAAATCATGGGCCGTGAGACGAATATCACGCAAAAGTCCATGAGTCGAATGATTAAAAACGACTTGGGACTTTCAAACGACGCGTCGCGACGTACCGGACATTTATTGACTGCAGCTTTAAAAATAGGATTGAAAATGCAAACGTCTTTTGGTGAAGCACGCTGATAACTTGCACAGAATAATTTTGTTCACCGATGAAAAAAGTTTTACCGTTCAAGAAAAATTTAACAAGCAAAATGACAGAGTGTATGTGCGGTCATCTAAGGAAGCATCTGAACTGATCCCAAGGGTGGAAAAGGGTCATCACCCAGCTTCAGTCATGATTTGGTGGGGTGCCTCTTACGATGGGGTCACTGACCTGCATTTCTGCGAACAAGGAGTCAAAACATCGGCCAAAGTTTACCGAGAAACCGTTTTGGAAGCCTCTTAACAGTTCCAGCAGGATTCTGCGCTGGCCCATAAGGCAAAAACGTCCAAGGCCTGGCTTCGAAACAATTTGCCAGCGTTCATTTCCTCTGAAGAATGGCCCTCAGGCAGTCCAGATTTGAACCCATTGGATTACAAATTGTGGACGGTTTTAGAGCACAAGGTTTGTCACAAAAGATACCCCAACATTGGATCTCTTAAGACTGCTTTGGTTCGAGCTGTGGCCAATTTTCCAATGGACGAGGTTCGTGCAGCTATTGACGATTGACCTGTGCGACTTAAGGCGTGTGTAAATGCAAAAGGCGGACATTTCGAAAAAGTAGTTTTTTTTTTGGATACAATATACATCAATAAATATATTAAAAATATTTGGTCCCAAACCATCAGTACTTTTATTTACAGCATAAAACGTGTCTAACAGTATTTATGTCCCGACTAAGTATTCTAATTTATTTCTTTTGTAAATTTGAACTATATTTTTAATCGTCTTCAATTTCTTATTGTAATTTGACTAAAACGTCTGTCGGTTCAGAAAAGTTCCAATTAATTATATGCAAAAACAAAATTCTTGGATTTGGTCATAGAGTCTCAAATCAATGTCATTTGGTAAGCCGTTCTTCGAGATTTCCACTGGACTCTGAAACATATCCACAAATAACTATTCGCCTCTGGGCAAGTCCAGAAACGTATTAACATAATATATATTTTAATAGAGTTTGATTTTATTTTCCCCTCTGATTAATAGATTCATAAAATCGAAATGAAATTAGTTGATAGTCGAAAGTGACTTCCAGCTTTGGTTACCACACTTTACCTTAAAGAAATTGATAAACTCAAGCTAAGTGTATAGTTCGGTTCAGAGCTTGAGAAACAACTTATTACATCTGATTCCAACCAACATTTCGCATTACTAGCAACCAAAAATCATGTCTTGTATAATAGGACCATATCGATCAATGTTTCCATTAGCCCCCACTCATACGTCCCACCCGATATCAGGTCCTATAGCTCCAAAAGCCACTTATTGAATTCAATTGTGATCAAATTTTACACAGCAAACATGGCTTGTGAAATTGGACCATATCGATCAATGTTTCGATTAGCCCCCACTCATAGGTCCCTCTCGATTTCTGGCCCTGCAGTTCTAGAAGGCAATAAAAAATCCGATTGTTCTCAAATTTGACACAGCACGTAACTCCGGTGAAACTGGACCATAATCGAGGGCGACCGCAACAGTAACTGGCCTAACATAAAAAGAACCGTTTTTTTGGAATTATTATTGTTTATTTTTCAACATAATCTCCTTCCAACTCAATACACTTCATCAAACGTTTTTCAAGTTTTTTAATTCCATCCGAAAAATAAGATTTTTCAAGGCCTTCAAAATATGCCTCAGTTTCAGCAATAACCTCGCTATTGGACGAAAGTTTTTTGCCACCGAGAATTTTTTTTAAATTTGGAAACAAGAAATAATCAGAAGGAGCTAAATCTGGACTATATGGTGGATGCAGAGCAATTTCAAATCGTAAGTCGGCCAGTTTTTGTTGAGTTAAAAATGCAGTGTATGAAGGAGCATTATCTTGATGAAAAATATTTGTTTCTAAATGCGGTCGTTTTATCTTGATTCCTTCACTCAACCGATCCAATAATGCTCAATAATATTCACTAATTATAGTTTTTCCTTTCTCAAGATAATGAATAAATATTATACCCCTTGCATCCCAAAATACTGTGGCCATTACTTTTCCTACTGACTTAACAGTTTTCGCCTTCTTGGGACCATTTTTATCAGCTTTTATCCATTGTTTTGACTGTTCTTTGCATTCTGGGATGTACTGATGGATCCATGTTTCATCAAGAGTTATGAATCGGCGCAAGAACTCTATTGGATTACGCTGATAAATCGCACGGCAAAGTCAACAGACGCAGCACCCATCTTGCGGATAGCTTTTTCATGTGGAGTTCATCATGTAAAATACTCCAAACTTGTTTTTCGTGTATTTTAACAATATCAGCAAGTTCTCTGAGCTTTATTCGTCTATCTTTAGTCACTTCATTAAATATTTTTCTAATGTTTTCAATAGTAGTAGCAGTTTTCGGTCTTCCAGAGCGTTGTTCATCTTCCGTACTTAAACGACCCATTTTAAATTGTTGAACCCAGGATTTTACGGTGGAGTGTGATGGTGCGTTATCACCATGAACAGAATCCAATTCATCTTTGATTAATTGTGGCGTATAACCTTTCATATAAAAGTGTTTAATATCCGCACGAAACTCTTTATTTTCCATTTTTCAAAAATTATAAAACTTGTTTACTTCAATCACCTGTAACAAAGAAAATAATAATTAAATATTTCGGAAATTTTGACAGATGGCTTATAAAAGATTGCTTTAAAAAACAAGTTGCTAGCAAAACAGAAAATGTGCCAGGCCAGTTAGTTTTGCGGTCGCCCTCGTACGTCTACATTTTCATATGGCTTTCCACTCAAGATCTCTCCCGGTTTCAGACCCTGCCCCTCTAGGAGTGGCACCTTAACTTCGATTATGCTTACATACCGCATGGTATGTTAAGAGCGATCAATAAATAATTCTGTTTAAACTTTACCATATCGGTCCATGTTTTCGAGTAGACCCCACAAGAATGTCCAAGCCGATTTCAGATCCCATCGCTCTTGCAGTAGGATGGTAAGTTTTGAGCGACCTTAGCCATTCTTACAGAAGCTCGTCCACATTGGTCCAACTTTTGACAAAGACATTATATATATAATCTTTTTGTTTAAAGGTCCATTTAGTCTTGACGGTTGACGGTGGACGGTTGACGGTAGGCAATCAGCTATTTCAGTTGAGGGTTGCATTTTGCATGTGTTAGAGGGAGATAACTACAGTTTGACGGTTGACGACGGTAGACTTCTGCAGGTTGCAGAATCTACCGTCAACCGTCGAGACTAAATGGGCCTTAAAAGACCAGGCTCTACCCTTGTCTCTACTCGTATGTATAGCGCATTGCATTTGGGCCGGTCTGTGCATCATATTTATAACATTTTGAGTCTAATCTTGCTTAAGCTCCAGACAGAGGCGCTTAGTCTTATGAATAACATAGTCGTATAGGGTAGCTCATAGTCAGTCACGCCAGACGTTAACCTTTTTTTACTTGTCTTCCATTGTCGCTATGCTTGTTTGTGTTATGTTTAAAGTTTAACAATAAATTTAATATGCTAACTTTGAGTCCATTTGAATCCCCTCATGAGACAAATGTCCTTTGGGTTGATGCCGTTGAAATGTTTTCTAAAAATATTTTAAATTGCGATTTCCACCGCCATACAATCAATGGAACTTACCCAGACAATAGTCGCACGTTGGTCCAAATATCACATGAGCACAATTCTTAAAGACACCATCCATGACGTTGGCCATGGCAAAGCCAGCGTCGCACTTATCATCGCGTGGCAGCCACTCGAATTTGATGAATGGCGGCAATAAACCGCTCTCATGAATATATTGCTCGGCCACTTTCAGGATGGGAACCACGCGCCGCAAAGAGGTCAGATACGTATCGTTGTCGGGCAATAGAATCAAAGCACGTATTGTACAATCGTAGCCAGCGAATGATGATGCCAGCGATAATGAGTCGGAAGATGCCACCGCGGAATTGAGAAATGTGTCATCCACAAACGGCTGATGCATGGCATGATACGAGATGTGGTCGTTGTCCGGTTTCATGGATCGGGGACGACATATCAGCTCACACGAGCGACTAGGTTCATCCCGGCAACCGGCTGTCGCCGGCTGGGGCATTTGCAGTATATAGCGTGACAAGAGAATGGGCATTAATATGCGGCAAAATTTGTTAATGAGATCTTTGGCAGCGGGTATTTGGCATGCAAGTATTGGGGAGCGTGGACATGGAGGGGATGGGGATTGATGATGCTGTTGCTGCTCCTTTCGCCCTAGACGCTTGAGTTGTTTACATGGTAATATGCTAATAATACTTCTAAGGACTTGTTTATTTGCGATTTGTTGCTGTTCCTTTCTTTGGCATGGTTTTGTTGCAATAGTTTTGTAATTTTCTTGTTTCCATTCAGTGCCGACATCGTGTTGATGACATTTCTTTGGCTTTAGGCAAATCTCAGTCTGTTCAAGAGCAGCATCGTCGTAGTCAACCACCTCATCGTCGATACTAGCAACAACCACAACATTATTTCCGGCGTCGTAGTCTGCTCCTAGATGAGGGACAACTTGTGTCGCCTCATTTGAATAATACTTCTGCTGTGGCAGAAGGGCATCCCTTCTCAGTCCATGCCACCCAATTGACTGTTTGGCATTTGTGTTTTCCTCCTGTCGGTCCGCTGCTTTCATTACACTTTGCCTAACACTTGGTTCTTGTTCCCCGTGGTCCGCCGCGGCCAATAGGTGGCTGCTTCGCTTTGCCATATAATTGTGCAACATTGTGTCGGTAGCATGTTGAAGTTGGGCCACCTTTAACCCATTCATAATCCAAAAAGCGCTCTATGCCTGCAACATTTCGTATATCAAGTAGGCCACTCCTTTACATCACCTCTATATTTTGCTTAGTTCAATGCTGGGAGTCGCAAATTATTTTCCACGTAAGAAATTTGTGGTTTTCAGGGAATCTCTGTCCTCAATTAATGTTGCATGTTGAAAATGTTTCAATGTTTGTGAGTTCGTAACTTTTTGGGTGTTTTGTTTTTCACTTTATGGTTTATTCCAGTTGAATTAAATAATTCTGGGTAATCCTTATTCTAGCTTTAATTACTGAAAGAAAAACATGGAAATAAAACAAAATGTTAGAAGAGTCGATTGTTGAAAATACATTTCAGCTAGAACAAGTAAAAACTAGGCCAAATTAATACAGGGTGGCGCAAAAGTTAATTCCGATGTCGCAAAAGTAATGTCAAATGTGAATTGCCTTAAATTTCGGCAGTAATGAAAAAAGATGATTTTCTGCTTTTCACCAACAGTGTTTTTGAGGGTGTACAATTGATTATGGCATTACAGTTGCACCACCTGACATTTCTGTTGCGCCCTACACCACAGATTTTTATATCCTACACCACACATTTTGTATCGATTAAGTATAGGCTTATTCTTTATTTTACATTTTTAAAATGAATACTTCGAAAAAAGAGGGTTTCGATAGTGCAGTGGTACCATGCTTTGCAGTCCTTCATTTTTGTTCAAAGGAAATTTAGGCGGGAGTTTAGCGAAAATCTCCCCAGTAGATGGACCGTTATGAGGCACATAAACATATGTGCCGAATCTAGAACCATAAAACAAAGACAGTATCATCGAGATCCTAATATTCGGGTTCAAGACACCAACGCGGTTGTCGCAATTCAGGCAAATGCAAGCGTTTCACCTCGAAACTTTTCAGCTCAAATTGCAGTTGGCAGACACAATATGCAGTTACGAGGGTTGGTATATAAATTTCTGGCCTAGGTACCGCTAAGTGTTGCCTGGCGCCATCTGACATTTCCATTGGAAAATTTGGCATTTTTAGCAAAAATGTACTCCGAACGTTTTGACGCACGACCATCATTTGAGTTGTTTACAAAAAAAAATGGAATTAACTCGTGAACATTTTCGCGCGATAATTTTTCACAACTTTCGCCGTGTACGAGTATTATCACGACAAGAGTGTATCGATAAACTTAAATCTCTGTATGGCGATGAAGCACCATCCTATAGCGCTGTTTAATGAATTCAATCGTGGCCGACGCTCGCTCAAAGACGAAGGTCGTCCAAAAACAGCCGTTGTGTCAGAAAATATTGATGCCGTCTGTGAACTGATAACGCAAGATCGTCATGTGACATACCGTGATATAGAGGCATCCTTGGGCATTTCTTTCACCAGCATACATTCGATATTGCATGAACACCTGGCCGTAAACTAGGTTTGTTCTCGTTGGATCCTGCACAATTTGACAATCGCTCAAAAAAAGGCTCGTGTCGATTGGTGCAAAGAAATTTTGAAAAATGCATCGAGGTGCCTTAGAAGACGTTTATTAGCTCGTCACAGGTGACGAATCATGGATTTAGGCGTGTGAGCCCGAAACAAAACAGCAATCGACCGTGTGGGTCTTCGAAGACGAGCCAAATCCAAAGAAAGTTGTTGGTGGAAGAAGCACTTCGAAGTAAATGGTCGCCTGTTTCTTTGGCAAAACTGATCATGTGGAGACTGTTCCGCTTGAGCAACGTAGGACGGTCAATTCTTCCGAGAAATTCGAAAAACGAACAAGAGGAGAAGAATCATTGAGCACACGCAGAGAAAAGATATGGTTACACTATGGTCAACGCAACAATAATATGTTCCCTACAATAAAAGCATTTTCGTCGCAACCAAAGTATTGTTTTTTGAATTTCATTTTGACAACAGTATGATTGCGACAATATTACTGTTGTTGAAAAGTAACAATAGTATTATTGCCAAATTTAGAAATGAAAATATGGTTGTAGCAACCATATGAACATGGTTGGTGCAACAAAATTATTGTTGTTTAAAATTTACGTTAACAATAATATGATTACGGCAATCATACAGTACGGTTGCGACTATGAACATAACAAAACGGGTTTTATAGAGCTTATATGTATGTGTGTGCTTATGTTCTTTTTAACACAAAAAAAAAACACATACCCACGATACAGTGAATGGTTGGTAATCAAAAGGTAGTTCGAGGGATTTTATTGTGTTTACTTTGTTCGGTAAAATACCCTAATACCGACTGGTTCTCGTTTATTTAAAATCTGCCTGCACTTAAGTATATAGCCATTGATCGTGGTTTAATCACATTTGTTTCTTGGGGTCTACGGATTGTTAAGTAGCATTCACCCCTGCTGGGAACTAAAAGTATTTTCGACTGCCGTTGGGATATATATTTTTGTTATTTGAGTGAAATGTTCAATAAAAACATGGCCTCAATTCTGGCTATTAATTTATTGTAATGCAATTTAATATAACCTGCTTGATAAAAATCTCTAAGTTTGAATAGCAACATAGCAACATTACCCAATCCTTATGAATAACTTTGGGGATCATAGTATGGTTGAGTGTGAATCATACTATGGTTGTGAGGATCATAGTATGGTTGTGTGTGAATCACACTATGGTTAAGAGGATCATACTATGGTTGTATGAGAAACATACTATGGTTGTGAGGATCATAATATGGTTGTGGAGATAATAGTATGGTTGAGCATGAATCATAATATGGCTGTTTGGATCTTAGAATGGTTGCGTGTGAATCGTACTATAGTTGTAAGGATCATACTATGGTTGTATGAGACATATACTATGGTTGTGAGATCATAATATGATTGTGAAGAAAATAGTTTGGTTGAGTGTGAATCATAGTGTGAGGATCATAGTATGGTTGTGGAGATCATGGTATGGTTGAGTGTGAATCATACTATGGTTGTGGGGATCATAGTATGGTTATGTGTAAATATTGTTGTAAGGATCATAATATTGTTGTGCCACAACCATATACCCAACAATAGTATGATTCTCTTTGAGTATTGCCAACCCAACCATACTTTTTTTCTGTGTGCACCATGACAATACGAGCTCTCACACATCGGCTCAAACCAGCGCCCTTTTGTCCGGCCAAAACGTCGAATTGATGGGTCATCCGCCGTACAGCCCTGACTTGGCACCCAATGACTTCATTTTATACCCGCTCATCAAGAAAAAATGCGTGGTCAACGATTTTCGTCGCCATAAGATGCTGTTGAACCGTTTAAAAACCATGTTTTGGAGGTGTCCCAATCGGAGTGGAAAAAGTGCTTCGACAATAGGTTTGAGCGCATGCAAAAGTGTATAAATCCAGCTGGAGAATACTTTGAAAAACAATAAAAACAAGTTTTTTGATAAAAATTCGCATTTTCATTATTAGGCCAGAAATATATATAGCAGCCCTCGTAGTGCACACGTTTCGAGTTTTTGCGCATACTTTCTTTTTTTACTGCCTACTTTTAAATGCATATTTTATTGCATATTTTCCGATTCAATAGGGCATATTTAACCTGTTTTTTTTTGGTGCGTATAATTTCGATCCCTAATCATTACTAACTGGTCCACATAACTATGTAGTTTATAGGTTCTACCCTCGAGACTGTATAAATTATGTGAGTACCAATGACAATAGAGATTGTCTCACATACGAATCTGCATCATTTAAGTCTGGTGCCAACTAGCGAAGTTTCCCTCCAGCATAGTAAATCACTTACAGAACGATATCCAACAGCATGTGTCCCCATTTAACTTTCCAAGAATGCTAATGACTCTGGATAAAAAGAACTGAAATGGGTTTCAATGAACACAATGCATTCGAAATTCTCCCCTACAATTATTGACAATTTAATTAAAAACTGAATTGAACTATTCAATTGATTTGTACCCCCGGCTAACGCTACATTTATGCAAAGGTGGGGTGTGAACGATGCCAAAGTCGCCATGTGCGAACGCTTAAAAGTATGCACGAACTCCCGCCGCAAAACGTGGGAAGTTGTGCGAATCTGCTACCAAAGAGACATGCAATTTCAGCATATTTGTCGAAGTGCTAATTGCTGGTAAATATGGAGCAAGCAAACGATTTTGCATTTGATTAAAAGCGCTGCAACGATGAAAAGCTGAAAATGTGCGTACAAGAATTGAGGGTTTTCTTCCGAACTCCGCGAAAGTTAAAGTGTAACGTTTTTTTTTGGAACAATGGATTTTTATTTCAAACCATTTATGTACTTGTGGTCCGGGTGTTCAAACTGTATTTCTGGTATATTTAAAAAATGTTTGGTTTTGTAGTAAAATTTGCTTTAATTGTAGTATCCATAAAGTTAATTGTTTCTTCAGAATATAATGGCCGCATTTTGTTTCGAAAGGTTGCATGGCTCCAGAGCCCACTCTAGCTCTCTAAATAATCCATATTTGAATTGAAACCGGTTAAGAACATCTTATATTTTTAATCATTATATTTCCACCCCATAAATGCCGGCGACTTAACGAGTAAGAGATTTATCTGCAAACCATATACAAATTTATTTTTAAAATGCAATAGCAGTTCGGAGCCGTCATAAACTATAGGGTGGGCCATTTAAAATTTTATGTTTGAATAAGTACTGATCAAATTTTTCGAATTTCTAGTATTTTTGGAAATGTTGAACTTTGTCATGTAATAATGAAACACCATTCGATGCGTTTTTTCATTGCCCACTGGGCTGAAGTTTGTTTAGCAGGAGGTAAAGAATTTTACCGAAAAATCGTGTTTTCAGCTGAAGTTTATATTCATCTCGGTGGCGATGTCAATAAGCAAAATTGCCGCATTTGGGGTTCAGAGAACCTATGCATTGGGCTCATTTTCTTTGAAAACTAACAAGGAGTCGTCGTTATCGTCAACGGTGAGCGTTACCACGCCATGCCCAATGAATTTTTGTTTTCAAAAATTGAAAAGAATAGAATGGACAACATTTTGTTTCCACAAAACGGGGCCAGATGTTACACAGCCCACGCAACCACTCTTTTTGAAAATCGAATAATCGTCGTAATTGTAATGTCAATTGGACGCTTCGGAGCTGTGATTGAACCCTTTGGATCATTTTCTGTGGGGAGCCATTAAGGATAAATGTCACGCAAAACATGCAGAGACAATTGAGGCGGTAGAACATAAAATCGAAATTGCAGTTGAAGAGAGTCGACCCCAAACAATCGAAAATGTACTTAAAAATTTGTGTTGATCGGAGGTACTGTTAGTCATATGATTGAAATTTTGTTCCATTATTAAATGACAACGATCAACCATTCCAATTAACCCAGAAATTTTAAAAATTATCAATACCATTTTTTTAAAGCAGATTCATCAAATTTAAAATGTTTAATCGCCCACCCTGTATTAGCTCTCGATCAGTTGGTTTCCTAATGAAATGTTGGTTGATTTCAGTGTGAAATTTTCTTTAATGATCCGTACATCGCTCCTTTCCTGAAATAAGTTGGCAACTCCAAATCGGGCTGCTTTGACCTGAGTACTGCAAAATATTCTCCTTAGCGAGCTTTTTTTAATGGGCTTGCACGTACTCGTATCTGAATTACCATTACCTTGCATATTCGGCCTACATTTTTAGTTTTCTTTTGCCTTATTAACGCCTCAATGTAATTAAACTGTGCAACACTCGTTTGCAGGATAATTGCTTCCTTTGGGAAATTAATGACTTTAATGAGAGTAGTAAACTTCCAAAAGGACTGGGTCCCTGGTATGACTCAGTTATATTTTATGGGCCGAATAAGTTTTTATTTTGCAATACGAGTATCCCCTGAAAAAAGTCTACAAACTTGTACGTACTCTATCACTTTAGAGAGTTACTTAAAAACAAACAAAAATTACAATTTTTATGTCTTAAACAACATAAATTTTTTTTAAAAATTTATTTTTTTTGTTAAAAATTATTT
This sequence comes from Hydrotaea diabolus, assembly GCA_963513945.1. Classification (NCBI taxonomy): domain Eukaryota; kingdom Metazoa; phylum Arthropoda; class Insecta; order Diptera; family Muscidae; genus Hydrotaea; species Hydrotaea diabolus. The sequence continues at coordinate 27,499,820 of OY740716.1, read as the reverse complement.
TTTTTTATAAATCAATTTTTTTTTCAAAAAAAGCCAATTTATTTTAAATATATTCTTATATTATATTAGACGTAAGAAGAACATTCAAAACCAAAAACTCCCTCAATTACACACATTTATGCAATTTCTCTAACAAGAGGACTCCATCAAAATAGCGATATCGATTTTTCGTCTTCATCGTCTCCTATTGAAATTAAAAAAAAAACTCATTTACATTCGTTAATTTATACATTTTTTAAAAAATGGACGAAAAGGACACGCCAAATTTGAAGTTAGGAGGTCAAATTGTTCTATACAAAAAGCTTCATTCAATTTTACTAAGGACAACTTATTACGATTTCGTTTAAATAAAAAAATATATATTATTTTTAACTTATTGCATGCATTGCAAAATAAATACTTTCTGCTGCCTGTCTGCTGTCCATCTAAAACTTGTCATTGAACTACAGGTCGCAAATTGTTTTCAGATCTTCATGTGTTTGAAAATTTTCATGAAATTTTTGGACCAAGGACGGACGTTATTGAAATTGAAGAAAATTAGTTTTGATTTAGACATAGGTTCCAACTATGTTTAACCAATTTAATGTTATTATACCTTAGATTTTTGGGTAGGGAATTTATTCACTTTGTCATAACGTTCGCAAAATATCGAAATACTGATGGGAGACCCCATAAAGTATACTTATATATATTCTTAACCGAAGTAAAATGCTAAGATGATCTAGCTATGTCCGTCTATCTGTGGAAAGCAAATTTCAAGTCGCAGCTAAAATCTTGCAGAAGCATGTCTGGATTGACTACAACGGTTGGTATTGAAATTGAGCCAGATCGGCAAAGGTAAAATTTTTTTCCTCACAAGGACTGGGTCAACCTCGGAAAGAAACAACAATCATGAACTTAAAAACACATTATCTCGTGAGCTTTTGGAGATATGACAATGATATTTGTAACATATGATGTTGGCATGGTTTGAAAGACATCCTGGAGAAAAAGGAGGCGGTGCCACGACCTCTTAAAAAATCATATTTATGGCCTAAGTAATTGAACGATCTTTAAATAATGTTAACAGAATAAAATCAATGACAAGCATATTATTATAGATTACAATGTGTTAAACTTGCGTAAAAGGGCCTACACCGCCCACTAAACACTAAACATTAAAAGGCTATATCTCGTGAACTAGTAGCGATATGATTATAGTAAGTACACTAAACAATTTGCATAACATTATTGAAAGGGGTGCTTGGCACCGGCCTCTTTCCTATCATGGCGTATTTCTTTTCATACTAACATCATATATACCAACTATAAGTACACAGAAAAAAATATTTATTATTTTTCCCCAATGAAATATTTTCATTAGATATGTGCAACATTTCATACATTTTGTGACCGTTTCATAATATGCATGAAATTATTTATATAAATAATGTAAGGTTTTTATATATTTAATGAAAATATTTCATTGTGGAAAAATATAAAATATTTTTTTCTATGTAGTTGGTATATACTCGTATGATGTTGGTATGAAAAGATATACGCCATGATAGAAAAGAGGCCAGTGCCAAGCCTCCTTAGAAACATTTTAATATTGGTCTGCAATCTATGATACCGGGTGGGCCAAAAGTTACCATGGGGTTTAAAAATTTAATAACTTTTTGTGTATATATTGTTTTTTCAGATTATAAAAATTACACTTGAAAAATAAATATTGGAGAGATTCACAACTGAACAAAAAACCTGAATAATAAAATTTTATTAATTTAAATAAGCGATCAATTATTTTAATGCAAATGCATGAGTGATGAGGCTCATTTTCATTTGAGTGGCTTTGTTAAGCAGAACTGTAGCTTCTGGGGTTCTGAAAATCCAAGAGCCATTCATCAACGGCAATTGCACCCCATTAGGTGTACAGTATGGTTTAGGATCACATCTGCAAATATCATGGGCCGTACTTCTTCGAGAATGAAGATGGAAGTGCTGTAGCTATAAATGAATAGCGATAATGGTTTATTATAGGAAATTTTGTACGTCCTGCTCATAAAAACAGACCTGAGACGTGGTTTCAGCAGGACGGAGCAACTGCCCACACTGCCCGAGACACAATGGCTTTTTTAAGCCAATTTTTTTTTCCAGAAATTCGGAAATTATTTGGCCAACGCGATCGCCAGATTTGTCAGCACCCGACTATTTGCTTTGGGGTAATATGAAGGAGCGAGTATATGTAAACAAGCCCGAGACAATACTTCAACTCAAGGCCAACATTGTTGCAGAAATTTGAACGCTACAGCCATAAATTTTGACAGACGTTCTAGAAAATGCTCTATAACGAGCCCATCATTCCGAAGCTGAAAACGGGGGTCATTTAAGTGAAATTATTTTTTATACTTAGTGTAAAAAAATGTCCATTTTGTACTCGTATATATATACTTATATAATCTGAGAAAAAAAATAAGAAATAATTAATAAACGAAAAAGTTATTAAATTTTTCAACCCCATGGTTACTTTTGGCCCACCCTGTATAAGCTTCGCATTCACGAACTCAATTTGTTCAGTTGTTAGCTCTAGAACCCACATGTTACATCCAGTCTTAATTCAATTTGGCAGAGTTCATAACGATCCATCAGCTCATGGGTGATATCTGTTCACGTTCGAATATACTTAGTAGGGACATAAATACTATTGCTGTAAAATAAAAAATACTGAATGTTTTTGGACCAAATATTTTTTAATATATTTATTGATGTAAATTGTATCCAAAAAGAATCTACTTATTCGAAATGTCCGCTTTTTGCCTTTACACACGCCTGAAGTAGCACTGGCCAATCCATTGGAAAATTGGCCACAGCTCGAACCAAAACAGTTTTAAGAGATCCAACGTTGGGGTATCTTTTGTGACAAACCTTGTCCTCTAAAACCGTCCACAATTTGCAATCCAATGGGTTCAAATCTGGGCTGACTGAGGGCCATTCTTCAGAGGAAATGAACGCTGGCAAACTGCTGGAGAGTCCATGGCTGGTTTTGGAACAGGGAATTATTAAGAGGCTTCACAACAGCTTCCAAAGAGGAAAACTTTGGCCGATGTTTTGACTCCGTGTTCGCAGAAATGCAGGTCAGTGACCTTTTCCACCTTTTGGGATCAGTTCAGATGCTTCCTTAGATGACCGCGCATACACTCTATCATTTTGCTTGTTAAATATTTCTGAACGGTAAAAATTTCTTCATCGGTGAACAAAATTTTTCTGTGCAAGTTATCAGCGTGCTTCGCCAAAAGACGTTTACATTTTTCAATCCTATTTTCTGGCCAATCCCTAGTGGCTTTTTTCATTTCACACTTAAAAAGCGCTATTAGAGCGATACGGTTCTTATTATCTGACCACTCCATGATGAAAGTTGAAACTGTTTTAAAATCCCGTTACAGACTAACGCTATTGGGGTTAGCTTTCAAAACCCATATAACGTTAACGGGGTATGTTCAGTTCTACTATTGAAATGGGTGTGTTCAATGTGTTAACAGTATTTTTGTCCCTACTAGCAGCAGTACAAAGGTCCCTCCGATTTTACACAAAAGCGCTGTCGAAACATGGACAATATAAGCCTTTTTTTTGGATATAGTACTTAGGAAAATGATCAGGGCGCCCAAAAAACGGGTATGGGTATCTAATAGATACTCAGAGCCTAAAATCCGGCCCATGTTTAAATGGGTAATAAATATATAAGGCATGTGGATACAAAATTTAAAAATTCAATTAAAACATTAGTTTTAAAACCTGGGCTAATTTAGGGGGTCAAGAACTTATTTTTAATTCGCTTTTCTGCACATCGAGAATTGTGTCCAGAAGTGTAATATACTTATAGTTGGCCGTGCCCTACATAGGTTTTTTAAGTTTATTTAATGTAATCGAACAACATATGTTACAGAACGATAAAAATATAGGTTCTTCACATTGGACTTAAAAAGGCAGAAAAGAAACAACAGATTCTCTGATCTACATTAGGTGCATAGTATTACAGAGATCTAGTCGAGCTGGTTAATATCGGCATTGACCAACTTAAGAGCTTTTTATGGCGAACAAAGTGGTTCAAAGGGAGGCGCTAGTCCCTCCTTTCTGCTGATTCTGTGGTACCTAACCCGTTACTGCCTGCCCATAGATCGGCTCGTACGATTTTTATGAAATTTGGAATTTTATGTCCAAAAGACCATAGAAGTTGAATGAAAAAAATAATTTAGCCCAATCTTTCCTCTTTTCTACAAAAAAAAAATTACTGCGATTTCGCTCACCTGGCCCACGCTAAAACTATTTAAGAATCAACACTTTCTTGGGTATTTAAATACCCATTAGGCAGGAATGGGCTAACCTCATCTATCGCTAAGCCATAATATTTGTGTTTATCATTGCTGAGTAATTCTAGTGAAAAATCGATGTTATTACAATTGTGAGGTCATTTGTAATAAGTAAACTAGTAAAAGACTTGAAACTACTTGAGGCTTTGATTTAAAACTTGAGCTGGCTTTTAGGTCGCCTACGACAAACGGAACAGCTCACCTCTTAATAAATCGTATTTATTCTTTTTCTGATAATTTTACTTGATATGTGGCCAACATACCAAAATAATTCACCATCATAAATAAATTGAAATCCAAGAATTACTTTTAACGATTTTAATACTCTGTCATAAAATATAAAATGATATATGCATTTCTTCGCGGTGAATCAAACTGACTAATTAGCGTCAATTATATACTTAAATATGTGGACAGAATCAAAGTGCTATTGTAGCAATAAAACTGTTAAAAGCCATAAAACTTCTGAAAGGCCAAGCAAACTGTTTGTAAGGCGTCACTGAATGGTTATTTATAGCCATCACTAAATTTAAATCTGATTTTTTTCGGTTTCTCTTGCAATGAACAGACTACAAGTTTGCTGTTACTTTTATTCATGGTTGCAAAAATTTAACGCCAATAAAAGATAACGTGCAATTTATATTGGATGATCCATTAAGAGTTATTTTTTCAACAAAAAAAAATATAAAAATTCTAATCAAGTGTAAAATCTTTATTGGTAATTTGAAAGGACATTTTATGGTATTTACTTTTTGAAAATAATTACCTTCAAATGTTGCCAACTGTATCATGAAAATGAGCGTTCGATGAGAAACGGGAAGATCCGCTGTTCGACCAAAATTTTGTTCAGTGATAAGGCCCATTTCTTGCTCAACGGCAATAAATTTGGGCTGAAGAGCAACAAGAAGAGGTTCAAGAGGTACCATTATACCCAGAAAAAACAACGGTTTGGTGCGGTTTACGGGTTGATGGAGACATCGGTGTTTATTTTTTCTAAAACGATGATGGCCGGAATGTAACCGTGAATGGTGCTCGCTACCGCGCCATGATGTCGATCTTAATGCTACCTGAAATTGAAGCCCGTAATCTTGACGACATTTGGTTTTAACAGGACGGTACCACTTGCCATACAGCTGTTCAAACAATGGATCTATTTCGAAGTCATTTCGAATAGCAGCTAATTTCACATTTTGGACAGTTGAGTTGGCCGCCTAGTTCGAGTGATATCACACCTTTAGACATTTTTTTTGGGGTTACGTAAAGTCCAAAGTCTATGCTGAAAAACCAGCTACGATTCAGGTTTTGGAGGCGAACATTACGCACTAAAGCCATACCGGTCGAAATGCTCGAACGAGTCATCCAAAATTCGACCCTCAGAATGGAAACCCTGAGGCATAGTTGCGGCCAACATTTGAAGGAAATTATATTCATAAAATAAATGCCATAAAATGTCCTTTCAAATTACCAATAAAGATTACACACTTGATTTGAATTTGTATATTTTTTTGTTTTGAAAAAATACCTCCAGATAAACATAAGAAAGCATCAAAAAAAACTGCCAATGTATTCTTCTAGAAATGATAAGTGGTATACCTAGTAGGGTCATAAACGCTGTTACAACATTGAACACACCCATTTCAATAGAAGAACTGAACATACCCCGTTAATGTCATATGGGGTTTGAAAGCTAACCTCAATAGCGTTGGTCTGTAACGGGATTTTAAAATTGTTTCAACTTTCATCATGGAGTGGTCAGATAATGAGAACCGTATCGCTGTAATAACGCTTTTCAAGTGTGAAATAAAAAAAAAACGATATTTTCAAAACGCTCCGGCCACTAGGGGTTAGCCGCATGTTCGTCTACCGATGCATTAAACTGTTTGAGGAGACTGGAGATGTAAAAAACCGCCACCGGTCGGGCCGTCCACGCTCTGTTCGAGCACCGCATGTAAGCAAAGCCGTTAAATCAAGAATTCACAGAAATCCGCTCCGAAAACAAAAAATCATGGCCCGTGAGATGAATATCACACAAAGTCCATGAGTTGAATCATTAAAAAAGACTTGGGACTTGGAGCTTTCAAACGACATACCGGACATTTGTGGACTGCAGCTTTAAAAAAATATGATTAAAAAATGCAAATGTCGTTTGGTGAAGCACGCTGATAACTTGCAATGAAAAATGCAAAATGATAGAGTGTATGCGCGGTCATCTAAGGAAGCATCTGAACTGATCACAAGGGTGGAAAAGGGTTATCACCCAGTTTCAGTCACTGACCTGCATTTCTGCGAACAAGGAGTCAAAACATCGGCCAAAGTTTACCAAGAAACCGTGTTGGAAGCTGTTTTGAAGCCTCTTAACAATTCCCTGTTCCAAAACCAGCCATGGAATTTCCAGCAGGATTCCGCGCCGGCTAAAACGTCCCAGGCCTGGCTTCGAAACAATTAGCCAGTGTTCATTTCCTCTGAAGAATGGCCTTAGGCAGTCCAGATTTGAACCCATTGGATTACAAATTGTGGACGGTTTTAGAGGAGAAGGTTTGTCACAAAAAATACCCCAACATTGTATTTCTTAAGACTGCTTTGGTTCGAGCTGTGGCCAATTTTCCAATGGACAAGGTTCGGGCAGCTATTGACGATTGACCAGTGCGACTTAAGGCGTGTGTAAAGGCAAAAGTCGGCGTTTCGAAGAAGACTCTTTTTGGATACAATATACATACTTATACATCAATAAATATATTAAAAAATATTTGGTTTAAAAACATTCAGTAATTTTTATTTTACAGCATAAAACGTGTGTATCAGTACTCGTATTTATGTCCCTACTAGGTATACATGGGGAGCACAAAAAATCGAAGATATTATTTATTTGAATAACTGGTGTGAAAAGCTTATAAACTTTTAAGAAATAAGAACAATAAAACATCTATCTTCTACAACATACCCATATATTTTTATGTAGTCACCTACCATCTCGGTGTTATGACGCCGGTTAAAAATAGCAACCTTCCCAAACTTAATATTTGCGCTTTAACGTTGTGAACTGCACGAGTTTGAATGTCTGGCCTCGTGTCCTAACAACACATGTTGGGCGGCACCAAAGTTGCACAAAAAAGTCCCTTGTTTGTGGCTACTTCTCCATGTGATATAAAGAATATTAATTTAGTTTAAGTTTTTCCTGCACGACAGAGCAGAGGGGGAATTTAAAGGCCAGAACGCCAAACGTTAAAACAGTTTACCATTTTTATGGCGTGTTATGCAAAACTCAGAATGCACTTATATCCAAAATACCAAGAAAGGTACCATATACTAAAACCTATTTCCAGCTAACCTTTATGTACGATTTCCCATCAGTGATTTTTTCGCCAAATATCTTGAGCACAGATTTCTGACCTTTGAGTGTGTTTATCCTGAGATTATATTTAAGGCGGTTACGTAAAATACACAGTGAACAAGTCAGAACTTCGGTAAAAAAAAAGTTAGGTCAAAACAAACCTTATATACTCTCCACCTCCATATCAGTATAACCTACGCTAATAAAGCACAAAAATTGTCCATTTTATTCTGCTCTTTCTTCATATGCATCCATCCCTAATTTCATCTAAATCTTTAAAATTACTAAATATTTGCATTCGTAGCAAAATTGATCTAATTTGAGTACCCATAAGTCCACATTGGCCATAAATCGCCCGCTTTAAACATGCGGCTCGTTTTTTGGGCCACAGGCGCCATAAAGTCCAGCCACTTTGCCATTTTTTGAGGTATTTAGTACTCATTTAAAACATTATCCATCCACGAAAAATTATGATTTGTTAAACACTTAAAAAAGTGTACTTTTAACCGAGTACACTTTTTTAAGTGTCCCTTAAACGAAAATTTTCGCCCATGGGCCGACTTTGCCTTTTTACAACTCCAAACAGCTTATGACCATAAGCCATCATCATGCAAAATGTCAGGATCCTAGATGATTCGTTTGAGCGGTACCCTGCTTTTAACAAACATACGCACAAAATAGGGTTACTATATGGTCGTGGTAATTACAATAATTTATTAGCAATAAAACTATGTTTGTTGCAACCGTTGAATTGTTTTCAGAATTTAATTTTGACAACAGTATGATTGCTGCAATATTAATATTGTTGAAATGTAACAGTATTATTGCTAAATTTTAAAATGAAAATGTATTTGAAGCAACCATATGAATATGGTTGGTGCTACAAAAGAATTGCTTTTTTGATTTTATGTTAACAATATTGTTATTACGGCAATAAAACTGTATGATTGTAATTTTTCTACATTTGAAAATGCTTTTTAGAACAATGTTACTGTAACGAATCTAAAGCAATAATAGTACTTTTTATATGGCAATTACAATTTTTCGAACAAACGGCTTTGGCTTTGTTTAACTGAAATATTTTTTAACAAAAACGCTTAAATTTTATTAAACGGATTTTTTCTACTGTTATTTAAATCACTCCCATTATTTTGAATTTGATGTATTTTTAAATAATTTTCATAATTCAAATCTATTGTTGACAACTTAACCTAATTCTAATAAATAGTTTTAGGGATCATACTATAATTGTGAGTGATCATACTATGGTAGTTGAGATCATAACATGGTTGCGAGTGAATCATACTATGGTTGTGAGGATCATGTTATAGTTGTATATGAAACATACTGCGGTTGTCAGGATTATAATATGGTTGTGGTAATCATAATATGGTTGAGTGTGATTCATACTATGGTTGTGGGGATCATAGTACGAGGGCTACTACTTATATTTCTGGCCTTATAATGAAAATGCGAATATTTATCATCAAAAATAGTTTCATTGTTTTTCAAAGTATTCGCCAGCATGATCTATACATTTTTGCATCCGCTCAAACCAATTGTCGAAGCACTTTTTCCACTCCGATTAAGACACCTCCAAAACATGGTTTTTGAATGCTTCAACAGCATCTTCTGGCGACGAAAATCGTTGACCACGAATTTTTATCTTCATGTGCGGGAATAAAAATAAGTCATTGGGTGCCAAGTCAGGATTGTACGGCGGATGACCCATCAACTCGACGTTTTGGCCGGTTAAAACGATGCTGGTTTGAGCAGATGTGTGAGAGCTCCCATTATCATGGTGCACAATTATTCGTCCTTTCTTGTTCGTTTTTCGAATTTCTCCGAAGACTTCAGGCAAACAAATTGTGGTGTACCACTCAGAATTGACCTCCAACGTTGCTCAAGCGGAACAGTCGCCACATGACCAGTTTTGCCGAAGAAACATGCGACCATTTGCTTCGAAGTGCTTCTTCCACGAACAACTTTCGTTGGATTTGGCTCGTCTTCGAAGACCCACACGGTCGATTGCTGTTTTGTTTCGGGCTCATACGCATAGATTCATTATTCGTCATCTATGACGATCTTATAAACGTCTTTTGAAGCACCTCTATCGTATTTTTTCAAAATTTCTTTGTACCAATCGACACGAGCCTTTTTTTTAGCGATTGTCAAACTGTGCGGGATCCAAGGAGAACAAACCTTTTTTACGGCCAGGATTTTATGCAATATCGAATGTAATGGTGGAAGAAATGCCCAAAGATGCCTCTATCTCACGGTATGTCACATGATGATCTTGCATTATCAGTTCACGCATCGGCATCAATGTTCTTTGGCGCAACGGCCGCTTTTTGACGAACTTCGTCTTTGAGCGAGCGTCGGCCACGATTGAATTTTTTAAACCATACAAAGATTTAAGTTTATCGATGCCTTCTTGTCGTGATAATTCACGTCAAAAGCGGTGAAAAATGATCGCACGAAAATGTTCTTGAGTTATTTCCACTTTTTTGCCAAATTGATTTTTTCAAGTCACTGTAAACAACACAAATGATGGTCTTAAGTCAAAACGTTCTAAGTACGTTTGTGCTAAAAAATGTCAAACTTTCCAATGGAAATGTCAGACGGCGCAAGATGACGTCAGATGTTAGTGTTGCCTAGGTCAGAAATATATCTAGCAACCCTCGTACCATGACGAATGTGGAATTAAAAAGAATATTCTCAAATTTGGTTTTTATGCAGGAAATTTAAGCAGATTCGCTTCTTAGTGGAATAAACAATTTTGTTATGCAGGGCTTGGCTACTGGTCTCTGAAAAGAAGAAATGTATCCTACTTAAACTAGATCATATCTTAGAGCGTTGTGGTCGCAAATTGGAAGGGCTATTTGTGTGACCAAGTTTGTCCTAGAGTACTGTCCAGAGCGACATTACAAGAGCCTCCAACAAGTACTTGGTGCTATTGATCCAAGTGAATAAAACACTGCCGGTGTATTGGAACGTGCCTTGTGAAATTGGTATACGATCGGAAGTAATTTGTGGCTTCTAGTGCGCTGAACCTTAACTCGGGAGGGACCTTTAATTTGGAGTTATACAAAAACCAATATGGTCATCCCTGAATTTAAAACTGGCCATTCTTAAGGCTTTTTACGAAATGTAGGCAGAATCAGATGAAATGTGTGGCTTCAATAGCTGTAGGTTTTGACTATTGGAAATACTCGTTTTTTATATCGAAACATTGATTAAAATGGGCCTTTTTTAATAGGGGTTGTCCTTGGCGCCATGTTAAACAATGATCTTAGGTTTATCAAATTCGATTCATATTTGCACCTCGTGTCTGATTACACTGAGTTATGGGAGACAAATGAATAGACACTGCTCAATGGAATTAAAAAGTGATTCTTAATTATTGAATCACTAAATCATTACCCCGCTGTAACTTACTGTCCACTTTATTTGTTACACCATTTTCCCTTTTAAATGGCAGCAATGTATTTGATGACTCCCTTTACTGTGTAGGCGTCACAACTGATGACATATGGTCGGGGAAACGCCATTGTGTGAGTGACAGCAGCATTATTGAAAAGCGAAAGTGTCTTGGCCAAATTTGTTTTTAATGCCTCGATATCCTTTTCATCTGTTTGCTTTATCAAGAGGATTTCGAATAAAAAAAAAAAACAAATTTTGTATTTCAACATTATTTTTTTTTGTTCCCACGTCGAAATTTATTCAAATAAATACGCACTCACCCCCTTACTGAGTCACAGATGAAATCATCATCGCATGGTGTGAAAACTTCTCTCACCAACCAGTTGTGTTGTGTGGTTAAGGCTTTTCCGGTGGAACATTTTTTTGAGCTCTGCCACTAATGGTGGCGCGTTTCTGGACAATAACATGGCCATTATTATCATGAGCACCCACATGTGACGGCACCATCATCACCGCATCACCACGGTTGAGTTTAAACACTTTTCCATTTATTATGACTTTAATGGCGGTTGGACAGGAAATATTGACGTTTTGTAATGGAATGACATTTTGGCTAGAATTTCAAATAGTAAACGTTGCCTGTAATTGAGAATATGAACTCCGAAAATATTTAGGGAATGATAAATCGTCGTTAAAAAAACAAAGAATTTGTGAAAACGTACCATATTTAATACAAGAGACCGTGTCGTCGGGGTCATTTTATTAGGAAAATCCTAATAAAAGGGGGACACACAAGACCATACCGCCCAAGGTATTGTCTTGTGATGCCTTAAAGCCCTATAATCAACATATCGCATTTTGAGACGAGAAATGTTTGTTATTCCAAATAACACTTAAAAAGCCTAACATTACTATGTACAGTGGCGAGCAGATGTGGATACATCATACTCACATTACACTTTGACCATCTGTAAAAGCCATAAAAATAAAATAATTGCTACCAAGTTTTTTTTTATTTATATTCCTTATTTATCCTAAAAAAAGAAGATATACCTGGATTTTCCAATATTTAATAAAAAATATTTTTTTGAGCTTATACCGAAAAAAGTCCACTTATGCTCGTTCAAAAATTAAAGTTTTTATTTACGATATTTAATATTTTGTCCAAAGCCCTTTGGCTTTAATGACGCTTTTTACTCGTTTGGGCATGCTTTCAACCAGTTTCTCGATGTGTTCGTTTGAAATATTGGACCACCCCGCCTGTACCCGAGACCACAGTTCGTTCAAGTTTGGTGGTGCATTTTCGTACCTAGCGAGACGTTTTTTCAATAAAGCCCATACATTTTCGATCGGGCTAAGATCCGGTCTTTGGTCACTGCATCGTTTTAAATTTTTGACTAGCGAGCCATTGTTTGAAAATTTTAGCCGTATGCTTAGGATTTCCATCCTGCTGAAAAATAACTTCATCCTATGGATACGCACTATTATCCACAAAATCTGGTAAATTATGCTCCAAAATACGAAGATAGTCTTCTTTTTTCATTATACCGTCGATTTTTACTAACGGGCCGATATGCCACCAAGTGAAACAGCCCCACACCATCAAGCTACCTCATCCATGTTTCATTGTCTCTTTGACTTGGTGCTTCTTCAATGTTTCGTATGGGCGGTGCCAGTAATATTTCTTACCGTCCGACTGAAAATGATTAATTTTGGTCTCGTCCGACCATATTACCCTCTTTCAGTAGTCGACGCTCCAATTTTTGTGCTCTTTGCAAAACTTGAGAAGCGCTGATACATTTTTCGCGGATAATGCTAGTTTTTTCTGCTTTACAGCTGATGTCAGGCCAATTCTACGACGCGCTCTACGTGCTGTCTACTCACTAACGGGTTTGATTAGGGCTGCTGCAGCTTCTTTAGGAGTTGTTACTTGCTTGGTCGTCATTAGGCGCTCCATAGCTCGAGCATCTCTATTGGTAAGCAACCTAGGTCGCGATTTTCTGACTTCTGGAGGGTCTACATTTCGTCGTTTTCTAACTTGCAGCACTGTTCGATGGCAAACACCTATCTTTTTAGCAATTTCACGTGCAGACATATCGTTTTTTGTCATTTCAATGATTTGGTTTTCCAACTTTTCAGGAATCTTTCACATTTTGTCTCGAATTAGATATTTTTACGAAAAATGTAGTATCCACCTAATGAAACTATTAACTTTGGCACAAAAAGTATTTACTCTGTTGATTTTCACAAAAGTTCAAATAACGGTAAAACTTACGTATGCTTTTACTCATATGTCAGTGTTACCAGACATCTATAACAAAAACGGGCATGAGTGGATACATTGGCTTTTTTCGGCATAATCTCAAAAAATTATTGTTTTTTATCAAAAATGGAGAAATTTTATTATGTTTTCTTTTTTAAGGATTAATAAATAATATAAGGTAGGAATTGTTGTGGTTTTATGGGTTTAACGTCAATTCGAAGTCAAATGTGATAATGATGTATCCACATCTGCTGGCCACTGTATATACCATTTCTGTGCGGCTAGGTCTCCGGCCGGTCGAATTTGCATTCTTCCTTCAGTGGAATTGAAGGATTTCGACTTTGGGCTACGTTGAACGTCAAAGCTTTCTAAGTATCAGGCTCCTCTGGTGTTTATTAGCGACTGTCTGCCCTTATGTTTCTAAGTTAAGGCTAGTATGGGCGATGACACGCCCTTTTTCAATTTTGAGTTAAGATCGTCTATAATAATTTGCTACTCATTCATTTCATTTAGGTAAAATTTATTTTTGATTCTCATTCATTACCGGGCCCTACTTTTAAACGTCGGCTCGAAACAGTTTATGTATTTTATAGAGAAGTTTTAACATAGCTTAGAGATTAATCTCTTACTCGTCTGCATTTACGGGTAATATGGCCGCAAAATTTTGTGATATGTTCTTATTCGGGGTTAAACCGGGGTTAACTGGCATAATAGTCGTACACCATCCTACCAAGGCGGCCCACAACACCTATCACACGCTTTAGGCTCCATATTCTTCTTCTCCGGTCTAAGGAGGTGCATTTATTTAGAGGCTATATACACACTATGGTTTTAGGGATCATAACATGTTTGCGTGTGATTCATACTGTGGTTGTTAGGATCATACTAGGAGTGTGAGGATCATACAATGGTTGTATCTGAAACATAGTATGGTTGTGAAGATCATAATATGGTTGTGGGGATCATTGTATGGTGTGTGTGTGTGATTCATACTTTTATGATGAGGATCATAATACTGTTGTGCCACAAACATATACCCAACAACAGTATAATGCTCTTCAAATATTGTTGCCCCAACCATACTTTTTTCGTAGTATACGTTCTTTCAATTTTTTATTTTATTTTATAAAAAGTTTATGAAAAGCTTCTTTATGATTGTATAAATGGCTGCTATCATTTTTTTTAATTATAGTCAAAGTATATGGGGATCCATCTAGAGGTATTTTTTCAGAACAAAAAACTGTAAAAATTCAAATCAAGTGTGGAATCTCTATTGGTAATTTGAAAGGACGTTTTATGGCATTTATTTTTTGAAAATAATTACCCTAAAATGTTGGCAACTGTATTATGGAAATGAGCGTTCGGTGAGAAATGGGAAGATTCGCTGTTTTCGACCAAAATTTTGTTCAGTGACGAGGCCCATTTCTGGCTCAACGGCAAAGTCAATAAACAAAATTGCAGCATTTGGGCTAAAGAGCAACAAGAAGAGGTACAAGAGGTCTCATAATACCCAGAAAAAACCACGGTTTGTAGCGGTTTATAAGCTGGGGGAATCATTCAATTTTTTTAGTGGTCGCCGAAATTTGTAAAACAAGCTGCGAACGCAGCAGTTAAAAAACCCTTAATTTTTAAAAAAAAATATAAAATTGAATATAAAATATAATGTAGTCGTTTAGATTTCTGGGACAGCAATAGTTGCTGAAGTAATAGTCAAAAAAAATTTCGTAAATCGCGGTTTATTCAAATTGATAGTTATCCAGGTAAAGTAGTAAAATGGCTAAATAAAATTAATCTTACTCCTTTTTTTAATTTTTGATGTGTTACCATTTTTATCCATCGCGGGTAGGGACTAAACTAACAAAATGAACACATTCAAACAAAAAAGCACGCAGATTTCTCCGACTGCGATCACACAGATTGTTTGGCGTTAAACTCCTTCGAAACGGCAGGACCGATTTGTATGCAATTTTGTGTGAATATAGGGTAGGTCTCAGAATCGGCCAACATCTATTTTTCATGACCCTAAATGATAAGGGTGGCCCACCCCTATATAGAACACAAATTTGTCCGACAGCAAAACACAGGTTTTCAGACTGCGAACAAATTGATGTAGCGGCAGCGAATAGTTATCTTGTGTGGGTGTGGAGCACTCTCAGAGCAAAGAGAATAATGACGTATATAAAAAAGAGATAACAAAAATTCTGTGAACTTGTGTAGCGAATGTACGGACATAACAATGTATGTACTTATACTCGTACGTAGGCATGGAGCTATGTCGTCAATTTTGAATAATATGATACTGAACGCAAGTTAACGCCACTAAACAAATTTCGTTGAAATCTGATCAAATTTGCCGTTGTATGGTCAGTTAGACACCAAATCGAGAGGTACGTTTGTTTGGAGGCTAAATCGTAGATCTTGTCCAGTTCAACAAGAAACCGGTTTTGAAATACCCAAACACCTCCAAAATCTGGAGTTACGGGTAAAAAACTGTTTTTTCGAAGCTAACGCACTTATATGCCAGTAACTTGGTTGAATATCAACCAATTTTAAGATTTTTGGTTGAAGGAACACGGAAAGAAGGAACTGCGGCCTTTCGAATGGTGTATACACTTTTAAAATCACACTGAAAAAATCTGTGTATTTTTCCTGTAAACTAATTTTTTTTTAATTTTTTGTAATTTTTTAACTTTTGATGCGTTTTTACACAGAATTTTTTTTAAATGAGTCGAAAAAATTTTGATCTGAATAATAAAGAGTGTTCTTACGAATACAATTCGGTGTCGGTTTTAAAAATTCGTTAGAAACTGGTTGAGCTATTCAACTTTTATTAAAACAAATTTTATGTTTCTTCTTTCCAAATCAGCCGAAAAATTTCAAATCGGTTGATATTCAACCAAGTTACTGGCATATAAGTGC
The DNA here is from genome assembly GCA_963513945.1 of Hydrotaea diabolus. NCBI lineage: Eukaryota > Metazoa > Arthropoda > Insecta > Diptera > Muscidae > Hydrotaea > Hydrotaea diabolus. Next base: position 27,483,538 of record OY740716.1, on the reverse strand, counting down.
GTAAGATCCGAAAAACCGATTTTTTTAACCGTAACTCGAGATTTTGGAGGTGCGTGGGAAATTTCAAACCCGGATTCTGGTTGTACTCAGCAAGATCTACAAGAAAAATAATATCACTTCTCAGGTTTTTTGACTTCATTATTTTTTGTAACACTGTGTAATTTGTAAGATGTCAAATAACAAATTCGTACTGTTAAGAATAGAATTGCAAACAAACACATTGTCCGTCCTATGCTGTATCGCTAAGATATTATTTGTATCACTGTTACAAACATTATCCAAATACACGTAGGTAACGCAACCACAAAATGTCTAAATTTAGAATGTCAATACGAAAACACGCCACGCGTTAAATTGTCTGTCGCCACCATTTGAAGGGCGATAGCCACACACATAAACAGCTGTGTTATCGTCTTAGAAATACTAATTATTTCTAAACAAAACCGCAAAAAATAAATAAAAAATAATTTATTTTCGACTCATCAATCAAATGAAATATTTACATACCGCTTTTTTATTATCACTTCAAAAAGAACTAGCAAAAAAGCTTAAGCCGGGCGTGGCCGACTATATTACACCCTGCACTTGTGGATGTTTAGAAAAGATAACTGAAAATGGGATTTTCCACCCCTTCGGGCGGTCTCTAATTTTACGCAGATTCGAAACTAATGTCATGTTTGCATACGAGGGCGACCGCAAAACTAACTGGCCTGGCACATTTTCTGTTTTACTAGCAACTTGTTTGTTTTGTTTTTTAAAAGCAATCTTTTATAAGCCTGTCAAAATCTGTCAAAATTTCAGAAATATTTAATGATTATTTTCTTTGTTACGGGTGATTGAAGTAAACAAGTTTTATAATTTTTGAAATATGGAAAATAAAGAGTTTCGTGCGGTAATTAAGCACTTTTATATGAAAGGTTATACGCCACAATTAATCAAAGATGAATTGGATTCTGTTCATGGTGATAATGCACCATGATACTCCACCGTGAAATCCTGGGTTCAACAATTTAAAATGGGTCGTTCAAGTACGGAAGATGATCAACGCTCTGGAAGACAGAAAACTGCTACTACTATTGAAAACATTAGAAAAAAATTTAATGAAGTGACTAAAGATAGACGAATAAAGCTCAGAGAACTTGCTGATATTGTTAAAATACACGAAAAACATGTTTGGAGTATTTTACGTGATGAACTCCACATGAAAAAGCTATCCGCAAGATATGTGCCACGTTTGTTGACTTTGCCCCAAAAAATCGTCCGTTGGACCAATTCCGAGGAGCTTTTAGCGATTTTTCAGCGTAATCCAATAGAGTTCTTGCGCCGATTCATAACTGTTGATGAAACATGGATCCATCACTACATCCCAGAATACAAAGAACAGTCAAAACAATGGATAGAAGCTGGTAAAAGTGGTCCCAAGAAGGCGAAAACTGTTAAGTCAGCAGTAAAAGTAATGGCCACAGTATTTTGGGATGCTAGGGGTATAATATCTATTGATTTTCTTGAGAAAGGAAAAACTATAAATAGTGAGTATTATTGTGCATTATTGGATCGGTTGAGTTTAGAAATCAAGATAAAACGACCGCATTTAGAAAAAAAAAGTTATTTTTCATCAAGATAATGCTCCTTCACACACTGCATTTTTAACTCAACAAAAACTGGCCGAATAACGATTTGAAATTGCTCCGCATCCACCATATAGTCCAGATTTAGCTCCTTCTGATTATTTCTTGTTTCCAAATTTAAAAAAAATTCTCGGTGGCAAAAAATTTTCGTCCAATAGCGAGGTTATTGCTGAAACTGAGGCATATTTTGAAGGTCTTGAAAAATCTTATTTTTCGGATGGAATTAAAAAAACTTGAAAAACGTTTGATGATGTGTATTGAGATGGAAGGAGATTATGTTGAAAAATAAATAATAATAATTCCAAAAAAACGGTTCTTTTTATGTTAGGCCAGTTACTTTTGCGGTCGTCCTCGTATATAAGAAAATTTATTTTTTTTGGTAAAATCAGTTAAACATACACATTTATGGGAGCTATATTTAAATCTAAACCGATTTTCTGCAAAAAAATTAGCAAGATATGATGAAGTGTGTGATTTTAAAGCTTAAAAAAATAACATTGCATGCATATATGTGTGGTAGCTTTATCTAAATCTGAACCGATTTTCTTTAATTTTCACAACTAACGTACTTGGATCAAATAAACTTGCTTCTGTCAAATTTAACAAAAATCAGAATACGTACAATTGCGACTTGTAGTTTGATTACAAACTTTAGATGCACGGACGGGCGATCAAATACGCGAAGAATAAAGTATTCTTGGGGTAACAATATTCGAAGAGCATCGTACTATTGTTGGCTATATAAAAGTACGTAGTTGTGACACTACAATGTTATGATCATGACAACAATGGTTCCCACACAACCATACTATGATCCCCATAATTATATTATAGACCTTATAACCCTACTATGATCCCCACAGCCAAATTATTATTCACACTTAACCATATTATGATCCTCATAACCAAAGTTTGTTTAACATACAACCATAGTTAGGTCCTCACAACCATAGTAAGATTCTCAAACAACCACAATATGATACCCAAAAACTTGTGTAAGGATTGGGTTAAGTTGTTACTCAACAGTAGAGATTTTTTTAAGTTAATTGTGTAAAAATACAATAAACTCTTAATAATAGGAGTGATTTATCCAACAGATAAAAATTCATTTATTAAAAACATTTCAGTTATACGAGTACTAATCCAAATTAGTATGTTTAAAAAAAAATTATTTACACAAAAAAATTATTATTATTGCGTAAGAATCGCAACAATAACATTGTGTAAAAAAATACGTAATATATTTTAATACGTAATCATATTATTGTTAACATAAAACCCAACAAAAACAATACTTTTGTCGAAACAACCTTATTTATATTGTAGCTACAACCATATTTTCATTTTTAAAATAGGCAAAAAGACTATTGTTACATTTCAACAATATTAATATTGGCGAAATCATATAAGTATATTGTCAAAATAAAATTTAAAAACCATACTATGGTTGCAACAACCATACTTTTTTTGTAAAGCACATCCTCTTGTTGCCGTGACCATATACTTATAGTAACCCTATCGTTTTTCAGCGGGAAGACATTGGTTTACTTAAATATTGGTCTAGCTTAAAAATTTGTGGTAGTTACAAAAATTTGCCATGAAACTAGAGGCTCTTAGCTAGGCGGAATCTTATACACATCCCTTTCATACCAGTTTGTACTAAGTAGGGACATAAATACTGTTACAACATTGAACACACCCCTTTCAATAGTAGAACTGAACATACCCCGTTAATGTCATATGCGTTTTGAAAGCTAACCTCAATAGCGTTAGTCTGTAACGGGATTTTAAAATTGTTTCAACTTTCATCATGGAGTGGTCAAATAATGAGAACCGAGAATAGCTGTAATAGCGCTTTTTAAGTGGGAAATAAAAAAAATTCAAAACGCTCCGGCCACTAGGGATTAGCCGCATGTTCGTCTACCGATGCATAAAACTGTTTGAGGAGACTGGAGATGTAAAAGGCCGCCACCGGTCGGGCCGTCCAAGCTCTGTTTGAACACCGCATGTCATCAGAGCCGTTAAATCAAGAATTCACAGAAATCCGCTCCGAAAACAGAAAATCATGACCCGTGAGATAAATATCACGCAAAAGTCCATGAGTCGAATCATTAAAAAAGACTTGGGATTTGGGTCTTTCAAACGACGTACCGGACATTTATTGACTGCAGCTTTAAAAAAAAATAGGATTGAAAAATGCAAACGTCTTTTGGCGAAGCACGCTGATAACTTGCACTGAAAAATTGTGTTCACCGATGAAAAAATTTGTACCTTTCAGGAAAAACTAAACAAGCAAAATGATAGAGTGTATGCGCGGTCGTCTAAGGAAGCATCTGAACTGATCCCAAGGGTGGAAAAGGGTCATCACCCAGCTACAGTCATGGTTTGGTGGGGTGTCTCTCCTTGTTCGCATTCTCTCTCCTTGTTCGCATTCTCCTTGTTCGCATTTCTGCGAACAAGGAGTCAAAACATAGACCAATGTTTACCAAGAAACCGTTTTGGAAGCTATTGTAAAGCCTCTTAACAATTCCCTGTTCCAAATTCAGCCATGGACTTTCCAGCAGGATTCTGCGCCGGCCTATAAGGCTAAAACGTTCAAGGCCTGGCTTCGAAACAATTTGCCAGCGTTCATTTCCTCTAAAGAATAACCCTCAGGCAGTCCAGATTTGAACCCATTGGATTACAAATTGTGGACGGATTTAGAGGACATACCTTGTCCTACCCCGACATTGGATCTCTTAAGACTTCGAGCTGTGGCCAATTTTCCAATGGACGAGGTTCGTGCAGCTATTGACGATTGGCCAGTGCGACTTAAGGCGTGTGTAAAGGCAAAAGGCGGACATTTCGAATAAGCCGATTATTTTTGGATACAATATAAATCAATAAATATATTAAAAAATATTCGGCCAAAAACATTCACTACTTTTTATTTTCCACTTTTTATGTCCCTACTAAGTACATAAGTGATATTTCGGCCACCCTACATTCGATAAATCTACAAATACTGCTGTAGCCGATGAGTTGACTTAAATGTTGATGTTCCATCAGGATAGGAGAACTTCTGTAGAGTTATAGCAGATCATCAGTTCGGCCTAAGCCCTTCCACTGACTTGTACGAGTAATGTCTGTTGGTTAAATTGAATTATCTAAGTCTTTCTTTAACGGCCTATTCATATTCAACTCAACTGGTTCCGAATTAGACTAATCTCTTACTCCTAAAATCACGGCATTATCAGGCCATTCAAGTAAAAAAGAAATCTTTTTTCGTAGGCTGAAGAATATATGCACTTTGTCGGTCCATGGGCACCACCTGAAGCAAGGTGGCTGAAGTTTTGCAAACATCTGTGCCTATGCTCTGAAACGGTCGGTATTGAAAATGGGCCAGATGATGTCCCACACAATAAGAATCTCAACCTCTTTATCTCTGGGGTCATAGTATGGTTAAGTGTAAGTCATACTATGGTTTGGGGATCATATTATGGTTGAGTTTGAATCATGCTATAGTTGTGAGGATCATAGTATAGTTGTATTTGAATCATACTATTGTTGTCAGGATCATAATATTGTTGTACGACAATCATATACCCAACAATAGTATTATCCTCTTCGAATATTGTCACCACAACCATACTTTTTTTCTGCGTGCATCAAGCGTGTTGGACGTGCTAACATTCCAATCAGCAAACATTAATCTGGACCATTATCTTGCAGCAGCTAAGGTACGCACTAGATTAAGTGCTGCTAAAGTTGTAGGTACTAACAACAAGGGAAAGCTACACTAATTTACGAAGCAATCTTAACTGCTCTGTTGAGAAGGCAATCGGCCGGGGAAGCGGTTTCCAATGGATTTTTAATAAAATACAAAGCTTAATAAAAGACTAAATTTATTTCGCAAACGTATTTATAAGTATATTAAAATTCCTAGATGTGAAACAAATACAGGAATTAGGGAAATTATAAAAAAATAATGTTATTTAAAAATACATACTTTTTGGTTTGAAAACCACTAAAATTATTAAATAATTTACGAATGTATTTCCAAGTGACCATACTTAATGAAACCAACTCTAGTAATAATATTCTTGATAAATAGCGATATTTGTGGACGCTTCTTGACAAGTAAAAGGTTCTTCTTGACAAGTAAAAGGTTTCATCCACAAGAATGGGTTTTAGTACTGTAATATTTGATTAATGTTTTTAATAACGCAATAAGAGTTGCCAGATAAAATCATCGTGATTTTGGGCGTGGCGTCAACGTGCGTCTTGCAAAAACTACTTATTCCGATGACGTCAGCGCTCAGTGGCAACACATACTAGACTCCATAACAAAAGCCACCGAGGAAGAAAATGGTTACCGAAATCGGCAAAATAGAAATCAATGGTACGAAGAGGAGCATAGAGTCACAAATGGAAGACACCAATGTAGGGATATCAAGTTGTACGGCAATAGAAATGATGCCAAAAAATGTTATCAACGATTCAGACACCGCACGCAGAGAAAAAATATGGTTACTATAAGGTCACGGCAATAATAATATGTTGGCCACAATAAAAGTATAATCGTAGCAACTATAGTATTGCTTTCTGAATTTAATTTTGACATTAGTATGATTGTCGCAATATTAATATTGTTGAAATAAAACAATAGTAGTATTGTCAAATTTAAAAATGAAAATATGGGTGTAGCAACAATATTAATATGGTTGGTGGGACAGAAGTATTGTTTTATGGGTTTTTTTGTTTACAATAATATGATTACGGCATCATACTGTATGATTGTAAATATTTTTCGTTTGAATATGCTTTTTAGAACAAAGTTATTGTTACGGATCGAAAGCAATAACAGTGCTTTTTATAAGGAAATACAATTTTTTAAACAAACTTCTTTGGCTTTGCTTATCTGAAATATATTTAATAAAAACGATTATGTTTTTTATACTTTTTTCTTTCTACTGTTAAATAAATCACTCCTATTATTTTTAATTTAATGTATTTTTAAATAATTTTCATAATTCAATTCTATTGTTGACAACTTAACGCAATTCTAATAAAAAATTTTGGGGATCATAGTATGGTTGAGCGGGATCATACTATGGTTGTAGGGATCATTACATGGTTGCGTGTGAATCATACTATGTGTGTGAAGATCATACTATGGTTGTATGTAAAACATACTATGGTTGTGAGGATCATAATATGGTTGTGTGTATTAAAGTATGGTAGAGTGTTAATCACACTATGGTTGTGGGGATCATAGTATGGTTATATGTGAATCATACTATTGTTGTGAGGATCATAGTATGGTTGTGAGAATCATACTATGGTTGTATATGAATCATACTATTGTTGTTAGGATCATAATATTGTTGTGTCACAACCATATACCCAATAATAGTATGATCCTCTTCTAATATTGTCACCACAACCATATATTTTTTCTGCGTGCAGGTGAAAGATTCTTCTACTTCCATAGTTTCGTATAGAGATGGAAATGAGAATCTGGTAATATACGTCGAGTGTGTTAAGGAAAAAAGAGAATTTTTCCAACTTATAGCGGAACCAATCACAGATGATGGGGTTGACTATCCAACCCTCGATACAGGAAGAGGTCAAAACAGCAATAACCGCAGGAGCCGTTACCGCATCAGCTAGTTTGCACAATGTGGAAGACCGAACGGAATTCATAAAAAAGGAAGCTTGAGCGAAATAAGTCTCCTATACATCGCGTATAAAATCAACTACATCAACTACACTGCAAGAACGTTTGTAGCCCAAACTCGCAAACCCGATCCAACCATTTCAGTACGGCTAGCCGCACCTAAAAAATTAAATTCAAAGCAGGTCAGTTTTCTGATTTTTGTAAATGAAACGAGAACTGTGCGGCTTCAGGCCGAACAAGTCAACAATCGATCATTCACGACTGACGATTGTCCATCTACGACCATGACCGAAAACGCAAGGAGGCAACATGGCAGCGGTTTGAAAATTTTCGTATTGGTAGTCGCATGGTACTAGGGTAAAATTGCTAAGTTCTTAACAAGGCCCACGATCAGAAAATCTAGACATACCAGATCTTCATCGAATATAAACCACTATTCGACAATCCGTTAAGAGATAAACTATTTGAAACCATACTCGTATCTGCGTATGTGATACAATTAGAACGTTTACGTCTTTACGTAGAATGACACTGAGTGACAACAAATCCTTAGTTAAAATTTAAATGTGGCATCGTGTAACTTCTTCAACATCTTAATGGAGAAAATCCTAGAAGCTGGAAAAGTAAACAAAACGGGTAACGAGACGAAGTGGATGTTGAAGCGAAGACCATTGGGATAAGAAACTAGATTAAGCACGCCCAAGGCCGAAGTGTTTATTAATCATTTATTCAGCAGGTCCGAACAACAAGAGATTTTGGAGCTAGCCTAAGCAAGTTAGTTGGATGTGCTTAAATTGGAAAAAAGGCCTATTACTTTCCATTTAAATCCGAATTTTAAAAGGCCATAACTCGTGAACTAACACCGATATGATGAGAGTGATTGGTATATATGATGTTGGTATGGAAAGAATCAAATCCTAGTCTTAAAGTGGGCGTTGCCGCGCCCCTTGAATACCGTTCCATATTAAACTAAAGGCCATAATATGTAAGTTTCGGCCCGGCCGAATATAATTTCTTCTCTCTTGCTCTGGTTGTTTCTCCGACAACTTTATACCGAACCCAAAAATTTACGCACATATTATAAATTGTAGACTTGTTTAGCTTTATTTGTTGAATATCGCATCTTTATGGTATAGCAAATATTGACCTCATCGTCATTTAATCTTTTGGGCGGAAGGGTGGAATTTTCGCTCTTAACATCAACACTATTATATTTACGCAAAGCAATCAATTATAATTCTGGGGAAGAAGGGCGTACACAAGAAGTATTGCTGAGGTCGTTGCGAATTGACATACGAGTATATTTTGTTTTCTTTTTTTAACGCTTAAACAAACGCCAACAAAAACCATATCAATCATTAAAAATTGGCTTTTTCGACACGAACTACAGCTGCGTCACGCGGTGAGTTTTGGGTATTGGACACATATGTTTCACAAGATATTTAGCGTTAGGAAAAATATATTATTATTACTAAAACAATAGTTGTTGGGAACATTTAAAAGCTATTGTGGAAGCCTAATTCGATTTTGTTATGCGGAATCTCTTATTGAAGCCATCGGCCAGTTCCATTTCCAAAGTACTGATCACAAACATTTCAAAATTTTGGCTCAAACATAAAATCTTTAAGGGTTGCTCCACAGACTCTATACTTAGAAATAAATTTATAAATACAACTACAGAAACCATAGCTTCACATAAACAGTGTTTACTCTCAGTGCGACCTAAGAACCCAGTAAAAAATAGGATAATCCAAAGATTAACCTTGGGTCGCTAATTTACGAGCAATGGATCACTCATGCATGCATTTTGTACTCATTTTTAACACGTTATGTTAGCAAAAGCGAGCACTCCTTTTGAGCTTCTTATGGAGTACAAAAAGAGTATTCCTTTTGATCTCGACAGGAGTATTCCTTTTGAAGGAGTATTCCTTTTGAAGGAGTATTCCTTTTGAAGGAGTATTCCTTTTGAATGACAGTTATGACAAACAAACAAAAACACTTGCTGAAACATAAAGGCAGTGATGAGTCCCTAATTGATCCCTTAGGAGTATAAAGCGAGGCATCAACATCGTTTTTTCTAACTTCGATGATTTTTTTAAGGAAAACAAAATAAAAACGTTGCAATTGCTCGCTTATACTCTTAATGGATGAACAAGTTGCTTCCTTGCTCGATTATGGATAAATCTACACAGGGTTGAGCGCTGTAATCTGCTTTTTTGCACTGCAGGCTGTGGCGGCACTGTTGGTCGAAAGATTGTGCGTGGATTATAGTGGCTGAAGGGAGATTTGTATTCGTCTGCCTTTAAGTAGCCATCATGCATTGCACACGTGAGGAGAGGTCATTTTGTGTTAAAGTGTATTTTTCAAATGCGCACTCGATCATTGCAGTGCAGCGTGCTTTTTCTCTGTGGGTGTGTAAACAAACAGGAGTGAAACAGACCCCAGAGAACGTCACCAGAGACCTCTGTATTGGGACCGCGTCACTGTGTGGTTCGCCATATCACTAGTAGGCATCATTGGCACTGGAGTGTAACAGACCCCAGCGAAAGTCACCAGAGACCTCTGCATTCGGACCGCTTCACTGTGTGGTTCGCCATATCACGAGTGGGCATCACTGGCCCTTACTTTTTCCAGGATAACCGTCTTGCCGGAACTGTGAACTCCGAACGGTACTTGACTATGATACAGGATTTTCGTGTGGTTCGCCATATCACGAGTAGGCATCATTGGCCCTTACTTTTTCCAGGATATCCGTCTTGTCGAAACTGTGAACTCCGAACGGTACTTGACTATGATACAGGATTTTCGGGTGGTTCGCCATATCACGAGTAGGCATCATTGGCCCTTACTTTTTCGAGGATAACCGTCTTGTCGAAACTGTGAACTCCGGACGGTTCTTGACTATGATACAGGATTTTTTTCAGTCGGCTCTTGAGGCAATGTAATTGGAGGACACATGGTTTCAACACGATGACGCCACTGCACACACAGCGAAGGTTATCATGAATTGTTTGAGGCAAATGTTTCCTGGACGGCTTATCCCATTGAGGGGTGATGTGAACTGGCCGGCACGCTCGCCAGACTTAGCAACATGCGATTTTTTTCTTTGGGGTCACCTGAAGTGGAAGGTGTATAGCAACCGTCCCAACACTTTGGAAGACAATATTTATATTATATTTTATATATTTATATATATTATATTTATATTAACAATATTGAGGCAGAAATTGGCAGATTACTAGTCGACATACTTGTTAGAGTTAATGAAAACTTCAGAAAACGTATGCAGCAGTGTGTGAATAGCGAAGGTCGACATTTGCTAGATACAGTATTTAAAACCATGGTATTTAGAAATCCCCTTACTATTCAATATAATTAAATTACATTTTTCTAAGGTTCATATTTTTTTTATTTCATTCCAAAATAAGCATATTTTCACGCTCCTCCATGTAGTTTTTACTGGGAATCAATTTACGAACGCAAAGACAGCATTTTTTCTTTATAATACATATGGACACTTGAAAGCAGAGAATAACAAAAGATCGCTGGAGCTAAACTTACATTACTTATAGACGACAATTTAAACAGACCTTAGCCGAAAAGAAAATCTGATACCTCACACAGTGGGACAAACGATAAAATACTTTAAAGAAAACGATGACATCATTACTCTTACTGCCGACAAGGGACGCAAAACCGTTGCAATACCAATAGAATTCTGCCAATAAAAAATGACAGTATACACAGAGAAAAAATCAGTTTGAAATCGGTCCGCACTACAAAAATTCGGTTGAATAAACCGGCTTTCTGTTGCAATAATCCTCTTTCCATATTATAAATGGTAACATGGTGTGAGTTATCATATGATGGTTGCTTCAACCATATCATGGTATTCGCAGCCAATAACACAGTTATACAAACGGAATTCTGTTTATCTATTGGTTGCCACAACTGGCGGTTATGGCAAGCACCAATTGCGATGTACATATTACTTTGGTACCAATAATTGGTGGTGACAACAGATTAGTTCTTTTTAGTTTACCAAACCCTGTTTTGTTTTGTGTTGTACGATAATATTCCAACATCAAAATATAAAGCCCATAATATTTCACCGGTGCTAGTCACAACAAAATCATTGTTTACGGCGAAAACATATGTGACAGCGCATAGAGAAAGGGACCTAAGGGTAATAAAAATCAATTTTCATTTTTTGATGTGGATAACATCTAAACATCGAATGAGACCGATTCCATGCCCCAAAAGTGTTCCCTCCCAGAGATATGCGTGTTTTATGAAAGTGAAGTCGACGATTCTAAGCGCAAATAGAAAGGGACCTAATCTTTAAAATGGCTTTCCTGTACAAAACTGGTTTTTAACCTTGGTCCCCTCCTATTTTGCGCGTCACATATCGAAATCCACAAAAAAAGGTATAAAAACAAAAAACAAAAAAAAGGTCAGACAGTTTAAGTTTCTTGGGTTAGACGGAGACTGCTTCGAAATAAAAAGATATTTTCCAGATCACAGAAACAGACTTAACTGTAATTAAGCGGCATTACTCGCCATAGATAGACCTTCTTATTATTCAAAACAACAACCAATTTATTTTTTTTGGTAGCGACACATTTTTTTCAGAATATTGGCCACCCAAAGAATGGCAATAAACTTTGCTGTATACCTTAATAAATTCTTTTCGATTGGAGCATCGTTGCAATACATATCAAATTATCTATCCAATGACGCATTTATTTTACTGATCAGTTGACCCTTGGCAAGACGGTAATATAAAACATTTTTTCCAAAAAGACTTATAACCAGCAATCTAAAGTATAACAACCAATACGCGTACAAATTCAGTTGCAATAATCATCTTAATCTGTAATGATTACCGATACTCGTTTTTTTACCGAAAGGGTTATTTCCCTCTACTATAAATAGGCGTGTAAATAAACAACATTCGGTAGTAACGATGGAATACATGAATAGTACGTGCAACCACTAACATTTGGTTGGAAAATAATTCGTATGTGGCAACTAATGTGTGCTTGTGTGTAATATTAAGGGACTTGTGCACATACGAGGGCGGTTCGGAAACTTCTTAGCCTAGCACAAAAAGTGCGGTATAACAGAAACAGAAAAAAGTTAAGTGTTTTGGAAACTTCCATCTCTGCTATGAACACATGTTAAATTTTGTTTCGATCTGGCAACTCCTTCATATAGAAACAGGTGTTCACAAAAGACGCATCCGCGATTTTTTTTACAATGGAAAAATTAGAAATGCGTGGTGTCATTCAATATTTACATAAAAAAGGTTTATCGGGACAAGAAATTCATAATGATATGGTGAATGTGTTAGGTGAAAGTGCTCCTTCATATGCAACAGTAAAAAATTGGGTTGTTGAATTTAAACGTGGTCGTACAAGCATGGAAGATGAACCACGTAGTGGACGTCCAAAAACAGCATCAACAACAGAAATTGTAGCCAAAGTGCATGATATGGTATTAAATGATCGACGAATAAAAAAGCTTGAAATAGCTAATATCATGGGCATCTCAAATGATCGAGTCCATTTAATTTTGCATGAAAAACTACAGATGAAAAAGCTTTCTGCAAGATGGGTGCCGCACTTGTTAACCGTCGACCAAAAACGCATAAGAATGAACATTTCTCAAGCTTGTTTGGATCGTTTTCAGCGAAATAAAATGGATTTTAAGCGTCGTTTCATAACTGTTGATGAGACATGGATCCACCACTATACTCCAGAGACAAAAGAACAATCCAAACAATGGACTGAAGCTGGAGGAAGTGCCCCAAAGAAGGCAAAAACAATTCAATCGGCTGGTAAGGTTATGGCAACGGTTTTTTGGGACTTCAGAGGTATTTTATTGATTGACTATCTGCAAAAAGGTAAAACAATAAATTCAGAATACTATTGCAACCTTTTAGATCAATTAAATGTACAAATTCGAGAAAAACGTCCTGGCTTACAACACAAAAAAATAATTTTTCATCAAGACCACGCACCAGCGCACAAGAATTAAAGTACGAGTTGCTTGACCACCCACCTTATTCTCCTATTTTAGCTCCCAGTGACTTTTACCTGTTCCCAAATCTAAAAGAAATCCTTGCTGGCAAGCGTTTTACCTCAAATGAAGATGCAATTACAGTTGTAAACCACTATTTTGAAGACCTTGAGGAAAACTGTTTTAATCAAGGGATAGAATTGCTAGATAAGCGTTGGACTTAGTGTATTGAAGTTTCAGGAGATTATATTGAAAAATAAAAATATTTTTGAAAAACTAACTATTCTCTTTCATTGATAGGCTAAGAACTTTTCGAACCGCCCTCGTACAAATGCTTAATCGTGACCCAACTTCTTACTTTCAAAACAAAAATAAATGACTTATGAAAAATTATACAATATGAAGATGTTAGGCACAAACAAGAAAAACCGTTTGACGACTAGGACAGCAAATGAGCCTAGAATCTATGGTCTGCCCAAGATTCACAAAGAAGGCAACCCTTTACAACCCATATGCAAGTTTATAAATATATTTAAACACAAATATAAAAAGCATAACAACCAGGTTTTTATTACGTGACCAAAAATCAAAAAAGATAGCTTTAAAATAATATTTTGATGCAAATCAAACTTCCTATTGGCACTTTTTTGTAAAACAAAAAAAAAATCAATATAATAGATACAAAAACATGGAAATGTTCGGCCGGCGCATCTTTAAGTATATACCCTCTATCGTAGTTTCACCATTGAAATGGAAGAAAAAAATTATCATACAAATTTGTTTTGTCTTGATTATGAACAACAATTCCATTGATTTTTTTTGCCTATTCTCTGTTCTGCTGTTGTAAATAAAATTTACCCGGAATACTTTTCCCTGTTCCCTTTTTCCCTTGTTCTATATGAACTTTAAGACTGCCCTTGCGAACCACTTAACTATGACTGGACACAAGCCAAATTTTAACGACGTAGAAATTTTAGCACAAGAGAGGAATTATAAGAGAAGATACACTTTAAAGATTCTTTAGTACATCAACGATGTTCCTACATCTAAGAGAATGAACTTTAATACTGACACGGACAGAAGTGCACATACATACAGACATATTGCTAATAAGTACCGACGGAAAGACATACATTAGTTGAATATTAGAAGAACAACAGGACAGAAGTAAAACAATTATTTAAATGTAATTATTAACAAAAATTATGTTATTCGTGATAGAAAATTGTGTATTGTTGTAATTTTATGTTTTCGGTTTTGTTTTTAGTGATTACCCCTGATGATGAACGACGAAGTCAGTTCGAAATATTGGGTTATTTAAAATTAAATAAATTATAAAAACACCAACATCTGTTTTTTGCTTATGACCTCAAGCCTAACAATAACTGAAAAATAGGCAATGTTTCCCTAAGAAAAAATAGGTATTATAAGTGTCAATCAAAGGGAGAATTTGATGATAAATTTTGAAAATAATGTCTCCAAAACCTTGTAAAAAAGTTGTGCCAAAAAGTTGTAATACTTCATTAATATTTACTTTCAGGTCAAAAAGAAGAAGTTAATAATATAAATATTAGGATGGATCGATTTAGCAATCAATATTGTGCCATTGATTATTTGATAGCTTTTGGCATGAGGGAAAAAAGATCCACCACGACATATCAAAAAACATCATTTTTCAACCGCTCAAATTTCATTTTTTTCATTTTTTCTAATTTTTTATTTTTATGGTTTTTTTTAGTAGGCAATAAAAAAATCGGCTGATTTAATTTTTTTTAAATACTAATCTTCTAAGGTGACATACAATACATACAAATATACTAAGTAGGGGCATATATGTGACAGCACATAGAGAAAGGGACCTAAGGGTAAAAAAATCAATTTTCATTTTTTTCTTTTTTTGATGTGGACAACATCTGAGCATCGAATGAGACCGATCCCATGCCCAAAAAGTGTTCCCTCTCAGAGATATGCGCGTTTTATGAGGGTGAAGTCGACGATTCTAAGCGCTAATAGAAAGGGACCTAATCTTTAAAATGGCTCTCCTGAACAAAACTTTTCATCAACTTTTCACTTTTTTTTTTGATGAATGAGACCGATCCCATGCCCCAAAAAAGTGTTTCCTCCCAGAGATATGCGCGTTTTATGAAAGTGAAGTCGACGGTTCTAAGCGCAAATAGAAAGGGACCTAATCTTTAAAATGGCTCTCCTGAACAAAACTGGTTTTTAACCCTTTCTATTTTGCGCGTCACATATACTGTTACACACGTTTTATGCTGTAAAATAAAAAGTATGAATGTTTTGGACCAAATATTTTTTAATTAAACATTATTGATGTATATTGCATCAAAAAAAAACTACTTATTCGAAATATCCGCATTTTGCCTTTACACACGCCTTAAGTCGCACTGGCCAATCCTCAATAGCTGCTCGAACCTCGTCCATTGGAAAATTGGCCACAGCTCGAACCAATGCAGTCTTAAGAGATCCAATGTTGGGGTATCTTTTGTGACAAACCCTGTCCTCTAAAACCGTCCACAATTTGTAATCCAATGATTTCAAATCTGGACTGCCTGAGGGCCATTCTTTAGAGGAAATGAACGCTGGCAAATTGTTTTGAAGCCAGGCCTGGGACATTTTAGCCTTATGGGCCGGCGCAGAATCCTGCTGGAAAGTCCATGGCTGGTTTTGGAACAGGGAATTGTTAAGAGTCTTTATAACAGCTTCCAAAACGGTTTCTTGGTAAACTTTGGTCGATGTTTTGACTCCGTGTTAGCAGAAATGCAGGTCAGTGACCCCATTGTAAGAGACACCCCTCCAAACCATGACTCAAGCTGGGTGATGACCCTTTTCTACCCTTGGGATCAGTTCAGACGCTTCCTTAGATGACCACGCATACACTCTTTCATTTTGCTTGTTAAATTTTTCCTGAACGGTAAAATTTGTTTCATCGGTGAACAAAATTTTTCTGTGCAAGTTATCAGTGTGCTTCACCAAAAGACGTTTGCATTTTTCAATCCTATTTTTGTTTAAAGCTGCAGTCAATAAATGCCCGGTACGTCGTTTGAAAGTCCCAAGTCTTTTTTAATGATTCGACTCGTGGACTTTTGTGTGATATTCCTCTCACGGGCCATGATTATCTGTTTTCGGAGCGGATTTCTGTGAATTCTTGTTTTAACGGCTTGGATGGCAGCGGTGTTCGAACAGAGCATGGCCGGCCTGACCGGTGGCGGTGTTTTACATATCCAGTCTCCTCAAACAGTTTTATGCATCGGTAGACGAACATGCGGCTAATTCCTAGTGGGCGGAGCGTTTTGAAAATATCGCTCTTTTTCATTCCACACTTGAAAAGCGCTATTACAGCGATACGGTTCTCATTATCTGACGACTCCATGATGAAAATTGAAACAATTTTAAAATCCCGTTACAGACTAACGCTATAGAGGTTAGCTTTCAAAACCCATATGACATTAACGGGGTATGTTCAGTTCTACTATTGAAATGGGGGTGTTCAATGTTGTAACAGTTTTTATGTCCCTACTAAGTAGTATACTTACCCTGTATTTAGATTAGGGCTGTATATTTCCACGATACGTGTGACACTTTGGCACATATGTTTATAATAATTTATTATTTGGATTTTAAACAAAATTTCCTTAAATTCATTAGTCTTATGTCCATAATAATAGCAGGTATTTTTTTCTTTAAGGGACGTTTTTGGACCTATGAGTCCTTTTTAATCTCAGAGAAATTTTCAAAATGAATCCATGTTTCAATACCTAGTAAACTTTTCTTTAATTTAAGCACCCAGACGATGAAAATCACCATCTACGCCATTTTTTGTGTGTTATTTTTGAGAAATCTCAGCACAATGCTACGAGTTACTACACAAAAATATAGTAGTTCCCAAACTTTTTTAGTTCTTTTTCCAATAATAAAACTATTTATCTTAAAGCTAAACTTCTGTGGTTTTTGATTTCACACATTCTCTCCAAAAACCAGACACAATTTAGCATTCTCTGAATTTTCTACAAATAAATTGTTATAGTTGAAGGTGTACTCGTATTTATATTACTTTTAGTTGAACGTAAGCAAACACTGGTATACGAGTAAACAAACATAGGTAAATAACGGGTGATCAATCTAGAGGTATTTTTTTCAATAGAGATTTTTTCAGAGATTACGCGTGAGTTATCTTTAATTTCATTTTTATTCTTTTCAGTATTGTTTGCATTTCATCGTGGAAAGAAATTGTGAAGATCCACAGTTTTCCGCGAAGAGGCACACGGAAACGCCTACAAACAAAATTGGCTAATTGGCTAAGTGGTGCCATTATTCCAGAGAAAAACTCGGTTTCGCACGGTTTGTGGAATCATCGGTTCATATTTTTGCAAAAGATGGTTGCCGGAACGTAACCGTGACCGTAACCGCTCGCTATCACGCCATGATATCGGACTTTTTGCTACCTGAAATTCAAGCCTGTAATCTTGAAGACATTTGGTTTTAACAGGACGGCGCCACTTGCCATACAGCTGCTCAAATAATGGATCTATTTAGAGGTCTTTTTGAAGAGCAGGTAATTTCAGGTTTTGCACCTGTGAGTTGGTTGGCTAGATCGTGTGATACCACACCTTTAATGTTTTTCTTTTTCTTTTCAAATACGATTCGGGGTTTGGAAGCCAATATTACGCGTGTCATTAACGCCATATTTTGCACCGGTGAGTTGGCCGCCTAGATCGTGTGATGCCACACGTTTAGACTTTTTTCTTTGGTGCTAAAAAAAGTCCAAAGTCTTTGCTTACAAAGCAGCTACGATTTGGGTTGCCACACCGGTCGAAATGCTCGAACGAGTTATCCAAAATTGGACTCTTAGAATGAATACTCTGCGTCGTTGTTACGACCAACACATGAAGGAAATTATATTCAAAAAAGTAAATGGCATAAATATCCTTACCTCTAGATTGATCACCCGATATACAAAAGTATATGGATACATATGTTTACTTATGTTTACACTGGTGTTTAACTACATACGTCCCACCAGTAGTAAATGTTTGTTTGCTTTTAAGGAGGCGGTGGGATTTGACAATTTTATTGCAGCCGGTCGATACGTGCGGTTTTCGTGATGTCTGTAGGGTTTCTGGTTTTGTGGCTGCTATTGTTATTGTTGTCTAAATGTCAATAAATAATTTAGTGGTAACATGACTATCTACACTTCACGGGTACTTATGGACGCTTATCGGATATCAGCAACATTACAGAAACAACATAAGCATACTTAGGAGGAGACATAGGCAAACAATGGGAGGAAAAGTTTTAAAATAAAGCTCAAGTCGATGGCAAAATAGGAATAAAAGCTAAACTAAAGCATGGCCGACTGACTACTTTTTGCTCTTCTTGATGTGCAGAAAAAGCCACTAAAACACGGGTCGAATTTAAATTTAAACACTGTTTGATATTGTTTTTCGGTACTCATATGACCATGTTTAAATGGGCCTAGTTTTCGGCCTAACAGTCCCGAGCATTGGGTTTTTGTAGAAAGCTTTTGTTTTTTGACACCCATACAAAGCCGTTTTTTGGGCCACCAAACTAGTTGTATGGGAAATGAATGGCAACCGATATATTGCATCCGATTCTTACTAAATGTCGCATGGGGCGGTAAAAGCGACTTACACCTTACTCTGGTGAAATTGGACAATATAAATTACTGCTTTGGAAAAGCTCCCACAGAAAGGTTTCTGACTTGAGGTCCTGTAGCTCCAGAAACCACATGGTCCCACTGTGGTAAAAATGGATCTATAGATTCACATTTCCGTATAGTCTTTCCCAATTTTAGAACCTACAACTTTAAAAGCCACATATTTTTTCAGATCCCGACCAAATTTCAAATAAAGCGTTTCGATCGACTGGCACCAGTCTCTGGCGACATTTGGACATATCGGTCCATGAGTTGAAAGAGCCCCAAACAAATGTCTGAAACCTGATTCGCAGAATCTTCTGAACAACAGAGTGCTGTAGGGTATAGTTACAGCAGGTGACACATAAACTTTTTTTTACTTGTTTTTAAATAATTTTAAGAAGAATATATGCAAAGTAAAAACTCCCTGACTTTGTGGGAGCTCCCAACTGTAAACCATATCGATCACCGATAATTATTCAAACTCGCCCTATACTTATAATTCTATTTTCGTTAAATATCCAAGTCGCTGCTAGCTCAGCGTTATTGCACTCTTATCAATAAACTAAAAATAAACAAAAAAGCAGACAACGAACGTCAAGAAAAAGAGATATTGATAAGGAAATTTTAAAATAAATTGCCCAGGGAAACACTTAATTTAAAAGTTTATTTTGACAATTGATTGGTGTACCGAAAAAGAAGGGCCAGCCAAAATGTTTGCATAGCAATAATACAAAACGTGCAAGTTAAGCCTTTTAATGCAGAGCCCATTCACAAATTTACTTTAATATTTATCATTTAGTGAGGTTCAACCTATAATAAATTATATCAAATCTGAAGGCTATGCATGAAATAAAACTTATTATTTTCTAAAGGTTCCTATAAAAGTTTATATGTAAATTTAGAGATAAATCCCTCCCTATGTGGCTTTAAAAGCTGCAGGTTCAGAAAGCGGGAAAGACCTTTATACGAAAAAAATAACCTTTTTGTTCCATTTTCACCAATACCATGAAAAATTTTTGGGTGATCGGGTTTAATTTGAAGCTTCTAGAGCTACATGACCTCAAATCTGCTGATGTGTGTAATACCTTTAAGAAATGCAAATAACATAGACTTCATTTTAAGTATACCGATCGATTCGGAATTAATATCTGATTCTATTGGGCGATGTCCGTTTGTCCGCCCGACTATCCATCTATTGTTGTAATCATAGTACAGGTTGTAATTTTTTTGGCCCAGAACGAATCTATTAAATTGGTCGAAATCGATTTAAGTTTTGAAATCATATCTAGTTAGTAGGAACATACTGTTACACACGTTTTATGCTGTAAAATAAAAAGTATAAATGTTTTTGGACCAAATATTTTTAAATATATTAATTGATGAAGAATCTACTTATTCGAAATGTCCGCCTTTTGCCTTTACACACGCCTTAAGTCGCACTGGCCAATCGTCAATATCTGCACGAAACTCGTCCATTGGAAAATTGGCCACAGCTCGAACCAAAGCCGTCTTAAGAGATCCAATATGGGGGAACCTTTGTGACAAACCTTGTCCTCTAAATCTGGACTGCCTGAAAGCCATTCTTTAGAGGAAACGAACGCTGGCAAATTGTTTCGAAGCCAGGACTGGGACGTTTTAGCCTTATCCTGCGGGAAAGTCCATGGCTGGTTTTGGAACAGGGAATTGCTAAGAAGCTTCACAGCAGCTTCCAAAACGGTTTCTTGGTAAACTTTGGGCAATGTTTTGACTCCTTCTTCGCAGAAATGCAGGTCAGTGACCCTATCATAAGAGACACCCCTCCAAACCATGACTGAAGCTGGGTGATGACCCTTTTCCACCCTTGGGATCAGTTCAAATGCTTCCTTAGATGACCGCGCATACACTCTCTCATTTTGCTTGTTAAATTTTTCCAGAACGGTAAAAAAAATTTTCATCTTTAAACAAAATTTTTCTGTGCAAGTAATCAGCGTCCTTCGCCAAAACACGTTTGCAGTTTTCAATCCTATTTTTTTAAGCTGCAGTCAATAAATGTCCGGTACGTCGTTTGAAAGCCCCAAGTCCCAAGTTTTTTTTAATGATTCGACTCATGGATTTTTGCGATATTCATCTCACGGGCCATGATTTTCTGTTTTCGGAGCGGATTTCTGTGAATTCTTGATTTTACGGCTTTGATGACATTTGGTGTTCGAACAGAGCGTGGGCGGCCCGACCGGTGGCTGTCTTTTACATCTTCAGTCTCCTCAAACAGTTTTATGCATCGGTAGACGAACATGCGGCTAATCCCTAGTGGCCGGAGCGTTTTGAAAATACCCCTTTTTTCATTTCACTCTTGAAAAGCGCTATTACAGCGATACGTTTCTCATTATCTGACCACTTCATGCTGAAAGTTGAAACAATTATAAAAAAACCCGTTACAGACTAACGCTATTGAGGTTACCTTTCAAACCCATATGACATTAACGGGGTGTGTTCAGTTCTACTATTGAAATGGGTGTGTTCAATGTTGTAACAGTATTTATGTCCCTACAAGTATATTGGTTTCTACTAATTTCAGAACCTATAGCGCTTATGACCACATAACAATCGGTCCATATTTTCGAATAGCCCCCATACATAAGTGCCGATTTCAGAACCTACGGCTCTAAAAGTGATAATGTTAGAATTCGTTCAACTTTTGAACAGAAACCATTGAGCGATGTCATGCTGTCCTTCCATTATTGTTGTTAAAGTGCAGGTCGCAAAAAATAAACGGTTTCGGCAAAACGTCGTGCATACAGCGGGTTTCGGTCAACTGGTTTAATACACCATAAAGACCATTTCCGATATGAGATCCTGCCTCAGCCTTGTATTAAATTCCATTCAACCTAGCGCACTGCGGCCATATCGGCCCATATTTTGAATAACTCCCATACGACAGACTACGAGGTTGCTAAATATATATCTGGCCTATGCAACACTAAGTGACGTGGATTATCACGACAACAGTACATCAATAAATCTTTGTATGTCGATGAAGCACCATCCTGGTTTAATGAATTCAATCGTGGCCGAGGCTCGCTCAAAAACTAAGGTCGTGAAGGTCGTCCAAAAATGGCCGTTGTGCCAGAGAACTGATAATGCAAGATTGTCATGTGACAAACCGTATCCTAGGGCATTTCTTTCACCAGCATACATTCGATATTGCATGAACACCTGGCCGTAAAAAAGGTTTGTTCTCGTTGGATCCCGCAACAATTGGTGCAAAGAAATTTTGAAAAAGTACGATCGCGGTGCCTTAAATGACGTTTATAAGATTGTCACAGGTGACGAATCGTGGATCTATGCGTATAAGCCCGAAACAAAACAGCAATCGTCCGTGTGGGTCTTCGAAGACGAGCCAAATCCAACGAAAGTTGTTCGTGGAAGAAGCACTACGAAGCAAATGGTCTTGTGGCGTCTATTCCGCTGCTGTTTGGCTGATGTCTTCAAAGAAGTTCGAAAAACGAACAAGTGAAGACGAATCATTGTGCACCATGACAATGCGAGCTCTCACACATCGGCTCAAACCAGCGCTTTTTTGACCGGCCAAAACGTTGAATTGATGGTTCATCCGCCGTAACGCCTTGACTTGGCAATTCGAAAAACGGACAAGAGAAGACGAATCATTGTGCATCATGACAATGCGAGCTCCCACACATCGGCTCAAACCAGCGCTTTGTTGACCGGCCAAAACGTCGAATTGATGGGTCATCCGCCGCAACGACTAGACTTGGCACCCAATGAATTCTTTTTATTCCCGCACATCAAGAAAAAAATGAGTGGTCAACAATTTCGTTGCCGGATGATGCTTTTGAAATTTTTAAAAACCATGTTTTGGAGGTGCCTCAATCGGAGTGAAAAAAGTGCTTCGACAATTGGTTTGAGCGCATGCAAAAGTGTTTAAATCATGCTGGGGAATGCTTTGAAAACAATAAAACCATTTTTGATGATAAATATTCGCATTTGCATTATTAGGCCAGAAAAATATATGTACCAGCCCTCGTATATCACGTAACGCCGTCTTGTTGGAACCAAAGGTCGTCTAACATCCTTTAATTCAGGCACGAAAAAGTCATTAATCATTACAGTCCGCATTGACTGAAACATTATGACCGGCTTCATTTTTGAAGAAATATGGACCAATGATTTCCTCTGCCCAGAGAGTACACCAAACAGTGATTTTTGAGGATGTAAAGGCGTCTCAACAATGGCTTGGGGATTTTAATTACTTCAAATGCGACAATTTTGGTGATTAACCATTCAACAAAAAGAGAACAAATCGCTAAACAAAGCTTTCTTGTAAAATCGGGATCGGTGTTCATCTTGTTTTGGGCCCATTCACCACGATTTGCAAACGTTGTTCCGGAGTACGTCTATTCATTATGAAATGGCAAACTAAACTGAGCATAAATCAAGTGATAGCTGTCAAAAAGGCAAAATCCGAAAAAAGTGTGGCCAGGTTTAAAACCACACGTCTTAAAAAAAACACCCTTAAAAGTACAAAATAAAATGTTTTCCTTAATGTTATTTAAATAAAAAACAAAATGAATATTAAAAAAGTTCCGGAGTACGTCTATTCATTATGAAATGGCAAACTATACTGAGCATTAATCAAGTAATAGCTGTCAAAAAGGCAAAATCCGAAAAAAGTGAGGCCAGATTAAAAAACCACACGTCTTAAAAAAACACCCTTAAAAGTAAAAAATAAAATGTTTTCCTTAATGTTATTTAAATAAAAAACAAAATGAATATTAAAAAAGTTCGAATAATCTTGACAAAATCCGAATGAATTATACTTATTCGGCCATCGTCAGTGTCCTCTTTAGCCAATCGATTGTACCTTTCCTTCCGTAGGGTCCTTTTGGTATATAAACCGCAATGTCATTTTAAGCGTGATACTGCGTTCTTCTGAACCACGTTAGTATTTATTTAGTCTAAAATTGCTGCTTAAGCGGTTGTTACTTTCGGAAACGTCTATGATCTTTAAAGTCATGTGTCATTTATTAATATTTCATACTGGTGGAAACGAACATAAAAACTATTAGTCTGCTCAGTCTGCATGGCAATGAAAGAAATTCTTTAGTATATAAAAAAAATACTTTTTATCGATCACAATTTATTATTAAATTTCGAAAGTCAATTTAAGTAAATAATTCATTAGTTTTTTTGTTTTGTTTCGAAAAACCACTCTCAACTGCCGCCCAGCGCCACTAGAGTCGAAACATATGTCGTTTTTTTGTTGTTCAACATTCAATTCACACGATTGATTTCTTTCGCCATTTAATCTTATCTCTCTCTCGTGTTTACCTGGAAACTATTGACTTTGTCATTGTGTTTTAGGCTTGTGTTCAAATGTTCGAAATTACATTGATAGACGCTTGTGTTGGCTATTTCATATTTTAAAAATACACGATAACTAAAAATAACTATCAACTTACAGTCAATTGATTCTTAACAGAAATAAACTCAATGGATTTTCAATTTGGAAACAAAAATAAACTCAATGGGTTTTCAATTTGGAAGCAATGAAAACAGTAAAACTAAGTACGTGCTGCGAAAAACGCTATAAGTGCGTTTGAATACGCGGTAGGCGGGAAACTGTAATCGAAATGGAATAATACTTAGACGATTTCCTTGCAGTTGGTAATTTAAATGCACCATTATTAAAATGACATCAAGGTATTACCTACGAGGGTTGCTGTTTATATTTCGGGCCCTGACACTACTAGTGTTCCCAGATGCAAATTCTATTGGAAACTTTGATATTTTTAAGAATAACTTTACTCAGAACGTTTCGACATTTGAGGGCAAATTGTTTTGTTTACAGTTCATCTCAGTCAAAAAATGGAATTATGCCGTGAACATTTTCGTGCGATGATTTTTTACGAGTTTCAGCGTGGGTTATCGAGACAGAAGTGTTTTAAGCAACGTCTTTTGACTATTGGCGATGAAGCATCATCAAAAGCCATTGTTAATCGCTGCTACCAAGAGTTCAGTCTAGGACGCCGTTCGCTCCAGGAAGAATTTCGAAAAGGACGTCCAACTTCGGTCACTTTGCCAGAAACCATTCATGCTGTGCGTGAACTAATTAAGCAAGACGGACATGTGACATACCGTGAGATTTAGGCATCCTTGGGCACTAGTATGACAAGCATCAATAAAATCAAAAAAATTGTTCTCGTTGGATCCCACATAATTTGACGAATGCTCAAAAAAGGCTCGTATGAATTGGTGCAAAAAGATGTTGAAAAAGTATAACTGCGGTAGCTCAAAGGCAGTGTATAGCATTGTCACGGGTGACGAATCATGGATCTATGCATATGAACCCGAAACAAAACAGCAATCGACCGTATGGGTCTTTCAAGACGAGCCAAATCCAACAAAAGTTGTTCTTGGAAGAAGTACATCGAACGAAGCAAATGATTGCTTTTTTTTGGCATAACCGGCCATATAGCCACAGTGCCTTTAGTGGAACCTGGGACGGTCAATTCTGAGTGCTATGCAACCCTCTATTTGCATAGCACTCAGAAATAAGGAAAGATTAAAAGAGAAGATGGATCATTTTGCATCACGACAATGCGAGCTCTCACACATCAGCTGAAACGATGAGCCATTTGACCACTCAAGATGTCGAATTGATTGGCCATCCACCGTAAAGCCCTGATTTGGCACCCAACGACTTCTTCGTATTCCCTAGCAGCAAGAAAAAAATGCGTGGTCAACGTTTTTCATCGCCCGAAGCAGCAGTTAAAGTGTTCAAAAATCAGTTTTTGGAGATGTCTCAATCGGAGTGGAAAAAGTGCTTCGAAATTTGGTTTGTGCGCATGCAAAAGTGTATTGATCTTAACGGAGAATATTTTGGAAAACAATAAAACAATTTCCAACGATTAATTAGTGTGTTTTTATTGCCGCACCCGAAATATAAATAGCAATCCTCGTACATATGATGAAACTTGTCTATACGGGATCTGCTGCGATATCCAGGTGGAGAGATAGTGCCATTTGGAATGGTTTTGTCCAAAGAGACCTGGGTGCCAACTGAGTGGGCTGGTCCGGACAACTAGAAAGGTGCTGCACGTCATGTGGAATGCGGAACATATGTTCATGACGTTGCCATCACTTCGCACCAAATACAAATTAAGGCTGCTGCACCATCCAGATCTTAGCTAAGCCAGAAAAACGCGCGTCCGCTAAGGTGGCGTTGTTGTTGTTGTTGTAGCGGCACACACAGTGCCGAGGTGGCAGCCCTTGGCCGAAGAATTGGTGCTTTGGGTCAATCCGGTGCATAGAACCGACTGTCGTGGGATTGGGAGAATTCACACGTCATATCCTTTGATGGAATCTCCTGGAGATGTTCCCCAAGCACTGTTGCCAAACGCTGTCGCTGCGACTTGTAGGTTCGCTTGAAGCTCAACTTTCTTACGATTCATCATTGCCGATAAAAACTGTACATTTTTTCCAACCAGTAGAATAATATTTATAACAAATTTATAACAAAATTCAAAATACTTAAAGAAAACATAACCACAGGGTGGGCCAAAAATTACCATGGGTTTAAAAAAAAAATCAATAACTTTCTCGTTTAGTTATTTGTTTGTATTATATAAATAACGCTTGGAGAATAAATAATGGAGAGACTCACAACTGAATAAAGAACCAGAATAATAAAATTTTATTATTTAAACCAGCGATCAATTATTTTTACGCAAACGCATAAGGGATAAAGCTCATTTTTATTTGAATGGCTTTGTTAATAAGCAGAACTGTAGGTTCTGGGTTTCTGAAAATCGAAGAGCCATTCATCAACGCCAATTGCACCCCTTTAGGTGTACAGTATGGTATGGGATCACATCTGCAAATATCATGAGCCTTACTTCTTCGAGAATGAATATGGAAGTGCTGTAATCGGAAATGAAGAGCGGTATCGATTTATGATAGAAAAGTTTTTACGTCCTGCTCTTAAAACCAGACCTGCGATGTGGTTTCAGCAGGACGGTGTCACAGCCCGAGACACAATGACACTTTGAAGTCACATTATTGGAGAGCGAATAATTTTCAGAAATTTGGAAACTTTTTGGCCAGCGCGATCGCCAAATTTTTCAGCACTATTTTCTTTAGGTTATTTAGAAGAAAGGAGTATATGTGAACAAGCCTGAGACAATCCTTCAATACAAGGCCAACATTGTTGCAGAAATTCTAACGCTACAGCCACACACTTGAAAGATGTTATCAAAAATGCTCTAAAACGAAAAAATTTCCATTTTATATATAAAATAATCTAAAAAAACCCATGGTAACTTTTGGGCCACCCTGTAGTGCAAAAGCTTCAGTCGGATTATCCGACTATATATTCCCTCATCCATATATGGATTTTATATTTTCCTATTTTTTGTCCTACATTGCCTGAAGCGTACTGATTTTATTAAAATCTCGTAAACGATCGTCTTTGTGGAAGGTACTAGAAAGGGAATTAAAATCTATTAAAATTTCTTAAACGGTCGTCTATATGGGAGGTACAAGAATGTCGAATCCACTTTCTTCTAATGCGCACACAAAGGTGAGATAAACACATCGCATAAAACAGAATTCAAGCGAAATTCGTGCATTGGGAAAAAAATTATGTGGGCGTAGTTTGTGTGGTAGATATAATAAGGGGCGTGGCAGAGGCTCCATTAAACCATATAATAACTCCATTCATCCCAATCTTACTCGTATGACAAAATTTCAGCACAATCGTATGAATATATAGGGTGATCCATCTAGAGGTATTTTTTCAGAACAAAAAAAAATATAAAAATTCAAATCAAGTGTGAAATCTTTATTGGTAATTTGAAAGGACATTTTATGACATTTATTTTTTGAAAATAATTTCCTTCAAATGTTGGCAACTGTATTATGGAAATGAGCGTTCGGTGAGTAACGGGAAGATCCGTTGTTTTCGACATAAATTTTGTTCAGTGATGAGGCCCATTTCTGGCTTAACGGCAAAGTCAATAAACAAAATTGCCGCATTTAGGCAGAAGAGGAACCAGAAGAGGTTCAAGGGGTGCCATTATATCCAGAGAAAACCACGGTTTGCTACGGTTTATGGGCAGGTGGAATTATTGGTCCATATTTTTTCAAAAATTATGATGGCCGGAACGTAACTTTCAATGCTGCTCGCTATTGCTCTATCATATTGGACTTTTTACTACCTGAAATTAAAGCCCGTATTCTTGACGACATTTCGTTTCAACCAGACGGTGCCACTTGCCATGCAGCTGGTAAAACCATGGATCTAGTGACAGGTAATTTCGAAGAGCAGCTAATTTCACATTTTGGAACGGTGATTTGGCCGCCAAGATCGTGTAATATCACACCTTTAGACTTGTTTCTTCGCAGCTACGGAATGCTGACAAACCAGCTATGATTCAGGTCTTGGAAGCCATCATTACGAGTGTCATTCAAGCCATACCGGTCGAAATGCTCGAATGAGTCATCCAAAATTGCACCCTCATAATGGACACCCTGAGGCGTATAATGGCATAAAATTTCCTTCGAAAGAATAAAAAAGATTCCACACTTGATTCGAATTTTAGTATTTTTTTTTATTTGGAAAAAATGCCTCTAGATGGATCACCCTATATATTACAAATAACATATATATTACATACGAGTATAACAAATATATTACGCATAACGTAAAGGATCTTCGATGACAATTTTAAACGGAATCGAAATAAAAAATTGAATCTATCTTACGGTGGTGGTTATAACAAATAACTGTTATATACAGGGTGATTCATTCACGACTGGACAAATTTCACCAGCGTATTACTTGGCTCATTTTATGAAAATATGTACATCTACGACCATGCAAGGGTTCAAAGTGGCAGCGGCTTGAAAATTGTACCTCTTATCTTTCCAAAATTGCCTAAACGAAGCCCAGGGGTCCGTTGCAAGATAATGACTATTTGACTGAAATGCAAATTTTTTTTTTGGAAGCGAAATAACAGCGCACATTATTTAAAGCATGAATAGGCTAATGAATTTTGTCCAGTCGTGGGTTAATCCTGTATATTACAGCCGCCATGACAAAAAGGACCAATTTGTGGGGTACAAAAGGCTGTGACATCTTGTCTAAAGAATCAGCTCAGTGGATAAAAGACTAGCCACAATCCGCATCAAAGAAAACTATATTTGACATCATTTTTATAAGTGGTCCAACTAAAACACACGATGTTAATTGTAAATAAAATAAGAATAATCCTAATAGTTTTTATTATGTTAAAAGTATCTTTGACAATTATATCTGAAACAAAATATCTGCCAAATGCTCGCCACGGCTTTTGTGGCATACCTCCATCCGATGGTGCATATTTTCAATGACTCTGAGACAATGGAGGTTTAATGTCGATAACACAGTACAACACATGATTTCGGGACTCAATTCTGATAATTAGTTGTGAAAGTAACAAGAAGAACTTCTGCATCATTCGTTTGGTCCAGCTACATCAAATAAAAAGTTAATAATTAATTTAAAGTTAGATACTATCGTATAGGGGAATTTGTCACGTTTTAGGCACTTTTGTTTGTCATAACTAGTCCGAAAAGTCCGCATAAGCTGAATCAAATTTAAAAAATTAAAAATGACAATTCCTTTAATCTGTTCATACAACGTTTCGCTACATAAGCAACAGTTTCGCAGTTATAAATAAATGTATGAAGAAAAAAAATATTTTATGCCGAAAAAATTAAGTTTTTTTTTAATTCATAAAAAATACAAAAAGGGTTAAAAGTGTCAAGTCCTATTACTTTCACGTAAAGACACATAACCTATAAATAAAATGAGACATAGATCATGAAAAGCGAATCTTTCACAAATATGCTTTCGAACCATTATACGAGGACGACCGCAAAACTAACTGGCCTGGCACATTTTCTGTTTTACTAGCAACTGTTTTTTTTTTTTGTTTTTTAAAAGCCACCTCTTATAAGCCATCTGTCAAAATTTCCGAAACATTAATGATTATTTTCTTTGTTACAGGTGATTGAAGTAAACAAGTTTTATAATTTTTGAAAAATGCAAAATAAAGAGTTTCGTGCGGTAATTAAACACTTTTATATGAATGGTTATACGCCACAATTAATCAAAGATGAATTGGATTCTGTTCATGGTGATAATGCACCATCATATTCCACCGTGAAATCCTGGGTTCAACAATTTAAAATGGGTCGTTCAAGTACGGAAGATGAACAACGCTCTGGAAGACCGAAAACTGCTACTACTATTGAAAACATTAGAAACATATTTAATGAATTGACCAAAGATAGACGAATAAAGCTCAGAGAACTTGCTGATATTGTTAAAATACACGAAAAACAAGTTTGGAGCATTTTACAAGATGAACTCCACATGAAAAAGCTATCCGCAAGATGGGTGCCACGTTTGTTGACTTTGCCTCAAAAAATCGTCCGTTGGACCAATTCCGAGGAGCCTTTAGAGATTTATCAGCGTAATCCAATAGAGTTATTGCGCCGATTCATAACTGGTGATGAAACATGGATCCATCACTACATCCCAGAATGCAAAGAACAGTCAAAACAATGGATAGAAGCTGGTAAAAGTGAAGGCGAAAACTGTTAAGTCAGCAGGAAAAGTAATGGCCACAGTATTTTGGGATGCTAGGGGTATAATATCTATTGATTTTCTTGAGAAAGGAAAAACTATAAATAGTGAATATTATTGTGCATTATTGGATCGGTTGAGTGAAGAAATCAAGATAAAACGACCGCATTTAGAAAAACAAAAAGATCTTTTTCATCAAGATAATGCTCCTTCACACACTGCATTTTTAACTCAACAAAAACTGGCCGAATTACGATTTGAAATTGCTCCGCATCCACCATATGGTTCAGATTTAGCTTTTTCTGATTATTTCTTGTTTCCAAATTTAAAAAAATTTCTCGGTTATTGCTGAAATTGAGGCATATTCTGAAGGTCTTGAAAAATCTTATTTTTCGGATGGAATTAAAAAACTTGAAAAACGTTTGATGAAGTGTATTGAGTTGGAAGGAGATTATGTTGAAAAATAAATAATAGTAACTCCAAAAAAACGGTGCTTTTTATGTTAGGCCAGTTACTTTTGTGGTCGCCCTCGTAACCACCTATGTGCATGGGACGCATTGAAACAAGTCATCGAAGGCGTTTTAGGAACGAACCGTGTACAGCGAGATGACATACAGACACGAGAGAACAACTTGCTGTATTATTTTGAAAAAATCAATGCATCCATGACCTTAAAATTACATTTCATCCATTTCCACCATGATACTTTTTTGGCACAAATACCTCAGGAATCGGACGAACAAGGAGAGAGGTACCACCAGGTGACCATGCCAATGGAAAAGCTATTCAAAGGCAACAAATTGGATGCATTGCCTGTGGATGTTTGTTGGTGGAGTTCTAAAACTATGCAGTTTCAAGATGAAAGTACCGAAGATGAAAATGACACTGAAATTTGTGGACACACTGAACAAAACATGCCCTTGGATATTATGTCTGTCTCGGATGATGATGCCGACTCAGAACATGCATTTGAACAACCTACGAAGAAAACGAGGTCATCAGAACCACAAGCGTCAACTTCAACGAGGTGGACAGTGACAATAATTGAAAATGTTCTAAATTTTGTTTCCCTGCATAGATAACATATAAAAATCTCATATTTTCTGTGCAAGAATAGCTGTAACATGAATCGGAATGTTTATTTTCATGCGCAATAAAGAATCAATAAAAAGGTCATCAATGTTTTTTCCAAAGAATTTGTGCATATCTCGAGCAAATTTTTGCAATTCATACCTTCACTTAATTGTGCATAAAAGCGAAACGCGTAAATCGATTTTTAGGATCTATGTCTCATTTTGTTCATAGGTTATGTGACTTTATGCGAAAGTAATAGGACTTGAAATTTTTAACCGTTTTGTATTTTTTATGAATTAAAAAAAAAACTAATTTTTTAGGCAAAAAATATTTTTTTTCTTCATACATTTATTTATAACTGCGAAACTTTTGTCTATGTAGCGAAACGTTTTATGAACAGATTAATGTTGTATGAACAGATTTATTTTTTTTTTAAATTTGTTTCAGCTTATTCGGACAACTTGTTCTCGAGTTATGACAAACAAAAGAGCCTAAAACGTGACAAAATCCCCTATACGATACTTACTTACTTCAAATTAATTATTAAATTATTATTTGAATGTAGCTGGACCAAACGAATGATGCAGAAGTTCTTCTTTTTGGGTCTACTTTCACAAACAATTATCAGAGTTGAGTCCCGAATCAACCACCTGAAAAATGTTGTACTGTGTTATGTGCCTAATTATCTCATCCTATGGCTCTTGAATTATTCTTGTCTTATGGTATTGTCATGTTCTGTCAATACCCGCAAAGAAAAAAGTCTAACGGCGTCAAAACACATGATCCTGGCGGCCAAATAATATCGACACGACGTAGATAACAAGGCCATTATATTTTTTGCGCCAAAAAAAAACAATGTTTCGTTGGCTGTGTGGCTAGTGGCACCATCCTGTTGGAACCACATTTCGTCCATGTGCATATCCTCCATCTCTGGCCACAAAATGTCCGTTTTTATTACGCGGTAACTGCTTGACCGACCTTATTTTCGAAGAAGGACGACCCAGCCTATAAGCCGCAAAAAGAACTGGGCGACCATGCACAGCTATTTTAACATTTCCTACAGACCCGCACACTTCTTCCGACGTTGGATATATTTGGTCGATTATGCTGACCAAAGAAATCACGAAGTGCACGAAATGCCTTTTGATTTTACCGCCCATTTTCGTAAAGGGCTTCAACAATCTTAAAGCGCTGCTCAATTGTGCACCTCTCCATGGTTAAAACAAAAACATGAAAAATTATGTTGGGCACAAAACTTGACGTTAAGTTGTGACTAACAAGTAACATCGTGCATTATGGTTGGACAACCCTTTATTTCCGCCTTGAAACTTTCCACGCCTCCAACGGAAGTTCAGTTATTTTAAATTTCCAGTGTTTCGAACTAGATGTATGTTCAATACTTTTGTGTTGTTACAACCTTTAGCCAATATTTCGCATTACAAAATGAAATTGTTATCCTTAGCGCTTAATCCATTAGTTGCTTGCAGTTGTTGGCCGCGACCGACCGAACGTGGTGGTGGTGGTGGTTACCTTGTAATTCGATATTCACCAGTGGGTTGCACCTACATTGACTAATTTATTAATTTCTCAATTTTAAATCGATTTCGGTGTTTTATGTTCAAAAGCCATTAATCAACTGTAATGCAATATAAATATTTGTTCTTCTTTCTTTGTCATCATTTGGGGGGATATTATGTTTGATGTTGCATTCCTGGGAAGGTCACGTAAATATTGGAGAGAAAGGGCAAGCTTCTTTGTAACAAGATTTTACTTCTACAAAAATTAGCTAAAGTATCACACTTTGGTAAAATAATGCAACATAGTTGAGGGTTTCGTGTTTCTGGATGACCGCATGTTGAGAACAATGAATTAAGTCGAAATGAAAACCCAATTATTTGAAAAGCGCAATAGTTTATACAGGCGAACCTGGATAATTGGAATCGCCAGGTAAAAAGGTTTCCCACTAATACAGTTTCCCTTTTATCCAGGTAATGATATTTAATTAATGATATTTATTCTTATATGATGTTTTTATATGATATTTATACCTAAGTTCTGTTTATTGGCTTTAAACTCAAATTCCATTGTTTAATTTAAAGACTACAAATAATGGGTGATCTAAGTAAAGATACTTTTTTCAATAGCCCTTTTTGACAGATTACGTTTGAGTCGTGCAATACTGTCATTTTATTTTTGTTTAGTATTGTTTGGCATTTCATCATGGAAAGACTTGCGCCTGAACAACGTTTACAAATCGTTCAACTTTATTACGAAAATTCACGTTCTGTGAGAAATGTGTTTCGTGCACTTCGTTCAACTTATGGTCAACATAATCGGCCTACTGAGCGTACTATTCGCCACACCATCGCCCATCTTGAGACCCAGCATTCATTATTGGATAATATAAGTATTCGATCGAATAGACCACGTCCGGCACGCAGTGAAGATAACACTGTGCGACAGCCACAATCGGTTTGGGATGAAACTACCGGGGAAAGTTATATCGGTCAAAAAAAAGTCATACGTGTCCCAGCGTTTCGTTGGGTCTCATCTAGGAATCGAGATATATCGATTTGAAGTTAGTAAGTATCGTATAGGGGAATTTGTCACTTTTTTTGGCTCTTTTGTTTGACATAACTTGAGAACCACTCGTCCGATTTAGCTGAAATAAATTTTAAAAAACCAAGAATTACAATTCCCTTAATCTGTTCATATATTATTTTCCTTTACAAGTAATAGTTTCCAAGTTAAAAATAAGCGCATGAAAAAAAAATTTTAATTTTTAGGCAAAAATAATTTTTTTTTTCATACATTTATTTATAATTGCGAAACTGTTGCATAAGTAGGAAAATGGTTTAAAAACAGATTAGAGGAATTGTAATTCTTAATTTTTCTAAATTTATTTCAGCTAAATCGGACGAGTGGTTCTCGAGTTATGTCAAACAAAAGACCCTAAAACGTGACAAATTCCCCTTTACGATACTTACTAACTTCAAATCGATATATCTCGATTCCTAGATGAGACCCAGCGAAACGCTGGAACACGTATGACTTTTTTTTTACCAATATAACTTTCCCCGGTGGTTTCATTCCAAACCGATCACTGACCCTTACCATTTGTCGCAGAGTGTAATTAATCGACCTTAGTTGAGAGTGTGCACCAAGACCGTTGAGAGTAGATTCGGCGACGTTCGCAGCAACTCGGACTGACGTATGAACGACTTGGCTCATTTTACGTCGTGTTCTTAAATTGAAAGCGTACAAAATACAGCTTGTGCAAGAACTGAAGCCGCCCGACGTTCCCAAGTGGCATTGCTTCGCTCTATGGGCTCTGGAAAAGTTCCAAGAAGGTCCGACGTTTTCGAGCTAAATTTTGTTCAGCGATAAGGCCCATTTCTGGCTCAATTGGTATGTAAACAAGCAAAATTGCCGCATTTGAGACGAAGAGCAACCAGCAGAGGTTCAAGAGCTGCCACTTCATCCAGAAAAATAACAACGATTTGGTGTGGTTTGTGGACTGGTGGAATCTTCGGTCCATATTTCTTCAAAAATGATGCCCGTGAGAAAGTAACCGTCAAAGGCGACCTTTATCGCGCCATGATAAGCGACGACTTGATGCCTGAAATAGAAGTTCGTGATCTGGGCGACATTTGGTTTCAACAAGACGGCATCACTTCCCACACATCGCATCAAACAATGGATTTATCGAGAAAACAGCAGATAGATTCACGTTTTGGGCCGGTCGATTGGCCACCAAGATCGTGTGATATCACACCGTGAGACTTTTTCCTGTGGAGATATAAAAAGTCTAAAGTTTATGCGGACAAACCCGCTTCGATTCAGGCCCTCGAGCAAAACATCACCCGTGTCATTCGCCAGTTACCAGTCGAAATGCTCGAACGACTCAGCGAAAATTGGACTCAACGGGTGGACCATCTGAGACGTAGCCGCGGCCAGCATTTGATAGACATAATCTTCAAAAACTAAATGCCAAAGAATGTTCTTTCAAGTGATAATAAACATTCCCCATTCAATTTGAATTTTCTATTTGTTCTTTAAAAAAGTAGGGCACCTCGAAATGGATCACGCGTTAGAAGAATAAGCTTTTATAAACATCAAATGTAGAAAAACTGAGCGCTCGCAACATCCCATCACGGTTGTCATTTTTGTTGGAATCTGTCACCAAATTGTTGGTAAAAGTTACACACTGAAAAAATCGCCAAACAATAACCGCTGTAATACTTTTGTCAATATCTGTGCCACTCTATCGTATGATGGAAGCTACAAAAATACATGGATTGAGCCAACATATCGATATGCCGACTAAAAATTATTACTTTCGGCGTTGTAGAGTAAGCTACTTTTTGATTATGACGTTTAAAAATTTAATTAGGGCGTTCTCATGAAATCCGCCACAATAATTAACAAAATTTAAGTCGCAGAGGTTTTCAATCTCGGCAAGAAATCGCCAAAACTGACAACTCTGCGTCGCAGTCCGCAAAAACTACTTTTGCAAAAAGCAAAAAACAAGAGAGAAAAAAAACAAAAATCTTACTTTTGATGGTACAGTATGAAAAAGGAAATCACACCAATAGAGGTAAACGAGTAAAAATTCCCGCTGACACGGGGGCTGATATATATATTTCGGACCTAATAAGGAATGAAAATGCGAGTATTCATCATCAAAAATGGTTTTATTGTTTTTCAAAGTATTCTGCAGCATCATTTATACACTTTTGCATGCGCTCAAGCCAATTATCGAAGCATCTATTCCACTCCGATTGATACACCTCCAAAACATGGTTTTTGAACGCTCCAACAGCATCTTCTAGCGACGAAAATCGTTGACCACGCATTTTTTCTTGATGTGCGGGAATAAAAAGAAGTCATTGGCTGCCAAGTCAGGTCTGTACGGCGGATGACCCATCAGTTCGACGTTTTGGCCGCTCAAGAAGGCGCTGGTTTGAGCCGATGTGTGAAAGCTCGCATTGTTATGGTGAACAATGATTGGTCTTCTCTTGTTCGTTTTTCGAATTTTTCCAAGGACTTCAGGCAATCAAATTATGGTGTACCACTCAGAATTGACCATCCTACGTTGCTCAAGCGGAACAGTCGCCACATGACCAGAAACAGGCGACCATTTGCTTCAAAGTGCTTATTCCACGAAGAACATTCGTTGGATTTGGCTCGTTTTCGAAGACCCACACGGTCGATTGCTGTTTTGTTTCGGGCTCATACGCATAGATCCATGATTCTTCACCTGTGTCGATCCTTTAAACGCGATCTTATTTTTTTTTTAAATTTCTTTGCACCAATCGACACGAGCTTTTTTTGAGTGATAGTCACATTGTGCGGGATCCAATAAGAACAAACCTTTTTTACGGCCAGATGTTCATGCAATATCGAATGTATGCTGGTGGAAGAAATGCCCAAGGATGCCTCTATCTCACGGTATGTCACATGACGATCTTGCTTTATCAGTTCACTCAGGGCATCAATGTTCTCTGGCACAACGGCCGTTTTTGGACGACCTTCTTCTTTGAACAAATTTAGTTCATCGTTGCACTCTTGTCGTGATAATCCACGTCGAAAGTGAAAAATGATCGCACGAAAATGTTCACGAGTTAATTCCATTTGTTTGCCAAATTGATTTTTCAGGTCACTGTAAACAACACAAATGGTGGTCGTACGTCAAAACTTTCTGAGTAGGTTTATGCTAAAAAATGTCAAACTTTTCAATGGAAATGTCATATGGCGCCAGGCAACACTCAGTGTTGCCTTGGTCAGAAAAATATATATAGCAATCCTCGTAGAGTCTTAAATAGTAAGCCCTACTCAAAGAGGTTGGTGGTGCTTATAAATAGGACTCCCACTTATGCAGGTCCCACTTATCCAGGTTTGACTGTATAAAGATTTGACTGACAGTTTTTATTTCTTAGCGTACTTTCTTAATGTATTTTGAACTTTGGAGTTTTTCTTTTTTAATAACTACATTCATTTAGAATCACTGTGGATAAACTTTGCCAAAATGTCATTGATTTTTTAATTCGATTCTTTGCAGATGCATATCTAGCGATATGCATCATGTCAATCTTTCATCAGAATAGCTGTTGAGTTGAAAACGATTAGTTGGACAATTTCGTAAAATTCCTCACCACACCATGGTACGTGGTAATATGGCTGAAGTGTTGATGTTTATAACGACATGAAGGAATGGAGATAACAAAATGTTTCTGTATCGATCGATTTAGAATCACTATCTGATTCCATTGAGCAATGTCCTTCCGTCTGTCCATATATCGTTGAAATCAAAGTACAGTTTGCAACTATAGCCTATTTTAGATTTAGCTTGGTACATTGTTCAGGTTTGGGTCAAAGACGAACACTCTTTAATTTAAGGTTTTTCACTCATATGTCCTGCGATTCTTAAACAATTTCCCACAGAGCTTCATTAGCGACCACTAGCCAATTCTGGAGAATAAAGACTAAATCGTTTAGTGTTTTCGAAAAGCCTTCACATTAAGACCCCTCCCGCTCTAAGAAACCGTAGTTTCAGAAGCCATAAATCCCACCCGATCGCCCTAAACTTGTGCACGACTATATCGATCCATATTTCAATTCATCATCCACTCAAATGTTTCTCTCGATTTGAGCAACTGACGCTCAGATTCTGAAAAACTTTGCTTAATGCGTAACGCGAAAACAATATCCAACGCTGATAAAATTGGAAGTTATTGGTTAATGTTATTGAAAAGCCCCTAAACAAAAAACTCTCTCGTTGGTTCTGCAACTCTATAAATCGCAAATTAAATCCAATCGCACTTAAATTTTGCATGGTATGGAACAAACATCCAATATTTGTCTCCGACTCTATGAATTAATAAAGCCTCATAGAAATAAAGGGTGTTTTTTTAGACTTGTGGGTTTCAAGAAGTAATAAAACGCATATAGTTTAATGGTATGGCCAATAATTTAGCTTTATTTTAAATATGAGGGTTTGCCATAATGTTTTAAAAATGATTTTGGACAAATGGCCGCCGCGACTGTCTCGAAAAAATTCCAGCCGAGAGGCCAAATTTTCGAACACTTTTTGCAACATTTGGTGCCGTATGTCAGCAATAAAGCGAAGAATTTTCTCTTTCTAGCCTTCAATCGTGTCGAGCTTTTATGCGTATACAAGCGACTTCACAGAACCCCTACAAAAAATAGTCCAGTGGTTTTAAATCGCATGATCTAGGAGGCCACGACGCGAGCTAATGCGCTCACCAATAGTGAGCGCATTAGCTTGTCTCCATGATCGAGTTTGGTGTCGGTAATAATTTGCTCAATTTATGGCGAGCTTGCTCATAGATCGCACTATACGAGTAGTCTAAGATGGGTTCTCATTCAACAAACATATGCAGACTGTAGGTGTACCCCAAGGCACTGTCCCTTCTTCCTCTTTATTAGTATTTTTTTTTTGACGATCTCTTGGATCGGACTGTGTATCCAATCTACTTATTTGCTAATGAAAGTAACCTCTACCATTCATATTCATTCGACTGTAGGCCGAGTATTCAAGATATTAAAGACAGAAGGCGAGTTATGGGTAAGACACTTGGCCATTTTCGAATGGGATCGAGTAAATAGGGTAGGTTTTAGTTGAATTTTGTTGTCTCACAAGCGATTCACTTGCCCTTTAGGGTCTTCATTATCTATCGATGGTATTGATATCAAACTATCAAATTCAATTGACGTTTTGGACATAAAAATTCAGTGTGACGCTCGTTAAACGTTGCCTGTATTCGAAGTATCTAAAGAAGCACTCAAGTGTATAGGCTTACTAAAGCGGTGCAAGAAGTGTTTTACGCCTTCTGAACTTTTTAATATCTATAATATCTATAGAACCTACATCAGGTCGACAGTGGAATAATACTTCCATATATGGGCAGATACTTTAAAATCAATCTTGAAGCTACTTGATCGTGTTTAAACGAGAGCAATGGTAATAGGTGGCAGTAGAGTATCCAACTCTATAGTCTCCCTAGAGTAAAGTAACGTACAGTTGACGTGGTAGGTGCACGCAGAGAAAAAATATGATTACTACATGGCCACGGCAATTATAATATGTTCTTCACAATAAAAGTATGTTCGTCGCATCCATAGCAATGTTAACTGAATTTAGCTTTGACAATAGTATAATTGCTGCAATATTAATATTGTTGAAATGTAACAATAGTATTATTGCCAAATTTAAAAATGAAAGTATGGTTATAGCAACAATATATATGTTGTTGGTGCGACAAAAGTAATGTGTTTTTTTCTTCATTTAAGTATGATTTTAAGAACAAATATTATTGGTACGGATTTAATGCAATAAAAGTACTTTTTTATCGAAATTAAAATTTTTTAAACAAGCTGCTTTGGATTTTTTTAACTGAAATATTTTTAATAATAACGCTTACGTTTATTTAAACTTATTTTTCTGCGTGCACGCAGAAAAAAAGTATAGTTGTGGTGACAATATTCGAAGAGGATCATACTATTGTTGGCTATATGGTTGTGCCACAACAATATAATGATCCTCACAACAATAGTATTATTCACACATAACCATACTATGATCCCCACAACCATAGTATGATTCACACTCAACCATACTATGATCTCCACAACCATACTATGATCATCACAACAATAGTATGATTCACACTCAACCATACTATTATCTTCACAACCATATTATGATCCTCACAACCATAGTATGTTTCTCATACAACCATAGTATGATCCTCACAACCATAGTATGTTTCGCACGCAACCATACTATGATCCCCACAACCATAGTATGATTCACACTCAACCATACTATGATCCCCAAAATTATTTATTAGGATTGGGTAATGTTGTTATTCAAAAATAGAGATTTTTATCAAGCAAGTTATTATAAATTGCATTACTATTAGATCATAGCCACGTTTTTATTGAACATTTCATTCAAGAAACCAAAATATATATTCCAACGGTCAAAAATACTTTAGTCACCATCCGTAGACACCAAGTAACGAATGTGATTAAACCATGATCAATGGCTATATACTTAAGTGCAGGCAGATTTTAAATAAACGAGAACCAGTCGGTATTAAAGTATTTCACCGAACAAAGTAAACACAATAAAAATCCCTCGAACTACCTTCCGATTGTTATTTTTTTTTTAATGGACAGCAACCATTCACTGTATCGTGTGTATGTGTTTTTTTTGTGTATCAAAAAAACATACGCACACACATACATGTATTCTCTACAAAACCTGTTTTGTTATGTTCATAGTCACAACCATACTGTATGATTGCCGTAATCATATTTTTGTTAACGTAAATTTTAAACAACAATACTTTTGTTGCACTAACCATGTTTATATGGTTGCTACAACCATATTTTCATTTCTAAATTTGGCAATAATACTATTGTTACATTTCAACAATAGCAATATTGTCGCAATCATACTATTGTCAAAATGAAATGCAAAAAACAATACTATGGTTGCGACGATCATGCTTTTATTGGAGAGAACATATTATTGTTGCGGTGACCATAGTGTAACCATATCTTTTCTCTGCGTGTGTGTGAAATAAATCACTCCTATTATTTTGAATTTAATGTACTTTTTAATAATTTTCATAATGCAAATCTATTGTCGACAACTTAAACAAATTCTAATAAATTATATTGGGGATCAAAGTACAATTGTGTGTGATCGTACTATGGTTGTATGTTGCATGGTTGCGTGTGAATCATATTATGGTTGTGAGGATCATACTATGGTTGTATGTGAAACATACTATGGTTGTGAGGATCATACTATGGTTGTGGAGACCATAGTATGGTTGAGTGCGAATCATACTATGGTTGTGGGGATCATAGTATGGTTATGTGTGAATCATATTATTGTTGTGAGGATCATAGTATGGTTGTATTTGAATCATACTATTGTTGTGAGGATCATAATATTGTTGTACCACAACCATATACCCATTATTATCCCCTTCGAATATTGCAACCACTAGTACGAATAAGATGAAAAAAAAATTTAAAAAAACTAAAAATTACAATTCCTTTAATCTGTACATACAACGTTTCGCTACATAAGCAACAGTTTCGCAGTTATAAATAAATGTATGAAGAAAAAAAATATTTTTTGCCTAAAAAATTAAAGTTTTTTTTTTCAATTCATAAAAAATTAAAAAACGGTAAAAAGTGTCCAGTTCTATTACTTTCGCGGAAAGTCACATAATCAAATCAATGCATCCATGATACCTTTTTGGCACAATTACCTCAGGAATCGGACGAAAAAGGATAGAGGTTGCACGAGGTGACCATGCCAATGGAAACGCGATTCAAAGGCAAAAAATTGGATGCATTGCTTGCGGAGGTTCTAAAATTATGCAGTTTGAAGATGAAAGCACTGAAGATGACACTGAAATTTGTGGACACACTGAACAAACCATGCCCTTGAGTATTATGTCTATCTCGGATGATGATGTAGACTCAAAACATGAATATGAACCACCTACGAAGAAAAATAATTGAAAATGTTCTAAATTTTGTTTCCATGCTTAGATAACATATAAAAATCTCATACTTTCTGTGTAAGAATAGCTGTAATATGAATCGGAATGTATACTTTCACGCAAAATAAAGAATCAATAAAAATGTCATCAATGTTTTTTCCAAAGAATTTTGTGCATATCTCGAGCAAATTTTTGCAATTCATACCTTCACTTAATTGTGCATAAAAGCGAAACGCGTAAATCGATTTTCATGATCTATGTCTCATTTTGTTCATAGTGACTTTACGTGAAAGTAAAAGGACTTGACACTTTCTACCGTTTTATATTTTTTATGAATTAAAAAAAACTTTAATTTTTTTAGGCAAAAAATATTTTTTTTACTTCATACATTTATTAATAGCTGTGAAACTGTTGCTTATGTAGCGAAACGTTGTATAAATAGATTAAAGGAATTGTAATTTTTAATTTTTTTAATTTGTTTCACCTTATTCGGACTAGTGGTTCTCGAGTTATGACAAACAAAGGAGCCTAAAACGTGACAAAATCCCCTATACGGTACTTACTAAATTCAAATTAATTTTTAAATTATTATTTAATGTACCTTGACCAAACGAATGATGCAGAAGTTCTTCTATATGGGGCTACTTTCACAAATAATTATCAGAATTGAGTCCCGAATCAATCACCTGAAAAATGTTGTACTGTGATATACTTATACTTTACAATGGGTGACAAAAGTATGTAATTGAGAGAATGGCAAACCAACTTCTCTAGCAAAATGCAATGGCCAGATGTGTGAACTTTGTGCAAAGCCCACTGGAACCCCATGTGCTCCTTTTTAACGAATATGAAAGCCATTAAAATATTTCCCATAAGCTATACTTTTACAGCCATAAACTATAACTTCCTTAGAGTGAGTAAAATTTGTTATGGAAGATGTTCTTCCATCTGTTTTCCACAGAAACGTTAATGGAGACACGTTGTCTCCCTTCAAGGAACTGCAGTTAAATTTAAATAAAACTATTGTTCCATAAAGTTTGCCAGACATTTATATTGTCAAGGATTTGACACTGATACTAAAATCCCGATTTGAATGGCATTCAATTCTTCATTGCACTTGCGATTCAATGCCATTCTTTTCACTGTCATCAGCAACATTTAGCATCAGCCATGCTGGGAATGTGAGTTTGTTTGTACTCCAACGGCAGAAGTTTCTCCTTTCCCAGGGTACATAAGTTCATACAAACGTACAGAAAATATGAATAATACGATAAGAAAATAGAAAGTTGTTGGTCGCATTGTAAGGCTGGTTAACAAGACACAATGGCTTTTGGTTTTGACTAAAGTTCAGAGAATTTATACCCTCCACCATATGATGTAGGCAATACTGAAATGTTATTTCATTTGTAACATTTCGTAATCCTTCGCTGAAAACTTTTAATGAAAACAGCTAGAATCCTCTACCTTAGAAAATATATGCTTTATTTCAGTTGGTATTGAGATTGAACCAAATCGGTCAAAGTGAAAGAAAGTTTTTATTTGGGGGCAAAACAATCTTTTCTATACCAAATTTGTCATTCCGTTTACATATCGCATGCAG
Organism: Hydrotaea diabolus; assembly: GCA_963513945.1. NCBI lineage: Eukaryota > Metazoa > Arthropoda > Insecta > Diptera > Muscidae > Hydrotaea > Hydrotaea diabolus. Next base: position 27,439,703 of record OY740716.1, on the reverse strand, counting down.
AGAAAATATATGGTTACTATATGGCCACGGCAACAATAGTATGTTCTCTGCAATAAAAGTATGGTCGTCGCAACCATAGTATTGTTTCTTGACTTTCAATTTGACAATAGTATGATTGCGACAATATTAATATTGTTAAAATGTAACAATAGTATTATTGCCAAATTTAAAAATGAAAATATGGTTGTAGCAACAATATAAATATGGTTGGTGGGATAAAAGAATTGTTTCATCTGTTTTATGTTAACAATAACATGATTACGGCAATCATACCGACAAAACCGTATTTTTTTTTTAATTTGACAATGTTATTTTTACGAATCTTACGCAATAATAGTAAAAATAATTAAATTTTTTCGAAACAAAACTACGAATTAGTATAACTGAAATATTTTTAATAACTATTTTTTTACTGTTTAATTACATAATTTACCTAATAAACTTCTCTATTGTTAAATAACAACTTAATCCAATCTTTACAAAAAAATTTGGGGATCATAGTATGATTGTGTGTAAGTCATACTATGGTTGTACGTTAAACATACTATGGTTATGAGGATCATAATATTGTTGTGGGGATCATAGTATGGTTGAATGTGAATAATAATATGGTTGTGGGGATCATAGTATGGTTGTGTGTAAAAAATTATATTGTTGTGAGGACCATAATATTGTTATGGGAATCGTAGAATGGTTGTGTGTGAACCATACTATTGTTGTGACGATCATAATATTGTTGTGACACAACTATATAATCAACAAAAGTATGATGCTCTTCGAATATTGTTACCCCAACCATACTTTTTTTCTGCGTGTATAGAGTATTTATTTAAAATTTGTATTTATCTAAGAAAACTTGAAAAGTGAGATTTACATAGAACCTTGTCTTGAGTTGAGTTTTCCTTTTAACAAGTGCTAAGAAGCTTTGTGATGAAGTTTGTCATGGACCCGAAATCGTGTACAGCCATGAAAATTAATGTCACTTTGCAGTTTTGTAAAATTCAAATGTAAGTAGATGGAAGAGGTCTCGCTCTGAGTAATTCCTATTAAAAATGAGCTTTATCTTAATATTTTTTATTATAATAGAAGGATCTGTGCTATCTATGCTCAAATGCGCGCCACGGCTTCGTGGCATTCCTCTATTCGAAGGTCCATATTTTCAAAGATTCTGAGACATAATGGAGGTTCAGTGTCGTTTATGAGCAAAATCATCTCATCTTTTTAAATCGTTCTTGGCTTATTCACGTAAACTTTTTCTTTTAAATATACCCAAAGAATGAAGTCCAACTGTGTCAAATCACATGATCGTGGCGACCAATTAACATCGCCTCGATGTGAGCTGAAACGCCAATTTAATTTCTTGCGCAAAAAAACTATGTTTCGTTGTCGTATATATCGTCGTCCATTTCCTTAATATCGTCCGGGTCCATTTCCTCAATTTCTGGCCACAAGAAGTCTGTAATAAACTCGCGATAGCGAAAACCATTTACGGTTACTGCTTGACCGGCCTCATTTTTAAGGAAGTACTCGTAAAGCCGAAAAAGCCGCCAGCCTATAAACCACGCCAAGCAGTCACTCTTTGTGAATATATCGACTTTCAACAATCTCTCGAGGATTCCCATTTGCCTAAATACTGCAATTCTGCCGAATCCCCTAAGGTGAAAGTGTGCCTCGTCGCTAACGATGATTTTCTTTGCAAAGTCACCATTCAGTTCTGTCTGTACAACCAATCAATCATTCGTCGTATTGACGACTCTTGAAATTGTCAGTAGGCTTCAGCTCTTGAGTCATTTCAACCTTGTAGGAGTGTAAATCTAAATCTTTATTCAAATTTCGCATCATTGATGTTCGTCAGATGTTCAATTGTTGGGCACGACGGCGAGTTGAGGTTGACGGCTCATCTGACACGCTATCACATATAGCATCAATATTTTCCGCAGAAAGAACTGGGCGAGCATGCACAGGATCTCAGATTTCGTACAGAACCGGTTTGTTGAAATTTGCGCACAATTCTTCCGATTGTAACCACAAAAAATCCAAAAGAGCACCAAATGTATTTTGATTTCAACGCCCAAATTCTTAAAAGGCTACAAAAATGGTAAGGAGCTGCTGAAAATTGTACCTCACCATGGTTGAAGCTTTTAAAAACTGTAGCAAACACCGTAAAAAAAATACTGATAATTTGTCAAATTGCTGGTTTTATTAGAAACGTTGAACTTTGTCATTAAATAATGGAACACAATATCATTAATATGAATATCACAACTTGCTCGACAGTACACATTTAAAAAAGATTTATTGTTAAAGTAAGAAGAAAGCAAGGATCATCCAATTGCAGTAAATTAACATAGGTAGTTGCATGTAAAATATGGAACTTGCAGAACATACGTTTAATGAAATCAAGTGTCATTTTCTCTTAACTACACACAAAGAAAAAAATTGTTTGTAATTGGTTGGAACAACAAAAAATCCGTTTCAGGTAAGGAATTTCCAATGCAATAGCCATATGTTTATAATCGCAATGGATTTCGGTTAAATATACTAGAAGATTTAATTATTATCATCGTATTGAACACAAAACTAATTGATCAGTAAAGGTATATAATTGCCACAACTGGTGCTTATGACAACCAATATAAGTAGTTTTGCAAACGTATTGTTGTTGTAAACAATTACACAGTGTAACAAAAAAGAATGAAATCAAAATACCTGTGAAATGATATTATTTTTCTTGTAGATCTTGCTGAGTACGACAAGAAACCGATTTTGAAATTTCCCAAACACCTCCAAAATCTGGTGATACGGGTAAATAACCGGTTTTTCGGATATTACGCACTTATATGTTAAATATCAACTGCTTTTTCGGCTGATTTGGAAAGAAGAAACTGCAGCCTTTCGAATGGTGTATACACTTTTAAAATCACACTGAATAATTGTATTTTTCCAAACAATGCTGTTTTAATAAAAGTTGAATAACTCAATCAGTTTATAACGGATTTTTAAAAATGACACCGAATTGTATTTTTAAGAACACTCTCTTTATTATTCAGTTAAAAAAGAGAAGTTCACAACAGCTTTTTTTTTGCCTCTGAAGTCATGTGGATTGTTAGATCCAAGATTTCCTTTCTGGAGGTTCGGATACTTCGTATGTTGCTTCGATACATCATTTCCAGCTACTGCACAGTCAAAGTTAAAAAATTACAAAAAAATTAAAAAAAAATTAGTTTACAGGAAAAATACACTGATTTTTTTCAGTGCGATTTTAAAATAAGTATACACCATTCGAAAGGCCGCAGTTTCTTCTTTCCAAATCAGCCATATTCAACCAAGTTACTGGCATATAAGTGCGTAAGGTCCGAAAAACCGGGTTTTTACACGTTACTCTGTCACACTGTGTTATTGGTGATGCCAGCTAAAATTATTTATCATAATCAAAACGGGTTGTGTTCTGTTATTTTTAATGTTGTTTAAATAGGCGTTATTCAAATAAAATAATTTGATTATGACAGAGTTTAAGCCCACCAATTTGTTCATTAATAATCCTCCATTATCTTTTCCACGAAATGACTTTCCCTAAACACAGAAACCAAATCAGTTGGAAATCGGTCCGAACTGCGAACATTCGGTTGAACTAACATATTGTATGTAGCAATCACCAAAATTCAAATCCATTGATGGTTACATAGTTCGATTAACCATAATATGGTATCAGCAATAATATTACTACTATTGCAGCCAATAAGTCGGTTATACCAACCGATTTCAATAAAACTATTGGTTGCAACAACTAATAGTTATGACAACCAACCAATTTTGAAGTACATGTTACTTTTGTACCATTAATTGGTGGTGACAACAAATAAATTCTTTGTAGTTTCCAAACCTCGTTCAGTTCACTGTTACTACATATAACACGTTGTTGATTTCTTCTAGAAATGAAGGACTTGGACGATTACAGTAAATTCCCAAAATGTCGAAGGTTTGAGCTATTTTTTTATGGGGCAAGATTCATGATTCGTCACCTGCGACGATCTTATAAACGTCTTTTGAAGCACCGAGATCGTATTTTCTCAAAATTTCTTTGCACCAATCGACACAAGCCTTTTTTGAGCGATTGTCAAATTGTGCTGGATCTAACGAGAACAAACCTTTTTTACGGCCAGGTGTTCATGCAATATTGAATGTATGCTGGTGGAAGAAATGCCCAAGGATGCCTCTATCTCAAGGTATGTCACATGACGATCTTGAATTATCAGTTCACGCACGGCATCAATGTTCTCTGGCACAACGGGCGTTTTTGAACGACCTTCATCTTTGAGCGAGCCTTGGCCGCGATTGAATTTATTAAACCAGTATTTCACAGTGCTTCATCGTTATACAAAGATTCAAGTTCATCGATGCACTCTTGTCGTGATACGCCACGTTGAAATTTGTGAAAAATTATCGCACGAAAATATTCACGACATAATTCTATTTTTTCCCCAAATTGATTTTTTCAAGTCACTGTAAACAACACAAATGATGGTCTTACGTCAAAGCGTTCTGAGTTCTTCTATGCTAAAAAAGATGGCGCCAGGCAACACTTAATGTTGCCTAGGCCAGAAATATATATAATATAGCAACTCTTGTACAAATTCCCTTCCACTAATCATCCTAATTAGTTAGGTTTTCCCATACATCGTCTCTATAACCGATACTGTCAGTTCCCACTACTGAACATAGCCAAGTACCACATCAACACTTGGTTATAGCTATGTAATACATGGATATGTGCAACCACCAACTTTCGGTTGGCAAAAATTGGGATATGGCAACTAATCTGTTCTCTGTGTCTATCTTTTAGATAAGTTTAAAACAGTTTTTTTTTTGCCACTGAAGACATGTGGATTATAAGATCCACATTATAAGATCCACATGTCTTTCTGGAGGTTCGGATACTTCGTATGTTGCTTCGATACTTCATTTTTAACAACTGCACATTATGGAGCACCAACTAACATTCGGGTGTACTACGGAACACTCTAGGTACATGCAACATCGATCATTCGGTTGGCAGAACAATTACAGCAACATTTCTGATCTCTGTGTGTAAGTATTTCTCAATTATCACACGATTCTCGTATATTTGCATTTTCTATTTTTCTTCATAGAAACTATATGTGACAGCGCATAGAGAAAGGGACCTAAGGGTAAAAAAATCAATTTTCATTTTTTTTTCTTTTTTTGATGTGGACAACATCTGAGCATCGAATGAGACCGAGCCCATACCCCAAAATTGTTCCCTCCCAGAGATATGCGCGTTTTATGAAAGTGAAGTCGACGATTCGAAGCGCAAATAGAAAGGGACCTAATCTTTGAAATGGCTCTCCTAAACAAAACTGGTTTTTAACCTAAGGTCCCTTTCTATTTTGCGCGTCACATATAAAAAGCAAAAGAGCATTAAACTCAGGTTGGAAAACCAAGGCAGGATTATCGTCGTATAAAGGTGGCGGTTTTGGTCAGAGGTCAAACGAAGCGTTATTTAAATGTTACTCCTACTCATCAATATGGGTACGATTAAAAGCGCCTGTGCCACACTTGCATTTCAGTTTATTTCTAATGTGATTCCATACTGTGACGGTATTTATGATTTGAATGGCATTCACATTTTTTGTTCAGCATATGATGTTCATTAGCATTCCCGTCATTGTCATTCGCATCAGCGTCACCCTGACTACGAATATGAGCTGACATTAATCTTGAAAATGGTATACTTTGGTTGCTATTTTTTTCTCCTTCAGTAGAAAAAGAATAACAGGAAGTGAAACTGCAACGATTCGGGTAGGGAAATTTTTATTTTTCTTTACCATATGGCTCGCAATCGCTATGACGACACGAAATTGAGGGGATATGTATTTTATAAAACTTCATGAAATAAAGTGGAATAAAGAGGAAGTGTCCACATATGTACGAGTGGCCCAAGTTGATAAAATGCTAATTTAATGCATCTGCATGAGAATAAGTTTTGCCTTTTACTTGCTAAACGGCTCCTGAATATCCAAAGTATATTTAAATCCCTTCAATGGGTTAATAGAGTATTTTTATTGTATGGCTTGATTGTCACATTTTGCATTATAAATTATGCTTAAATACCAGAACAAATAGGATCTTATTTTTTATGCGAATGAAATTAAATAATTTTATAATCGTATATACTGCGTCAAAGAAATGACGACAAATACGTCGTATATTTCGAAATATTTTCAAGCTGTTAAGGAGCACATTACAATGCAGCGGCCACCGTTCCATTGATGTTAACCTTTTAGATCAATCGCGTCAATATCAATTTATAACAGTACATGTGGGTCACAACTGTTTCTTGCCTTGTGAGGTGTTAATAAAAAATCATCTCTTATCCGTGAATCGCAACATCCGCTAACAATTTTATACTGAACTGAAAACTTTATACTGAACTAAATCTGCCTTCTTAGCACAGCCAGCATGTTTTTACCTAAAGCCTTTTTGGCCAATAGTTAGGTCAGAGCTCTAGATCTGAACACCCCACAATGCCAGCAAACCGAATCGAGTGAGCCATTGTCTTATATCAGTGCTAAAGAACGTCAAGTATCCCACGTTGAAAAATATAAATGTGGACGACATGCGAACCCAGTGAAAATCTGTTGGCATTTTTAATAAAAACTCTGAACAGATTTATTGTCATACTCGTAACCGATTTTTTTGCCGATGGAGTATTTGTTATTGCACTTAATTTACATGTACAAGGATTCTTTTGGTATAACGGAGTTGAAACCCTCGGTCGTGGCCTTAACCAGAACAAGCCAAACGACAGAACGGTCCTCGTGGCTCTTCACCTCACAAAAGCCTTCGAGACGGTCAATCATGAGATGGTCATCACTCTGTTCGACGACATTGAAGAAACGTCCCTTCCGCCCAGTTTGAAACGTTGGGTCCTAAACTATATGTGTGGCCGCCAGTCATACACGCAAAGAAAACATATGGTTACTATATGGTCACGGCAACAATAATATGTTCTCTGCAATAAAAGTATGTTCGTCGCAACTATAGTATTGTTTTTTGTATTTCATGTTGACAATAGTTTGATTGCGACAATATTAATATTGTTGAAGTGTAACAATAGTATTATTGCCAAATTTAAAAAACGAAACTATGACTAGCAACAATATAAATATGGTTGGTGCGACAAAAGTATTGTTTTTTGGGATTTATGTTAACAATAATAAGATTACAGCAATCATACTGTATGATTGTAATTTTTCTAATATATCTTATATATGTGTTTTACATCAATGTTATTGGTACGAATCTTATGAAATAATAATGGAAATTCAAATTTTCCAAAAAAAAAACAGATTTGGATTTGTTTAACTGAAATATTTTTAATTAAAACGCTTACGTTTTTTTAAATTGATTTTTTCTTTTGTTTAATAAACACTTATTATTTTAAATTTAATGTATTTTTAATTTATTTTCTTAATAAAAATCTCTATTGTTGACAACATAATCCAATCCTAATAAATAACTTTGAGGACCATATTGTGGTTGAGTGGAATCATACTATGGTTGCGTGTGAAGCATACTATGGTTGTTAGGTTCATACTATGGTTGTTAGGTTCATACTATGGTTGTTAGGTTCATACTATGGTTGCATGTCAAACATACTATTATTGTGAGGATCATAATATTGTTGTGGGGATCATAGTAAGGTTGAGTGTGAATCATACTTTAGTTGTGGTGATCATAAAGTAGTATGGTTGAGTGTAAATCATACTATGGTTGTGAGGATCATACTATGGTTGTGTGTGAATCATACTATTGTTGTGAGGAGCACAATATTGTTGTGCCACAACCATATATCTAACAATAGTAGGATGCCCCTCTAATATTGTCACCCCAATCATACTTTTTTCTGCGTGTATGTAGAATTTAGAGGCAGGAAGTCGAAGCCCCGTAAATTTAAACAAAGAGTTCCTCAGGGTGGAGTGATATCACCGGCTCTGTTTAACCTTTACCTGCCTGCACCACCAGACGACTTTGGAATTGTGTCATACGCTGATGATTGCACAATTCTGACGTCAAGACAAAAAGTGGATGACTATTCGAGAAAATAAACTATTACCTCTCTGTCCGCCTATAAATCATCAGCCACGCTGTTTACTGCATGGACCACAGAGGTGCGGTTGTCACTCAATGTGAAAGTCGAGGACGTCCACATTCTGACAACCAACTACCCCAAAATCCTCGGGGCCACAGTGGACAGCCTTTTTCGATCCTCTGCACATGCTACAGCTGTCTGCAATAAGCTCAAAACAATGTCCGTTACTTAACGGCAGTCAATAGCTGCACGAACCTCGTCCATTGGAAAATTGGCTACAGCTCGAACCAAAGCAGTCTTAAGAGATCCAATGTTGGGGTAATATGGCTCGCAATCGCTATGACGACACGAAATTGAGGGGATATGTATTTTATAAAACTTCATGAAATAAAGTGGAATAAAGAGGAAGTGTCCACATATGTACGAGTGGCCCAAGTTGATAAAATGCTAATTTAATGCATCTGCATGAGAATAAGTTTTGCCGTTTACTTGCTAAACGGCTCCTGAATATCCAAAGTATATTTAAATCCCTTCAATGGGTTAATAGAGTATTTTTATTGCATGGCTTGATTGTCACATTTTGCATAAAAAATTATGCTTAAATACCAGAACAAATAGGATCTTATTTTTTATGCGAATGAAATTAAATAATTTTGTAATCGTATATACTGCGTCAAAGAAATGACGACAAATACGTCGTATATTTCGAAATATTTTCAAGCTGTTAAGGAGCACATTACAATGCAGGGGCCACCGTACCATTGATGTTAACCTTTTAGATCAATCGCGTCAATATCAATTTATAACAGTACATGTGGGTCGCAACTGTTTCTTGCCTTGTGAGGTGTTAATACAAAATCATCCCTTATCCGTGAATCGCAACATCCGCTAACAATTTTATACTGAACTGAAAACTTTATACTGAACTAAATCTGCCTTCTTAGCACAGCCAGCATGTTTTCACCTAAAGCCTTTTTGGCCAATAGTTAGGTCAGAGCTCTAGATCTGAACACCCCACAATGCCAGCAAACCGAATCGAGTGAGCCATTGTCTTATATCAGTGCTAAAGAACGTCAAGTATCCCACGTTGAAAAATATAAATGTGGACGACATGCGAACCCAGTGAAAATCTGTTGGCATTTTTAAAAATATATAAACTCTGAACAGATTTATTGTCATACTCGTAACCGAATTTTTTGCCTATGGAGTATTTGTTATTGCACTTAATTTACATGTACAAGGATTCTTTTGGTATAACGGAGTTGAAACCCTCGGTCGTGGCCTTAACCAGAACAAGCCAAACGACAGAACGGTCCTCGTGGCTCTTCACCTCACAAAAGCCTTCGAGACGGTCAATCATGAGATGGTCATCACTCTGTTCGACGACATTGAAGAAACGTCCCTTCCGCCCAGTTTGAAACGTTGGGTCCTAAACTATATGTGTGGCCGCCAGTCATACACGCAAAGAAAACATATGGTTACTATATGGTCACGGCAACAATAATATGTTCTCTGCAATAAAAGTATGTTCGTCGCAACTATAGTATTGTTTTTTGTATTTCATGTTGACAATAGTTTGATTGCGACAATATTAATATTGTTGAAGTGTAACAATAGTATTATTGCCAAATTTAAAAAACGAAACTATGACTAGCAACAATATAAATATGGTTGGTGCGACAAAAGTATTGTTTTTTGGGATTTATGTTAACAATAATAAGATTACAGCAATCATACTGTATGATTGTAATTTTTCTAATATATCTTATATATGTGTTTTACATCAATGTTATTGGTACGAATCTTATGAAATAATAATGGAAATTCAAATTTTCCAAAAAAAAAACAGATTTGGATTTGTTTAACTGAAATATTTTTAATTAAAACGCTTACGTTTTTTTAAATTGATTTTTTCTTTTGTTTAATAAACACTTATTATTTTAAATTTAATGTATTTTTAATTTATTTTCTTAATAAAAATCTCTATTGTTGACAACATAATCCAATCCTAATAAATAACTTTGAGGACCATATTGTGGTTGAGTGGAATCATACTATGGTTGCGTGTGAAGCATACTATGGTTGTTAGGTTCATACTATGGTTGTTAGGTTCATACTATGGTTGTTAGGTTCATACTATGGTTGCATATCAAACATACTATTATTGTGAGGATCATAATATTGTTGTGGGGATCATAGTAAGGTTGAGTGTGAATCATACTTTAGTTGTGGTGATCATAAAGTAGTATGGTTGAGTGTAAATCATACTATGGTTGTGAGGATCATACTATGGTTGTGTGTGAATCATACTATTGTTGTGAGGAGCACAATATTGTTGTGCCACAACCATATATCTAACAATAGTAGGATGCCCCTCTAATATTGTCACCCCAATCATACTTTTTTCTGCGTGTATGTAGAATTTAGAGGCAGGAAGTCGAAGCCCCGTAAATTTAAACAAAGAGTTCCTCAGGGTGGAGTGATATCACCGGCTCTGTTTAACCTTTACCTGCCTGCACCACCAGACGACTTTGGAATTGTGTCATACGCTGATGATTGCACAATTCTGACGTCAAGACAAAAAGTGGATGACTATTCGAGAAAATAAACTATTACCTCTCTGTCCGCCTATAAATCATCAGCCACGCTGTTTACTGCATGGACCACAGAGGTGCGGTTGTCACTCAATGTGAAAGTCGAGGACGTCCACATTCTGACAACCAACTACCCCAAAATCCTCGGGGCCACAGTGGACAGCCTTTTTCGATCCTCTGCACATGCTACAGCTGTCTGCAATAAGCTCAAAACAATGTCCGTTACTTAACGGCAGTCAATAGCTGCACGAACCTCGTCCATTGGAAAATTGGCTACAGCTCGAACCAAAGCAGTCTTAAGAGATCCAATGTTGGGGTATCTTTTGTGACAAACCTTGTCCTCTAAAACTGTCCACAATTTGTAATCCAATGGGTTCAAATCTGGACTGCCTGAGGGCCATTCTTCTTCGAAGCCAGGCCTTGACCGTTTTAGCCTTATGGGTCGGTGCAGAATCCTGCTGGAAAGTCCATGGCTGGTTTTGGAACAGGGAATTGTTAAGAGGCTTCAGAACAGCTTCCAAAACGGTTTCTTGGTAAACTTTGGCCGATGTTTTGACTCCTTGTTCGCAGAAATGCAAGTCAGTGACCCCATCGTAAGAGATACCCCACCAAACCAGGACTGAAGCTGGGTGATGAACCTTTTCCACCCTTGGGATCAATTCAGATGCTTCCTTAGATAACCGCGCATACACTCTATCATTTTGCTTGTTAACTTTTTCCTGAACGGTAAAAATTTTTTCATCGGTGAACAAAATTTTTCTGTGCAAGTTATCAGCGTGCTTCACCAAAAGACGTTTGCATTTTTCACTCCTTTTTTTAAAGCTGCAGTTAATAAATGTCCGGTACGTCGTTTGAAAGGCCCAAGTCCCAAGTCTTTTTTAGTGATTCGACTCATGGACTTTTACGTGATATTCATCTCACGAGCCATGATTTTTTGTTTTCGGAGCGGATTTCTGTGAATTCTTGATTTAACGGCTTTGATGACATGCGGTGTTCGAACAGAGCGTGGGCGGCCCGACCGGTGGCGGTCTTTTACATCTCTAGTCTCCTCAAACAGTTGTATGCATCGGAAGACGAACATGCGGCTAATCCCGGAACGTTTTGATAATATCGCTTTTTTTCATTTTGCACTTGAAAAGCGCTAATACAGCGATACGGTTCTCATTATCTGACCACACCATGATGAAAGTTGAAACAATTTTGAAATCCCGTTACAGACGAACGCTGTTGAGTTTGGCTTTCAAAGCCCATATGACATTAACAGGGTATGTTCAGTTCTACTATTGAAATGGGTGTGTTCAATGCTGTAACAGTATTTAAGTCCCTGCTAAGTAAATTGGGAGAATCATTTCATATTAATTTAATGCGTCCATACAAATGTACCTCTCAATTTTTGGCTCTAGCCGGCATAATGGCATAAAATTCCATTTGATTTTAACAAAACTTGGTTAATGGCATTTGACGCTGCCAAAAAAAGAACAGGTTGGCCAAATTTATTCCAAACCATGAGCGAAAAATTTTATAACAATCTAATATTATAAATTATAATGTTATAACAATCTAAATTTATATATTATGTATGGCATTGAACTGAAATTTGACCAGAACGGCCAATTGTTGTAAATAGTCCTCATCCGATTTGGGACACCATAGAACACAGAGCATAAAAATTAACTAGATATTATTATAGCTTGTATTATTTGACTTGCGACTCGTTTGTACTAAATTAGTGATATCTATATATCTAACACGTAGGGAAACCAATGGTTTGTAGTTACATACTACGACAATGGGGTCTAAAGCGTGGCTGAAGGCCCTACAAAGTATAATGTTATTAAACGTCATAAAATTCTAAGACGATCTAGTCCGATAGTGTGGCTGATGATCTGAGGCCCTACAAGGTATACATACTATTGAACGTCATAAAATTCTAAGACGATCTAGCCATGTCCGAACGTGTGTCTGATGAGAGCACGATAGTGGTCAAAAGAAAAAACCTAGGATCCTGAGACTGTGTATGATGCCGGCTTTTAGTTATAAGCTGTTTGGGATTATAAATGGGCGGAATCGGCCTAAGGAGGAAAATTTCCCATTTAAGAGACCATAAGTACCTTAGTAAAAAGTAGACGTTTTGAAGTATTTGCTTTACAAATCATAATTTATTGTGAATGGACCATATTTTAAATATTTAAGACACGGCTATTTGGGACGCACTAGGTAACTGAAAAAAATTGCATAGTTGCTGAACTTTTTGGCTTATGGGGTTTAAAAAACGCCCCATCTGGTCTAAACGGGTGATTAATTTACAATGGACATTTGAGTACCTAAATGAAAATCAATTTTGCTACCAATACCAAATATAGAATAATTTTTTGTTTGAGATTATAGATGGACCCATGATCCAAAAAGGTCTTAAGTGTATATGCTTCAGCCTGGCCGATCTTATCGACGATTTCACTTGTTATTTCTGTAAGAGGAAAAACTAGCATGTAGCCTCCATTTTCCTTATAATTACATTTACCATTTGTCAAAACAAATACTGTATTTTCGTCCCGTTTGTTTTCCTGACCTTTCATCTATAAATGCTAAAGTCTTTTGACATTGATGTATCACAGAGCCGACAACGTTGTACAATCGCCGCACCCTAATGTACATGCTTCAGTAGTTATTGGCTGGGAACTCAACCAATAAAATGTTTGTATTTTTGGCCAAACTTCTTCTGATAACATTTTCCATACACCCCTCTACCTTCAATGAGTTGCCTATTGCCACTTGTTTGACAAGCGTCATGGGGCGTATAAGTGCTACGCAAATAGTGGGATTATTTGTGCGACAACACTTACGCGCCACCAAGTACGGCAGGCGGACACACACACTCGTACGTACCACTCAGCATAGCTGCCGTTGGTTAATTCCTTTAAAATTTATTAACCACTGAATGAAATAAATAAATAGTGTGTTTTTTTGCATATGTTTTTTTGGCCGAATAAACGTTTGTAGCCACCACATAAAAGATTCGTTATTTCTATTGTGTAAATGTCATTTATATTATTTGTTTACTTTTTGCACTTTCATCCATTTATCACTGACGCACGAGTGTGCCCAGGTACATACATATGAACGAGTATGTGGATAATATTTTTCTCCATTGCATTTTAATGCCCTGCATCACAAAATTTCTGATATTGCAAAAGACCGTCATCCGAATCGTTTACGCGTACGTTTTCTGATTAAAACTAATTGCAATTTTATTTTACATTTTATATCAGAAACATATACCTGCGTAATTTTCTGGCTGTCAGTAATACTTCGTAGCAGGTAAAATAATTTTCATGAATCTACACAAATAGAGAACAGTATCGTTGTCAAAACCGAATGGTTGTGATTCCAAGTATTTCACCAAATCTCCCACTGTAATTTTCACTACACGGAACCTCATATATTCGTAAAATATAAATGTTATAAATTCTTATAGGATCAAATATCATTCGAATACAATAGTTTTTTAGTTAAATCCATATAGGAACAAGTAAAAATATCATTTAGTTTGACCGAACAAACTTTAGAGACCCTTGACCGTCCCTACGCTACTATGGAAAGCACAAAAAGATATAGGTAAGGTTTTTGGGCCCTTACGGGAAATGCTTCCGTCCTCTCTTTCAGGCGACAACTTAAACTACTCTTTATTTGGAATCGTTGGAAAATGTACGTACCCATATGTCCATATCGTCTATTGATCGCCCATTCTGACCATGCGGTACCTTTTTTGGGCCACATAAGCCAACATTGATTTTTGAGGTATGAATGCTTCCCAATTAGCAGTAAAAATTTTAACCATTGTCCGTCCAGAAAAAGGTGTGATTTGTTAAGCAAATACTCAAGAAAGAGGTGGCGCAAACGAAATAGAAAATTTAGTATACCATCACCACTTCGGCGGAGGGTACAACAAAATTGATATTTATATAGGGTAATCCATTTAGAGATATTTTTTCAGAACAAGAAAAAATATAAAAATTCAAATCAAGTGCGGAATGTTTATTGGTACTTTGAAAGGACATTTTATGGCACTTATTTTTTGAAAATAATTACCTTTAAATGTTGGCAACTGTATTGAGAAACAGGAACTGTATGTGAGAAACGGGAAGATACGCTGTTTTTGACCAAAATTTTGTGCAGTGATGAGGCCCATTTTTGGCTCAACGGCAAATTCAATAAACAAAATTGCCGCATTTGAGCTGAAGAGCAACAAGAAGAGGTTCAAGAGGTGTCAATTTACCCAGAGAAAATCACGGTCTGGTGCAGTTTATAAGCTGGTGGAATCATCGGTGCATATTTTTTCATAAATGATGATGGCCGGAACGTAACCGTGAATGGTTTTCGCTATCGCGCCATGATATCGGTCTTTATGCTACCTGAAATTAAAGCCCGCAATCTGGACGACACTTGGTTTTAACAGGACGGTGCCACTCGCCATTTCGAAAAGCAGCTAATTTCACGTTTTGGACAGGTGAAATGGCCGCCTAGATCGAATGATATCACACCTTTAGACATTTTTAAAGTAAAGCAAAGTCCAAAGTCTATGCTGACAAACCAGCTACGATTCAGGTTTTGGAAGCCAACATTACGCGTGTCACTAAAGCCATACCGGTCGAAATGCTCGAACGAGTCATCCAAAATTGGACCCTCAGAATGGAAACCCCAAGGCGTAGTTGCGGCCAAAATATGACGAAATTATATTTAAAAAATTAATGCCATAAAATGTCCTTTCAAATAACCAAAAAAGATTCTACACTTGATTTGAATTTTATATTTTTTTTTTGTTTTGAAAAAATACCTCTAGATGGATCACCCTATAGAAATATATATTTAGTTTTCCACGAATATTTGTATGCTCCTTACCAAAGGGTGCATGTTATACTAACCTTGTCATTCCATTTTCAATACCACAGAATATTAATTAGAGACACCCAAAAGCTAGTATATTATTGATCGTCGTAAAATTCGAAGACGATCTAACCATGTCCGTCAATCCGTGTGTCTGTTTAATCCGCAAACGAATCAAACAAATCAACCAAGGATCCTGAAAATGTACGAGGGCGACCGCAAAAGTAACTGGCCTAACATAAAAAGAACCGTTTTTTTTTTGAATTATTATTATTTATTTTTCAACATAATCTTCTTCCAACTCAATAAACTTCATCAAACGATTTTCAAGTTTTTTAATTCCATCCGAAAAATAAGATTTTTCAAGACCTTCAAAATATGCCTGAGTTTCAGCAATAACCTCGCTATTGGACGACAATTTTTTGCCATCGAGAAATTTTTTTTAATTTGGAAACAAAAAATAATCAGAAGGAGCTAAATCTGGACCATATGGTGGATGCGGAGCAATTTCAAATCGTAATTCGGCCAGTTTTTGTTGAGTTAAAAATGCAGTGTGTGAAGGAGCATTATCTTGATGAAAAGGAACTTTTTTTTTCTAAATGCGGTCGTTTTATCTCGATTTCTTCACTCAACCGATCCAATAATGCACAATAATATTCACTATTTATAGTTTTTCCTTTCTCAAGATAATCAATAAATATTATACCCCTAGCATCCCAAAATACTGTGGCCATTACTTTTACTGCTGACTTAACAGTTTTCGCCTTCTTGGGACCACTTTTACCAGCTTCTATCCATTGTTTTGACTGTTCTCTACATTCTGGGATGTAGTGATGGATCCATGTTTCATCAACAGTTATAAACCGGCGCAAGAACTCTATTGGATTACGCTGATAAATCGCAAAACGCTCCTCGGAATTGGTCCAAATGACGATTTTTTGGGGCAAAGTCAACAAACGCGGCAGCGTTCTTGCGGATAGCTTTTTCATGTGGAGTTCATCATGTAAAATACTCCAAACTTGTTTTGCGTGTATTTTAACAATATCAGTAAGTTCTCTGAGCTTTATTCGTCTATCTTTAGTCACTTCATTAAATATTTTTCTAATGTTTTCAATAGTAGTAGCAGTTTTCGGTCTTCCAGAGCGTTGTTCATCTTCCGTACTTGAACGACCCATTTTAAATTGCTGAACCCAGGATTTCACGGTGGAGTATGATGGTGCATTATCACCATGAACAGAATCCAATTCATCTTTGATTAATTGTGGCGTATAACCTTTCATATAAAAGTGTTTAATTACCGCACGAAACTCTTTATTTTCCAATTATAAAACTTGTTTACTTCAATCACCTGTAACAAAGAAAATAATCATTAAATATTTCAGAAATTTTGACAGATGGCTTATAAAAGATTTCTTTTAAAAACAAAAAAAAGTTGCTAGTAAAACAGAAAATGTGCCAGGCCAGTTTGTTTTGCGGTCGCCCTCGTATGTCGATGATGACTTATGGTCCTAAGCTGTTTTGAATTGTAAATAGGCGAAATCTGCCTAGGGGGAAAAAGTTTCCCTTTAAGGGACAAAGGGTGCCTACGAAAAAGTACACTTTTCTGAGCATTTGCCTAACAAATCATAATTTAATAAAATAGTTACTTTTACGTGGGACACACTTTATACATCTTTATACTTTAAAGCTCAAAAAATGAGCTTGAGTGGTGGCTCACGTAGCCCGCACAACGTTCCGCATGGTCAAAACGGTTGATCAATAGTCAACATGGACATATAGGTACTCATAACCTCCATGTACCATTCCAGTAGGCCCAGGTTCAACTTGGGGTAAGAATATCTAACAATTTTTGAGCAGCGACTTGCCCCTTTGTAAATGTCAACGACTTTTCGAGTAAGAGATTTATCTCTAAGCCACTTAAAAACTTCAACACAAAATGCATTAGCCACTCGGAGCCGGAATTAAACAGTAGGTCCTGATCAGTGCGTAAAGGATTTATGTGGCACAACTATATATTTATGAGAAGTTTCCCCTTGTGCCTTAAGGGAATGTTGTGGAAATTAAGTAAGAAAAGAAGTATTTTGTATATAAAGAATAAATTAGTAAATATACATGAACTACATTTATACATGTTTAAAAAGAGGAATTTATAGAAATGAATTGAAATAAAACATCCCTTAGATAACGACAATAATTTGGTCCTCCGGTGCACTAGAAAATGGGCAATTTGAATAACAAAAAAATAGCCGCTATTCGTTCTCAAACTAGGGATCTAACAACAAATATATTTTTGCGAATGCGAAAATGAATATTCCATATTTGGTTTTTAAGAATGCAAATGCCAAATCCGAAATCCATAAAACATTTTTATTTGAAATAATAGAAATAAATATAATTTTCGAGGCAAATTAAACAATGCAATCGTTTGCACTGTGTCACGTACTTTTTATCACTCGTATATATAAAGATAATTTAAGACCAGACTTAAGGGAAAACATTTTTTTTGAAAAAAAAAAAATACACAAAATATTTGGCTTTAATAGTTTCCCTGCATCCTTAGCTGAAAAAATTGTTTACGATTGTGAATATATTAATATTGTTTTTTGCGAATATTCCAAAATTGGTTTTTGCGAAAGCGAATGTTCAATATGATTCGAATAATTCAAATTCGCATAAGCAATATTCGTTACAACCCTACTCGAGACGCAAAGCTCAAATTCGGTTGAATCATGACTGGAGTACCAAGCGCTTTCGCACATAAATATCTGTGGAAAGCTTATTTTACGATTATATTCTAATATTTGACAAGTTGTCATTTTCGTTAAATTATCTTCTAATATTTGACAAGTTGTCATTTTGGTTAGATAGTAATAAAGATAGTTGTTAAAAATTCACAAAAGAATAATTCTATTACAACATGCAATGTTTTTTTGTTTACCCTTTACACTCACAGCATATATTGTCGAAATTTCAATAACAAAAATTGCAAAATAAAAATCTTTTGCTGTCTGAGACATTGCCAGTAAGTGTTCAATACACATCCGACCGCAAGCCCCCATAGTAGGATAAGTAAGTGTAAAATCAGTGCTTATATTTTATGTCTTACCCAATTAGAAGTCTGTGAAATTTCTAGATTATAAAAAAAATTCTATTAACTATCCTTTACAGCCCACCACAAACTGGGGGCGAGCTAAAAGGCGCCTCCGCAAACTTGTCGTAAATGATTGTAAAATCTAATCAATCGCTCGTTTACACTTTCCATCTTGCAGCAGTGCATTGACATTTCGCTGACTTCCCTGTGAGGGTCGTAGAATATGGGTTTGCAATTAATCGGAAAAAGTGCAATTTGTCTTTTATCGACATTTATTAATAAAAGGTAGGTAAAGTGGGGCGCCAAAGTGTTCCGTAAATTCAGCATTTACAAACAAACAACTGATGGCCACCGTAAAAAAGGGCCATACTTAGATATGACATTTTTTTAAACATGTACGAACATGACAGTAGGTGGAGGCGACTTTAGTTACTTCACATATTTGTGTTCTCGTACTCTACAACACACTGTGGTATAAGTTAATACGATAAAGAGCTGTTGCACAGTGGTTGGGAAACACAATATTTTGGAAATAAATTTCTATTGTCTGTGTCGTTCATCGAGGAAATTTCACACAGCTGCGGGTAAAGTGTATTCAAGTTAGCCGAAGCATATCCAACCCTCTTTCCAGAATAGTAGTTGAGTAGCTCGGCTCTAAAGTTAGTAATCTCAGATGAGAAAAAATGTGTAATACTCACTAGTTTTTATCCTATTTGAAAGAAGACTTTTCGTCATGGTCTTATTATTGACTCTAAATAATTAATCATATTTTTCTAAGAGACTAATAACACACAACTTACACATAGTCATAAAATCTTTGTAAATTTTAGTATTGAATGCCCAAACAAAATGATTAATGTATTAACATGCGGTTCCTTCAAAAAATCAAAACTGTACCTCATTGACGAAAAATTTAAATCGCTTAAACCTACTTTTATTTGTAGAGCTGGAAGCAAGAGTGGCCTAATTTACAATTGGGATTTCATTGCAATACTCGTATAATTCGTATACTTTGCCTTCAAATTTGTATACCCATTATGATAGAATAGAGCCTATATGCACTTTCCATTGCGCTTGCAATACCTCGATCTATTGATCGGAGACGTCATAACTACGGATCGCCCTCAAAATTTAAGGCGATCTGAACATGCCAGTCAGTATGTCTGTAGAAAGCAAATAACAATTCCTATTATTCTATATATGTTACTGACTGACTTTAGTATTTGCCGATGCTCTAAAATGTTTGGTATTGAAAATAGCTGGTCAAGAGGTAAAAATTTTCCGCATACTGTTAATCTCTAATAAATAAAATCACCTTGTTTATACAGGGTGGACAATTTAACATTTTAAATTTAAAACGGCTGTAAAAAAAAGTACTGATAATTATTAAAATATCCATGATATCTTTGTGAATGGGATAGTCGTGCACCAAATCGTTACGATCGCAAGATATGGCCATCTCGTGACACACATCTAAGGGCGACCGCGAAACTAACTGGCCTGGCACATTTTCTGTTTTACTAGCAACTTTTTTTGTTTTTAAAAGCAATCTTTTATAAGCCATCTGTCAAAATTTCCGAAATATTTAATGTTTATTTTCTTTGTTACAGGTGATTGAAGTAAACAAGTTTTATAATTTTTGAAAAATGGAAAATAAAGAGTTTCGTGCGGTAATTAAACACTTTTTTATGAAAGGTTATACGCCACAATTTATCAAAGATGAATTGGATTCCGTTCATGGTGATAATGCACCATCATACTCCACCGTGAAATCCTGGATTCAACAATCTAAAATGGGTCGTTCAAGTACGGAAGATGAACAACGCTCTGGAAGACCGAAAACTGCTACTACAATTGAAAACATTAGAAAAATATTTAATGAAGTGACTAAAAATAGACGAATAAAGCTCAGAGAATTTGCTGATATTGTGAAAATACACGAAAAACAAGTTTGGAGTATTTTGCATGATGAACTCCACATGAAAAAGCTATCCGCAAGAACGCTGCCGCGTTTGTTGACTTTGCCCCAAAAAATCGTCCGTTGGACCAATTCCGAGGAGCTTTTAGCGATTTATCAGCGTAATCCAATAGAGTTCTTGCGCCGATTCATAACTGTTGATGAAACATGGATCCATCACTACATCCCAGAATGCAAAGAACAGTCAAAACAATGGATAGAATCTGGTAAAAGTGGTCCCAAGAAGGCGAAAACTGTTAAATCAGCAGGAAAAGTAATGGCCACAGTATTTTGGGATGCAAGGGATATAATATTTAGTGATTATCTTGAGAAAGGAATAACTATAAATAGTGAATATTATTGTGCATTATTGGATCGGTTGAGTGAAGAAATCAAGATAAAACGACCGCATTTAGAAAAAAAAGTTCTTTTTCATCATCCTTCACACACTGCATTTTTAACTCAACAAAAACTGGCCGATCTACGATTTGAAATTGCTCCGCATCCACCATATAGTGCAGATTTAGCTCCTTCTGATTATTTCTTGTTTCCAAATTTAAAAAAAAATTCTCGGTGGCAAAAAATTTTCGTCCAATAGCGAGGTTATTGCTGAAGCTGAGGCATATTTTGAAGGTCTTGAAAAATCTTATTTTTCGGATGGAATTAAAAAACTTTAAAAACGTTTGATGAAGTGTATTGAGTTGGAAGGAGATTATGTTGAAAAATAAATAATAATAATTTCAAAAAAACGGTTCTTTTTATGTTAGGCCAGTTACATTTGCGGTCGCCTCGTAAGAGGCAGGAAAAACGTTTTAAATGCCTATAGGTTACAGCTGATAAGGTTGTTCTGCCACCACTGCATCTAAGTTAGGATACATGAAACAATTTGTAAAAAAAAACTTGATGTAATCGGTAAAGCTTTTTGCTATCTTAGAGCGGTGTTCTCAAAATGAAGCGAAGCCAAAAAGAAGGTATTAATTTCTTCACAGGTCTAATATTTGTTATCGCATTTATCAGTTCTGATGAATTTCGTGTATATTCATTAGACCATAGATTCGTAAAATTATGAGAGATGAGAATTTTATAAACAAGCTCAGTTCCGTTGAAAAACGCGCATGGAAGAGTGTTGTTGCACTATGTGATAAATTTCTTGGTAATCACAGAGGCGACAACTATGTCGCGGCTGTTGATGAATTTTTGAGTGCGTATGGTGGAATGGGCTGCAACACGTCAATTAAAATTCATTTCCTCCATTCACATCTAGACCTCTTCCCAGAAAACCTGGGTCAGTTCAGTGATAAACAAGGCGAACACTTTCATAAAGAAATAATTACAATGGAAAAACGTTTTGAAGGAAAAGATAAAATAAAAATGATTTGCAAATATTGCTGGCCACTTAAACGCGATACTGATGATGTGCAATTAAAAAGAAAACGGTCAAATAAACATTTCAAAGTAGTATTGCCAATAATTGTATTTTTTCAAAAAATGTTCTAATAAAAGTTGAATAACTCAATCAGTTTCTTACGGATTTTGACACCGAATTGTATTCGTAAGAACACTCTCTTTATTATTCATTTCAAAAATTGTTAGCTTCCTTTTAAAAAATTCTGTGTAAAAACGCACCCAAAGTTAAAAAATTACAAAAAAAAAATGAGTTTACAGGAAAAATACACAGATTTTTTTCAGTGTGATTTCAAACGTGTATAAACCATTCTAAAGGCCGTAGTTTCTACTTTCCAAACCTAAAATCTGGCATATAAGTGCGTAAGATCCGAAACCCGGTTTTTTACCCGTAACTCCAGATTTTGAAGGTGTTTGGGAAATTTCAAAACCGGTTTCTTGTTGTACTCAGCAAGATCTACAAGAAAAATAATATCATTTCCCAGGCAGTGTTTCTCTGCCACACTGTGTAATTTTTAATGTTAAAATGTAAAAACGCATCCAAAGTTAAAAAATTACAAAAATTTAAAAAAAATGAGTTTAAAGGCAAAATACACAGATTTTTTCAGTGTGATTTCAAAAGTGTATAAATCATTTTAAAGGCCGAAGTTTCTTTTTTTCAAATTTAAAATCGGTTGCTATTCAACCAAGTTACTGGCATATAAGTGCGGTTTTTTACCCGCAACTCCAGATTTTGGAGGTATTTGGGAAATTTTTAAACCGGTTTCTTGTTGTACTCAGCAAGATCTACAAGAACAATAATATCATTTCCCAGGCATTTTTTCTCTGCCACACTGTGTAATTTTTAATGTTAAAATCGATAAATGATCGTGGGACCGCCCATTTAGCTTTTAACTTTGAAAGACCATATGTATCGTAAACTTCTATAGTAGTTGGCATAAATAATTTTGGTATGTGAAAGCACTCCCTGTCAAAAACAAGTGGAAGGCTTCAAGACCCTTTAAAAATAGTTCCATATTGTTCAGAATAATAAACTAACTTTTACTAGTATTGTGACGAGCAAAATAGAAAGGGACCTAAGGTTAAAAACCAGTTTTGTTCAGGAGAGTCATTTAAAGATTAGGTCCCTTTCTATTTGCGCTTAGAATCGTCGACTTAACATTCATAAAATGTCCAGATGATGTATGTCCACATCAAAAAAGGAAAAAAAAATTAAATTGATTTTTTTCCCTTAGGTCCCTTTCTCTATGCGCTGTCACATATATATATATATATATATATATATATATATATATATATATATATATATATATATATATATACATATATATATATATGTATATATATATATATATATATA
This sequence comes from Hydrotaea diabolus, assembly GCA_963513945.1. Taxonomy (NCBI): domain Eukaryota; kingdom Metazoa; phylum Arthropoda; class Insecta; order Diptera; family Muscidae; genus Hydrotaea; species Hydrotaea diabolus. The sequence goes on along the minus strand of OY740716.1, from coordinate 27,416,300 downwards.
TATATATATATATATATACTTTGTGCGTTTAAAAATTCTCCTAGTCATTACACGTACTTTAAGTAGGCGCAGAGAAATAAGTCCAATAGTGTTTCATGCGCTGGGTGCCAATTGGCGGCATCCTTTTGCAACCACATATTGTCCTAGTCTATGTCATTTTATTTAGGACATACAAAGTGTGTTGTCATGCCGACTCTTATCTCAGCCAAATCTTGGAAATAACTATTTATAAGGATTGGTAGTAAATTCTTATTTAATGTGAATGTGCTTATTGTCTTTTAATCGCCCCTTTTGATCATGCGTAGCGTTTTTTGGGACACGATATGTATACTATTATATATTTTATAGGGCCTCCGATCAATATTTCGTAATATTGAATACGGAATGAATATATCATATACCTTTCGGTGAAGGATTGACCCATTTTCAATTATTTCTATTTTTTGCTTCTATGAAAACATACTTTTCGAAAACAAAGCATTTAAACCTTTGAAAAGCCGATTTTTTTTATTGATGGCCAATCAAACTTCGATTGCACCAAGTTACATTACCTTTTATGAAAATTTCTTTTCTTCCCCATTAAGGGTTTTAAAAGTTAGTCGGCTTTGTTTGTACCTGTTTAAAAAACTCCCGAGTTCCAGGCGAAAATTTTCGGGACATCAGGAAACATAAAGGACTGAAATGCCCGGAAAAATTTAATTAACCCAAACTATACTTATATTAAGTCCAATTACTTGAGATTGTTGCTTACTTATTTTCAATTCATTTTATCATTTACTTAGATTATGTATAGTCTACTTACAAGAAGTTTTTTTAAGCCTGTAACATTCCAAATTAACCCGAATTTAATTCAATTATTATTTTAAAGTTGACTAATTTCAAAACTAAGTTAATACACGCATAGAAAAAACATGGTTACTATATGGTCACGGCAGTAATAATATGTTCTCCACAATAAAAGTGTGTTTGTCGCAACCATAGTATTGTTTACTGAATATATTTTTGACAATAGTATGATTGCCGCAATATTAATATTGTTGAAACGTAACAATAGTATTATTGTCAAATTAGAAAATGAAATATGGTCGTAACAATAATATAAATTAGTTTGGTGGGACAAAGGTATTGTTTTTTGGGTTTTATGTAAACAATAATATGATTACGGCAATCATACTGTATGATTGTAATTCTTCTTCATTTGAATATGCTTTTTAGAACAATGTTATTGTTACGGATCCAATGCAAGAATAGTACTTTTTATAAGGAAATTAAAAATTTTCAAATAAACTGCTTTGGCTTTGTTTAACTGAAAGTTTTAACTAAAAACGGTTACGTTTTTTACTTATAAATTGATTTTTTCTACTTTTAAATAAATCACTTCTTTTATTTTGAATATAATGTATTGTCTACAACTTAACCCAATTCTAATAAATAATATTGGGGATCATAGTATATTTGTGAGTGATCATTCTATGGTCGTAGGGATCATAACATGGTAACGTGTGAATCATACCATGGTTTTGAGGATCATACTATGGTTGGGTGTGAAACATACTATGGTTGTGAGGATCATAATATGATTGTGGAGATCATAGTATGGTTGAGTGGGAATCATACTATGGTTGTGGGGATCATAGTATGGTTATGATTGAATCATACTATTGTTGTGAGGATCAAAGTATGGTTGTGAGGATCATAGTATGGTTGTATTTGAATCATACTATTATTGTGAGGATCATAATATTGTTGTACCACAACCATACACCCAACAATAGTATTATCCTCTTCGAATATTATCACCGCAACCATACTTTTTTCTTCGTGTACAACCTGGGTGGCTAAATTTGGACAATTAGTACTCAAATTAAGGCTAGTTTCACTACGAATACAAATATTCATAATTAGTGAAGTTTGGCTAGGCTGGGTGTTGAGGCATTAATTCAAGGGAACTCAAATTAAAGTAAATTTTACTAAGAACTTTAGTATGTATAAGTATTTATTTTGCAGATGTGAGTGAGATTAGGTTGGGCTTCATGGACTAAGCGCCCAACAAATTTGTCATTTCCACGTTTTTACTTTTTTAACCGCCAGACCGGCAAAATCATTACGTTTTTAACTTTATTTTATTACTAATTTTCATTTCATTTTAGCATTTACTTAGATTATGTATAGATTACATACCAGAAGTTTTATTTTAAGCCCTTAACATACCAAATGAACTCTTATTCAATTCATTTGTTATTTTCAAGTTGAGTAATTTCAAAACTTCAAGGTAATACAACCTTTATTTTGAGTGGTGTTTCGACGTGAGGAGAATTAACTCGAGATTAGATAGACAAACAGAGATAATACCAAACACTAGTCATCGATCTGCACGATTGTTTTTTTTCGTTTTGCTGTCACTGATTATTGTCTACTATTAACAAATCATTTTTTCATAGATGAATACAATTTGAACTTAATATTTTTCTGTTGTTGAAAAGAGCAATTACCTGTTTTTTTGTGCCAGTTTGATTTATTATAATTGCAGTCTGTGGCAATGCTTTGTAGAATGTGGACAGGTCGTTGGCTGGTGCAGTTAAGGAATTTGAATTTTGCAATTTTGTTTAAAAATATATTTTTTTATTTTAGAGCTTACTTTATATTAATTCCATACTTATCGCCATCTCTTTATTAAGTTATGTACTCATTTTGTTTGTCGGTTGCTTTTTAATTGATTTCAATGGCTGTGAAAAAGAAATTTTCAGCTCTTATTTAAGTTTTTTTCACATTTGTTAGATTTCTGGGAAAATATTTTATTGTGTTTGTTTTACTTTTAACTTCTTGCAATATTGAAGGTTGTTATCATTATATTGCATATGTGACGCGCAAAATAGAAAAGGGATCTAAGGTTAAAAACCAGTTTTGTTCAGGAGAGGCATTTTAAAGATTAGGTCCCTTTCTAATTAGGCTTAGAATCGTCGATTTCACTTTCATAAAACGCGCATGTCTCTGGGAGGCAACACTTTTGTGGCTTGGGATCGGTCTCATTCAATGCTCAGATTTTGTCCACATCAAAAAAAAAGTGAAAAGTTGATGAAAAGTTTTGTTCAGGAGAGCCATTGTATAGATTAGGTCCCTTTCTATTTGCGCTTAGAATCGTCGACTTCAGTTTCATAAAAGGCTCATATCTCTGGGAGGGAACTTTTTTGGGGCATGGGATCGGTCTTACTCTATGCTCAGATGTTGTCCACATCAAAAAATAAAAAAAGTGAAAATTGATTTAGGTCCTTAGGTCCCTTTCTCTATGCGCTGTCACATATATTGGCATTTCTAGCGAAAGTTCCACCGAGACGAAAATAGCAATGGTGCATAAGGAAAAATCTGTTTCGATGTTTTAAAAAAAATACTGTTCAATAATTAATGTCTTACTGCTTATTAATGAATAAAATATTCATCCTTTCTTTTGTTACTAGAAAATCGGCTTCAACTTGAAATTTTGCTAAAATATGTACACTTTGATATTTTTTATTAACATTTCCTTTTATTTTTTTTTATTAAATAAGGAGATATGTTATGGCAGCACGCTTTACATTAATGCCTCTTACAATATCAAACAATAACAAATTTTTTCATGTTATTTTATGTGTAATAAACAAGTAAAAAATGTTAAGTTTGGCTGTGCCGAACTTTGGATACCCTCCACCAGATTCCCAAATTAAACCAAATTTGGTGTGAAAGTGTGTTCTATATAGAAATCTTTATGTGCAAAATTTCATTTTGATAGGTCAAGCTTGTGGTGAGTTATCGTCATATTATTTCTCAAAGCCCACGAGACCGTTTGTGGGAGAGGTACCAGTATGAGTTTTCCGATCACAACAGAATTTGGCGCAGAGGTGTATTCTATATAAAAATCTTTATGTAGACAATTTCATCTCGATAGGTCAAGTTTGTAGTGAGTTATTGTCATATTATTTTTCAAGGCCCATGAGGCCGTTTGTGTGGGAGGTACCAGTAGGGCCTCTCCGATCTTAGCCAAATTTAGCACAAAAGTCTGTTCTATATATTAATCTTTATGCCGAAAATTTCGTCTCGATAGGTCAAGTGTGTGGTGAGTTATTGTCATATTATTTTTCAAGGCCCATGAGAACGTTAGTGTGGGAGGTACCAGTACGATTTTTCCGATCTAAACCGAATTCAGCGTAGAAGTGTGTTGAATATAGAAATCTTTATGTGTAAAATTTCGATAGGTCAAGTTTGTGGTGAGTTATAGTCATATTATTTCTCAAGGCCCATAAGGCCGTTTGTATGGGAGGTACACGTAATGGTGGCCCAATTTAAACTATTTTTACAAATAATAATCCTATATAGAGATTATTATTTGGAAAATTTAAGTGATTTTGCTCAAGAAACTGGAAGGATATTTCCAAATAAGAAACTAATTTTTATAAGGTAGTGTCGGTTGAGGTTCTCCAACACCAACTTCCCGTATAGCCCATTTTCGATAACAACCATGCTAGGTTAACTACACAAGTTTGTGCCAAATTTCAGCTCCCTAGCTGTTTTCATGCAGGCTCTATCTTGTTTTCAACAGACGGACAGCCGGACAACATGGCTAGATCGTCTTAGAATTTTACGAGGATCAAGAATATATACTTTGTTGGGTCTCCGATGATTATTTCAAGGTGTTACAGACAGAATGACAAAACTAATATACCCTCCATTGTATGGTGGAGGGTATACAAAAATATATTAAGCAATCTTGCTGGAATCTATGCCCCGTTCTTAAATGTTACAAATGTCTTTTAAAAACGAACGATTGACATTTCAGAAACGAAGTTTATCATGAAAGCTTTAATTATTAGTCTAATATTATTCAACAAATTGTGCTACCAAATAATGCGAGAAAATTCGTTGTTTTACAAATTTTTCAACATAATGGCAAAAATTAGTTTAATTTGTTGAGCCGTTCGCGATCTAACGTTTATCTTAATTATTTGGAAAACATTGAAGTTATACAATTTGCCCCCAAATGTGTTGCTACTAAAAGGCAATAAAGCCTTAAAAAAGGGCTTACAAAAATGTTTTTTTTTCATACTTATATAGGGCGATCCATCTAGCGGTATTTTTTCAGAACAAAAAATATATAAAAATTTAAATCAAGTGTGGTCTCTTTATTGGTAATTTGAAAGGACATTTTGTGGCATTTATTTTATTGAATATAATTTCCTTCAAAGATTGGCCGCAACTACGCCTCAGTGTTTCCATTCTGAATCGTAGCTGGTTTGTTAGCATAGACTTCGGACTTTACGTAACCCCATAGAAAACTTTCTAAAGGTGGGATATCACTTGATCTAGGCGGCCAATTCTACTGTCCAAAACGCAAAATTAGCTGCTTTTCGAAATGACCTCAGAATAGATCCATTGTTTAAGGAGCTGTTTGGCAAGTGGCACCGCGCTGTTGAAACCAATTGTCGTCAAGATTACGGGCTTCAATTTCAGGTAGCATAATGATCGATATCATGGCGCGTTAGCGAGCATCATTCACAGCTACGTTCCGGTCATCACCATTTTTTAAAAAAAAATATGCACCGATGATTCCACCAGCTTTTAAATCGCACCAAACCGTGGTTTTCTCTAGGTATAATGTTGCTCTTCAGCCCAAATGCGGCAATTTTGTTTATTGAGAAATGGGCCTCATCACTGAACAAAATTTTGGTAGAAAGCAGCGGATCTTCTTGTTTTTTGCCGAACGCTCATTTCCATAGTAGTGTCATAAAAATGTCATAAAAAGTCTTTTCGTATAAACAATAAAGATTCCACACTTGATTTGAATTTTAGTATTTTTTATTTTGAAAAAATACCTCTAGATGAATTACCCTTTATATAAACTTTAAAGCGAAGGAGTGTCCCTTTCGCGATCCTGGTTATACCCATATTTAAAACAATCAATTTTCGTTTCAGATATCATAACTTATATTAGTTCGTCCGATATAAAATGGTTTTCATTATAACTTTAACCGTAAGATGAAGTTTGTGGAATCTCTTTGACATTTCATTTGCGCCACCACGAAGTATTGATCGGAAACCCTTTAAAGTATTTAGGTTATTGATCGTCGAAAAATTCTCAAACATTTTAGCGATGTTGTCGAATTAATATAGAACCCTTAAATCTCGGTTGATGATTGCCAAATCAGCCCAGGGTGACAGTTTCCCTTGAAGAGGCCATAGGTAACTCGGAAAAAGATTAATTTTTGACGTAAATAGGGACTGTTAGTTTATACGCAATTAATAGATCAAAATGGGTCATGGTTGCAGAACTTTATGTTCTGTGGTCCTTAGAAACGTTTACTAATAAACATGGACATAAAGTAATTTAAATTTCAATAATTGCATTACTCTTCTTGAGTTTCGAAAAGTGCATATGTGACAGCGCATAGAGAAAGGGACCTAGGGTAAAAAAATCAATTTAATTTTTTTTTTGATGTGGACAACATCTGAGCAACGAATGAGACCGATCCCATGCCCCAAAAGTGTTTCCTCCCAGAGATATGCGCGTTTTATGAAAGTGATGGTACACCAAAGATACACGTATTTAAATCTTTTAAATGGCTCTCCTGAACAAAATTGGTTTTTACCCTTAGGTCTATTTTGCGCGTCACATATGTATATTTCAAAAAAATGCCTAAAGTTTCGGCTCGGATGAGTGAATCGTTGGGTTGCAAAAAACGCCCCTCAAGGTCCAAAGAAGCGATAAATATCAAATACAGGGTGTTTGTTTTAACATTTTAAATTTGAATCGACTGTAAAAAAAAGTACTGATAATTGTTTCAAAATTCGGTCCGATTTTTGGGCCATATGACCTGAAACGTTCAGCAAGGTATAGGGTCTGCCATTTAATTTTTTTTATTTAAATCGGCTGTAACAAAGTACTGAAAACTTTTTGAATTGAGAAAGGTTGAACTTTGTCGTTTTATAATGGAACACCATCCGATGCGTCTTCGCTTCGCCCACTGGGCTGAAGATTGTTTGGCAGCAGATGAAGAATTTTACCGAAAAATCGTGTTTTCAGATGAGGCTCATTTTCATCTCGGTGGCTAAATGTAGACATAATAGTACCCAAAATTAAGCCGGTTTTACTGCGAATGCTTTAATTTGGAAGATTGGCTACGCTGGGTGTTGTAGGCATAAATGCAAAGGTACTCAAACTAAAGTAAATTTTATTAAGAACTTTAATACGAGTATGTATTAATTTTGCAGATGTGAGTGAGATTGGGGTGGGACTCATGGACTAAGGGCCCAAAAAATTGGTGATTTCCTCATTTTTACTTTTTTAACACGTCAGACCAACAAAACCATTATGTTTTAACTATGATTAACTTATTTTTAATATCCTCCACATCTATTGAGTGTAGACCCGGATACTTCGCTTGACGAAGTTTTATAGTCATATGCTGTTTGGATTTGGAACATCGGCCAAGGGTAGACAATTTTAGCTTTAAGGGACTAAAGGTTGATCGGATAAAATTCTGCCCGGCCGACCTTAATCTCGTGTTTCCTTTTTAGAACTTATCTATGTCTTGAATTATATAGCCCTTAGACCGAAAAAGACGTAATCGACAAACAGAAAATGTTACTAAAGAGGGTTTTTTGGCTTTTGTCTAATTAATCTAGAGGATTCCGACACCATTGATTTTGCTATATCTTTGTAAATAAAAAAAATAATTTTTGATATTTTAAGATTGAGAGTGTCTTACAATTTTCTATCGAATTTTATTAAAAGGCGAGAGGCGTCAATAAGTCTTTACGTCAATACCCGTAAAGTACAGGGTGAAGCGCGTTAGTATGCCTTTTTGCACTGCAGGCTGTGGCGGCACTGTTGGTCGAAGAGAGTGGAGAGTGTACGTGGATTATAGTGGCTGACGGGAGATTTGAATTGGTCTGCCTTTCAGTTGCCATCATGCATTGGACACGTGGAGAAAGGTCGTTTTGTGTTGAAGCGCATTTTTCAAATGCACACTCGATCAGTGCAGTGCAGCGTGCTTTTTGTTTACGATTCGCTGTTCCCCCACGCGGACGTATTCCTGGACATCAATCAATTGTTTATTAGGTAACTTCATTGAGAACAGCAGGGAATGTGTCATGTATACGAAGGGGACCTTAGAGAAGGATTAGAACACCACAAAACTTCGAGAGAGTTAGAGCAGCAGTACCGCAATCTATGAACCCCGAATTGTGAACTCCGAACGGTATTTGACTATGGTAAAGGATTTTTTTCAATGCAATTAGAGGATACATGGTTCCAACAGGATGGTGCCACTGCACACACAGCGAGGGTTACCAAGAATTGTTTAAGGCAAATGTTTCCTGGACGGCTTTTCTCCTTGATGTGAACTGGCCGGCACACTCACTAGACCTAGCCCCATGCGTTCTTTTCCTTTGGGGTTACCTGAAGTCGAATGTGTATATCAACCGTCCCAACACCTTGGAATACCTAATTAACAATATTTACGCTCAAAGTGGTAGAATACCAGTAGACATGTTTGTTAGAGTCAATGAAAACTTCAGAAAACGCTTGCAAAGCGAAGTGTGGGGAGCGAAGGTCGATATTTGCCAGTTACACTATTTAAATCCATGTAATTTAAAAACTCCCTTACTGTTCAATATAATTAAAATATAAAATACATTTTGCCAAGGTTTATAATTTTTTTTATTTCATTCCCAAATAAGCAAAAAAACGCGCTGCAGCCTGTATAATCATTTACACCAGACCGTATCGCCTTGTTTTTATCAAGACATAAACAAGTTTTGACATAATTATCACAGATTTGAAAATTGTTTAATAATATAATCTATCTCAATCGATTTCATTCATGCAATAAATCATTTTCTGTGTACTGGAACAATTAGTTTACGATTTTTATTAAGTAGTTTTTAAACACTAACAAATCGCATTTCGATCATAAATTAGACGTGACAACACCGACCACTGTCACTACGAAACAAAAGGATGCTGGCTTTTGGAAGACCGACTTTATTGTGTGGATTTCAAAACATAAACGCCACTAAGTCATTCAACGAATATTTAACATTTCACAGTTTAAAAACACAACAAATGAAATACAAACTGTGATACTGCCATACATAAATGACTTAATCTCGTTAAAGTTTTTAATTGAATATAAATTTCTTTTATTACTTATTTTGTTTTTGTTTTTATTGTATTATTTAATTATCTTATTTGTACTTGTGACATCACTGTATTTTTTTATTAAATTTCATCTGTCGAATACCGGTAAAAATTCGTCTTGAATTGTTGTTCTTTTTTAAAATATGCCGAATTTTACTGTTCTCCGTAGAAAATATGACACCGTTCCGTTCTTTCGGTTTTAACTTTAACAACTGTTAAGCGCGTTCCGCTTTTTCTTTGCCAAAAGGTTCGGAATTCCTAAAAATACTTTCAACTCGATAACAGAACCGTTCACAGCTCACTGTTATTGTTATCAGCGGTTATCAGCCTGTTAACGCATCACATACATGATGTTGCCAGCACGTTGTTAAAGTAAATTCTAAAACTGATATCACCAAATCCCCTATTTTAAGGAAACAAGCACAACAACAAAAAGTGCCGATAACTTCGGTCCTACTGAATCTCATATAACCTCCAAAGTGATTTCGCAAGCAAAGTGACCCGTTTTTTTGGACTCTATGGTCCATAATCCTTCTTTAATTTGAGTACTTAAATGATTTTTTTACTGATGGTCCCTTTTTTTGAAGGGAGAATATAAAAGTTTGTCATCCCGTTTGTAACACATCGAAATGATAATTGATTATCATAAAATTCTATGATGACTTGCCTTGCCCGTCTGTTGAAAGCACTATTCAGTCTAAACGAACAGAGCTAGAGTCTTCAAACTTGCTTGAAATTTGGGTTAATAGTGTAGTTGACCAAATCGGCAAACGGTATAAATAGTTACCTTTTAAAGGACTAAAAAAAGTTCTGATAAAGCTTTTAATATTTTTGCTTTGATAATTGATTAAAGGTTAGGGTTTAATTAACTAGTAAATCAGATTTTTTTAAAAGTACATATTCGTTAGTCTTTCTATAAATGGGAGTGGCCATTAGGCTACCGTCTCTAATGTTGTAGGTTATAGGGGTATCTAGAAACAGTGAAATCTTCTTACAAATAAACTATGTACTTATATTTAAGATATGTTCCACTTTGGGCCCAAAAATCGGTCTCCTTGAACTGTACACATATGGGTATTAAAAAACAATACAATTTCCTCACGAAGCGGAATATCACATTATTAATAGTACGATTCAAAAAAATAAGAGCCCTTGACCCATAGGGATAGGTCTATAGGCCCAATTGAAGCCTAAGTTACCAAAAAAATCGGCCACCTTAAACTACACGCAGAAAAAAGTATGGTTGTGGAGACAATATTCGAAGAGGATAATACTATTGTCGGGTATATGGCTGTGGTACAACAATATTATGATCCTCACAACAATAGTAAGATTCAAATACAACCATACTATGATCCTCACAACAATAGTATGATTCAGACATAATTATACTATGATCCCCACAACCATAGTATGATTAACACTCAACCATACTATGATCTCCACAACCATAGTATGATCCTCACAACCATAGTATGTTTCACATACAACCATACATTGATCCTCAAAACCATAGTACGATTTACACGCAACCATCTTATGATCCCTACAACCATAGTATGATCACACACAATTATAGTATGATCCCCAATATAATTTCATAGAATTTGTTTTAGTTGCCGACAATAGATTTGATTCCCAATATTATTTATTAGAATTAGTTTAAGTTGTCAACAATAGATTTGAATTATGAAAATTATTCAAAAATAAATAAAATTCGAAATAATCGGAGTGATTTATTTCACAGTAGAAAAAATAAGTTTAAATAAACGTAAGTGTTTTTATTAAAAAATATTTCATTTAAACACAGCCAGAGCAGCTTTTTTAAAAAATTTTAATTTCGACAAAAAAGTACTATTATTACATTAGAACCGTGCCAATAACATTTGTCCTAAAAAGCATATTTGAATGAATAAAAATTACAATCATACAGTATGATTGCCGTAATCATATTATTGTTACCATTAATTTTTAAATTTCGCAATAATACTATTGTTATATTTCAACAATATTAATATTGCAGCAATTTAACTTTTGTCAAAATTAAATTCAGTTAACAATGCTATGGTTGTGACGAACATACTTTTAATGCGGAGAAATGACATATGACATTAGTTATACCATTTGCCTAAGTTCGAGGCTTTGACAAATGGATCTATGGGCCCTGTATCCGAAAACAGTCCTTTAATGTTCCGCAAAATGTGGGTATCCGGATTCAGTGAAATTTCCCAACAAATCCTAATTATTACCTATATCAAAGATTTAAGACAATTCGGACCGTCCGAATCGGTGTTAAGGGTCCAAAAGTAAGCCTCCTTGAGCCATAGAAATGTGTGCAGAAAATTGGTCCTTTTGCACATGAATATTTGAGTACTTTCGGTACTTTCATAAATAAATATATGGGTTTTCAGAAACAGTGGAATTTATTGAAGAATCTAAATATGATATTTCACGATTCGGCTGAATAGAAGTTTTGAACTTTGGGCGTGGTCAATGTTCTCTGAGCCCAAAAACTATCCGGTAATGCTCGTAGAAATAAGTGTATCCAGGCAAGTTGTACTTTTTAACGCCTCTCCATTTTCGATACGCCTCTCCATTTACAGTTACAGCACTTCCATCTTCATTCTCGAAGAAGTAAGGCCCAATGATATTTGCAGATGTGATCCCACACCATACTGTACAACTAATCGGGTGCAATTGGCGTTGATAAATGGCTCTTGGATATTCAGAACCCCAGAACCAGTTCTGCTTATTAACAAATTTATTCAAATGAAAATGAGCTTCATCACTCATGCGTTTGCGTTAAAATAATTGATCGCTGATTAAAGTAATAAATAATATTATTCTGGTTCTTTAATGCATTATTTATACTCCAAGTGTTATTTATATAATCTGAAAAAAATATAAATGAAAAAGTTATTAAATTTGTAAACCACCCGGTAACTTTTGGCCCACCCTGTAGCGCGCTAATTTGCTTATTTGGGAGTGAAATAAAAAAATTGTTAACCTATGAAAAATTTATTTTATATTTTAATTATATTGAACAGTAAGGGAATTTTTGAATTAAATGTTTTTAAATAGTGTATCTAGAAAATGTCGACCTTCGCTATCCACACACTGCTGTATACGTTTTCTGAAGTTTTCATGAACTCTAACAAGCATGTCTACTAGTATTCTGTCAATTTCAGCCTCAATATTGTTAATTAGGACTTCGAAGGTGTTGGTACGGTTGATATACACCTTCGACTTCAGGTAACCCCAAATAAAAAATTCGCATGGGGCCCAGTATGGTGAGCATGCCGGCCAGTTCAATTTTCCTCAAACAATTCATGGTAACCCTCGCTGTGTGATACCATCCTATTGGAACCATGTATCCTCTTATCGCATTGCCTCAAGAGCCGACTAAAAAAAACCTGTATCATAGTCAAGTACCGTTCGGAGTTCGCAGTAACGGCAAGACGGTTATCCTGGAAAAAGTAAGGGCCAATGATGCCTACTCGTGATATGACACACCACACAGTGACGCGGTCCGAATGCAGAGGTATCTGGTGGTTTGTCTCGCCAGGAACACGCCCGCGTGGAAGAACAGCGAATCGTAAGCGAAAAGCAAGCTGCACTGCATTGATCGAGTGCGCATTTGAAAAATACTCTTAAGCATGATGGCAACTTAAAGACAGACGAATACAAAGCCCCGGCAGCCACTGCTCGTATAAGCCACGCTAACTCTCTTCGACCAACAGTGCCGCCGCAGCTTGCAGTCCAAAAAAAAAAGCAAATCACCGCTCTCCACCCTGTACAAGCAGCCATTCCAATTTAAAATCCTGCGTCTGTACAGGATACATATTAATTCGATCTAGCTCAAATGAGGCACAGATCGTTAGGTATGGCCTGTATTTATATCTGGCGAAATGGGACCACATCGATCTGTGTTCTTATATATCAAAAAAGGTATGTCCCTTCCGCTTTAGAAATCCAAACAAAGGCGCTTTATATTTAGAATGGCCACATGGTGTAGGGTATATCATAGTTGACTTTAGCTTTATTAATTTTTGTTATAACTTGATTTCTCTTCATCCAAGTCTCTCTCACAATGCCACCAAAAACTACTTACCTGCTAGGAGAAGTGTATTCTTTTGAATTTGGCTTATCTAACAGCAAGCACTGCTTCTTTCAGGATAAAGCTTTAAAGAAATTCACCACGCATTACGGATTTTAGTTGGCTTTTAACATTTTATATTGGGGTTGTTAATGGCAACTGCTGTTAAGAATTTAATGACTGCGATGGTAAACTGTAGTACCACAGAAGTTTAGAAAGCTTCTTTTTGAATTGGGGGCAAATTATAGAGCGTTTTCATTATAGCAGCATTCAAAAGAAGCATCGTTTAAAAAAGCCCTTTTATGGCAAGGGCATTCTATCACAGACAAAACAAAATAGTTTTGTTAGTGGTGGAGAAATTTACTTACGAAACAGTCGATGCAAACGACATCTACATTGTTTCTTAACTCAGAGAAAAGTGAAAGAACTGCTTTATAAATTTTCTAAAATATACTCTTTTAACATGGATGGACTGCTAAAGAAACATGGATTTTGTAAGCCCCCTATAGTTTTGATTTACGAAATTTACAACACTAGGGCGTAACTACAACATGAGCTAGATGTCATATAGCTGTGCTCACAATACGAAAAACATATCAAACTCTCGAAGCTATCTCAACTGCTAATCGGATCACTATCCGTAACTTTGCGAAACACACAAGAAACATCTCCCCGACCACTCCCGAGATCGAAAACGTATCTAGTTCCATGCCTAAGATATTTTTTCGAACTCGTGGAGTTAAAAGGGTTCTTGCGAATCTCGATGTTAGTAAGTCAACGGGCCCGGATGGTATCTAGTCACTAGTCCTATGTAAGTGCTCCTCGACGCTAGCCCGTCCACTGCGCAACCTTTTCGTGCAGGAGTCTTCCCAGCGTGTTGGAAGGTTGCGAACCAATCGCGATCTGCTCTGCGCTCTCCAAGGTAATGGAGAACCATGCTCTCCATTACCTTGGACCACCATCTTGTAGGGTATTTTGAGTCCAACGACCTGCTTAGCGATCGACAGTATGGCTTCCGTAGAATTCGTTCTACGGGAGACCTGATGGCTTTTCTGTCGGAAAGCTGGAGTCGGTCTATCCACCAGTTGGATGAGAGTAAGGTCGTGGCATTCAATAGAGTAAGGCCCAAGGCATTTAATAGAGTCTGGCACGGTGCACTCTTATCAAAGCTGATCGCGTTTGGTGTCGGTAATACATTTGCTCGATTTATATCGAGCTTTCTTAGAGATCGCACTAAACGAGTTGTTGTAGATGGGTTCTCATCCAATAAGCATAGGCTGACCGCAGGTGTGCCACAAGGCTCTGTCCTTTCTTCCTCATTATTTCTCATTTTCATTGATGATCTTCTGGGTCAGACCGTGAATCCAATCTACTCTTTCGCGGATGACAGCAACCTATGTCATGCATATTCATTCGACCGTAGGCCGAGTCTTCAAGATATTGAAGACAAAAGGCGAATAATGGAAGAGACACTTGGCCGGGATTTACTGGCCATTTCCGACTGGGGTCGAGTGAATAGAGTAGATTTTAATGCGCGTAAGAAACAGTGCTGCTTGTTTTCTTACAAGCGATTCACTGATCCAACAGCGTCGTCAATATCTATCGATGGTATGGATGTCGAACAATCAGATGCTCTTGATGTTCTGGGCATGAAAATACAATGTGACGCTCGTTGGGCGAGACATGTATTCGAAGTGTCGAAAGAAGCACTCAAGTGTATAGGCTTTTTAAAGCGGTGCAAGAAATATTTCACTCCTTCTGATCTGTTCGATATCTATACAACCTACATTAGGCCAATGAAGGAATACAACTCCCATATATGGGCAGGTGCTCCAAAATCATCCTTGGAGCTTCTGGACCGTGTTCAAAGGAGAGCGATGGTGCTGATAGGTGACAGTAGGGTATCCAACTCTATTGTTTCCCTGGAGCATCGTCGCAATGTGGGTTGTGTGTCGCTGTTGTATCGCCTCTTTCATGGTGTGTGTTCTTTAGACATTCGTGGTCTTATTCCTGACGTAAGGATGTTCGGCAGGGATACACGACTTTCCAGAAATTCACACCCATTGGTTATCGATTGGCCGGTTGACCGCACTATACACTACAGATCGAATTCGTTTATCGCCCGTACTGTTCGTATGTGGAATCGACTTCCGGCAAATGTAATTCCCACCAATTACGACATCCAGAAATTCAAGACGAATATCAATGAACATTACTCCCTCTTTCCCCCCTTCCAACCCTTACTTTCCAACGACCAACGCAATGCATTGCATGTATAGGGGAAAACCCCTGAGTGTTGGCTAATTTAAAAAAAAAGTAGACTGGACCACACAGTTCTACCAGAGTTAATAATCTGTCTCTCTTAAAATAATGTTCGGAATTTAAGCACGCCATGGGTTTTGAAAAAATACGTTATGCAAAGTATGGTCAGACACAGAAAATAAAATGTTAAACATATGTTTGAGGGTAATTAATTAATTTTCAACGCCGACTTAGATATGGGGTTCTAAAAATCGTTGTCCTTTAACTATAGGTAAATGGGTACTATAAAATAACAACAATTGCTTTAAGACTCCATAAATAACATTAATTCTACATTACGACTATGTTTAAGGTCTTGGCCAAAGGCCCCTTGGAACATCCACACATATTTACTCAGAAACTTTGGAATTTCCACACTAATAAAAATAACTACCTAGTAAACCAAATTTGCCGACAATGTCTGATATCAGAGAATTCTGAACAATATCTGAACTCTATCGAGAATTCTTACCGAAATCGTTACAAATTCTGTTCGATTTGTCTGAGGATTTTTTATTTATTATGTTAAGAAATATCTGAACGAATTCGGCCCGAATTCTATTAGACTTGTCTGTGGGTTTTTTTTATTAATTTTTTGTGCAGACTTCTCTTATCGAACTCGCAACGAATTCTAAACTATTTATCTGAGGTAGTCTATTCGTTTAAAATTTTTGTTATTTGCTTCATATTTTACAGTTCTTGTTTTTGTGTTCAGACATGTCGGAACTAATTCTCAACGAATTCTTAACTGTTTGTCTGAGGTTTTTTTGTATTTCAACTTTAAATTCTGAACGTGTGGTTAGCTTAGCTATGCGAGGGATTTTTATTGTGTTCGGAGGAAAACTCTACTGTCGGTAGTTCTCGTTAAATGCAAAACTGGTTGCCCTTAAGTGTATAGCCGCTAAACCACTAAACATAGTCACAGCACAATTATTGCTTGCGAAACTGCAGACACCCCTGCTTGTAACTAAAAGTCTTTCCGAACGCTTTTTGCAAATGTTTACAACTTTTTTTTGTACAACAAAAATATTTTCTTCTTTTTGATTATTTACACTCAGAGTTTACAATGACATAAGCTCAGAATTCGTTTAGAATTCGGTTCGTAATGTCAGTAAAAACATCAGAGTTTCATAAGACTTAATGCCAGAATTCTGACCGAAGTCGTTCAGAATTGGTTCAGAATTCGATACGACAAATCAAAATTTCCTTTCGAATTTCCCAAGACTACAGTTCAGAATTCGGTCAGAAATCGGTTCGAAATGTCTGCAAAAACATCAGAATTACCTCAGAGAAGTAGTTCAGAATTCGTGTCAACCCTGTCATATGTTTTTCGTTACGAACTCGCTCAGAATTCTGATCCGAAATCGGAACATTTTGCCGATTGTCGTACAGAATTCTGAAGGTTTGGTTTGCTAGGTATGCCCACTCAACGATGAACATATGTTTTCTCCAGAACAAGGAAATTTACGATTCTGAACCGGACAAACGGTTTATAGGGCAATAAAAATATAGTTCTGTCAAACCTGGTCCCTCCACCAATAACCATAATCTGCAATACTGTCAAAGCCTCCTATCCGATCCAATTTGAAAGAATTTTTCAATCACAGCTTTCAACTTCCGGATATTTTCCAATTCTCTGGGTAATCGTGTATGTGCTGATTTTTTATTTTCTTATAAAACAATTTGGTTTCATTAAATTTAAGAACTATGACAATAAAAGAGAGAAAAGAACTATAAGTAAAATAATGGTGTTACGAAAAAATCTCGGTCAATAAAGTGATTTACAGAGAAAATCATCGCCTAAAGAAAAAAAACAAAAAATATTTAAAAATTTCAGTATATCAAAATCACACCATTACGTACCCAGTTTTAAATCGAAACCTCAGGCCCCTTCATTACAAACTCATCATGTTGTGTCCCAAATAGTTTCTTTTATTGTATCTGCTGAAGGTAGTGTGGAGGTAGTAGCACAAGGCCAGGATCTAAAATAAAAATAAAACAAAACTTGACTTGAGTAGGGGTAATTTTTGGTTAATGCGAAAAGTTTTTACGATATTGGTTTACATTTGTGATCGGTATATAATTTACAATGCTAGATGGATAGGTACACGAACGGACATCTCTTTATAGAATTCTGAATCCATCGATACACTACTTAACCTTGTCTCGATTTCGTTTCGTTTTATTTTTTTATAAATAACAGCACTAATTTACACACCACCATGGTACAGGGTAAAACAAGTGGACAATTAATTTCAGGTGGGTTGTAACATATATGAATATGTCCTATATCAGACACTGCTTTGGTTTTATCATTTGCTCCAACAAAGATTTTGTCAAATCTCTTTTAATTGACGTTTATATGGCTTGAGGCTTAGCCTTTGGCCACGACGCCGCGGTCCTTTGTCAAAATTTGACTTAATGCAGTCTATGTCAATTTCCAAATAATAGATTTTATGCTCTTAAGATTTAATGAGCATCAGTAAGCATTTTAAGCAATACAACGTTTTTTATACCCTCATCATAAGATGGAGGGTATATTTACTTTGCCAATCCATTTGCAACGCCTCGAAATACTGGTCGCAGACCTTATAAGGTATATATATTTGGGATCTTTGTAAAATTCTCTGTATGATCTAGACAAGAGTATTCAATTAAAAAACTATTCAAAAATGATTTGATGAATAAATTTGTACAGTAAGAGCAGAAAAATGCAAGCCGTGTATTGAATTCCCACTCAAAACAAACCAATTGTACAGGGTGGAACGCGTTAATGTTATGTTAATGTTGGCTTATACTCGTAGTGGCTGACGGGAGATTTGTATTCGTCTGCCTTTCAGTTGCCATCATGCATTGGACTGGACACGTGAGCAGAGGTCATTTTGTGTTGAAGCGTATTTTTCATAAGCACACTCGATCATTGCAGTGCAGCGTGCTTTTCGTTTACCATTCGCTGTTTCCCCACTCGTACGTGTTCCTGGACGGCAATTAATTGTAAATTGGGTAAATTCAAGGAATGTGTCATGTCTACGAAGGGGACCTGAGAGAAGGATTACAACACCACAAAACATTAGAGCAGCAGTACTGCAAACTCCGAAACGCTCCGCTTAGGCAATCACTTGCTCTTGGCATTTCTTGGATTTTTTTAGCCGGCTCTTGAGGCAACGGAATTAGAGGATACATCGGCTACCTGAAGTCAAAGGTTTACTTATATATCAACCGTCGAAACACCTTGGAAGACCTAATTAACAATATCGATGCTGAAATTGGCAGAATACCGACATGATGATGGCATTAATTAAAATAATTGTACATCTGCTGTCAAAAATATTGACATTAATAAAAACATAAAATTCAATTCCTAATGCACCGGATCCCTTATTTACAATTTGTATAAAAATTGACAGCTTCAATAGTGCCGGTCGGTCTAGTAAATTCGAAAATAATATAGTATAACATCATCGACGAATTGCGTTTGTGTAATAAAGTTATTTTGGCAAAAAATTTTCTGTGCTATAACTATGATCAGAGGCCACACTTAAGAGCGGATAACTTCGCATATTAAACGAGAATTCCTGACAGTTGTGTTTGCAACCGAACAAAGCCAAAACAGTTAAAATATCTTTGCACATGCTCCCTTGCTAATCCTAAAAACAAACGCCTTCCATCAGCAACATATCTAGAAATTCTGCGAATTCTAAAAGTAACACCTGATTAAATATTTTGAAATACAAATTTCACAAAAATAGTATCCCATTCTCATGACAATTTCTTCAAAAATTTTAAATTTTTTATGTGCTATTTTCGAGTTTGATTAAAATTTTTAACAACTTAGCAAAAATATTATTTGATTGATTTTGTTTTTAAACATTTTTTTTTAATTAAAATGTTTGATTCAGGATTTATATAGGGAAATATTACCCATCTCAACGTAAGCTAACTGTTTTATAAAGGGTGTTTAAATTTTAAGGGCCGATGTTGATTTTGAATAAAACACAAATTATTTAGGAAATTACTGTCATTTCTTTTTATTATGATGATATTGGTATAGTTCAATTATGTGTAGAATAAAATATCGGTCAAATGATCCAAATTTTCGATGATGCTGAGGAATCATTGAGGTTCTATGCCATTAATGTGCCGAGTTATCTCGTCCTTAAGCTCTTGAATTGTTGCCGCCTTATCGAGGCACACCTTTTCTTTCAAATAACCCCAAAGAAAGAGTTCCAACGGTGTTAAATCACATGATCTTGGCGTGCAATTAACATCGCCACGACGTGACATAACACAGCCATTGAATTTGTCGCGCAAAAGAGCCCTTGTTTCGTTAGTTGTGTGGCAAGTGGCACCGTCCTGTTAAAACCACATATCGTCCACATTCATATCTTTCAATTCGGGCCATAAAAAGTTCGTTATCATCCCACGATAGCGAACACCATTCACAGTAACTGGCTGACCGGCCTCGTTTTGGAAAAAATACGGCTCCATGATGCCACCAGCCCATAAACTGCACCAAACAGTCATTTGCATTGTTTTTTGTCACTTTTGGATTATCATTCGCCCAAATGCGCAATTCTGCTTATTGACGAATCCACTAATCATCACAGAAGATGATTTTTTTTCTAAAATTGATCATTCAAGCCTGAATAACTTTAACGCGTTGCTCGCTTGAGTATCTTTCCATGGTTCAAATTGAGTAATATCAAATGAAATGCAGAAAAAAACTTGACGTGCAGGTGTGGTCGAATTCAACATCGGCCCTTAAAATTTAACCACCCATTACATCGTTCACACATTACTTATACCTTTGCTGAATTTTATTCTTAAATTAATTGCTCATAGAGAATATTTCTAAGTTGTAATCAACATTTCTTTCAATGCAAATGTAAATATGTTTGCACAACGATGTTATATATGCATACGAGTATAAATCCTGAAAAATACAAATCCCTCGCTCGTGTGATTTATGCTTTTTGGCCTTAAGCCAATGTGATAACCAGATTTATAGTTTATTATTTCTGTGCGGAATTTATTTTCCTTGCTAAATAAATAAAATAATACAATTAATAAACAATGATTGATGTAATTTTTCGAAAATATGCCCTGAGGGACAATTCGAAAGCCTGTCCAATGACAATGGCCTCAAACTATTTTATTTTGTGTAAATAAAGTCAAGGTAACGTAAGAGTATATAAAGAAAGACATAATTACTTTGGAGGTACATATCACGCTTTAAAGGCAAGATCGGTTAAAAGAAATGAATGCCAGAAACTATTGGAATAGGATGACATTTTTGTATGGAACTACATTTGCCAGACGATCGGGGTTCGTGGTAAACGTTTTGACTTCTCGTAAATGTTTTCAGCACCGAACTTGTCCGCGATTACACAAGAAATCAAATCTAGGCGAATCACCATGTACTTGCAGAGAAAAAAACATGGTTACTATATGGTCACGGCAACAATAGTATGTTCTCTGCAATAAAAGTTTGTTAGTCGCAACCATAGTATTGTTTTTTGAATTTAATTTTGACGAAAGTATGATTGCGGCAATATTAATATTGTTGAAATGTAATAATACTATTATTGGCGAATTTAAAAAATGATAATATGGTTGTAGCAACAATATAAATATGGTTGGTGCGACAAAAGTATTGTTTTTTAATTTTTATGTTTTCAATAATATGATTATGGCAATCATACTGTAATTTTGGTTCATTTAAATATGCTTTTTAGAACAATGTTATTGTTTCGGATCTAGTTCAATAATAGTACTTTTTATATGAAAATTAAAATGTTTCGAACAAACCGCTTTGGCTTCGTTTAACTGAAATATTTTTAATAGAAACGCCAACGTTTTTTTACTTGTTTTTTTACTGTTACGAGAAACTAAATCACTCCTATTATTTTGAATTCGATGTAGTTTAAAAAAAAAATTATAATTCAAATCTATTGTTGACAACTTAACCCAATTCCAAAAAAAAAATTATACTATGATTGTGTGTGATCATACTATGTGTTAGCGCCACTGTCTTCATAAAAATAAAATACAACTCTTCAGAACCAACTCGCGGATAAATGTTATCGATACTCTCTATTTTTTTGGCTTGCGTTTTTGTACTAAATACATTTGTCACTTAATTAAGTTATCCGAGGGCAACTTCCTCTTTCTTTACAATAGTTGGTTGCGCATGTAACATGCTTTAATTTTTCCTAATGAAATAAGTGTATGGTTTGATACCAAAAAGTATGTTATAAACTTAAATTTACATTACATGAATTAATAAATATTTTATTGTTTTAAGGAATTTTAACACTAGATTGCGCCAATTGCTGGCAATAAAGAAATAAATATATTTCAATAATTCTGATCTGTGTTGTCAATCTTATCGGCCATCACGAACCATCTGTTGTGAACAAACTTAAAATTCTTTTTGCTAAGATACATTTCATTTGGAGCACATTGCCATCTAGGCAGCGTACACAGAAGACATCTGAATCATATCTGGATTTAATAGCAGTCGAAAGCCCAGCATTTCGATCTACCATAACCCCTACCGCATGTAAGTATCGCCATGGACTCACCCACACAGCAGGGTCAATCACAAACTTCAGCCGACACTTTAACTAAAACCATTCCACTAACATGCCAACTTTGCCACGAGTCAATAAATAGTACCCCAATATGCTGCAGCAAATGTCAAAAGCCTTACCACGAAACATGTGCCAAGGTCTCGTCACCACCGGAGCTGTGGCTGTGCCCATCGTGCAATCATCATCCTGCTGATATTTTAAGTTCCTCTTCAAGTACACATTCCTCGCTAGCGTCTAAAGATTCAATTTGTAGCAGGAAAGCCCTCGAACTGAGTAGAATAGAAGAGGAACGTGAACTATCTATGAGGCGCGATCAAGCATATTTGTCTAGAAAATATCAAATCCTACAACAGATCGAGGAGGAAAATATTGTAAATCAATCCAATACTGAACACGATCGGTTATTGCGAACACAGTCTCCCCACTATAACGCTGCTACTCAAGGTAATACGATTTCTAACACCGTCGTCACGGTCCCAAATCTAACCTCAACGAATACACTGCATAATTCACGTGCAAATGTGATGTCGCACAACTTACCTCTCATGTCTACAGCAGCGTATAGTTGCCCCCCTATCCATTTTTATACAACAGCCACCAATAGAGCTCAGTCTTCCCACTTTATTAATTCAAATTATCCACTCCACTCTACAACCCATCAAAACAATAGTCATCACTCTCGTGACCAGATACCTAACGTAAGTACACACCAACAACAATCATTTATCAATGCTGGGCATACTGGAATACCTCATTCTTATCGGGAGCATCAAACACACTCAGGACGTAGGCTCACTGCTGATCAATTGCATGCTCGCCAAACTGTACCCAAGGATTTACCAAACTTCTCGGGCTGTCCAGAAGAGTGGCCACTTTTTAGTTCGACCTACGACTGGTCAACAACCGTTTGCGGTTTGACAGACGCAGAAAACCTTATACGACTGCAGCGAGCCCTTCGCGGAGAAGCCTTGGAAGCAGTCAAAAGAATTCTCATTCACCCGTCATGTGTTCCTCATGCCATTTCCACGTTGAGAGTATTGTACGGCCAGCCAGAAAAAATTGTATTTTCTCTGAAAAATAAAATAAAATTACTGCCACAGGTAAATCCCAATAAAATGGAAACAATTACCAACTTCGCCATCCAAGTGAAGGGACTGCAATCCACTATCGAAGCATGTGGCCTTGTAGACGAACTAAACAATTCATCGTTGATCCAGGAACTTATATCAAAACTGCCGCCGTATTATCAAATTCAATGGGGAACACAAAAACTAATCCTTCAACAAAATGACCGAAAGGCAAATTTAATAGAGTTTTCTAACTGGATGTTTGATATTGGCTTGTCAGCCAGCACGGTAAACGTTGAAAACCATATGATTTCTGAACCTCCACGTCATCGCAATCAAAAGAATGTATTTATCCATACGAATGTAGAAACACAGAAAAAGAAATGTCATGTATGCAACGGCGAGTGTAACAACGCCTCAAACTGCCAACAATTCATAGCAGCCGATCGTAAAGAGAGATGGAATTTTGTTAAGCAACTACAGCTGTGTAAACACTGCTTAAGAAAGCACAACGGCGTCTGCTTCAACAAAAACAAAAGCTGTAATGTGGAAGGGTGTCAAATGAAACACCATCATTTACTTCATGGATCAAATGTGTATAGCGGTGTAAACACGACAACTAATTCAGCTACTGAGAAAAGTGGAGAGAAAATGAAAGAGTATGAAATAGAGAAAACTGGTGTAGAGAACGTAAATGCTCATGAAACAAGTAAACAACAGATTCTCTTTAAAATTATTCCAATAAGAATTTTTGGAAATAACAATAAAGTTATTTCTACCTTTGCTTTTTTGGACGACGGCTCGTCTATAAGTCTAATTGAAGAGGAAATTTTAAACGAATTGGAGTTAAAGGGAGAATCCGAACAGCTATGCCTTAAGTGGACATCAAACATAAAACGAATAGAGAAAAATTCACAACATTTAACTCTTTGTATACAAGGCTCTAACAATAAACGATTCTCTATCGATGTACGCTCAGTACAAGAGTTGTTGTTGCCTAAGCAGACACTCGAATACGAATCGCTTTGTAGAAAATTTAATTATTTAAAGGGTTTACCAATCGAAAGCTACACAACAGCTACACCAAAACTTCTTATTGGATTAAATAACGTGAATATGACGGTTGCAAGCAGAATTAAAGAAGGAGGCACAAAAGAGCCAATAGCAATAAAAACACCACTTGGCTGGGCAGTTTTCGGCCCATGCGGGGGAAATCAGCTGACACCATATAATATGCATGTATGTGAATGCACAGAAACTGATAATCAGATCCACCAGCTAGTAAAACAATTTTACAATATTGAAAGCTTGGGCATTAACTATCAAAATTTACAGGTTAACAAAGATGATGAGAGGTCTCTACAACTTTTAAGAAATTTTACAACAATGCGGGATGACGGTCATTATCAAACTTGTTTGCTGTGGCAATTCGATGAAATAGAACTGCCGGATAATTACCAAATGGCAAAAAAGAGGCTTATATGCCTTGAAAATAAATTGGTAAGAAATAATGAATTATTTACAATCTTTGAAAAAACGATCAAAGAATATACTGCAAAGGGCTACATTAGTAAGGTCGATATGACAAAGAAGGCCAAGAATGTCTGGTATCTCCCTATTTTTCCCGTTTTCAACAGGAATAAGCCAGGTAAATGTAGGATTGTGTGGGACGCAGCGGCCAAGTTTAATGGGATCTCATTAAATTCTATGCTTCATAAGGGCCCCGATCTTTTAGCCTCACTACCAGCCATACTGTTTAGGTTCAGAGAGAAATCAGTTGCTATATGTGCCGACATTGAACAAATGTTCCATCAAATTTACATCCGTGAGGAAGATCGTCAGGTTCAACGTTTTTTGTGGCGAAACTGTGAAGCCAACCGAGAGCCCGACATTTATGTTATGAACGTAATGATTTTTGGTGCTTCCTGCGCCCCATGCATTTCGCAATACGTGAAAAATTTTAACGCTTCTAAATTCGAGAATGAATTTCCGCAGGCAGCGGCTGCTGTTACAAACAATCATTACGTAGATGATTTCCTCTACTCCACAGATACAACCGATGAGGCTGTAAACATAGCCAAGGAGGCTCACTATATTCAAATGCAAGGAGGATTCAATCTTAGAAATTGGTGCTCAAATAAAAAAGATGTAGTACAAAGGCTGGAAGGGCCACCAAAGGAAGAAGAAAAACAACTTAGTATGGGCTCAGATATAGAAACCGAAAAGGTACTGGGAGTCTTTTGGAATTCTATAGAAGACACAATTATTTTTAAAATTTCACCCCATATAATGAGTAATTACGTAGTTTGTGGCAAAAAACATGCAACAAAAAGGCAAATTCTAAAAATTCTAATGACGGTTTACGATCCTCTGGGTCTTATTGGAAACTTCCTTATGTATTTAAAAATTGTTCTTCAAGAGATCTGGAGAAGCGGCGTAAGCTGGGATGAGCCGATTAAGGATGATCAGCTCGAGAAATGGTATAAATGGCTACAATTTCTTCCGGATTTAGAAAAAATTAGTATTCCGCGTTGCTACTTGAAAACACTTCGTGATTACAACGATACAGATACCCAGTTGCACACGTTTGTGGATGCAAGCGAGAACGGCTATGCAGCTGTTGCCTATCTTCGAATAGCATTTGGAGGCAACATCGTATGCTCCATAGTCGGTTCTAAAACGCGTGTAGCACCATTACGCATGACTTCAATACCACGCCTAGAGCTAATGGCTGCTCTCATTGGGTCTCGATTCGCCAACACTGTTGTAAAAAATCATTCAATTTTAATAAACAACAAATATTTTTGGTCTGATTCGAGAACGGTTATTAGTTGGTTGACACACAATAACAAAAAATACCATCAATTCGTTGCTCTGCGTATAAGCGAAATTCTGGAAACGACTGAATTAGAAGACTGGCGATGGATCCCTGGGAAACAGAATGTTGCAGATGAGGCAACTAAGTGGGCGAGACGGCCAGACGTTTCATCCACCAGCCGCTGGTTCACAGGGCCAGATTTTCTCCTCAAACCTTTGTGCGAATGGCCGGATTACACTGTTGTGGAACACTGCGACATGGAAATAAATGAATACGTACATGTTCATATTGAAGCAGAAATGATTATTGATACCACTCGTTTTTCTAAATGGAATCGGCTATGAAGAACTTCGGCATATGTGCTTAGATTTTCCAATCTTCTTAAGGGGAAGCCAATATCTCAGGTCGAATTTACATCAGATGAACTATCAAAAGCAGAGCTTCTTTTATTCCGACTAGCGCAAATGGAGATCTATTCAGAAGAAATAAATACGCTGCAGGCAACTAAGCAACTGAGTAAGTCAAGCTCATTATACAAAGTAACACCCAAATTGGATGAAAACGGTATTCTTCGAGTCGAGGGTCGGCTAGATTTGGCATGTATTTCCAATGATGCAAAAAATCCCGTCATTTTACCAAGGGCAAGCCGTATAACTCAGCTGTTAATTTTACACTATCACGTTAAGTATCACCACCTCAACCATGAGACTGTGGTAAATGAAATTAGGCAGCGATACTATATACCACGATTGAGAGTTGTACTGAAGAGCGTAGTAAGGCAATGTCAGACATGTAAAATAAAAAAAGCTGTTCCAACGTATCCGCAAATGGCGAAACTACCTGAGGCACGTCTGGCAGCGTTTTGCGCACCATTCACTTATACAGGCGTTGACTATTTCGGTCCCATAATGGTGACAGTAGGTCGGCATACAGAGAAAAGGTACGGTGCTCTGTTTACTTGCCTCACCATACGTGCTGTACATATAGAGATTGTAAACTCCCTTAACACCTCTTCTTGTATATTGGCAATAAGAAACTTTATGTCACGACGTGGAACACCAAGGGAGTTCTTCAGCGACAATGGCACTAACTTCGTTAGTGCGGATAAAGAAATTCGAGAGGCCATTAAAGAAGTCGATAGAGACAAGCTCGTCCGTAATTTTACCACAACAACCACTAAGTGGAATTTCAATCCACCATCGTCACCACATATGGGAGGTGCTTGGGAAAGGTTGGTAAGGTCCGTCAAGACGGTGTTTTATAATATTACGCCAACTCGAGTACCAGGAGAAGAGTTGTTGCGTGGGATGCTAGCAGAAGTGGAAAATATTATTAACTCGCGACCTTTAGTTTATGTTCCAATCGAAACTGAAAACTCCGAAGCTTTAACGCCAAACCATTTTTTATTGGGGTCTTCCAACGGAATGAAACCTTTGGCAATATATAATGACAGCGAAGTGGCACTCAAGCACAACTGGCTTTTCTCTCAACAATTCGCAGAAAGATTTTGGCGCAAATGGATTATGGAGTACCTACCTTCATTAACTTTTAGATCAAAATGGCATGAGAAAACCAGACCGTTGGAAGTTGGCGATTTAGTTATAGTGGTTGACCCGTCGAGTCCAAGAAACGTGTGGCCAAGGGGTAAAGTTTTAGATACGTCGATAGCGAAAGACGGTCAAGTGCGCAGCGCGAAGATTCTTACATCCCGCGGAATACTAGTACGGCCCGCTGCTAGATTGGCAATTCTAGATGTGGCTTCCTAAGTAGAGTCTGACATCGAAAGCTTCTCGTCATACTGCAGGGGGGTGTTAGCGCCACTGTCTTCATAAAAATAAAATACAACTCTTCAGAACCAACTCGCGGATAAATGTTATCGATACTCTCTATTTTTTTGGCTTGCGTTTTTGTACTAAATACATTTGTCACTTAATTAAGTTATCCGAGGGCAACTTCCTCTTTCTTTACAATAGTTGGTTGCGCATGTAACATGCTTTAATTTTTCCTAATGAAATAAGTGTATGGTTTGATACCAAAAAGTATGTTATAAACTTAAATTTACATTACATGAATTAATAAATATTTTATTGTTTTAAGGAATTTTAACACTAGATTGCGCCAATTGCTGGCAATAAAGAAATAAATATATTTCAATAATTCTGATCTGTGTTGTCAATCTTATCGGCCATCACGAACCATCTGTTGTGAACACTATGGTTATAGGAATCATAATATGGTTGCGTGTGAATAATACTATGGTTGTAAGGATCATACTATGGTTGTATGTGAAACATACTATGGTTGTGAGGATTATAATATGGTTGTGGAGATCATAGTATGGTTGATTGTGAATCAGACTATGGTTGTGGGGATCTTAGCATGGTTGTGAGAATCATAGTATGGTTGTATTGAATCTAACTATTGTTGTGAGAATCATAATATTGTTGTACCACAACCATGTACCCAACAATAGTATGGTGCTCTCTGAATATTGTTATCCCAACCATACTTTTTTTCTACGTGTAGTTTTTATACCCTCAGCATAGTATGGAGTGTATACTAAGTTTGTCATTCTGCTTGCAACACTTTGGAGTGTTAATCGCAGTGCCTTGCAATTTTTGATAATCGGTAAATACTAAGACGATCTCGACTTGGCTGTTCGTCTTATACGGTTGCTATATATTTATAAATATATCTGTCATTTCCACACACAGAAAAAAAGTATGGTTGTGGTGACAATATTCGAAGAGGATAATACTATTGTTGGGTATATGGTTGTGGTACAACAATATTATGATCTTCACAACAAATACAACCAAACTATAATCCTCACAACAATAATATGATTCACACATAACTATACTATGATTCCCACAACCATAGTATGATTCACACTCAACCATACTATGATCTCCACAACCATAGTATGATCCTCACAACCATAGTATGTTTCACATACAACCAAAGTATGATCCTCACAACCATAATATGATTTACACGCAACCATGTAATGATCCCTACAACCATAGTATGATCACACACAATTGTACTTTGATCCCCAATATAATTTATTAGAATTTGTTCAAGATGTCGATAATAGATTTGAATTATGAAAATTATTGAAAAATAGATTAAATTCAAAATATAAGGAGTGCTTTATTTTACAGTAGAAAAAATAAGCTTAAATAAACGTCAGCGTTTTTATTAAAAATATTTCAGTTAAACAAAGCCAAAGCAGCTTGTTTAAAAAACTTTAATTTCGATAAAAAGTACTATTATTGCATTAAATCCCTACTAATAACATTTGTTCTTAAAAGCATATTTAAATGAAGAAAAATTACAATCATACAGTATGATTGCCGTAATCATATTATTGTTAACATAAAACGCAAAACACAATACTTTTGTCGCACCAACATTACTTATATTGTTGTTATAATCATACTTTCATTTTTAAATTTGGCAATAATACTATTGTTACATTTCAACAATATTAATATTGCAGCAATTATACTATTGTCAAAACTAAATTCAGTTAACAATGCTATGGTTGCGACGAACATACTTTTATTGCGGAGAACATATAATTATTGCTGTGACCATGTAGTAACCATATTTTTTCTCTGCGTGCATTAGAAAGTTTGACATTTTTTAGTACAAACGTACTCAGAACGTTTTGACGTACGACTATCACTTGTGTGGTTTACAGTGACTTGAAAAAATCAATTTGACAAAAAAAAGGAACTCACTCGTGAACATTTTCGTGCGATCATTTTTCACAACTTTCGACGTGGATTATCAAGACAAGGGTGCATCGATGAACTTAAATCTTTGTATAGCGATGAAGCACCATCCTATTGCACTGTGAAAAACTGGTTTAATGAATTCAATCGTGGCCGACGCTCGCTAAAAGACGAAGGTCGTCGTGCGTGAACTGATAATGCAAGATCGTCATATGACATACCGTGAGATAGAGGCATCCTTAGGCATTTCTTCCACCAGCATACATTCCATAATGCATGAACACCTGGCAGTAAGAAATGTTTGTTCTTGTTGGATCCCGCACAATTCGAAAATCGCTCAAAAAAATGCTCGTGTCGATTGGTGCAAAGAAAATTTGCGGTGCTTCAAAAGACTTTTATAAGATCGTCACAGGCGACGAATCATAGATCTTTGCGTACGAGCCCGAAACAAAACAGCAGTGGGTCTTCGAAGACCAGCCAAATAGGACGCTCAATTCTGAGTGGTGCACCATGATTTGTTAGCCTGAAGTCTTCGGAGAAATTCGAAAAACGAACAAGAGAAGACGAACCATTGTGCACCATGACAACACGAGCTCTCACACATCGGGTCAAACCAGCGCCTTTTTGACCGGCCGAAACGTCGAATCCGCCGTACAGCCCTGACTTGGCACCCAATGACTTCTTTTTATTCCCGCACATCAGGTAAAAATGCGTGGTCAACGATTTTCGTTGCCAAAAGATGGTGTTGAAGCGTTCAAAAACCATGTTTTGGAGGTGTCTCAATCGAAATGCTTCGACAATTGGTTTGAGCGCATGCAAAAGTCTATAAATCATGCTGGAGAATACTTTGAAAAACATTAAACCATTTTTGATGATAAATATGCGCATTTTCATTATTAGGCCAGAAATATATATAGCAGCACGTAGCGGTCAAACAAAATGACGAAGGACCGGGTTCTTTGCACCAGTTCGACTCAAACCAGCTATTCTTTGGCCAAGGGTTATCACCCCGGCACTATGGGACTCAACAACAACAACAACAAGTACCCTGAATTTGTACAAATTGAAATTGAGAAAATTAAAATTATGTTTAATAAAATACAACTTGAAATTGAGAAAATACAAATTGATATTGAAGGATAAATAAAACCATTATAAGGGTGGGCCATTAAAAATTTTAAATTTAAATCGGCTGTAAAAAAAGTATCGTATATACTGATAATTTGTTAAAATTTCTGGCTTAATTGACCAAAAATAAGAAATGGCGAAATAAAATGGGAAAGAAATGTTAAATATTTCGGCGTCATTTTGGACCGTAAACTTACTTATCAGGATCATGTTTCGTACATAGTAAATAAATGTAACATACTAATAAGAACTTTATACCCTTTTATAAATAGATCTTCGGCGTGAAGCACTGACAAAAAATGTTAATACTTAAAGCAATTTTTTAAGCTGTGATATTTTGTGTAGCCCCCGTCTGGGGAAAGATGTCCAAATGCCATACAAAAAAGCTTCAAATACTACAAAACAAAGTTTTCAAACTAATTAAAAACCTTCCTAGATACTTTTCTACGGCACGACTACATCAGACTATGAATATTGATCTTGTTGAAGTCAAATTAAACAAATTAATAGAATGTTTTAATGTCAAATGTTCCTACTCCGAACACAATCTTAGAGCTGGTCTCATAAGATATGAATCTAGTTTTAAGTACTTTATGTATTTTTATCTTAAAAGAAAAAATGTATAAAGGTTTTTGAAAAATTTCTCCTCCCCTTCAAACATTATATAATAAATACTCATTCAATAATTAATTTCACTATTTAAGCAGAAAAGGGAAATAACTTAAACTCTTTGAATTGTATCTAGTATAGATTTTGTACAATTTATAAATAATATGAATCAATAAATAAAAATGAAATGAAATTGACAAAAACTCGTGTTTTCAGATCAAGCTCATTTTCATCTCGGTGGCTATTTCAATAAGAAAAATTGCCGCTTATGGGGTTCAGAGAACCCACACATGACTATTGAGAAGCCAATGCATTTACAACGAGTCAAATGTCAAAATTCGACCACCTCTAACTCAGAGAATTCTTGACCAATCTCTTTCAAAGCTACTATCCAATTGGACTAACCTTGGTTTAAGTTTCATCCCGATCGGAAGACATTGATTCCAATAGATGGTTTACTTGACATAAAATGACCCATATACTTTATGGGGTATCCGACCAGTATTTCGAGGTGTTGCAAATGGAATGACAAAGTCAATATAGCCTCTATACGAGGGCGGCTCGGAAAGTTCTTAGCCTATCAATGAAAGAGAATAGTTAGTTTTTTTTCAAAAATATTTTTATTTTTCAATATAATCTCTTGAAACTTCAATACACTTAGTCCAACGTTTATCTAGCAATTCTATCCCTTGATTAAAATAGTTTTCCTCAAGGTCTTCAAAATAGTGGTTTACAACTGTAATTGCATCTTCATTTGAGGTAAAACGCTTGCCAGCAAGGATTTTTTTTAGATTTGGGAACAGGTAAAAGTCACTGGGAGCTAAATCAGGAGAATAAGGTGGGTGGTCAAGCAACTCGTACTTTAATTCGTTGATTTTAGCCATTGTTAAAACACTCTTGTGCGCTGGTGCGTTGTCTTGATGAAAAATTATTTTTTGTGTTGTAAGCCAGGACGTTTTTCTCGAATTTGTACATTTAATTGATCTAAAAGGTTGCAATAGTACTCTGAATTTATTGTTTTACCCTTTGCAGATAGTCAATCAATAAAATAAATTTGAAGTCCCAAAAAACCGTTGCCATAACCTGAATTGTTTTTGCCTTCTTTGGGGCACTTCCTCCAGCTTCAGTCCATTGTTTGGATTGTTCTTTTGTCTCTGGAGTATAGTGATGGATCCATGTCTCATCAAAATCCAGTTTATTTCGCTGAAAACGATCCAAACAAGCTTGAGAAATGTTCATTCTTATGCGTTTTTGGTCGACTGTTAACAAGTGCGGCACCCATCTTGCAGAAAGCTTTTTCATCTGTAGTTCTTCATGCAAAATTAAATGGACTCGATCATTTGAGATTCCCATGATATTAGCTATTTCACGCACTTTTATTCGTCGATCATTTAATACCATATCATGCACTTTGGCTACAATTTCTGTGTTGTTGCTGTTTTTGGACGTCCACTACGTGGTTCATCTTCAATGCTTGTACGACCACGTTTAAATTCAGCAACCCAATTTTTTACTGTTGCATATGAAGGAGCACTTTCACCTAACACATTCACCATATCATTATGAATTTCTTGTCCCGATAAACCTTTTTTATGTAAATATTTAATGACACCACGCATTTCTAATTTTTCCATTGTAAAAAAATCGCGGATGCGTCTTTTGTGAACACCTGTTTCTATATGAAGGAGTTGCCAGATCGAAACAAAATTTAACATGTATTCATAGCAGAGATAGAAGTTTCCAAAACACTTAATTTTTTTCTGTTTATACCGCGCTTTTTGTGCTAGGCTAGGAAGTTTCCGAACCGCCCTCGTATTATGATGGAAAACTTAACAAAGATGACATTTTAAAAGGTAACTTCTTAAGAAAAGGTTTGTTTAACGGGGACTACGAGTATATCGTATATCGTAAAAAACAAGCCATCTACAAACGTACAAAAATGTGTCTGTCTTTATTGTATGACAGTCGTTGTAACCGGCTTTGTTTCGTTTTTTACTACTTACCAATTACATTCCAAAAATCCAAGTCGCTTCGTCTAAAATGCAAAGGTGTCTAATATTTGTGTGAAATGCTCGCATTATTTCCTGTTAACAACATACTTGCCAATAATTAATGTTTTGCTGAATTTTGTTCTACTAGTTTTTCTCCCCTTGCTGCTAATTCTTTCGATGACAGTTAGCTGACACCAACATTTACATCAGAAGTCATAGAATGCTTATGTGCATGTGGTTGGCCCCCTAATGATGGTGTATGTTCCACCAAATCATGTCACGTGACATGTTTATCAAGCCATTTCATGTAGTCGCCGTTGTCGCATTATTTATGTAGACTGTCGTAATTCTCGTTATCATATCCATGAATCAAAATTAAATCATGTTGTTAGCAACACAAATTGCTGTTGCTGGTTGCTACATTTAGTAGCTCTTGCAGTATTTATAGTAGCAACATTTGTAAACGTGTAGAACACACATATACCCGTACAATATAAAAAGGGGATTTGTACATTAGAACGCCTTGACTTGGCAACAAAAAAACGATTTTTCCATATATTTTTTATTTTAAAGTGCAAATTTCTTGTTATATTTTATTTAGCTTCTTTTTTAAGATATTTTGCTTTTTCGTTACCAAGCTCTGGCAACACTGGTTGCAACTGGTCCAGCTCACGATTGTAGCCAGCTAGAGCCGCAATATTTTGCTTGTCTTTTTATAGGTACATTTTCTTACTGTACGAGGGCGACCGCAAAAGTAACTGGCCTAACATAAAAAGAACAGTTTTTTGGAATTATTATTATTTATTTTTTAACATAATCTCCTTCCAACTCAATACACTTCATCAAACGTTTTTCAAGTTTTTTAATTCCATCCGAAAAATAAGATTTTTCAAGACCTTCAAAATATGCCTCAGTTTCAGCAATAACCTCGCTATTGGACGAAAACTTTTTGCCACCGAGAAATTTTTTTAAATTTGCAAACAAGAAATAATCAGAAGGAGCTAAATCTGGACTATATGGTGGATGCGGAGCAATTTCAAATCGTAATTGGGCCAGTTTTTGTTGAGCTAAAAATGCAGTGTGTGAAGGAGCATTATCTTGATGAAAAAGAACATTTTTTTCTAAAAGCGGTCGTTTTATCTTGATTTCTTCACTCAACCGATCCAATAATGCACAATAATATTCACTACTTATAGTTTTTCCTTTCTCAAGATAATCAATAAATATTATACCCCTTGCATCCCAAAATACTGTGGCCATTACTTTTCCTGCTGACTTAACAGTTTTCGCTTTCTTGGGACCATTTTTACCAGCTCCTATCCATTGTTTTGACTGTTCTTTGCATTCTGAGATGTAGTGAAGGATCCATGTTTCATCAGCAGTTATGAATCGGCGCAAGAACTCTATTTGATTACGCTGATAAATCGCTAAAAGCTCCTCGGAATTGGTCCAACGGACTGTCGGAGATTCAAGACGTACGGGCAGACCTCGAACTGGCAGATCGGCCGAAAATATTGATGCTGTGCGACAGAGCGTCGAAGAAAATCCGGAGACATCAACTAGAAGACGATCTTCCCAGTTGCAGCTTTCTGACCGCACTCTTCGGGGAATTTTAAAACACGATTTGCACCTCTTCCCTTATAAAATCCAACTAGTCCAAAAACTAAATCCTGAGGACTTCGTATTGCGCTTGGAACATGCTAGAGCAGTTTTAAATCTCGTTGATCAAAATGAAAATTTTTTGTCAAATTTAATGATGACCGACGAAGCGCATTTTCACTTGAACGGTTTCGTAAATAAACAAAACAACAGATTTTGGGGATCCCAAAATTATGTGAATAAGCCCCAAACCTTGCAGCAACTAAAGGACAACATTCAAAAAGAAATTGATCGTATACCACAAGAAACACTCAACAAAGTTATGGAAAATGCCATAAAAAGAGCACATTTTTGCGTTAGAGAAAACGGTTCTCATTTAACTGATATTATTTTTCATAATTAATGTAAAAAATAACATAAAATAAACTTTCTTTTTATCATAAATTTTTTTGTTTTTTTCATTCCATTCAATAGTTATTTAAAAAACAAATCATATAGTTACTTTAGCCGCACCCTGTAGTAGCAGTTTTCGGTCTTCCAGAGCGTTGTTCATCTTCCGTACTTGAACGACCCTTTTTAAATTGTTGAACCCAGGATTTTACGGTGGAGTATAATGGTGCATTATCACCATAAACAGAATCCAATTCATCTTTGATTAATTGTGGCGTATAACCTTTCATATAAAAGTGTTTAATTACCGCACGAAACTCTTTATTTTCCATTTTTCAAAAATTATAAAACTTGTTTACTTCAATCACCTGTAACAAAGAAAATAATCATTAAATATTTCGGAAATTTTGACAGATGGCTTATAAAAGATTGCTTTTAAAAAACAAAAAAAATTTGTTAGTAAAACAGAAAGTGTGCCAGGCCAGTTAGTTTTGCGGTCGCCCTCGTATAAGCCGTCTTGGTGTGATGAAAGTGTGCACGACGATTATGCCAGTAAACCCAGTATGAAACCCATGTAAAAACATCCAACAATTTTTCAGCTGCGGGTCTCCACCTTGTAAATGCCGGCTACGTTACGAGTAAGAAATATAACTCAAAACCCATTGGGCAAATATTTGACGAAAAGGTATTTCATCATTTTTGCTCAAAATTCTGTCAAAATAACACAAGGTTGACTTTGTGTTCACACTACCGACAAATATTTGACAGTTTTTATTAGTTCAAACAGATGTCAAGTAATGTCAAATAGAAGTTTGGGAAAACATGTTTGACGTGTGTACACATTTAAATAAATATGTGACTAAAAAAATATTTGATCAAATTGTCAAAAAATAGAAATTTATGTTCTTTCATCCTTTTAAAACCAATTAAGCAGGAAGAAGAAAATTTACTGATTTTGTGCTGTGGAGCAGCATCTTTGATAGTCTTGGAAGAGGAGGAAAAGGCAAAAGAGCGCAAAAAAGAC
Organism: Hydrotaea diabolus; assembly: GCA_963513945.1. Lineage (NCBI taxonomy): Eukaryota > Metazoa > Arthropoda > Insecta > Diptera > Muscidae > Hydrotaea > Hydrotaea diabolus. The sequence continues at coordinate 27,379,772 of OY740716.1, read as the reverse complement.
AATGTGTTCGGGAGTTCGTACGTAATTTGTTAAAAGAATTGCGTACAGGAACACCAGCTCTCTATAACAACTTTTTGCGCATGAACGCAGCAGAGTTTGAATATTAAGTAAGCACTAAAATGAGATGTAGACTATTAAAAATTGTAGTAAATATTTTTGTGTAGCTGAAATCAGTTGCCCCGCTAATTACAAAGACGACACAACTTCGTGAGTCAATTTCAGCCTCCGAACGTTAGGTGTTGATTTTACCAGCTGCCATTTTTTATTATTTGCTCTTACAAACTTTGTAAGGTCAAATAGATATTTGCCGAAAATAGAGGAAATTATTTATTCTCGTGTGATCACACTGTGTAAACATTGACCAATTTTTTGTTTGCTGGCAAATATTTTTGTTTCCCCGAAATCAGCTGTTTTGTTATTTGCCACTCAGAAATATTTTGTGGTCAGATTGTGGCAAAGAGATATTTGACGTTTTTCTTCAAATATTTGCCCAGTGTGACCATACCTTAAGCCATGTGAAAACTGCTCTATAAAATGCATTAGCCGTTCGAAGGTGGCGTTAAACACTAGGTCCCGGTCCCGGTGGGTATAAAAATTATAGAGTGCACAGCTCACTGATTTAAAATATATTTCCCTTGATACTTAATGTGATGTTGTGGAAATTAAGTAAGTACATTTGTTTTCTTACATCTTTTTGAGGCCATCTAATGTACATTTTCTGAAATACACATACACAAACATTACAAATATTAACTCAATTTACCATGCAGGCTTAATGTAAATACATATGCAAGTATACATGTGTATGTATTTCGGTATGTATGTAGCCAGAGGGAAATTGCGGATGCTTTCGCATACACATAAAGGGTGATTTATTTAAAGCGTCATAATTTAAAATAATATGCATTTCATTACAAATAAATGAAATTGAATGTTGAAATATAATCCGAAGGAACAATCTCTGATGTTTACAGTTTAAGGATAATTTAATTCAAATATTGCCCAGAACTAAGCCTTAGGGATGGTCTTATCGAATGGTTCACAACATGTTCGCGAATTATGCTTGTAATTTCGGAGTTCCTTAATCGTACAATCCGAAAGAACAATCTCTGATGTTTACTGTTTAAGGATAATTTAATTTTAATGTTGCTAGGACTTAGGGGTGGTCTTATCGGATGGTTCGCAATATGGTCACGAATTTTGGTGGTAATTGGGTTTCCTTGCATCGTCCACAGGGTGAAAAAATTGATTAGCAATACGTTAAAACTAAAAAAAATCGTTGCATGGACTGACATTCATTTGCCGATGCCACGACAGCCGGTTTCTATATACCGGAGTGATCTAAGGAAGTAACTCTTTGATAAAGATCTCTTACGATGTTCCTATTAATTTAGTTATACTGTTCAATCATAGGTTGTCACAGACAACTAATTGTTTTGTATTAAATGGTTTGCAGGAACCTAAAGTTGGTAATGACAACAATCCGTTTAGTTCTCTTAACCAAAAAGCGGGTAGTTTATTGCCAAATGTAAGTTTAACGAAACATTATTAAAACTAGAAAGCAAACTCGTAAGTCGTGTGGGATCGCCAATACTTATATTATCCCCTTAGTATATGTTTTTCCTCTGTGCCAAATAATGCCAAACACCAAATTTCATTGAAATCTGGGGAAATGTTCCGTTTCAAGGTCGGTAGGATCGAAAGATACATTTGCATGAGGCTATTTCGAGAAATCAGAAAACAAGAGGTGCCCGTGTCCTATCCTGCCAAAAAGACGGGAATCGGCGTCTTATTCGCACTTTCATATGGATACAAACGACCAGTTAGATTTCGACTTTAAACAATTCATAACGTTTTTAGAGCACTAAAATGGTAATAAGTACAGGGTGTCCGCCGGCAAGGTATACTACAGGGTGTCCGTCGGAAGGTACACTACTTTGTTTGTTTATAATTTTTGATTAAATGAAAGAGAGTGAATCTTACTTAGTAGGGACATAAATACTGTTACAAAATTGAACACACCCATTTCAATAGTAGAACTGAACATACCCCGTTAATGTCATATGGCTTTTGAAAGCTAATCTCAATAGTGTTAGTCTGTAAAGGAATTTTAAAATTGTTTCAACTTTCATCATGGAGTGGGCAGATAATGAGAACCGTATCGCTGTAATAACGCTTTTCAAGTGTGAAATGAAAAAAAAAACCATATTTTCAAAACGCTCCGGCCACTAGGGATTAGCCGCATGTTCGTCTTCCGATGCATACAATTGTTTGAGGAGACTGGAGATGTAAAAGACCGCCACCGGTCGGGCCGCCACGCTCTGTTCGAACACTGCATGCCATCAAAGCCGTTAAATCAAGCATTCACAGAAATCCGCTCCGAAAACAGAAAATCATGGCCCGTGAGATGAATATCACGCAAAAGTTCATGAGTCGAATCATTAAAAAGACTTGGGGCTTCGGGCTTTCAAACGACGTACCGGACATTAATTGACTGCAGCTTTAAAAAAAGGATTGCAAAATGCAAACGTCTTTTGATAAAGCACGCTGATAACTTGTACAGAAAAATTTTGTTCACCGATGAAAAAATGTTACCGTTCAGGAAAAACTTAACAAGCTAAATGATAGAGTGTATGAGCGGTCATCTAAGGAAGCATCTGAACTGATCCCATGGGTGGATAAGGGCCATCACCCAGCTTCAGTCATGGTTTGGTGGGGTGTCTCTTACGATGAGGTTACTGACCTGCATTTCTGCGAACGATGAGTCAAAACATCGGTCAAAGTTTACTAAGAAACCGTTTTGGAAGCTATTGTAAAGCCTCTTAACAATTCCCTGTTCCAAAACCAGCCATGGACTTTCCAGCAGGATTCTGCCTTGGCCCATAAGACTAAAACGTCCCAGGACGGGCTTCGAAACAATTTGCCAGCGTTCATTTCCTTTGAAGAATGGCCCTCAGGCAGTCCAGATTTGAACCCATTGGATTACAAATTGTGGACGGTTTTATAAATATTTGGTCAAAAACATTCAGTACTTTTTAATTTACAGCATAAAACATGTGTAACAGTATTTATGTCCCTACTAAGTATATTAATAAATTTTTATTTATTGTCGGCAATTTTGTATGAAATACAATATCAGATAATGTCCGCCTATGTTAGCCTCACAAATGCGAGCCCTCTTGAACACTTTTTTCATTACAATAAGAACTGCGTCGAATTGAGGTTGATGGATTGTTTTGAACACTTTCTTGAGCAGCAGTAATTTTTTCAGCCGATCTTGCAGTATGTAGTGGTTCATGCTTGGGCCTATCAGCTACTGACCCTCTTTCTTCGAAATCATTCACTACACGATAAATAGTGCGTTTTGTTGGCACGTTGTTTCTCCCAAAAATTTCACGTAACTTTCTCATCGTCCCAGTAATCGATGATTGATTTTGATAAAATGTTCAACGATTTGTCGAATATTTTTCCATAATAAATTTGCCACGTCTCTACTTCACGACTGCCAAATATGAACTGTCAAGACTAATGTTTACCAAAATGGCGGCAAAACAAAGTAGTACACCTTCCCGGCAGCCACCCTGTAAATGTTTTTCCTTTTATCGACAGTATCACATTTAAGTCTACGTGAGACTGCTTTCGCCGACCTTCTCTTCACAGTACCTAACCTAATGTACTAAGTTTCATCGACACTTTTTATGTCTATGGGCAAAACAACCTATTATCCAACGACAGCAACACACAAAATTCTATCGTGTCTTGATTGCATTTTAAATGAGAAAAACTAATAATTGAGATTGTTGCATATTTTTCAATTCAAATATATCCAAATTACCTGCCATATATACTTACGAGTATATATGAGTCATTTTATGTCAAGTGATCCAACTACTGGAATCTATGTTTTCCGATAGGGCTGAAACTTGCACCAAAGTAAGTCCTATTAGTCAGAAGCTGAGACACAACTTTAAACGAGATCGGTCAAGGACTGTACGAGTTATATTCTCAGTATATGATTTATTTTTAAGGTTTAAGAACCACACCAAAATAGGACAAAATTCAAAATAGTGCATATGCTAAAAATTTTAGAAACGTTGTTGAGTTACAAAACACTTTTAAAAAGATCGTATCCCACAAATAGACCATTAAAGGGCAGGCCTTAGCTTGCTTTTGAGCTAAAAAGGGTAATTTTTGAGAAAAAAAAGGTAAAAAAATTGTATTTTGCAAGTAAAATGTGCAAAAGTTTAAATAAATAATTTAGATAGCTGTAAAACATTCGTTATAAAAGTTGCTAGGAATAATAGGCCCAATAACGAAAATTGTGCTCAAACCCATTGTCGAAGCACTTTTCCTCTCCGATTGAGACACCTCCAAAACATGGCTTTTAAACGCTTCAACAGCATCTTCTGGCGACGAAAATCGTTGACCACGCATTTCTTTCTTGATGTGCGGGAATAAAAATAAGTTATTGGTCCCATCAATTCGACGTTTTGGCCGGCCAAAAAGGCGCTGGTTTGAACCGATGTGTGAGAGCGCGCACTGTCATGGTGCACAATGAATTAACTTCTCTTGTTCGTTTTTCGAATTTCTCCGAAGGCTTAGGGTGAACAAATTGTGGTGTACCACTCAGAATTGACCTCCTACGTTGCTCAAGCGGAAAAATTGCCACATGACCAGTTTTTCCGAAGAAACACGCGACCATTTGCCTCGAAGAGGTTCTTCCACGAACAACTTTAATTGGATTTGGCTCGTCTTCGAAGACCCACACGGTCGATTGTTGTTTAGTTTGGGGCTTATACGCATAGATCCATAATTCGTCATCTATGACGATCTTATTAACATCTTTGGAAGCACCGCGATCATATTTTTCCAAAATTTCTTTGCACCAATCGACACGAGCCAGTTTTTAAGCTATTGTCAAATTGTTCGGGATCCAACGAGAACAAACCTTTTTACGAGTATGGACAGGTGTTCATGCAATATCGAATGTATGCTGGTGGAAGAAATACCCAAGGATGCCTCTATCTCACGGTATGTCACATGACGATCTTGCATTATCAGTTCACGCTCGGCATCAACCGTTTATGGACGACCTTTGTCTCTGAGCTAGCGTCGGCCACGATTGAATTCATTAAACCAGTTGTTCACTGTGCTATAGGATGGTGCTTCATCGCCATAGAAAGATTTAAATTCATCGATGCACTCTTGTCTTGATAATCAACGTCGAGAGTTGTGAAAAATTATCGCACGAAAATGTTCACAAGTTAGTTCCATTTTTTTGGCAAATTGATTTTTCCAAGCCACTGTAAACAACACAAATGATGGTCGTACGTCAAAATGTTCTGAGTACGTTAATGCTAAAAATGTCAAACTTTAGAATGGAAAAATCAGATGGCATATGTGTTGCCTAGGCCAGAAAAAGGCGGTACGAACTAAGTCCCCAATGAACTAAGTCCCCAAAACGAAAATGAACTAACCCCCCAAAATTGGGGATTTATTTCATAATGAAATAAATCCCCAATTTAGAAAATGAAATAAACCCCCAATGAAATGAATCCCCAAAATAAAAATGAACTAACTCCCCATTTTCTGGGGAGTTAGTTCATAATGAATTTATTCCGCATTTTTAAAATGAAATAAGTCCCCATTTTTTTGATATATTTTATTAATATATTATAACTGAGCAACAGACATATTCGATAATAACAAATTAAAAAAAAAACAGTTCATATTAATATCTATCATAACGTATTACATTCAAACGGAATAGCTATTTATGCACCAGCATTTTATAGTTAATAAATTAATAGTTTTGGAGTCGAAAAAATTTTTTTTTGTGTAAATCGGTTGGAAATAAAAAATTCGCAAATTTTTTTGCCGGAACCAAATTTCCATCAGGAAGTAGATTCATCCTAGCTTTGCAAGTTTTTTTTCGGCATTCATATTTAATTACATTTTTATACGTAGACTTTTTCATATATATCATTTTTTGATCGAAATGGTACAAAAGCTCACTATTTCTGCGATTTCCAGAGATAATTTCAAAACTCATCTTGTTTTTTTTACTTTTAATGTCCACTCCACGACGTAATAGCACAAACTAATTATTTTTTTCAATGAATACACTATGTTCACAATCAAAGAAGAGAATGCGTACAGCAATTGTAACGGTTCTTATAATGGAATTTTTAATAATTTTGGTATTTAGTGAAAATGAACTAACTCCCCAAATATAATTTTGGGGATTTATTTCGTTCCTTGGAATTGGGGAGTTGGTTCATTATGAACTAACTCCCTAAATTTGAAACTGAAATAAATCCCCAAATAATGAACTAAGTCCCCAAAAATCGTTGTTGTTTCCTCCTGTATAAAATTTTGGGGGGTTAATTCATTTTCGTTTTGGGGACTTAGTTCATTGGGGACTTAGTTCGTACCGCCCAGAAAAATATATAGCAACCCTCGTATAGGATTTATTTTTAAGGTAATTACACAAAAATTACAATTAAAATAGGATAATTTCACAAAAATATGACAAAGTTGAAAATAGTGCATATGTGACGCGAAAAAAAGGAAGGCACCTAAACGTAAAAAAATCAATTTTCATTTTTTTTGATGTGGACAACATCTGGACATCGAATGAGACCGATCCCATGTTCCCTCCTAGAGATATGTGCGTTTTATGAAAGTGAAGTCGACGATTCCAAGCGCAAATAGAAAGGGACCTAATCTTTAAAATGGCTCTCCTGAACAAAACTTTTCATCAACTTTTCACTTTTTTTTTGATGTGGACAACATCTGAGCATCGAATGCCCCAAAGTGTTCCCTCCCAGAGATATGCGCGTTTTATGAAAGTAAAGTCGACGATTCTAAGTGCAAAAAGAAAGGGACCTAATCTTTAAAATGGCTCTCCTGAACAAAACTGGTTTTTAACCTTAGGTCCCTTTCTATTTGGCGCGTCACATATGCCAAAAATTGAAAACACTTTGTGTGAATTACAAAACATTTTTTTGGACTGGTAAAAAGGTCACATCCCACTACGAGAACATAAAGCTCTTAAAGGAAAAGACCTAAGCTTTAAATTGAGCAAATAAAAAAAATAAGTCTTGTTTGGAAAACAATCAAAAAAAATTTTGAATTTGCAAAAAAAGTAAAAATTTTATTTAATTTCTTCTAAAAAGTTAGAATGAATAATTTAAATAGCTTTAAACAACTTGAGACAAATGTTTCTTGGAACAACCGGTTTTAAGTTAAATGGCTGCGAAAAACACTATCATAATTTAACCATGTCCCCTAACTCAGAGAGTCCTTGACCGATCTGTAAACTTGCACCAATAGTAGAACCTTGGTGCAAGTTTTATCCCGATCGGAAAGCATCGAATCCAAATGTTGGGTCACTTAACATAAAATGACCCATATGAATATAGAAACTTTTGGATGTGAGTTTTTCAAAATGGAGAGCATTACAAGCAAGAGGATATGCCAGTAAATATTAAAACACATTGTCAGTATTTACTTAAAGATTAAAGATTATTATTGATAAAATCTCATAAAGAAACTGTAAATATGTAAATACACAAAAATAAATATAAAGAAGAATTTTGAAACTGAAACTGTACTAAAACTGAAAGGTTATCAAATGAAAAGTTTGTATAGAAAACCTTTATAAGAATGTTAACTGTTGCCAGAAAAAAATATACTTTTTTTTATTGTTTATCAAAAAATTAAATCTGTTTTCTAAACTCAAGAACGTGATAATTACAAAAATAGTATAAAGTAACCATAACATCTTTTTTGGTATCTACCATATCCAATTTAAATTGAGAAAATTGATATTAAAAACAGCATAGTAGGAATTTTTAATCGGTTGATCCGACAACATGTACCCTATGCCACATACGATTTTATTTTTAAAAGCCTCGTGTTATGATTGCTAAATATCTGACGAAACGATTACCAGATGCATGCCGAGTCGTTGAATGGGAGGCTTGTGTTCAAGTGTTCTTATTTGTGTTCAAAGAGGATATACTCGTAAACACATTGCAGAATACAAAACTAAAGCGAAATTCATGCATTAAGCCTGGTACTTAGATCGCTTTTGCAAAAGAAATTGTGTCAAAATACGATGCATATAAAAAAAGGGAATTTAAAAGTTGCTGTGACAATTACATTCGTTAAATAGCCGAGGCACATGAAACGATTAATTATTTTGCACCCCGGTGAAATAATGTGCTATTTATTACATGAATTCTTAAGGTTAAGGCTCCACATTTTCGACAGCTAGTGTATTTTATAATAATTTTGGATATTACTAACTTACAGCAGAATCTCATGAAAATTATCAACAATAAATACTACGACAATATTAAAAGTTTGCAGAATGTTGCATTTGCACGGAAAGTGTCAGAATGGGACGACGAAATGGACGAAGGTGTCGGAATGGGACGTACCAACCACTTCTTTCGTACGTACATACAAAGTCGTTTTACAAATATTATGGAGCGAATTTCATGAAAAACTGGCTTAGCTATGGAATATTTAAAATCTGGCGACATAATTTTCAGCTAGATGGGGTTTAAAATGTACGTCTATGGGTTAATTTTTCCAAATGTACTGTTTGTGGGAGAGAGTATACGTAAGTCAGAACAACCGACTAAAATGTCCTCATTTGATTTACTTATATAACTGCTGCTTAGCACGCCACATTCCGGTACCTTAATTAAAATGCAACATTGCGCTCAATTTCAATATGAAGATTTCAGTATGAAGAAAAAAATATTTTTTGCCTAAAAAATTTAAGTTTTTTTTTAATTCATAAAATATACAAAACGGTAAAAAGTGTCAAGTCCTATTACTTTTACGTAAAGTCACATAGCCTATGAACAAAATGAGACATAGATCATGAAAATCGATTTACGCGTTTCGCTTTTATGCACAATTAAGTGAAGGTATGAATTTCATAAATTTGCTCGAGATATGCACAAAATTCTTTGGAAAAAACATTGATGACTTTTTTATGATTCTCAGAAAAAAATAGGTAATAAACAAAAGGTTATTTGATTTTTACGATTGCTCATAAATAAGCGTGGACACTGAATTGGTGTTCGTGTTCATTTATGATACCTAATCCGTTCCCAGTCAATTAATGGGAATAAAAGGAATAATGGGAATAAAGTTTTTCCGTAGGCTACCTGCATGATTTTTTTTACAGAAATTCGACCCGCATTTCACATATATGCTTTCAAACCATTATAACCACCTATGTGCATGGGACGCATTGAAACAAGTCATCAAAGGCATTTTAGGAACGAACCGTGTACAGCGAGATGACATACAGGCACGAGTGGACAACTTGTTGTATTATTTTGAAAAAATCAATACATTCATGACGTTAAAATTACATTTCATGCATTTCAACCTTGATACCTTTTTGGCACAAATACCTCAGGAATCGGACGAACAAGGAGAGAGGTGCCAGCAGGTGACCATGCCAATGGAAAAGCTATTCAAAGGCAAAAAATTGGGTGCATTGCTTGCGGAGGTTTGTTGGTGGAGTTCTAAAACTATGCAGTTTGAAGATGAAAGTACCGAAGATGAAGATGACACTGAAATTTGTGGCACACTGAAGAAAACATGCACTTGATTATTATATCTATCTCGGATGATGATGCATACTCAGAACATGAATATGAGCAACCTACGATGAAAATAAGGTCATCAGAACCACAAGCGTCAACTTCAACAAGGATGGAGAGTGACAATAATTGAAAATGTTCTAAATTTTGTTTCCATGCATAGATGACATATAAAAATCTCATATTTTCTGTGCAAGAATAGCTGTAATATGAATCGGAATGTTTATTTCCGTGCAAAATAATGAATCAATAAAAGAGTCATCAATGTTTTTTCCAAAGAATTTTGTGCATATCTCGAGCAAATTTTTGAAATTCAACCTTCACTTAATTGTGCATAAAAGCGAAACGCGTAAATCGATTTTCAGGATCTATGTCTCATTTTGTTCATAGGTTATGTGACTTTACGTGAAAGTAATAGGACTTGACACTTTTTACCGTTTTGTATTTTTTATAAATAAAAAAAGGAAATATATTGGGCAAAAAATAATTTTTCCTTCATACATTTATTTATAACGGCGAAACTGTTGCTTTTGTAGCAAAACCTTGTATGAACAGATTAAAGGAATTTTTAATTTTTTTTAATTTTTTAAATTTGTTTCAGCTTATTCGGACTAGTGGTTCTCGAGTTATGACAGACCAAAGAGCCTAAAACGTGACAAATTCCGATATACGACACTTACTTACTTTAAATTAATTATTAAATTACACTGTGGAATATTTTTGGGGTTATTGTCTGGGGTGTGAGAAATTCCAAGTCAGGGTGATGGTACTAGGTCAGTATATTAAAACCCTCAAAGGGTTTTGCGTTCGTATGTGCCAGTTTTTTTATGACCTTTTACATTTTTTTCCTTATCTTGATGTTTTTTCGCTTAGTTGTAAAATGTTGGCAAAAACGTAGTTTGACATAACTCGAGAACGACTAGTTCGATTTTGCTGAAATAAATTGAGAAAAATTAATAATTACATTTTCTTTAATCCATTAATATACTGTTTCTCTACCAAATCAACATTTTTTGCAATTAGAAATAAATTTATGAAGAAAATTTTGCCAAAAAAATTTTTTTTTTTTAAACATAAAAATCCCAAACGGAAAAACGTGTAGAGTCTTATAACTTTCACGTAAAGTCACATAACCTATAAACAAAATGCGACATATATCATAGAAATCGATTAACGCGTTCTGCTTTTATTTACAATTAAGTGAAGTTACTAAAAACATACGAACGCAAAACCCTTTGAGGGTTTTAATATACTGACCTAGTACCATCACCCTGACTTGGAATTTCTCACCCCCCAGATTGGCTGTTGTACTGTGTTATTATTTGATGTACCTTGACCAAACAAATGATGCAGAAGTTCTTCTTTTTGGGGCTTCTTTGACAAACAATAATCAGAATTGAGTCCCGAAATCATGCATTGTCCTGTGTTATCCCACGATGGAGGGTATTCCAATTTCATTACATCTTGTACAGGGTGGGAGTTTACAAATTTAATAACTTTTTGTTTATATTTTTTTAGATTATACAATAACACTTGGAGAATAAATAATGGAGAGATTCGCAACTGAACAAAGAACCAGAAAAATAAAATATTATCATATTATAAAATATAAATCAGCGATCAATTATTTAGCGCAAAGTGATGATGCTCATTTTTATTTGAATAGCCAAGAGCCATTTATCAACGCCAATTGCACCCTTTTAGGTGTACAGTATGGTATGGCATCACATCTGCAAATTTCATTGAGCCTTTCTTCATCGAGACTGAAGATGGAACTGCTGTAACCGTAAATAAAGAGCGGTATCGTTTTATGCTAGAACTTTTTTTACGCCCTGTTCTTGCAAACAGAGCAGAGATGTGGTTTCAGCAGGACAGAGCCAAAATTTTGGAGAAAGCATAATTTCCAGAAATTATTTGCTCAGCGCTGTAAAAGAAGCCCATCATTGCGTAGCTGAAAAAGGAGGTCATTTAAATGGCGTTATTTTTGATAATTAGTGCAAAAAAATTGCATTTTGTATACTTAGTAGGGACATAAATACTGCTACACACGTTTTATGCTGTCAAATAAAAAGTACTGAATGTTTTGGACGAAATGTTTTTTAATATATTTATTGATGTATATTGTATCCAAAAAGAATCTACTTATTCGAAATGTCCGCCTTTTGCACTGGCCAATCTTCAATATCTGCATGAAGCTCGTCAGTTGGAAAATTGGCCACAGCTCGAACCAAAGCAATCTTAAGAGATCCAATGTTGAAGTATTTTTTGTGACAAACCTTGTCCTCTAAAACCGTCCACAATTTGTAATCTAATGGGTTCAAATCTGGACTGCCTGAGGGCCATTCTTCAGAGGAAATGAACGCTGGCCAATCGTTTCAAAGCCAGGCCTGAGACGTTTTAGCCTTATGGGCCGGCGCAGAATCCTGCTGGAAAGTCCATGACTGGCTTTGGAACAGGGAATTGTTAAGAGGCTTCACAGCAGCATCCAAAACGGTTTCTTGGTAAACTTTGGCCGATTTTTTGAATCCTTGTTCGCAGAAATGCAGGTCAGTGACCCCATCGTAAACAACAAACCATGACTGAAGCTGGGTGATGACCCTTTTCCACCCTTGGGATCAGTTCAGATGCTTCCTTAGATGACTGCGCATGCACTTTATCATTTTTCTTGTTAAATTTTTCCTGAACGGTAAAAATTTTTTTCATCGGTGAACAAAATTTTTCTATGCCAAAATACCAAAAGACGTTTGCATTTTTCAATCCTATTTTTTTTTTCTGCAGTCATTAAGTGTCCGGTACGTCGTTTGAAAGCCCCAAGTCTTTTTTAATGATTCGACTCATTGACTTTTGCGTGATATTCATCTCACGGACCATGATTTTTTGTTTTCGAAGCGGATTTCTGTGAATTATTGATTTAACGGCTTTGATGACATGCGGTGTTCGAACAGAGCGTGGGCGACCCGACCGGTGGCGGTCTTTCACATCTCCAGTCTCCTCAAACAGTTTTATGCATCGGTAGACGAACATGCGGCTAATCCCTAGTAGCCGGAGCGTTTTGAAAATATTGCTTTTTTATTTCACACTTGAAAAGCGCTATTACAGCGATACGGTTCCCATTATCTGACCAGACTAACGCTATTGAGGTTAGCTTTTAAAACCCATTTGACATTAACGGGGTATGTTTAGTTCTTCTATTGAAATGGGTGTGTTCAAGTATAAGTATTATATAACCCTATATAACCCACCCTGTATTAACATTTTAAGTTCTCAAGCTTATAAAAAGGCACCCTCATTTGTTTTTAATGGTGTTGGTATGGAAAAAAGCATCATATTTAAGAAGAGGTCACGCTCCCTTGGCTAAATTTTCTTACTGGACTGGAATCCATTCGGAAGTGTATATAAGCTTCGGCCCGGTCGAACTTAATATGTAAATTTTATATTTACCCAACGACGGACTATTTAAGACCGAAACAAGCCTCTTTCAGCCAGATTGGTTTAAATAATATCCGTCTATGGGTGGCAGTATCAATAAGTCGGATTAACTTGCTCACTGGTTCATCTTTGAACGCGCTCAAAAAAAATTGTTTTCCACGCGCCATTAGCGTATACAATTAAGCTTTTGTTCGTTATCATAAAAACCGACACGCTTCATGCAATGGAAGTAAATATAAGGGCTAATGATTACTATTAGTAAATTAAAAATCTAGCGACATCTCGTATAGTACCTCCCAGGCACATTGCCCACTTTCTTTCTGAATTTTTTGGAGCATTATCTCAAAGAAGCTTTAAAAACAAACTGTGTAAGAGGGTGTATGTCAGTCTTCTCAACTGACTTTAAAGTCAAAGCTTATACTGTTTTTTTTTATTCTTTAGTAAAAAATAATTAAATGACTTTAAACGTAAATATTGTCGTTGACATAATACGAGTACAATTAATTTCGGTGTATACGCGTTGTGGCTTCCAAGCCTTTTAAATGCTAAAGCTACGCAATTTAACTTTGCATTTACCTACTGCCATTTTAGCAGATGTTCAGAGGCACAGGATAACCTTCAACTACGTGCCCGGAGTCAGTGCATAAATCACGTCCCCATATGCTGGCAAGTGGCTTATGCTTTTGTCGTTAGCTATATTTTGCAAAGATGTCATTGTTATTACGATCATTAGTGTTGTTACCCATATGACATGGTTCTTGTACCAACACGCATTATTCAAACTGTCCAGCGGCGTTGTTGACAAGGCCAAACAAAATAAACGAAAAGATGTCGATGGCCTATTACGAGGTACCATTTTGTGATTTCAGCCGCTAAGAGACATTCACAAAGCCACCAACGCTGCAAAATTGGATGGGTCTGCTTTCACAATACTAGCTGATAATAGTGCCTTTTAATGTTTACTTATGCCGTGTAAATCCCTTCTTTATGTGGACCCTTCAATATTACGATAGAACGTTTAGTAAGCCATCCACTTCTGCAAGCTAATTACTTAGCGTGGCTTAAAATCTCTGGCCCCCAATTCGAAGGCAGCATTCAAAAAAAGGTCATTCTTTTGGTCATTATTATAAATTCCTGCATTTTAATTTCAGTGCGTGTGGTCATTATTTCCAAATTCTTGTTAAAGGACGCATATACAAGTAGTCTAGCCTCGAAAAAACTTTGCAACTTAAAGCCATTTATTCCTAAGAAGTAAATAAGTTGTTATTTTACTGGCTGGCCCTGCGACATTAAAATCAGCCCTTTTTAGCCGTTTATTGTGCCGCTACGATGTATGCTTGTTCATTGGGGTGGAACGATTTGCAAAATTCATGAATTCAAATTCGGTGTGTAAATAATTCAAACAGATAGTATTCATTCACCTTTAGTTTTCTCCATTAACCTTCAGTTTCCTTTATTCACCTTCAGTTTTCTTCATTCACCTTCAGTTTCCTCCTTGTTATAATCAAATATATATATTTGCTTACTGCACTAGCTGAATTTTCTCACGGTATATTTTAATTTACTACGAACCCAGACAATCTAATGTTTATTATGGTGATTTTTTGAACAAGATGGACTTGCTAAAAATAATGTGGTACGAGTATTTTATTTCGAAAAATCGAAATAAAATACTCTGGCCTAGTAACACTGTGGAACATTTTTGGGGTTATTGTCTGGGGGGTGAGAAATTCTAAGTCAGGGTGATGGTACTAGGTCAGTATATTAAAACCCTTTAAAGGGTTTTGCGTTCGTATGTGCCAGTTTTTTTTTATGACCTTTTACATTTTTTCCTTATCTTGATGTTTTTTCGCTTAGTTGTAAAATGTTGGCAAAAACGTAGTTTGACATAACTCGATAACGACTAGCTCGATTTTGCTGAAATAAATTGAGAAAAATTAATAATTACATTTTCTTTAATCCATTAATATACTGTTTCTCTACCAAATCAACATTTTTGCAATTAGAAATAAATTTATGAAGAAAATTTTGCCAAAAAAAAAATTTTTTTTTTTTAAAACATATAAATCCCAAACGGAAAAACGTGTAGAGTCTTATAACTTTCACGTAAAGTCACATAACCTATAAACAAAATGCGACATAGATCATAGAAATCGATTAACGCGTTCTGCTTTTATTTACAATTAAGTGAAGTTACTTAATTGTAAATAAAAGCATCACCCTGACTTGGAATTTCTCACCCCCCAGATTGGCTGTTGTACTGTGTAATGAAAATGCGAATATTTATCATCAAAAATGGTTTTTATTGTTTTTCAATGTATTCTCCAGCATGATTTATACACTTTTGCAATTGTCGAAGCACTTTTTCCACTCCGATTGAGATACCTCCAAAACATGGTTTTTGAACGCTTCAACAGCATTGTTTGGCGACGAAAATCGTTGACCACGCATTTTTTTCTTGATGTGTGGGAACAAAAGGAAGTCATTGGGTGCCAAGTCAGGGCTGTACGGTGAATGCCCCATCAATTCGACGTTTTGGCCGGCCAAAAAGGCGCTGGTTTGAGCCGATGTGTGAGAGCTCGCATTGTCATGGTGCACAATAATTCGTCTTCTCTTGTTCATTTTTCGAATTTCTCCGAAGACTTTAGGCAAATAAATTCTGGTTTACCATTTAGAATTGATCGTCCAACGTTTCTCAAGCGGAACAGTCACCACATGACCAGTTTTGCCGAAGAAACAGGCGACCATTTGCTTCGAACTGCTTCTTTCACGAACAACTTTCGTTGGATGTGGCTCGTCGTCGAAGACCCGCATGGTCGATTTCTGTTTCATTTCGGGCTCATAAGCATAGATCCATGATTCGTCACCTGTGAGGATCTTATAAACGTAATTTGAAGCACCGCGACCGTATTTTTTAAAAAAATGTTTGCATTAATCGACACTAGCCTTTTTTTGAGCGATTGTCAAATTGTGCGCTATCCAACGAGAACAAACCATTTTTACGGCCAGGTGTTCATGCATTATCGAATGTATGCTGGTGGAAGAAATGCCCAAGGATGCCTCTATATCACGGTATGTGACATGACGATCTTGCATTATCAGTTCACGTACGACATCAATATTCTCTGGCAGAACGGCCCTTTTTGGAAGACCTTCGTCTTTGAGCTAGCGTCAGCCACGATTGAATTCATTAAACTAGTTTTTCTCAGTGCTATAGGATAATGCTTCATCCTCTTACAAAGATTTAAGTTCATCGATGCACTCTTGTCGTGATAATCCACGTCGAAAGTTGTGAAAAATGATCGCACGAAAGTTTTCACAAGTTAATTAAATTTTTTTGAAAAAATTGATTTTTTCAAGTCACTGTAAACAACACAAATGATGGTCGTACGTTAAAACTTTTTGAGTAGGTTTCTGCTAAAAAAAAATGTCAAACTTTTCAATGGTAATGAAAAACTATATAAAGCAACCCTCGTAGTCTTTCCGTTTGCATCACCCCGAAATATTGAATGAAGAAGACCATTAAAGACATTTTTATCTAGCTCATTATGTCCGTGAGTCCGTCTACATGTTTTCCCATTAAAAACTTGATAACGGCTAAACGAAGAGCGTTAAATTCTGAAAACGTTTACGTTGCTGGCTTAGAGTCGTACGCTTTTTATACCCACCATCATTGGATAGAGAGTAAATTTACTTTTTCATAATAAATTTCCTTTTTCCTAGGTGAATTATATATATGTGACAGCGCATAGAGAAAGGGCCCTAAGGGTAAAAAAACATCTGAGCATCGAATGAGACCGATGCCATGTCCCAAAAGTGTTCCCTCCCAGAGATATGCGCGTTTTATGAAAGTGATTGTACACCAAAGATACACGTATTTAAAGCTTTGAAATGACTCTCCTGAACAAAACTGGTTTTTACCCTTAGGTCCCTTTCTATTTTGCGCGTCACATATTCTGAATGTTTAGAAAAAGCTAAGGCGATCCAGCCACGCCCGTCTGTTTGTCTATAAAAACCTAACTACAGGTTGCACTGTTGAACTCTGCAGAAATATGCGCTGATGCTCTGAAACGGTTGGTATTGCTAATGGGTCGGATCGGCCAACAGACAACCTCTGGAAAAATTACTCAATTTTTAGTACTTATAAACTCCGATCTTTACGAAATATTCGCATTATGGTACGTGCGGCCAGCTAATAACCGGAGGTTTTTTTAATAAAAAAAATAAATAAAATACAAATCAAGTGTGGTATCGATATTGTTCATTCGAAAGCCCATTTTATGCCATTTATTTTTTGATTATCATTTCCTTCAAATGTTGGCCTCAATTCTGAGGGTCCAATTTTGGATGACTCGTTCAATATTTCGACCGATATGGCGTTAATGACACGCGTAATGTTGGCTCCCAAAACATTAATCGTAGCTGGTTTATTAGCATAGATTTTGGAATTTACGTAGCCCCAAAGAAAAAAGTCCAAAAGTGTGATGTCACATGATCTGGGCGACCAAATCACCGGTCCAAAATGTGAAATAAACTGCTCTTCCAAATGACCTCTCAACAGATCCATTGTTTGAGCAGGTGTATGGCAAGTGGCTCCGTCTTGTTGAAACCAAATGTCGCCAATATTACTGGCTTCAATTTCAGGTAGCAAAAAGTCCGACATCAGGGCGCGATAGCGATGGACAGATGATTCCACCAGCCCATAAACCGCACCGAACCGTGGTTTTCGAGGTGGAAGTCTTTCTATAAAAAATGGCAAACAATACTGAAAAGAAAAAGAAAATAAAGTTTAACACAACTCACGCGCAATCTGTGAAAAAAAGCTTATCGAAAAAATACCTCCAGATTGATCACCCTATATTAGTATTAAGTAATAAACCCGCAGTAGTTAACTAATTTGTTAACAAAAAGTGTCCATAAACTAATCACACTTTCTACAAATAAAAATTGTAAGACAAATACTTGCCGTTGCCATTTAAAATTTTATTTTATGATCGTCGTAAAATTCTTACATGACCAAGCTATGTCCATCTAAATGAAATAGCTACAGTTCTGTAACTTACCAGACATATGTCTTTAAAGTAGGCGTTCGGTTGATAATAAAAATTGACGAAAACGGACCAATGCGGGAAAATATCTTTCAAGAGAGTAAAAAAAACAAAAGTAAGGGGCCCACACTTACTCTTTGGTTCTTACGTTTTTATTATACCCTCCATAATAGGACATACTCGTATCTTTATCCGTAGGATATTGTCATTTAATCTGCAACAACGAGAAATAAAGGTCGGTGACCCCATAAAGTATCTACTTAGTAGGGACATAAATACTGTTACACACGTTTTATGCTGTAAAATAAAAAGTACTGAATGTTTTTTGACCAAATATTTTTTAATATATTTATTGATGTATTTTATATCTAAAAAGAATCTACTTTTTCGAAATGTCCTTTACACACCCCTTAAGTCGCATTGGCCATTCGTCAATAGCTGCACAAACCTCGTCCATTGGAAAATTAGCCGCAGCTCGAACCAAAGAAGTCTTAAGAAATCCAATGTTGGGGTAACTTTTGTGACAAACCTTGTCCTCTAAAACCGTCCACAATTTGTAATCCAATGGGTTCAAATCTGGACTGCCTAAAGACCATTCTTCAGAGGAAATGAACGCTGGCAAATTGTTTCGAAGCCAGGCCTGGGACGTTGTAGCCTTATGGGCCGGCGCAGAATCCCGCTGGGAAGTCCATGGCTGGTTTTGGAACAGGGAATTGTTAAGAGGCTTCACAACAGCTTCCAAAACGGTTTCTTGGTAAACTTTGGCCGATGTTTTGACTCCTTGCTCGCAAAAATGCAGGTCAGTGACCCCATCGTAAGAGACACCCCACCAAACCTTGACTGAAGCTGGGTGATGACCCTTTACGATCCTTGGGATCAGTTCAGATGCTTTCTTAGATAACCGCGCATACACTCTATCATTTTGCTTGTTAAAGTTTTCCTGACCGGTAAAAAATTTTTCATCGGTGAACAAAATTTTTCTGTGAAAGTTATTAGCGTGTTTCACCAAAAGACGTTTGCACTTTTCAATCCTATTTTTTTTTAAAGCTGCAGTCAATAAATGTCCGGTACGTCGTTTGAAAGCCCCAAGTCCCAAGTCTTTTTTAATGATTCGACTCATGGACTTTTGTCTGATATTCATCTCACGGCCATGATTTTCTGTTTCCGGAGCGGATTTCTGTGAATTCTTGATTTAACGGCTTTGATGACATGCGGTGTTCGAACAGAGCGTAGGCGGCCCGACCGGTGGCGGTCTTTTACATCTCCAGTCTCCTCAAACAGTTTTATGCATCGGTAGACGAACCTGCGGCTAATGGCTAGTGGTCGAATCGTTTCGAAAATATCGCTTTTTTCATTTCACACTTGAAAAGCGCTACTGCAGCGATTCGGTTCTCATTATCTGACCACTCCATGATAAAAGTTGAAACAATTTTAAAATCCCGCTACAGACTAACGCTTTTGAGGTTAGCTTTCAAAACGCAGATGACATTAACGGGGTATGTTCAGTTCTACTATTGAAAGGGGTGTGTTCAATGTTGTAACAGTATTTATGTCCCTACTGATCGTCATTGAATTCTAATATGATCTAACCATGTTCTTTAAAAACGCAATATCTGTTGAGTTATGAGAGATATGACGATGATATTTGGAACTGGTATATTTGATGTTGGTACTCGTATGCATCAAAACACATTCCGGTGGAAGAGGGAGCGATCACCACGCCGCCTTTAAAAAATCGCATTTATGGGCAAACTATTGGAGCGATTAATGACTAGCCGTTAATGACTAGGCAGTTGTTTAAGACAATGCGGTAAAATTAGATAAGAGGGCGTGTCACCACCCACACAACCCAGAACCTTAAAAGACAATATATCGTGAAGAAATAGAGTTTTAACGAAGATAATTAGATCATGTTATGTTAGGCATAGATCGAAATACATTCTGAGAAAAAGTGGGCGGTTCCACGCACCCATTAAGAAATCGGATGTATGTCCAAAGTAATAGAGGAATCGTTATAAAAATGTAACAAGATAAAATCAATATTTAGCATATTATAATAGATTATATTCTGTTAAAATATGACAAAAGGGCGTGGCCCCACCAACCCTGAAGATTAATAAGTTATTTGTAGTGAAATAATAACGATATTAGTTGGTATGGAAAGCAACAAACCCAGATAGAAAAGAAGAAGGTAACACGTCCCCTTATAAAATGTATACATTGAACCATAATCCATTACTACGGGTTTATTAGCTTCTGGCCGTTTGAACTAAATTTGTCTACTTTTTTTAGTTTTTTGAGTCCCTTCAAACTCTGTGGGATTTGTTCATTTTTGAAATCGTTCCACCCTAATATTTATACATGCTCTCATGTACTGTCAAACAGAAATCTATGTGCTGCTTTCTTCGACATTCGTTTCGATTTAGTGGCAAGAATCTTGTTGTATAATTGATGTGTCACAGCAACATACTGTAGCACTTAAGTCTGATATTTCGTAGTAAACCCGTTGCACAGTGTTCCCGAACCGATTTCAAGCGGGCAAAGTTTAAAAACTGCATCATATTAAATATTTTAAAAGCAAAACAAGCGACCAAATGTTTAGCCGGCTTTGCTGATATGAATATATACTTAGCCAAAAGCGGTTAATGTTTAAAGTTTCTTGCACGAACGAAGGTCGAAATGAGACATTGAGAGGTACTGGAAGGGCAGTGTTTAGGATTACAATTCTGTGTAGCCTAGTTAAGCGAATACTTCTAAGATAAAATTCTGATTTTTAACAAGGTCGTGCGGCTGTAGTGCTGACTTTTGCGGGCGACCGCAAAAGTAACTGGCCTAACATAAAAAGAACCGTTTTTTTTGAATTATCATTATTTATTTTTCAACATAATCTCCTTCCAACTCAATACATTTCATCAAACGTTTTTCAAGTTTTTTAATTCCATCCGAAAAATAAGATTTTTCGAGACCTTCAAAATATGCCTCAGTTTCAGCAATAACCTCGCTATTGGTCGAAAATTTTTTGCCACCGAGAATTTTTTTTAAATTTGGAAACAAGAAATAATCAGAAGGAGCTAAATCTGGACTATATGGTGGATGCGGAGCAATTTCAAATCGTAATTCGGCCAGTTTTTGTTGAGTTAAAAATGCAGTGTGAAGGAGCATTTTCTTGATGAAAAAAAAATTTTTTTTTCTAAATGCGGTCGTTTTATCTTGATTTCTTCACTCAACCGATCCAATAATGCACAATAATATTCACTATTTATAGTTTTTCCTTTCTCAAGATAATCAATAAATATTATACCCCTTGCATCCCAAAATACTGTGGCCATTACTTTTCCTGCTGACTTAACAGTTTTCGCCTTCTTGGGACCACTTTTACCAGCTTCTATCCATTGTTTTGACTGTTCTTTGCATTCTGAGATGTAGTGATGGATCCATGTTTCATCAACAGTTATGAATCGGCGCAAGAACTCTATTGGATTACGCTGATAAATCTCTAAAGGGTCCTCGGAATTGGTCCAACGGACGATTTTTTGGGGCAAAGTCATGTGGAGTTCATCATGTAAAATACTCCAAACTTGTTTTTTCGTGTATTTTAACAATATCAGAAAGTTCTCTGAGCTTTATTCGTCTATCTTTAGTCACTTCATTAAATATTTTTCTAATGTTTTCAATAGTAGTAGCAGTTTTCGGTCTTCCAGAGCGTTGTTCATCTTCCATACTTGAACGACCCATTTTAAATTGTTGAACCCAGGACTTCACGGTGGAGTATGATGGTGCATTATCACCATGAACAGAATCCAATTCATCTTTGATTAATTGTGGCGTATAACCTTTCATATAAAAGTGTTTAATTACCGCACGAAACTCTTTATTTTGCATTTTTCAAAAATTATAAAACTTGTTTACTTCAATCACCTGTAACAAAGAAAATAATCATTAAATATTTCGGAAATTTTGACAGATGGCTTATAAAAGATTGCTTTTAAAAAACAAAACAAAAAAGTTGCTAGTAAAACAGAAAATGTGCCAGGCCAGTTAGTTTTGCAGTCGCCCTCGTACTTTTGAAATTAATCTATCTTACAATCTGCAATAATTTTTTTTTCATTCGAGTACCTTCAAATTCCTTTTGGTATTTGTGATGAAATTTATTACAAGTTGGGTGTATATGAGGAATATCGAATAGACAGTGAGCTGAATGAGCTTTAAGCCGACATCGACTTAGTTGAACTCATCAAACTAAAACAATTGCGTTAGCTAGGACATTTTATACGAAAGGGTGGAGTGCTCGACAATACAAATACTGGAAGGATTTTGTGGGCGCAAACCGATCAAAGCTCTGGTGGACTAAGTCCTAGAATCTTGGTTCTACTCACAAAATCGCTGCGCATATAATTATTCCCTTACAGACTTATTAAGGTTGTGTACAGCCATAAAATAAATAAGTTGATTTTCTAAATTGTAGGCTGTACTGTGACACTATATTTGAGACAGCTTATAATAATAATCTCTACAGCTAATAACAAGCTGTATTTGAAGTGAAATTTGTTTAAGCTTTAGTAACCAGGGCAGTTTTCTGGGGTGAACTTTGTTTAAATTTTAGCAATCAGTGCCGTTTTTACAGATTGAAGCTCTCGAGGACGTCATCGTTAAGGCAGTTGAAGCTCCGCTACTGAAATAATCATTTACGCATTATTGAACAAGGCTAAATTATGTGATTGAACTCTTACAGAACACAAAGACTGCTACCAGATTCATTGCTATTGAGTTTGTTTCAATAACTATCTGCTCTGAACCAGTGTGCGTCGCTGATACGAGACATATACAATTCCTAACGACTCTATGTAAATGCCATTAACATTTTTTATCCACTGTGAGTAATGGAAGTGGTTTTTCTTCCGTATATAGCAAGGGCATGAAATGTGGAATGCAAAGGTTGTGGGTTCGATTCTGTAGGAGGCCGCGTTATAATACAATTTTGTATAAATAATAATTTTACATGCGTTATTTCCCCATTACTCGTATTCAATTAAGGAATAAAAAAGAAGATTCCTTTACATTCGTCCAGAATAACTCTCAGAAGTTAAACACAATGTTACACAACATTACGATTCTTATAGCCAAAAAGTCTGTTATTTCAACCGAATGCAGTAAAACTATTGGTTGCCACATCTGATGGTTATGACAACCAACCACCTATGAGGTTCATGTGACATTAGTACCAAAAATTGGTTGTAACAACAAATAAATTCTTTATAGTAACCAAATCTCGTTTAGAAAGCTGTTGTCACATATCACACTATGCACGCAGAAAAAAAGTATGGTTGGGGTGACAATATTCCAAGAGGATCATACTATTGTTGGGTATATGATTGTGCCAAAATAATATTATGATCCTCACAACAATAGTATGAATCACACATTACCATACTATGATCCCCACAACCATAATATGATTCACACTCAACCATACTATGATCTCCACAACCATACTATGATCCTCACAACAATAATATGATTCACACTCAACCATACTATTGTCTCCACAACCATATTATGATCCTCACAACCATAGTATATTTCTCATACAACCATAGTATGATCCTCACAACCACATTAAGATTCACACGCAACCATACTATGATCCCCACAACCATAGTATGATTTCTCTGCGTGTGGATTAAACTATCTCGGGGGTGTGAATTATTTCTTCTAGAAAAGAAAGACTTACATAAATATAGTCATTTCCCAAATGGACTGTTATTGTTTATGGGCCAACGAAATTGTTATATCATTTCCATATGACTTAAGTTAAAAAATTGGTAAAAATTCCTTCTTTTTACCTAATTGTCGCGATGATACTCGTATGTCTTAAGTAAAATTGTATAGAGTTTATTTTCTCTAAAATTGGAGTGTTCTTCCAGTCCTTTTTTCGTTATAGTAAAGAAAAGTGAAAAATGTTGTCCAACTAATTTTAGTTGGGGCGTGTCCTTTTTTAATGAAGTTGTATAAATATAAGTAAAAATGGTAGTCTTAGGACTAAAATGTTCTACTAAATTACTACTACTTTTATTTGTGTATAGTTCGTCTAAAATAAAATCAAAATATTTCAAAATAAACAGGCCCTTTTCGTCATTTTTTCAACACAAAAAATAATTTTGTTATTATAAACTATTCAACAATTCATGTTAAGAATAAAAAAGAAAATCAAAACAGACGGGAGATTTGAAAACATAATTTTTTCACCCTTTTTTAAAAATAACCCAAAAAATACGACCGTTTTAAAGCAATCATCAAAAACTAAAATTCAATCAAGTTTAGAATCTTTATTGTTCATACGAAAGGACATTTTATGGCATTTATTTTTTGAATATAATTTTCTTCAAACGTTCCCAACTGTAATATGGAAATGAGAGTTCGGCGAAAAACAAAAGTTCCGCTGTTTTCGACTAAAATTGTGTTCAGTGATGAGGCCCTTTTCTGGCGCAACGGCAATAAACTAAATTGCCGCATTTGGCCTGAAGAAGAAGGAGCCAGAAGAGGTTCAAGAGATGTCATTATATCCAGAGAAAACCACGGTTTGTACCGGTCTAGGGCTGATGATGGTCGAAACGTAACTTTTAATGGTGTTCGCTATTGCTTTATCATATCGGACTTTTTAGTACCTGAAATTAAAGCTCGTATTCGTGACGACATTTTGTTTCAACAGGACGGTGCTACTTGTCATGCAGCTGGTCAAACAATGGATCTAGTGGGAGATTATTTCGAAGAGCAGCTAATTTAACATTTTTGACCGGTGAATTGGCCGCCTAGGTCGTGTGATATCATACCTTTAGACTTTTTTCTTTGGAGCTACTGAAAGTCCAAAGTCTATGCATTCACGCCATACCTGCTCGAATGAGTCATCCAAAATTGCACTCTCAGAATGGACATCCTGAGGCGTAGTTGCGGCCAACGATTGAAGGAAATTATATTCAAAAATTAAATGGCATAAAATTTCCTTCGAATGAATAAAAAAGATTACACACTTGATTTGAAATTTAGCATTTTTTTATTTCAATAAAATACATCTAGATGGATTACCCTATATTTTTTTATCACATCTGTAGCCAAGACTTAAAGCATTCATATGAGTTATTTTGTATCACATTTAGGTTTTAAATTCCACTATACTCCATTTTAATAATGTGTCATAATCACTTTTTCTTAAAAAGTGTTGACACTTTAAAAAATTTAATTAATTGGACCCACTTTACCAATTTGATGCAGAAAATCGTTTCACTTGTGCATACAAACTTTATTCGGTTCGAAAGTAGAAACCAAGATTTAAATTAAACTTGCTTGCAATTTAAATAAGAAAATTAATATTTTCAAATCGTCAAATATAAAAATTTAATAAACAACAACTTTTTTTATTTCAGTCAGATAACCAAACTCAGAGTGGGCCAAAACCAACCATGGGGTTGAAACCTTTGATAACTTTTTCGTTTATTTATTTTTTTTATTTATTTTTCAGATTTTATAAAATACAAAATAGTTTTTTTTACACTAAGTATGAAAAATAATATCACTTAAATGAGCGCCGTTTTCAGTTTTGCAACGATGGGCTCGTTCAGAGCATTTTTCATAACATCTTTTAAAATTTGTGGCTGTAGCGTTCGAATTTCTGCAACAATTTTGGCCTTGAGTTGAAGGATTGTCTCGGGCTTGTTCGCATATACTCGCTCCTTCAATAAGAAAAAAGTCGAGTGCTGACAAATCTAGTGGAATCTGGCCAAATAATTTTCGAATTTCTGGAAATTATTCGCTCTCTGAAAATTTGACTTTAAAGTGGCATTGTGTCTAGGACAGTGTGGGCAGTGGCTCCATCCTGCTGAAACTACATCTCAGGTCTGCTTTCAAAAGCAGGACGTAAAAATTTTGTATCATAACCGATACCGCACCATTTTCGGTTACAACACTTCCACCTTCACTCCTAAAGAAGTAAGGCCCAATGATATTTGCAGATGTGATCCCACACCATACTGTAGATCTAATGGGGTGCAAGTGGCGTTGGTGAATGGCTCTTCGATTTTCAGAAACCCAGAACCTACAGTTCTGCTTTTAACAAAGCCATTCAAATGAAAATTATCACTCATGCGTTTAAATAATTGATCGCTGATTTAAATAATAAAATTCTATTATTCTGGTTTTTTGTTCAATTGTGAATCTCTCCATTATTTAGTCTCCAAGTGTTATTTATAAATCTAAAAAAATATATATATAAACACAAAAGTTATTAAACCCCATTCTTACTTTTAGCCCACCCTATACATACAATTTAACAATAGCGCTGTTAACAGATGATCGTGGTAATGACAACCGAATTCAAAGATTTCTTATAGCCAATAATCTAAAACAACAACCAATACATGTACAAATAGAGTGCTGACAAATCTAGTGGAATCTGGCCAAATAATTTTCGAATTTCTGGAAATTATTCGCTCTCTGAAAATTTGACTTTAAAGTGGCATTGTGTCTAGGACAGTGTGGGCAGTGGCTCCATCCTGCTGAAACTACATCTCAGGTCTGCTTTCAAAAGCAGGACGTAAAAATTTTGTATCATAACCGATACCGCACCATTTTCGGTTACAACACTTCCACCTTCACTCCTAAAGAAGTAAGGCCCAATGATATTTGCAGATGTGATCCCACACCATACTGTAGATCTAATGGGGTGCAAGTGGCGTTGGTGAATGGCTCTTCGATTTTCAGAAACCCAGAACCTACAGTTCTGCTTTTAACAAAGCCATTCAAATGAAAATTATCACTCATGCGTTTAAATAATTGATCGCTGATTTAAATAATAAAATTCTATTATTCTGGTTTTTTGTTCAATTGTGAATCTCTCCATTATTTAGTCTCCAAGTGTTATTTATAAATCTAAAAAAATATATATATAAACACAAAAGTTATTAAACCCCATTCTTACTTTTAGCCCACCCTATACATACAATTTAACAATAGCGCTGTTAACAGATGATCGTGGTAATGACAACCGAATTCAAAGATTTCTTATAGCCAATAATCTAAAACAACAACCAATACATGTACAAATTTACTTCCAATACTCATCCTTATTAGTTAAGCTTGCCAATTGTTTCTCTTTTCAACCAATTTCCGCTACTAAAAATTGCCATGTACCCAATCAACATTTGGTTGCATCAATGGAATGAATTAAACGTGGAATCACCATCTTTTGGTTGGCAAAAAATTCGATTGTGGAAGCAAATCTATTCTCGTGTGTGTAGGTAAGGCTTAAATTTAGTCAATGAAGCCGACTCCGTTTAAATATTAAAACTTATATAATTAGGATATTTAGGATTATATTGAGTGTGATAATGAACTTCTTGCATCAGACTTTCCTATGAACGACGATGTTGTGGACCCCCGAATCAATTAATTGCGCAGAAGGTGCAGTATGGAATTAAGTATGAAATTTTAACAGTATTTGTTTGTATATAATTTCCAATTTAGTTACATTTTTGTTCTAAATCCTTCTGTAAATACAGCCTTACTAGAGGAGAGATCTGATGTCACGAAAATGAGGGCTGCATCCGAAGGGTGGTGCCTTTGAAATGACTACAAATACAAGAAGACATGTAATGTCTATTTTTTCTTTTGCGTTGGGAGCAATCGCAATTTGTAAACGTCATGAAGCCAATGCAATTTGCTCTCACAAGTGCTCAAGAATTGCTTTCTTTAATCTAATGTGTAAAAACAGGAATACCTTAAATAAATTCCATAAAGCAGATGACGCAGAAATTTTTAATGAGAATATAGCCCACCATATAATAAAATATGTTTCGTTCAAATCTTGTTATGCAGTATTGGTTTTGTAACAACCCTAAATTTTCTTTTATAGTTTAATTTGTTTTCCTATTTTTTGTCATGTTTCTTTGATTTAATCAAACTCTTATGTTCGGGTTATATTCATTTTTGAGACCATGTGTGAACATTTTATTCAAAAAGAATCCTAAAAGTTGCAAGGGATTTTTATTGTGTCTATTTTGTTCGGTGGAATACTCTTCTGCCGGCAGTTCCTTTAATTGATACTGCCTGCACTTAAGTGTATAGCCTTTGATCATTGCTGTAACACATTCGCTGCTTAGATCCTGAGGATGGTGAAGTAGCGTTCACCGAAACGGCTGTCACCGTTGCTTGCAACTAAAAGTCTTTTCGACTGCGTTTGGAATAACTATTTTGTTTCTCTTTGAACAAAATGATAATAACAATCAGAGTTGAAAGGTACTCGTATGATATAAACGAAACCCCCTCAAAAATATCTCAATTAGAATGCGTTTTTCAGATGCTGACTTAGTCCTTATGTGCACACCGAGAACAGATTCGTCACAACCACAACCGCTTTGTCGACCGAATGATTGAGGTTGCATGCACTTCGAGAATTCCCTCAGTACTACCGTATGTTGCTCTGTAACTTTTAGTAATTGTCGCAGAATTGTCGGTAGAAAATACAAAGTATCCGAAGCTCCAGAAAAAAAGTTTTCGATACCAAAGTCAAAACGCCGCACTTTTTAACAAAAAAAATCTAAATTTTCAGTAGAGACAAAAAACTTTTTCCTTATGAACTTGTAGTACTCTTAAACATTGTCATGTCGAGAAAAAAGAGGAAAAGATGATGGAAGACTTTTACAAAATAAATTGAGTTAAGTGATTTTCTTAAAGCAGTAATAATAGGTTTACTTTCGCTTTAAGTTATGATGAAAGTTTAGATATCATAACCAATAATCGTTTACAACAACAAAATGTTGGCAAAACTATTGATTGCCACAAGCACTAGTTATGGCAATTAAATACATTTTATGCGTTTCATTGGTATGACCGATCAATTAGTTGCGTCTTCAATAAGAATAATACATATTGTGGTTTTTCGAACCGAATATTTATTACGGTTATAGACATTTAAGTTACGGTTATAAACATTTAGCAACTGAAATTCTTTTCCTGCAAAGGAATTTTAATAGTTCCACCCAATTTCCGACTATTTTTTCTCCGTGTGTACCACAACTGGCCCGGCAGTACGTCAACCCGATTTTTCGGTACAATTTTGATGGATCTCTTCAATGGCCAAAAATTTGAAAAAATTATCTGTGCTTTTTTACAGACGATTCAAATTTAAAATGTTATATTGTCCACTCTATACATATGAAATCATCTTCCAGTTCAGTGAATCAACACCAAAAATAAAGTATGGTTGGGTTAACAATATTTGAAGAGCATCATACTATTGTTTGGTTGTGGTGGAACCATATCATGATCCTCACAATAATAACGGAGATGTATTTTTTTTTTCAAATTAAAAAAATACAAAAATTCAAATCAAGGAATCTTTAAAGTTCATTCTAAAGGACTGTTTATGGTATTTATTTTCTGAATATAATTTCCTTCAAATATTGGCCGCAGATACACCTCAGGGTGTCTACTAGGGTCCAATTTTGTATAACTCATTTGAGCATTTCGCCCGGTATGACGTTAATCGTACTTGGTTTGACAGCATAGATTTCGGACTTTAAGTAGTCCCAAAGAAAAAAGTCTATATATCACACGATCTTGGCGGCCAACTCGTCACCTCTTAAAAGATCCATTGTTAAGGCAGTTGCATGACAAGTGGCAACATCCTGTTGAAACCAAATGTCGTCAATGTAATGGGTTTCAACTTCAGGAAGCAAAAAGTCCGATATCATGGCGAGATAACGAGTACCATTCACGGTTACGTTCCGATCATCATTATTTATGAAAAAATATAGACAGCTGATTCCACCAGCCCATACACCGCACATAAACTTGGTTTTCGCGGTACTAAAAAGAAAAAAAAATAAAGTTCAAAACAAGTCATGCGTAATCTGTGAAAATACCCTTTCGAAAAAAATACGTCTAGATTTGAAAAATATGGACCAATGATTTTACCAGCCCATAAACCTAACCAAACCGTGCTTTAAGGGGTGTAATTCTTTCCACGTAAAAAAGGAAATTTAACACAACTAAAGCCTTATCTGTAAAAAAAACCTTATTGTAAAATATACCTCAAGATTGATCACCCGTTAGTATGATTCACACCCAACCATACGATCCCTACGACAATAGTAAGATTCACACCCAACCATACTATGATTCCAAGAAACATATTAAGATCCTTACAATCATAGTATGTTTTACATGCAACTATACGATCCCCCCGACAATAGTATGGTCCCATTTAACCATACTGTGATCCAGAAAATAATATATTAGGATTTGGGTATCTTATTATTTAACAGAAAAGATTTTTTTAAGTGATTTGCTTAAAAAAAAAGTATTTAAAATAATAAGAGTAATTATGACTTGAACCGTATTTATTCTGGTTCGAGACCTTTTTGTTGTTTCATTTTCAAAATCAACGTAAGCATAAACAAAAAGAAAAAACTATTAAAAAGGATTGGTACGCCCTGATGTCCAACGCATGTATGAATATATGTACGCACAAAACATGCTGCACACTTTGTTTGTGCTTTTTGCATTTGTGGTTTTCAACGAAGACCCATGCGAACGGAATTGGTGGAAATGGTATTGCGCGTTGAAGATTGTTCTACGCACTATATGCAAAGGGTAATTCTCATTAATTAAAATGAGTCTCCCGTATAAGTCATTTGATTTGTTACCAAAGACTGCTGAATAAAAACCTTGTCGGGTTTAGAAACAGCTGTACAGTCTGCCTGGCAACCGTAGCAAATACATTTTACCAAATTTTTACGTTGATTCTGAAAAAAAACAACAAAAAGGTCTCGAACCAGAATAAAACTGTTCAAGTCATAATAATGATAAAAGACCGAATAAATATAAACAAAAAGAAAAAACTAATAAGAGTAATTTATAAAAACGTAAGTGTTTCATTGGTCAATATATTTCAGTTATGTAAATTCAAAGCAATTTTAATTTATAGAAAAAAACTTCCATTATTGCGTACGATTAATAACAATAACATTGTTTAAATGTCTAAAAAATTACACGGTATGATTGCCGTAGTCAAGTTATTGTTAGCATAAAACCCAGAAAACAATAATTTTGTCTCACCAACCATAATATTATTATTGGTACAACCATATTTATATTGTTGCTATAACCATATTTTCATTTTTAATTTAACATAAATTTATTAACATTTCACCAATTTTAATATTTCTACAATCATAGTATGGTAGAAACAAACTTGAAACATATTTAAAAAATTCCTCTATTAATTCGACAGCGAAATTGTGGCTTTGGAGAAGAAACGTATCTTAAATCTGAATATTAAACTGTGTCTTTCTTAGAATACAATTTGAATTTTTTTAACTGCATTTTACTTTTATTCGAAAACATATCTCTCCAAAAAAATGGGGGCGGTCATAAGACCCTAATTAAAATTTGGCGTAATGTTCTTTCATAGGTTGGTCATTACGCCCAAAACTTCTTTTGGGCTTTTGGGAAAATGTTTGCGTACATACATCTCTAAAGCTGTTTTCATAACCTTTTGAGATAATAAGTCGCAATGACTTTCACACCAGGCTCGACGAAAACGATTATACATCGAACTGTCACAGCTTGAGATGGAAAATTACTTCGTGTTTTCGTTAGGGCTCCATGAACACCGCGCTTTGTTGTCCTGCTGCTCTACAAGCTGCATTTTACATCCGATCTTACTTTAAATTAGTATGGGATACAAAATAAGCCTACTGTAATTTATGAATGTTTTCATAAAGCTCTCACGCTGGGACCCCAATAAGTTGAGATACTTCCGCTGTGAGTTCCTCCCGCTCTATTAACCACATTATACTTAGTAGGGACATAAATACTGTTACAACATTGAACACACCCATTTCAATAGTAGAACTGAACATACCCCGTTAATGCCATACGGGTTTTGAAAGCTTACCTCTATAGCGTTAGTCTGTAACGGGATTTTAAAATTGTTTCAACTTTCATCATGGAGTGGTCAGATATGGAGAACCGTATCGCTGTAATAGCGCTTTTCAAGTGTGAAATGAAAAAAAAAAACGATATTTTCAAAACGCTCCGGCCACCAGGGATTAGCCGCATGTTCGTCTACCGATGCATAAAACTGTTTGAGGAGAGTGGAGATGTAAAAGACAGCCACCGGTCGGGCCTCCCACGCTTTGTTCGAACACCGCATGTCACCAAAGCCATTAAATCAAGAATTCACAGAAATCCGCTCCGAAAACAGAAAATCATGGCCCATGAGATGAATATCACGCAAAAGTCCATGAGTTGAATCCTTAAAAAAGACATGGGACTTGGGGCTTTCAAACCACGTACGGGACATTTATTGACTGCAGCTTTATAAAAAAATAGGATTGAAAAATGCAAACGTTTTTTGCTGAAGCACGCTGATAACTTGCACAGAACAATTTTGTTCACCGATGAAAACATTTTTACCGTTCAGGAAAAATGTAACAAGCAAAATGATAGAGTGTATGCGCGGTCATCTAAGGAAGCAACTGAACTGATCCCAAGGGTTGAAAAGGGTCATCACCTAGCTTCGGTCATGGTTTGGTGACATGCATTTCTGCGAACAAGGAGTCAAAACATCGGCCAAAGTTTACCAAGAAACCGCTTTGGAAGCTGTTGTGAAGCCTCTTAACAATTCCCTGTTCCAAAACCAGCCATGGACTTTCCAGCAGGATTCTGCGCCGGCTCGTAAGGCTAAAACGTCTTAGGCCTGGCTTTGAAACGATTGGCCAGCGTTCATTTCCTCTGAAGAATGTCCCTCAGGTAATTCAGATTTGAACCCATTAGATTAAAAATTGTGAACGGTTTTAGAGGACAAGGTTTGTTACAAAAGATAGCCCAACATTGGATCTCTTAAGACTGCTTTGGTTCGAGCTGCGGCCAATTTTCCAATGGACGAGGTTCGTGCAGCTATTGGCGATTGGCCAGTGCGACTTAAGGCGTGTGTAAAGGCCAAAGGCATTTCGAATAAGTAGATGCTTTTTGGATACAAATACATCAATAAATATATTGAATAATTTTTGGTCCAAAAACATTTAGTACTTTTTATTTTACAGCATAAAACGTGTGTAACAGTATTTATGTCCCTACTAAGTAGATACTACCTTCCCTAATTCAAGTCTACAGAAAAGAAGGTGCGGCCTCATATGTAAAATTTTTTTTTAGAAAAAATAATTGTTTGTAGCCGCTTTAGTACTTAGCCTCGATAGAGTCTAATAATGGTTAGTTCACCAAAAACTACACGCAGAAAAAAAGTATGGTTGGGGTAACAATATTAAAAGAGCATCATACTATGGTTGGTTATATGGTTGTGGCATTACAATATTATGATCATCACAACAATAGTATGGTTCACACACAACCATACTATGATCCCCATAACAATATAATGGTCCTCACAACAATAAATTAATAAAACAATAAAACCATACTATGATCCCCACAACCATATTATTATTCACACTCAACCATACTATGATTACCATAACCATATTATGATCCTCATAACCATAGTATGTCTAACGTATAACCATAGTATGATCCTCACAACATTTTTGGTAAAATTGGGATAAGTTGTTATTCAACAATAGAAAATTTTACTAAGTAAGTTATGCAAAAATAAATTAAACTTTTAATAAATGAGTGACTTATTTAACAGTAAAAAATCATTAATTAAATACAATTTAGTTGTACTAGTTTTGTTTGTTTATGTTTATCCGTAGTTTGTTTTGAAAAAATATAATTATCATTACTATTATTACATTAAAAAAATACGATTTTGCTACATGTTAACATAAACCCATGAAAACAATACTTTTTTCCTACCAACCATATTTATATTGTTGCTACAACCATATTTTAATTTTTAAATTTGACAACAATACTATTGTTACATTTCAACAATATTAATATTGCCGGAAACATACTATTGTCAAAATTAAATTAAAAAAACAATACTAGGGTTGCGACGACCATACTTTTATTGCAGAGAACATACTATTGTTGCCGTGACCATATAGTAACCATATCTTTTCTCTGCGTGAAGTCTTTTGTAGTGCCTGCAATAGAAAAACTCGTATATGGTTCCTTTTTAATAATATTACCCAATAAAAGTTGATTTCTCTAACATTTCCCTACTGTACCTCATTTTATTAGAAAATTTACAAATATCATGTTTCACATAAATTACTGCGCTTTTGAAATACAAAATGCCCTTTAACGAACTACCAAAGCAAACACCACATAATTGTACTGAGAAATGAAGTACTTATTGTGGTTGCTCTACTACCATTGACTACCATTGGTCTGAACTTTCCCCCCCTAAGCCTTTATTTATTGTAACGACATGTTTGCATGATGTCTAAAAAACGGCATCGTTTTTATCTTGTGAAAACTCCTTCCATTATACGTCGAATCTCTATGGCATTCCATAAAACACATTTTTACAATATTCTTGCATCATAATGGTTACGATTTCCACCGCAAAAATTCAATACAATAATGAAAAGCCGCAACAGATAATCACAAAGAAGGTATGGCCGAAAAGTTGCCGTAATCCATCATGTGGTCCAAATGCGTAAACTGGTTATTGTCTCTAACCACAAATGCCAAACAATGGTGTCGGAGAGATATTGCAGTAGGAAATACCACTTTAGTTTCCAGTGTTAACCAGGAAATATTGATAAATTGAAATTATTTGAAGGAATGAATTAAACGCCAAAATTGGTCATTGGAAAACTAAAATAACCAAAACGGATAACATTTAAAATAAAACAGTACTCGTAGCTAATCAAAGTAACCTTTACGAACGATAACACTACTTTACAAAATAAAATTTTTTTCATGTACATTTGATGAGAGGTGACTTTTCTAATGTATTTCCATCTGCTGAATTCAAAAATCAAGGTAAAATTTTTTTTTATGGAACAGTTTTTGAGATATCCTTATATTTTTATTTTTTCGTCCTTTTTTCACTTGACAAATCATATCTCGAGCTAGAAATGTCTGATTATATCGTTCTTGGTACTTAAATGCAAGGTATTGAGTAGACGAACAAACATGTATAATTGGATCTTTTATAAGTTAAGTGGTTCAAAATATATCGATGAAAATAGGGCAAATTTTCAAAAAAATCATATTTTAGAGTGATCCTGTGCCGGCGGAAAAGTACATACCGTTGAAAAAACGTCCGGTTTCTCTTCATGTTCGTAAATATGATACTTTAACGTAAGAACTAAGACCAACTACAAGAAAATCGACCGAAAAATGACAAAGTTATAAGCAATTGAGTGAATAAATCCAAATCCCATATTTTCCGAATATTTTATTTTTTTCGACATTTGACATTTTTGTGTGTTAGAAATAGTTGTGGCTCTTGCTTTGTCTTCGGTTGCTTTTGGGATCCGTTTCTCTAGTGAGAAACCATACATAGTCTCCCAACATTGCTTCATCCCAAAATCCTTGATAGCGCCGCTCAATGGTCTTAATTTGTTGGTGAAATCTCTCGCCGTGTTCGTCACTCACGTCACCAAGATTGTCCGGAAAGAATTTCAGATGCGAATGCAAGAAATGGATTTTTAGAGACATATTTACACCTGTAAGAAATAAATAAAATGGTAAAAACAATACAATAGAAAACAACCAGGAAGGAAATTAACTAATGGCATTCCGTACCCATATTCTTGTAGTTCTTCAGCAAATCGGTAATAATTCCCTCGTAGTTAGGGCTTTTAGTGTTCCCAAGAAAATTGGTAACAACCAGCTGAAATGAATTCCAGGCCTCGTTTTCAACGGGTGTTAAATATTTTGGGAAATCTGTGCTTTTTACCAATTTCTTTATGTGTGGACCATCGAAGACGCCTTCCTTGATTTTTGCTAAAGAAAGGTTTGGGAAAAGGATTTTCAGATAGGAAAATGCTTGGCCTTCCTTGTCTAAGGCCTTCACAAAATTTTTAATGAGGCCAAGTTTAATGTGCAACGCTGGAAGGATTATATTTTCTTTTTTGACAAGAGGCACGTATTTAATATTGTCTTTGCCCACTGTGATGTTCTCCCTTTCTGGCCAGTGTTTTCTTACATAATGATGATCACGAGCACGACTATCCCAAAGGCAAAGAAAGCAGCAATATTTTGTGTATCCACCCTGCATCCCACACAACATGCCGACGACTTTGAGATCGGAACATATTTTCCAGTTGTGCTTCTCATATTGAATGTATTTGAGCAAAATGGCCATTGTGGCATATGATTCTTTAGTGTTGATGGCATGAGCGATGGGAATAGAAGGTTTTTCATTTCCAATATGCAGTATGACTGCTTTCAAACTCTCCTTACTACCGTCAATGAACAAGCGCCACTCATTTGGATCGTAAGGCTCTCCGAGTTGCTCAAACAATGCAGGAATATCGTTGCAATAGCATATGTCGTTTTCCTTCTTAAAATGTTGTGCGTAAGGTACACCACGGTTTCTGTAAAATGTTTCATTTACTCCCGGAGCCAAACATTTATTTTGCTTGGGGCGAGATGCAAGTAACTCCGATTTTTCCTTTGACAGCTCGAGATCTTTCACCAAATCATTCAGTGCAGGCTGCGTAAAACCTTGCAATTGCGACTCCGGTTGAAATTCATTAGCACTGCTTGTGTCTGTCTCTTGTGATGATTGGAAAGCTTCAATCGTTGAATCGGGGCACTTAGGATAAGGAAATTCACTTATTATAACTTTGTCATTTTTCGATCGATTTTCTTGTGGTTGGTCTTAGTTCTTACGTTAAAGTATCATCTTTACGAACATGAAGAGAAACCGGACGTTTTTTCAACGTTATGTACTTTTCCGCCGGCACAGGATCACTCTAAAATATGATTTTTTTGAAAATTTGCCCTATTTTCATCGATATATTTTGAACCACTTAACTTATAAAAGATCCAATTATACATGTTTGTTCGTCTACTCAATACCTTGCATTTAAGTACCAAGAACGATATAATCAGACATTTCTAGCTCGAGATATGATTTGTCAAGTGAAAAAAGGACGAAAAAATAAAAATATAAGGATATCTCAAAAACTGTTCCATAAAAAAAATTTTACCTTGATTTTTGAATTCAGCAGATGGAAATACATTAGAAAAGTCACCTCTC
This sequence comes from Hydrotaea diabolus, assembly GCA_963513945.1. Classification (NCBI taxonomy): domain Eukaryota; kingdom Metazoa; phylum Arthropoda; class Insecta; order Diptera; family Muscidae; genus Hydrotaea; species Hydrotaea diabolus. The sequence goes on along the minus strand of OY740716.1, from coordinate 27,342,483 downwards.
ATCAAATGTACATTTCCGGTGTAAACTAGTGTAATTCATTAATTTAAGGTCTGTCATGTGACTAGAATTTCATTTAAGCGTATATTGCATTTAGTGCTGATAAAGAGCGTACCAAATCGAAACAAGCTGTTTGGACCCTACATATACTTTGCCAAAATCCCTCTTACGACTTTTAAAGTCCTTTCAGCTATGTCCGACTGACCGTCTGTCCATGTGTGCAGCTTGTTCGAACGATTACTTTCGAAATTTAGTATGCCGTCATATTTTTCTAAAACTGTCTATTATGGTTACTCCCACATAAAGGCATCATAGTGCCCAGTTTCCGTATTTTTATAATATGTTTGGGTGGGCGATTTAAAATTTTAAATTTGAAGCGGCTGTAAAAAAGTTTTGACACTTTTTCCAAATTTCGGGTTTTATTGGAAAAGTTGAACATTGTCATATGTGACGCGCAAAATAGAAAGGGACCTAAGGGTAAAAATCAGTTTTGCTCAGGAGAGCCATTTTAAAGATTTAAATACGTGTATCTTTGGTGTACCATCACCTTCATAAAACGCGCATATCTCTGGGAGGGAACACTTTTGCGGCATGGGATCCGTCTCATTCGATGCTCAGATGTTGTCCACATCAAAAAAAAAGTGAAAATTGATTTTTTTAACCTTAGGTCCCTTTCTCTATGCGCTGTTATATTGTAACAATGCAACACAATATCATTCATACACACAGAGAAAAAAACAGTTGGAAATCGGTTGGAACTACAATGATTCAGTTGCAAAAGAAGAATTTCGGTTGCAATCACCGCGTGTTTGCAATCGTAATGGATATTCGGCTCGAAATACCACATTATATATGATCATCGTATTGTACTCACAACTTATTTATCGGTCATACCAATGAAAAGCGAAAATGGTATTTGCCCATAACTGGTGGGAGTGGCAACCAATAATTTTGCAAACAATTTGTTATAGTTACCAATTATTTGTGATGATAACTAAATCCACACCATAACCAGAAATGGGTTGTTTAATTGTATTTCCTTAAAAATAAAATATCGTGAATATTACTGTCTTTAAGCCAATTGATTAACCAATTCTGTTTCCAGTAAAAGTTATCCTAGCTTTATCCTCGTCATGATCCTCCCTGAGTGCAATTTACTTCAATTGTGTAAGCAAACAGTTTTGTGCCTGTGACTAAAAATTTAATTTTTTCGTTAAATATGTATATTTCGTTAAATATGTTTAAATCCAAAAATTCTATTCTGAAGGTTTGGATACTTGGTACGAGAGTTGTTATTTATATTTCGGGTCCGGCAATAAAAACACAATAATTTATCATTGAAAATGGTTTTATTGTTTTTCAAGATATTCTCCTGTAATATCAATACACTTTTGCAAGCGCACAAACCAATTTTCGAAGCACTTTTTACACTCCGATTGAGACACCTCCAAAACATGATCTTTGAACGCTTCAACAGCTGCTTCGGGCGATGAAAAACGTTGACCACTCATTTTTTTCTTGATGCTAGGTAATAGGAAGAAGCCATTGGATGTCAAATCAAGGTTGTACGGAGGATGGCCCATCAATTTGACATCTTGAGCGGTCAAATAGCTCATCGTTTCAGCTGATGTGTGAGAGCTCACACTGCCGTGATGCAAAATGATCCTTCTTCTCTTATTACCTTTCCTCATTTCTTCGAACACTGTTGGCAAACAGATGGTTGTATGCCACTCAGAATTGACCGTCCTACGTTCCACTAAAGGCACTGTGGTAGCATGGCCGGTTATACCGAAATAAGCGCAATCATTTGCTTCTATGTACTTCTTCCACGAACAATTTTTGGATTTGGCTCATCTTGAAAGGCCCACACTGTCTATTGCTGTTTTGCTTCAGGTTCACATGATTCGTCACCTATGAAAATGTTATACACTGCCTTTGAGCGGTTATACTTTTGCAACATCTCTTTGCTCCAATACATACGAGCCTTTTTTTGATCATTCGTCAAATTATGTGCGATGCAACGAGAACAAATTTTTCACTTCCAAATGAACATGCAATATCTTATTGATGCTTGTCATGCTAATGCCCAAGGATGCCTTAATCTCGCGGTATGTAACATGTCGCTCTTGCATAATAAGTTCACGCACTGCATCGATGGTTTCTGGCAAAGTGACCGAAGTTGGACTCCATTCACGAAATTCATCCTGGAGCGAACGGCGTTGATACTAAACTCTTGGTACCAGCGATTAACAGTGGTTTTTAACGGTGCTTCATCGCCAAAAGTCGAAACAAGTTGTTTTAAACCCCCTTGTCTCGATAACTCACGTCGAAAATCGTAAAAAGTCATCGTACGAAAATGTTTACGGGCTAATTACATTTTTGACTGAGATGAATTTTTCAACACACTGTAAAACAATTCGCCCTCAAATGACAAAAATTCTGAGTGAAGTTATGCAAAAAAAATGTCAAAGTTTCCAATGGATGTCCAGTTTGCATCTGGGAACACTAGCATTGTCAAGACCCGAAATGTAAATAGCAAACCTCGTATGGCTACCACAACTGGCTTGGCAGTACCTCATCTGATCAACTCAATTTTTCAGTACATTTTCGATTGTTTCGAATCGCTTCAATGGCAACATCGATTTCATGTTTCAGCGCTTTAATTGGCTCTGGATGTTTTGCTTAACATTGTGTGGTGGTTGCACATACTATCCATTATTACAACCAAATGTTGATTGGGTACACGGAAACTTTTAGCAGAGAGAACTGACACTGTCTGAGAATATAAAAATATAACTAATTAAGATGTTTATTGGGACTTTGTACATGCATTGGCTCTAATTACCAATTGTTGGTCATAAGTACTCTTTGACCTCGGTTCCGTGTCCAAATTTAGACGGAGAGAAACCACCCTTTAATATCGACTCAGCATAACAATTAAATTTGTATGAGAGCTACATCACGCAATTTAATTCTAATCTTAATTGATTAAAACCAGTCAAATGCCTAATATTCAATAAAATTTCTTCGTTTGATCACATTCATCCCAAATTTTGATTTGATTATTTTGTGTTAAAAAAAATAATAAATTTGTTGTACCGTTATTTTTCTAAATTATCTATACGTCTCTACAATCTGTGAAAGATTACCGGCCAAATTTAAAAAAAAAAAACACTTTATTTTAGAAACTCTAGAATACAATTTGGAAAAAAGATTTGTAGTGACTAGAAACGGGTAAATACACAGTGCAACAACTAAAGTGCGAATGGGATAAATCCAATTGCAAATCAAAGTTGACATTATCCCTAAAAAAACCATCAAGCGATTTTTTAGTTCAGTGCAAAAATTTTTTTTTACGCATTTGAAGTTGGTGATTTTGGAACGCAGTCTAACAACAAACGATCATTGAAAATTTGATAAAAATAATGCCTATTTATTTTTATAATCTTGAAAAGTGGTGGCATCTTACTGTTTTTGGGATCGAGAAATTTATTTTTGATATTTATTTTTACCTAAAACTCACGCTAGATGGCGCTTTCATAGAAATTGTGCTATGTAGATTTTCATAGAAAAAAATCGGTGTATTTACCTATTTTTAGGATGAAATTGTAAAACATATTTCTAATGATATTAGGAATTACATTTTATTTTTATTCTCAGTACGTTACTAATACAAAAATGCAATTTTTATGGAAAAAATTGTGTTTTTTATTGGAAAAACCTATTTTTTTATAACAAACACAACTTTTTTATTTAAACGTATTAAATATATCTTATTTGGATCCGCTGAATCATCATCACTAACACCGTCAATTTGCATGTTTCAAGTAGCAAAAGCTCCAGAAGAAGTAGGCTGTGGATCTCTGTATGTTTCTGGTTGTTGCTCTTCGTCAGTATCCTCTAGTATCATCGGCTGTTCTCTTTAACCACCAGCATAAATAACCTAACATAGAATCTAGTTTCTTTCCTCTGTACCTAGTTTTCATGGTTAAAGCTACTTGGTGAAAACGTTGACCTTGCTCATCGGATTCGGTGGGAAGTTGGTTTTCAAACCAATCCATATATGACAGCGCATAGAGAAATGGACCTAAGGGTAACAAATCAATTTTCATTTTTTTTCTTTTTTTGATGTGGACAACATCTGAGCATCGAATGAGACCGATTCCATGCCCCAAAAGTGTTCCCTCCCAGAGATTTGCGCGTTTTATGAAAGTGAAGTCGACGATTCTAAGCGCAAATAGAAAGGGACCTAATCTTTAAAATGGCTCTCCTGAACAAAACTTTTCATCAACTTTTAACTTTTTTTTTTGATGTGGACAACATCTAAGCATCGAATGAGACCGATCCCATGCCCCAAAAGTGTTCCCTCCCAGAGATATGCGCGTTTTATGAAAGTGAAGTCGACGATTCTAAGCGCAAATAGAAAGGGACCTAATCTTTAAAATGGCTCTCCTGAACAAAACTTTTCATCAACTTTTCACTTTTTTTTTTTTGATGTGGACAACATCTGAGCATCGAATGAGACCGATCCCATGCCCCAAAAGTGTTCCCTCCCAGAGATATGCGCGTTTTATGAAAGTGAAGTCGACGATTCTAAGCGCAAATAGAAAGGGACCTTATCTTTAAAATGGATCTCCTGAACAAAACTGGTTTTTAACCTTAGGTCCCTTTCTATTTTGAGCTTCACATATGGTGACAGAAAAAATTAATTTTTAATGACATATTCACAACAATTTCCTCAAAGACGTTTAACTCTGCGTTTAATTGCATTCCATGCAATTAATTGAATTAAGAAAATTAATTTTATAAATCATATTCAAATCGGTCATAAAATAGAATTACCTCGTGAAAAGTTTCGTGCAATAATTTTTTATGATTTCGTCATGAATAATAGAGACATAAGTGTCTCAATCGGTTTTTGGTGCACCATCAAAAACCACTGCAAATCGCTGATAGCAAGACTTCAGTCTCGGACGCCGTTCGCTCCAGACAGAAATTCGTAAAGGTCGTCCAATTTCGGTCGTTTTGCCGAAAACGTCGATGCTGTGCGTGAACTGGGCATTAGTATGGCAAGCATCAATAAGATATTGCATGTTCATTTGGCCTGAAAAAGATTTGTTCTCACTGGATCCGACATAATTTCAATCGTGCCGATTAAAGCAAAGATATGTGGAAAAACTACAAACGCGGCAGCTCAAATGCAGTATATAAAATCGTAACAGGTGACGAATCATGGGGCTTTTCATATGAGCTCGAAAATCAATCGACTATATGGGTTCTTCACGACAAGCCAAATCCAAGAAATGTAGTTCGTGGAAGAAGCACATCGAATCAAATGATAGCGCATTTTTCGGTATTACCGTTCATGTGATCACAGGGCCTTGAGTGGAACGTAGGGCAGTCAAGTCTTTGTGGCACACAATCATCTGTTTGCCAACAGTTTTCAAAGAAATAAGGAAAAACCAGAAGAGAAAACAAATCATTTTGCACCAATATTTTGCATCTCACACAACAGATGCATGAATGGGCTATTAAAGCACTCAAGATGCATAGTTGGTGGGTCAGCCGCCGTACATCCCTCAGTTGGCACCCAATGAATTATTCTTCTTATTGCCTCTTATAATGAAAAAAGTGCGTGGTCGACGTTATTTTTCTCCAAAATTTATATTATGAAGGTGTCTTAATCGGCGTGGAAATATTACTTCGAAAATTAGTTTGAGCACATGCATAAGTGTATTTTTCTTCACGGAGAATATTCTGAAAAAAAAACAAAAAAAAACCATTTCAGTGATAAATGAACTTTTTATTTGCAAATATATAATGGAGCTCACAACTAATATAGCTGCAGGCACAAATATAATCTTGTTTTTACAAATAAACAGCAAACCAAAACGTTAAAGATAAAGGACCCAATCATTGTTTATTATTATCAGGGGCAAGGAAACCAACCAAATTATTCAAATGTCACAAACACTGACATTTTTCAAGTCTCTACACAGGCAGAAAAGGCAATCAATAATGTAGTGGGCAGATATGGGCAATTGATAAAAACAAAGCAAGTGGACACTTCGTTAGTTCGGACTGGCCGCACTATTAATGCCCTTTATCATGAATTGAGTTTCAATGTGGTCTTGGCAGAATTGCGGAAAATAGTTATTGCTTTATGTTAATTTGGGACTCTGTGCAGCACAACATATTAGATTGTGAGGACATTTTGTAGTTTTTGTGTACCGCCCTATAGATCCGGACGGAAGTTAAGACATATCACAGTATGGTGCGGCGTATAGTAGAGGCTCATTGTAACCAGCATTACTCTCTGGAACAGGGTATTTTAAGTAAGCTAAATGACAAATGTTTGTAACTGCCAAAAATATTTGAGCTAGACCCAGCTTTATGTATACCGAATGATGTATACCCGTTCATATCATTCAACGATGTTTGTCTGTCCGTCCTAAAGCTTGTAGTGGAACTACAGGTGGCAATTGTTGTCAGATTTTCATAAAGTTTGGCAAAAATACGGTTTTTGCACCAATAACAGACGCCATTAAATTGAAGAAAATCAGTTCAGATTTAGACACTGCACCCACGATTTTTCCGATTTTTATGTTTTTCGCTCTAGCAGCCACATCTGACATTTGATCATAATGAAACTTAGCACGAGTAAGTTTTTTAGGCCAAGAATCCGCGTTATTGTAATTGATGAAATCGGTTCAGATTTAGATAAATACATATGTTCAACGGAATTTAGGTCATTAGCTCTAGAAGCCATATATTATATCTAATTTAATGAAATTTGGCACACGTTAGTTTTTCGGAAGAAAGGACTTTATTAAAATGAGGAAAGTCGGAAGGAAAGACTTTATTAAAATTGAGGAAAATCGGAAGGAATGACTTTATAAAAATTGTGAAAAATCGAAAGGAAGGAATTTAATAAAATTGTGGAAAATCGGAAGAAAGGACTTTATTATAATTGAGGAAAATCGGAAGTAAGGACTTTATTATAATTGAGGAAAATCGGAAGGCATGACTTTATTAAAATTGAGGAAAATCGGAAGGAAGGACATTATCAAAATTGAGGAAAATCGGAAGAAAGGACTTTATTAAAATTGAGAAAAATCGGAAGAAAGGGCTTTATTAAAATTGAGGAAAATCGGAAGGAAGGAATTTTATAAAACTGGGGAAAACCGGAAGAAAGGACTTTTTAAAAATAGAGGAAAATCGGTTCGAATTTCAACGTAGTTCCCATACATATATCCTTCCGATTTTGTATATTAAGCTCGAGCAGCCAAATGTTACATCAAATCTTGAAGAAATTGGGCAAATATTTGCGCCAATCCGAAAAATTTCAAACCGCTGCTATTTCGCCCCCTAGCATTTTCGGTCATGGTCGTAGATGTTACATACCTAGTAGGGTCATAAACACTGTTACAACATTGAACATACCCATTTCAATAGTAGAACTGAACATGCCCCGTTAATGTCATATGGGTTTTGATAGCTAACCTCAATAGCGTTAGTCTGTAATGGGATTTTAAAATTGTTTCAACTTTCATCATGGTGAGGTCAGATAATGAGAACCTTATCGCTGTAATAGCGCTTTTTAAGTGTGAAATGAAAAAACCTTATTATCAAAACGCTCCGGCCAGTAGGGATTAGCCGCATGTTCGTCTACCGATGCATACAACCGTTTGAGGAGACTGGAGATGTAAAAGACCGCCACCGGTCGGGCCGCCCACGCTCTGTTCGAACGCCGCATGTCCTCAAAGCCGTTAAATCAAGAATTCACGGAAATCCGCTCCGAAAACAGAAAATCATGGCCCGTAAGATGCATATCACGCAAAAGTCCATGAGTCGAATCATTAAAAAAGACTTGGGACTTGGGGCTTTCAAACGACGTACCGGACATTTATTTATTGACAGCTTTAACAAAAATAGGTTTGAAAACAAAAATAGAACTGAAAACGATGGGGTCACTGACCTGCATTTCTGCGCACAAGGATTCAAAACATCGGCCAAAGTTTACCCAGAATTCGTTTTGGAAGCTGTTGTGAGCCTCTTAAGAATTCCCTGTTCCAAAACCAGCCATGGACTTTCCAGCAGGATTCTGCGCCGGCCTATAAGGCTAAACGTCCCAGGCCTGGCTTCGAAACAATTTGCCAGCTTTCATTTCCTCTGAAGCATGGCGCTCAGGCAGTCCAGATTTGAACCCATTGGATTACAAATTGTGGACGGTTTTCGAGGACAAGGTTTGTCACAAAAGATACCCCAACATTGGATCTCTTAAGGCTGCTTTGGTTCGAGCTGTGGAAAATTTTCCAATGGACTAGGTTCGTGCAACTATTGCCGATTGGCCAGTGCGACTTAAGGCGTGTGTAAAGGCAAAAGGCGGACATTTCGAATAAGTAAATTATTTTTGGATACAATATACATCAATAAATATATTAAAAAATATTTGGTCCAAAAACATTCAGTACTTTTTATTTTACAGCATAACACGTGTGTAACAGTATTTATGTCCCTACTAAGTATATACTTTACATAAAATGAGCCAAGGAATACGCTGGTGAAATTTGTTCAGTCGTAAATGAATCAACCTATATATGTTCATGCAATTTTTTCTGTTTTTTGTTCAGGAGGTCACATCTAAAATCCAATATTGGTGAAATTATTGAATGGAGGGATGGATGTTGCTTAAATTTAATAAACTCGGTTCAGATTAAGATATAGCTTCCTCCGACGTATGTTAAATCGAAATTACCAAAAACATTAAAATTTTCTCTCGAATTTAAATATAATATTAGTTTTAAGGTCTGTGTAAATTGGGTTCAAAAAACAATGTTCATTTGGCTTTTCTGAACATCCAGGAATGCAGGGTATAATATAGTCGGCCAATTACGAGGTTTGTTTTTTTTTACTAGTTTTAACTAAAGAAATTGACAACATGGAAATACATTTGCTCCGTTGGTCTGATAAATATAACTTTAACTAATGGTTGTATTATGAATTTTGAGGCATATTTTCTTCTTAAAACTCTCATCTCTTTATTAATTAATAAAGAATTAAGCGATTTGTAGGCATACAATTTCGAATAAAACTATGACTTACGAGTAAATTATTTCCTTGATATACATTTTTTATTATTTTTATTTGCAATCTATTTTTCAAAAATAAGCAAATCGGATGAGTTTAAGAAAATCACATATGCTATGTTTCTCATAAAAATAACCAGTTGACCGCCACTAATACACCGCTTAACTGAAAATAATAATTTCATATATTTCTGCGAAATACAAAAATGTATCTGTTTAAAAGAGGTATCGGAATCGGAATAATCAGTGCACACAGAGAAAACATTAGTTGGAAATCGGTCCGAACTAAAAAATTTGGATTGGATAAACCGAATTTCTGTTGCAATAACCAACATTCTCTAATATTGATGGTAACATGGTTCGTAATATCATATGAGGGTTGCTACAACCATATCACAGAATTCACAGCCAATAACACAGTTATACAAACTGAATTCAGCTTAACTATTGGTTGCGACAACTAGTGGTTATGGCAACCAACCAATTGTGATTACATGTTACTTTGGTACCAATAATTGGTAGTGACAACAGATTAGTTTTTTGTAGTGACCAAATCTTGTTAAGTTGGCTGTTTCAACATAATATTGGTAATTCCAATCAACATATAAACCCTATAACATTTTGTTGGCTCTAGTCACAACCAAATCATTGTTAACGACGAAAGCAATTATCGAAATACCCAAAAATGTATTAAAACAAAATAAACCGTTTAAGGTAAGACGGTTATTGCTATCGAACAATTCTCGTTCTGCCATATAAATAAATGAACTATAAATAAAAAAAACTATTGTGCAGGAAAAATAAACCGGCCTTACTGTAGTTTAGCAAAACTATACAGACTTGATCAGAACAAGAAAACAACAACCCTGTTTGTTTGGTGGTGACCCATTTTTCGCGAGCTACGATTAGCTTAAGACAAAATATTTTTATATACCCCAATTTATTCTTTTTAGATTGGGGCATCATTGCAATGCTTATCAAAACATCTATCCAAAGTCGTATTTATTTTACTGATTACTAGACCGATTGCAAGGAGGTAAATTATAACATTTTTTTTTTTAAAAGTACTTATAACCAACAATCTATAACAACAACCAATAATTGTACAAATTCATTCATAATAATCATCGTAATCTGTTAGGATATACTTGTTTTCTTCAACAGATGTGTCAGTTCCCACAGCTGAAAATTGATGAAATACATGGATTGTACTGTTCTTTATGTCTGTTCTTTATGTGTGCCATGCTAATATTCCTACATATTTTACGAAAGTAGCTTTTAGTGGTCTGTCCTTATATTTCTTTATCCACTATATGTGTGGTACCTACGTAATGTGGTCCGCAATGCTTTCGGGCTACGCCGGATAAATTGCATGCAATGCTGCTCCAATGTTTTTTCGGTTCCATGAAAGACCGCATGTAAAAGAAAAGCTGAAGGCAACATACATATCCACATAAATAAGTATGTACGTTTCACTCATATGCGACTTTTGATTGCGTAGCATGTGGCAAATTGTGTTTAGATGTGACGGGGAACCATTATGATGCTGTTTATGCTAATTGAATCGAGCAAGAAATCCATTTTCTCTAAAACAATAGCCTCGAGTTGCAATTTTGTTAACGCAATGAATTTAGCTTTACCTTCATAATCATCTCAAATCGTAGATGGTACAACGAAAGCGAGCAATTTTTAACATCTCCCACGTATGTAATGCAAATTTAAATGTGGTAAAAAAAAGTATGTAAAGGTGGAAACACCAAGCCTTAAAATTTAAGATTTCACTGCACGACCTTGTACCAAAGTCATCGGCGCCATAGGACCTTAAAATAAAACTGAGTTAGGAATGAAATACTTATAGCAGTTCTGACGTCTCGATCATAATACAGTATTTCAGGCCAAAGTTAAAAGACTCAAAAAATACATACTTTACATCACTTCACATGTGTTTCGAAATCATGGCGCGATAGGTCAGAATGGGCCTCATCACTGAACAAAATTTTGGTCGAAAACAGCGGATTATTTTCAAAAAACTAATGCCATAAAATGCCCTTTCAAATTACCAATAAATATTCCACACTTGATTTGAATTTTTATGTTTTTTTTTTGTTCTGAAAAAATACCTCTAGATGGACCACCCTTCACAAGGTCGACTTGCACAACAGCACATTTCACAATCTAAAATCTTAATTTATTTAATTATTGCTGTACTCTGTACTTAAAATGTATACTTTAAAAGGACTCCTTTAATATGTTGCCTTAAATAAAGTCAACTAATTTCTTTAAACGAATTCAGTTGTTTTTTATTCAATTTATCCTGGTATTCCATTAAAAAGCATGACAGATATCTAAGTATGGCACAAGAGCTAAAAAGAAAAAAACGTCTGAGTGACTTTCAAATATTTTGAAAACGTGCCGCCGAAAGGAAACTTCAGCATGGAGTGAAGAAAGTATTAACTTTTTGATTGCTTTCGGCATTGTCTGCCACTTGTGTCTAAATTAAAAAGAAATAATCATGAGCAAAATATGTTTTCAATGAAAGTCCTTTAAATGTTATCATTAGTCGGTAAAATGTAAAAAGACATTAATTAAAGGCTATGCAAACGAAAACAAAAAAATCTGTCGCAGTCTTTTGGAAATCATAAGATAAATACTTAAGAGCCTTCATTCCAGCAATGTTAAATTTTAAATCTTATTTAAATCAGCGAACAAAAACCTCAACCTCCCGCCTTTTTTCTCTGCCTACGTCGTCAAGACATTTTTTCTTAGAAATTATGATTTTTTGTTTTTTCCTAAAAATAATTATGTTTTGTAAAGAAAACAACATTCAGGCTTTTTGCCTTATTTGCTAAGATATCCTTTTAAGGCTCAGAGTTAAATTTTTTTAAAAAATTTTACATTTATACGGGATTGATAGTGGTAGGGTAGCAGAAGCTTGATATTTAACGTCTGCCTAATACAGGGTGGAGCGCGTTACTTCGCTTATTTGGGAATGAAACAAAAAAAATTATAAACCTTAGAAAATTTATTTTATATTTTAGTTATATTGAAGAGTAAGGGAATTTTAAATTGTGTGGGAATTGTAGTGTTTCTGGCAAATGCCGACCTTCGCTATTCACAGACTGCTGCATACGTTTTCTGAAGTTATCATGAACTCAGACAAGCATGTCTACTGGTATTCTGCCAATTTCAGCCTCAATATGTGACAGAGCATAGAGAAAGGGACCTAAGGGTAAGAAAATCAAATTTCACTTTTTTTTTGATGCGGACAACATCTGAGCATCGAATGAGACCGATCCCATGCCCCAAAAGAGTTCCCTCCCAGAGATATGCGCGTTTTATGTAGGTGATGGTACACCAAAGATACACGTATTTAAATCTTTAAAATGGCTCTCTGAACAAAACTGGTTTTTATCCTTAGGTCCCTTTCTATTTTGCGCGTCACATATAGTTAATTATGTCTTCCAAGGTGTTGGGACGGTTGATATACACATTCGACTTCAGGTAACCCCAATGGACAAAATCGCATGGGGCTAAGTCTGGTGACCGTGACGGCCAGTTCACATCACCCCTCCAAGTGATAAGCCGTCCAGTAAACATTTGCCTCAAACAATTCATGGAAGCCCTCGCTTTGTGTGCAATGGCACTATCCGGTTGGAGCTATGTATCCTCTGATTGCATTTCCTCAGAGGAGAGAACCTCTGGAAATGCCAAGAGCAAGATTACTTCCAAACAGAGCGTTTCGGAGATTGCAGTACTGCTGCTCTAACTCTTTCGATGTTTTGTGGTGTTGTAATCCTTCTCTCAGGTCCCCTTCGTACACATGACACATTCCCTGCTGTTCCCAATTGACAATATTTTGTTATCCAGTAACACTTCCGCGTGTGGGTATAGCGAAGCGTAAACGAAAAGCACGCTGCACTGCAATGATCGAGTGCGCATTTGAAAAATACGCTTCAACACAAAATTACCTCTCCTCATGTGTCCAATGCAGACGAATACAAATCTCGCGACAGCTACTATAAGCCACGCACTTTCCACTCTCTTCGACCAACAGTGCCGCCACAGCCTGCAGTGCAAAAAAGCAAATAACCGCGCTCCACCCTGTAGTTTTTAATTCATATTTGGAAAAGTAGCTTTTCTCACTGAAAATGCCAGTAAAAATCTCTCCAAAATCTTTATTCGCTTAGAAAACTTGCAATCACCAATAAATTGGTAATTGTAATAATTCGATAGAAGGTTGTGGCCACCAATAATAACTTGTAAAATTCTCTCAACATTCATTAAGACATAAACGAGATGTGCAAGATATCGGAGCCTACTGTCTAAAACTGGCTCTGAAGTTAATACATTTTATAGAGATGCTTAGACATGGCTTGGAGATTAATCTCTAAGTCGTCAAGTTGGCAACATATACGAGGTGGAAACTCGCGGCTGAAAATTGGTTTAGATGTTCTTACCCGGATTAAAACCTGGTTTTGTATGTTCGGGCACTTTTATAACCACACTAAAGCGGACAGAAACTAACTAAATTTTTGTAAAATTGTGCATCATCTTTAAACCAAACAAGTAAAAACGTCGATAAGTTCAGCCAAGACAAACCGTTTATACCCTCCACCGCGACATAAAATGTTTCGTTTTTGGACCTCTTTATTCCATTAGTCCCATACCAATCTCAGGAAAATCTTAAAAATTCATAATCATATTTGGATTCATAGTAAAACAGACTTTAATTTGGGTAATCGCCCCATTAGTCCCTAATCTTAGACAAAACTTTAAAATTAATTCATATTGGATCGTAGGAAAATTTGGCCAAGTTCAGATTGACTAATGATTGCCCCTACGTACCGTTTATTGGCTTTTTCTATGGGCCGAAACATTCCGCAACGATGGCCTTTTTTGGGGTATTCATATTCGTCGTAACTTAGAGCACCTATTTAAACCTTGGCCGATTTCACCCACTTACAATCTTAAATAGCTTAATTACCTATGCTATCTTCCGGATATTTAATTATTTTAACCGCTATCGTGCGTTTGACAGACACACGGATTTGGCTAGACTGTCTAAAAATTTTAAGACCATCAGTAATCTTTGGAGAAGAAGTACTCTTTTGAATATATGCATCTCTGATTTATGACGACCTTATGTACCCTGCGAATATTTCGTTAAGGGGTGTCATTCCAATGCATAGGATGCAATTTTTTTTTATCAAATATTAGACGTGTTTTAACAATGTTACTAGTTTACTGATATATAGGACGCATTTGCTGCGAACATTGGATGCAACTTGTTTTGACAAATATCAGGCGTGTTTTAACAATTTCGCTTGTCTAGTGACAAACTCGTATAAAACGCATTTGCTGCTAACTAGGGTTAGGGTGATCAGTTAGGTTTTCAAAAACCGAAGGTTCGGTTTGTTAAGACAACAAATACCGTCGGTTTCCTAAGACTAAAAAAACTTAAGTTTTTTAAAACGCTACGAGGGCGACCGCAAAAGTAACTGGCCTAACATAAAAAAACCATTTTTTTGGAGTTATTATTATTTATTTTTCAACATAATCTCCTTCCAACTCAATACACTTCATCAAACGTTTTTCAAGTTTTTTAATTCCATCCGAAAAATAAGATTTTTCAAGACCTTCAAAATATGCCTCAGTTTCAGCAATAACCTCGCTATTAGACGAACATTTTTTGCCTCCGAGATTTTTTTTAAATTTGAAAACAAGAAATAATCAGAAGGAGCTAAATCTGGACCATATGGTGGATGCGGAGCAATTTCAAATCGTAATCCAGCCAGTTTTTGTTGAGTTAAAAATGCAGTGTGTGAAGGAGCATTATCTTGATGAAAAAGAACTTTTTTTTCTAAATGCGGTCGTTTTATCTTGATTTCTTCACTCAACCGATCCAATAATGCACAATAATATTCACTATTTATAGTTTTTACTTTCTCAAGATAATCAATAAATATTATACCCCTTGCATCCCAAAATACTGTGGCCATTACTTTTCCTGCTGACTTAACAGTTTTCGCCTTCTTGGGACCAGCTTCTATCCATTGTTTTGACTGTTCTTTGCATTCTGGGATGTAGTGATGGATCCATGTTTCATCAACAGTTATGAATCGGCGCAAGAACTCTATTGAATTACGCTGATAAATCGCTAAAAGCTCCTCGGAATTGATCCAACGGATTGGGGCAAAGTCAACAAACGCGGCACCCATCTTGCGGATAGCCTTTTCATGTGGATTTCATCATGTAAAATACTCCAAACTTGTTTTTCGTGTATTTTAACAATATCAGCAAGTTCTCTGAGCTTTATTCGTCTATCTTTAGTCACTTCATTTAATATTTTTCTAATGTTTTCAATAGTAGTAGCAGTTTTCGGTCTTCCAGATCGTTGTTCATCTTCCGTACTTGAACGACCCTTTTTAAATTGTTGAACCGAGGATTTCACGGTGAAGTATGATGGTGCATTATAACCATGAACAGAATCCAATTCAACTTTGATTAATTGTAGCGCATAACCTTTCATATAAAAGTGTTTAATTACCGCACGAAACTCTTTATTTTCCATTTTTCCAAAATTATAAAACTTGTTTACTTCAATCACCTGTAACAAAGAAAATAATCATTAAATATTTCGGAAATTTTGACAGATGGCTTATAAAAGATTGCTTTTAAAAAACAAAAAAAAGTTGCTAGTAAAACAGAAAATGTGCCAGGCCAGTTAGTTTTGCGGTCGCCCTCGTACGTTTTCCGGTTTTCTAATAATCCGTTTTTTCTTAAGTCGTACAACCGATTTCTTTAATTCTACCCAAAAGTTTTACACTTTGCGGTTCAAATAGAAAACATAATCACCTTTTTCAAATTGACTGCTACATACTAATTGTACCTAGAAGAGTCATAAACACTGTTACGACATTGAACACACCCAATTCAATAGTAGAACTGAACATACATCGTTAATCTATATGGGTTTTGAAAGCTAATCTCAATAACGTTAGTCTGTAACGGGATTTTAAAATTGTTTCAACTTTCATCGTGGATTATCGTCAGATAATGAGAACCTTATCGCTGTAATAGCGTTTTTTAAGTGTGAAATGAAAAAAACAATAGTTTCAAAACGCTCCGGCCGCTGGGGATTTGCCGCATGTTCGTCTACCGATGCATAAAACTGTTTGAGGAGACTGGAAATGTAAAAGACCGCCCACGCGTTAAATCAAGAATTCACAGAAATCCGCTCCGAAAACAGAAAATCATGGCCCGTGAGATGAATATAACGCAAAAGTCCACGAGTCGAATCATTAAAAAAGACTTCGGACTTGAGGCTTTCAAACGACGTACCGGACATTTATTGACTGCAGCTTTAAAAAAAATAGGATTGAAAAATGCAAACGTCTTTTGGTGAAGCACTCTGATAACTTGCACAGACAAATTTTGTTCACCGATGAAAAAATGGTTACCGTTCAGGAAAAATTTAAAAAGCAAAATGATGCACGCAGAAAAAAGTGTGGTTGGGGTAACAATATTCGAAGAGCATCATACTATTGTTTGTTATATGATTGTGGCACAACAATATTATGATCATCACAACAATAGTATGGTTCACACACAACCATACTATGATCCCCATAACAATATTATGGTCCTCACAACAATAGAATTATTCACACACAACCATAATATGATCCCCACAACCATAGTATGATTCACACTCAAACATACTATGATCTCCATAACCATATTATGATCCTCACAACCATAGTATGTTGCACATACAACCATAGTATGATCCTTAGAACCATAGGATGACTTACACACAACCATGCTATGATCCCCATTTTTTTTTTTGTAAAGATTGGGTTATGTTGTTATTCAACAAAAGAGATTTTAATTAAATAAGTTATGTAAAAATACATAAAACTCTTTATAAAGGGAGTGATTTATTTAATAGTAGAAACAATTCATTTATTAAAAATATTTCAGTTATACTAATCCATAGTTTGTTTTGAAAAAATTTAATTTATATATAGAAACTACTATTATTGCGTAAGACTCGTAAAAATAACATTGTCAAATTAAAAATAAATTACGATTTTGCCTGTATGATTGCCGTAATCATGTTATTGTTAACAAAAAACCCATGAAACAATACTTTTGTCCCACCAACCATATTTATATTGTTGCTACAACCATAGTATCATTTTTTAATTTGGCAACAATGCTTTTGTTACATTTCAACAATATTAATATTGCCGCAATCATACTATTGTCAAATTGAAATTCAAAAAATAATACTAAGGTTGCGACAACCATACATTTATTGCAGAAAACATACTATTGTTGCCGTGACCATATAGTAACCATATTTTTTCTCTGCGTGTGGAGTGTATGCGCGGCCATCTAAGAAGCATCTGAACTGATCCCATGGATGGAAAAAGGTCATCACCCAGCTTCAGTCATGGTTTGGTGGGGTGTCTCTTACGATGGGGCCACTGACCTGCATTTCTGCGACAAGGAGCCAAAACATCGGCCAAAGTTTAACAAGAACACACACTTTCGACTCAGTGGATTCATTAAAAAGCAGAATTTTCTTCGGCTACAGATATGCCACCGAAAAGCGTTTGGCCGATATGGCATTTCGTGGATAACAGTCGTTATCCATTCCATCCATCGTATTCCATCTTAAAAAACTGATAACGATAATTTTCTGAAAACTTTTTGTTTTATTTACAATTACAATTTCTGGGCCACCTTTTATAAAATGAAAATACATTTATAACGAATCGTAGTTTTCTGAATTTATATATTCACACGACGAAACAAAAAAAAACCAAATACCTTCAATTTCGGGAAGTTAAAGATAGGATGGATGCCACGACAATTAGTAGCATCCATCCTATTTATAACAATAACTTTACACATCGCAAAGTTTTTTCGTCCGGTTTTCTTCAGAAGGTTTATTCTTTAGAAGTTCCATTCATTCTTCTCAAGTAACATTTAAAACGCAAGATAGCAACATTTTTAAGTGTTATGCCAAAAATAGAGGCTGCGCAGTAAACATTAATAATCTATATAAAAATGAATTTAGCAACGCTGTCGACTGACACCTACAAAAAATTAACGCTTTACAATACCTACCGCTACAAGCGGGAAAAATCCGCTTGATAAGCGAAATCGGATAAAAAATCTTATACAAAATAGGTAAGCCAATTTTTTAGCTTGTCAAAAAAAAAAAAAACTATTGTTTACTTTCTTAAAGATTGTCACCATATTTAACTGCCCTCGTGTGCAGAGAACTGAGCCGACAAAAAATTGTCGCCGGCTGTCGTGCACAATTTGACTGAAAGGCTGAGTCGGTCAAAAATACATACAGAGAACAGATTTGTTTGAACAACCGAATATTTTGCCAACCGAACTTTGGTGGCTGCGCTTGCTTTCCATGTATTCCATTGCTACAACTGAATGTTAATTGGATAAGATATTCAAAAGTGGAAACTGCAATCGGTAACCCTAACTAACTAGGATAACTATTGGAACTGATTTTGTACGTGTATTGGTTGTTGTTTTAGAGTATTGGCTAAAAGTACTTTTTAGTTCGGTTGTCGTTACCACAAGCATTACCAAGTGTTGTTTAAATTTTATGTATTTGATTATCTGACCGAAATAATAAAGTTTTTATATTAAATTTTAATAATTAACAATTTAAAAACAAACATTTATTTTTTCATTTGTCATGAGAAGGTTTTTTTAAAACTTGGTTTTTTCTTTTCAAGTCTAAGTTTGTATACACAAGTCGAAAGAGATTATGCATCAATTTTCTAAATCGGTCAACAAAATTTAATTTTGGTTCTACAGTGTCAAAAAATTACAAAAGACAGATGATTATGATACATTATTTTAGTGAGGAAAAGTGGAATTTTAACCTTAATATTTCTGGCTACTTAAGGGTAATGAGGCACAAAATACCTTAAATAAATTCTTGAAGTTTTGTATACTCGTACATGTAAAAAAAATATTTCTTTCAATATGGTTTATATTTTGTTGGTTATTTTAAAAAAAATAGTATTTTTTGGTTGAAAACAAATTTAATTTAACTAACTAAATTTGTGTTGAATTTTGTTTCCAACCTGAACCTAAATAATTCGTTAAAAGTTATTAAAAAATTCCAATCTGAACCTAACTTATTCGTTAAAAGTTATTAAAAAATTAATATTTTTGGAAAAAAAACGAAGATTTTCGATTTTATTTAGGACGATTTATTTTACCGAGCTTTTTTAAAAACATTAATTAATTCATTTAAAAAAGGACACGCCCCAACTGAAATTAATTGGTCGACAGTTTTTCACTTTTTCGAAAAAGGAGAAGTGTCTACTAAAATTAACTCCTGTTTAACTTATTTCTTATGGATATCCTTGCAAATAGAAATGTCCTTAGTCTATAAGGAATTACTCGCACGCGGGCCGTCCTTTAAGGAATTCTATAATCTTAGTCTTTCATTTCTAGAAGAAATCATTCATTCCCCAAGAAAGTCCAAACTTTTGTTGCATAGTGTAAAATGTTTAGCTCGTTTGTTTTATTTCGGTCTGTTGCTTTTACTCATTGAACAGGGATTAAACCGGCTCAAGACCTCTTGCTTCTATATTTAAATAGAAGACAAGTTTTTAACAAAATGGCAAATGACATTGATTGTCGTGGCAGCTACATTGATTGATTTTACAACAGCGAACTTATCGGGGTTTGGTAAATACAAAGAATTTATTTGTTGTCACCACCAATTATTGGTACCAAAGTAACACGTAATTCATAATGGATTGGTTGTCATAATTTGCAGTTGTGACAATCTATAGTTTTAGTGAGTTTGTTTGGAATAACCGACTTATTAGCTGTATGAATCGTAATTTCATTGTAGCTACCAACTTATGGTTTGTCGAACCATGTAAACATCAATACCTGGGAATGTTGGTGCTCGAAACAGAATGTATGTTTATTCAACCGAATATTTGTAGATCGGACCGATTTTCAATTCATTTTGTTTTTGTGTGTAGCTGCAATGTGAAGTGAACAAAGTGACATTTACGAGTAGTTAGCATTGGCGGCTGAATTAAAGCCGATTTGAGCCGGGGGTATTAGCGTCAGCGTAATACTACTACGAAAAATTGAGGCGGCGGCACGCTACCGATTTCCGCCTACTCGGCTCGGATCTTTGCTCGTTAGGATGATTTAATGTGAAATTTAATACTTGATGCACTATCACACTTTCTGACATGTATGTGTAAAATTTAAATAATACTGTTTTGTTGAATATTTCAATATTTTACTTTAATATATTCAACAAACTCATTTATTAAATATTTTGCAAATTTAGTGTTAAATGCCTTATATTTCTTTCAAACTCAAAGCATATGAAGCAACCTGGTATCTGATATTTCAATTTAATTAGAAGCGAACTTAAATATTTATTCTTTCTCACTCTAAATCCAAAGAATAATAAAACTCAAACAGCAGACATTTGTTATCATGAATATTATTTTGTATTCTTTAGGTATGTACCTCCTTGTGTTTTTAAAATTGTTTAAAAGAAGACAAGTTAAAATGAAGCCGGTTTATGTTGGATCACAATAAACGAAGTATTTTCAATATAAGTTTGGTCGTTTTTGTCGACATTAATGTGACAGCAATGAAGAAAAAATTTAATCGAAATTCATAATTTAAGGAATAAGAGCCCAAAAAATGGCTGTGTTTTTAATGTAATTCGCAATAATTTTCAAATAAGAAGGTTTTATGCGCCAAATTGTATTCTTTATATGTATGTGACGCGCAAAATAGAAAGGGACCTAAGGTTAAAAACCAGTTGTGTTCAGGAGAGCCATTTTAAAGATTAGGTGCCTTTCTATTTGCGCTTAGAGTCGTCGACTTCACTTTCATAAAACGCGCATATCTCTGGGACGGAACACTTTTGGGACATGGGATCGGTCTCATTCGATGCTCAGATGTTGTCCACATCAAAAAAAGAAAAAAAAATTGATTTGTTTACCCTTAGGTCCCTCTCTCTATGCGCTGTCACATATACTCTTTGTGGAACAGCTTAGGAGACAAGGATTCGTATATCTCTTAAAGCCAATTCTACTACGAGGTTCACCGTCCCACATAGCCTTGTAAAGTAGAGCGAAGTCAAACTGGCAAAACTATTTTTTTTGGTTTGGTTTTGCGTCCCCGACTTTACGAGTATAATAAAATAAATCATAAATTAGAGAGTTGTGCAATTTCGCCAGATTTATTTACGCTAGTTTACAGCTATTTTGGTCCAGAGTTCTAAATCTTTTTTCCTATAGATTTTGGCCTCCTTTAAACGAAAATGTATTTTAAAAAATTTTGCTCTGATTAATTTTTAAGATAGAATTCTTGGAGTTTTTTTACGATTTTTTTTTGAGATGTCTTAGCTTTTTGGACCATAACTCCCAAACGCTATTACCGATGATGATCAAGAGCTATCTGAAATGAAAGGAAATTAGCTTTTTTAAATTAGCTTTCATACAAAGTATTAAAATCAGTTCAATAGTTTTGTTGTTAGAGGCATTTAAATTTTAAAAATTTTATTTTTTGTGCAAAAACCACAATTTTAAATTGATAAAAATATATAAAATAAAAATATATAAATAAATTGAGTATAATGTTTGGATTTTCGTGAGCAAAACAAGCTTATCCTTTTTACTCGTACAAACTGGGCAACAAATGGTAGAGCTACACTTCCTGGTAAATTTTTCGATTTCAGCATGAGTAATCTCAAATGGAAGGAAATTGTATCATTCATACAAGGTATTAAAATCAGTTCAATAGTTTTGACGTTAGAGGCAATTAAAATTTGATAAATTGAATTTTTTGGGCGAATGTCACGATAATAGCGTTTGTAAGTTTAATTGGTAATAACGTATGTGAGTTATGGTCAAAAAAGCTGAGACATTTCATTGAAATAAATATTTAAAACTCTGGACTAGGAAAAAAATCATAATTTGTAAACTAGTGTTATTCGTCGCTCACAATGCTCCGTGCAAAATTTTTTAAAAATCGGATGATGTATGTGCTATCTACAATTGCATGAAATCTAAAACTAACCTATTTGAAAATATGTACGGTATGTACCAGTTTCACCAGAGTTGATTTTGGTCGCTCATAATATATAATGCGAACTATTAGCACGATCGGGGCTAATTTGAGTATCTGGACCTCAAATCAGCAGGGACCTTTGTGTTGCTGACCTTTGTGACCTATGCAGTATGTGTTGGATCAGTTGGGTACTTTTCGCTTACAACGTTCTGTTTGAAATGTCGTCAAAATTGGAAGCTGGCCACAAATCGGTAAGGAACTTTGTGAGGACTCAATTCTAAAACATGGACCGATATACTGCCATCCTAAGAAAGGAAGTCACAAGCGCCAAAAATTTTAAAATTGAGATAACGGCCGATTCGGAACCGTGAATGAGTTTCTGACTTTTGTGTAAAAAATAAAATACCCATTCACCTGTAAATGACTGAAAAACGTTAAGCAAAATCATTTCATCTACCACTTCTAACGTGTTTCGTTAAAATGATAAAAATCCCAAAAATACTAAAATGGAGATAAGACTTTCTTTCTTCGAAGGGCAGTAAAGCCCAATACAGCAGAGTTTAGTATTCATCGCTAACAACGCTTTGTGCGAAATTTGATCAGAATCGAATGTAACGGAGCTTCTAGAGCGCAAGGTTCTGAAGGTTTAGGTTAACTTGTGGTAGCAGCTGTATACTTATACAACCATATCATATAGACCAATTTAGGTTCCTACAAAGGGCATATGTCTCTTCAACGAAGCCAACTTGTTTGAATACACAAAATTTTCAATAATACGAAAATCAGCCAGTCCTTCTAAAAAGGCTGAACTCAGTATACCCAGACTTTGTTTCCCTAAAAGTGGCAATAGAAAGTCTTTTCCTCTCCAGTTCGGCAACATATGTTGGTTGTCAAAGGTTGTATCTTGACTAGATTTGTCTAGCTATGTTACAGGTGTTGAGATCTGCCCAACCCACATAGGTCTGCCATATTACCTCTTGACCAAGCCAAAGCCTGCGTGATTAAAGTGGTGCCGAATTATTGGTGGGGTTTTAGCAAATTCAACGGCTTTTCAGTTCCCTGGTATATCCCTAGGCCCAGGCACTCCTATTATATACTGTTTTGCCATTTTATTGACAGATTTACGGCATTTAAGGACTATTGGTGAATTTAACCGGCAGCTTGGCTGTCCGAGTAAATTTCAACGCTAATGGGGATCACTATGTTCCTTATCTAACGACAGCCGGTTCTGTCGACGGGATTGACCCGAAGAACAATTCTTAAGCCAAGGGCTGTCATCGGGCTGCTTTTTCTAACGACAGCCGGTTCTGTCGACGGGATTGACCCGAAGAACAATTCTTAAGCCAAGGGCTGTCATCGGGCTGCTTTTTCTAACGACAGCCGGTTCTGTCGACGGGATTGACCCGAAGAACAATTCTTAAGCCAAGGGCTGTCATCGGGCTGCTTTTTCTAACGACAGCCGGTTCTGTCGACGGGATTGACCCGAAGAACAATTCTTAAGCCAAGGGCTGTCATCGGGCTGCTTTTTCTAACGACAGCCGGTTCTGTCGACGGGATTGACCCGAAGAACAATTCTTAAGCCAAGGGCTGTCATCGCGGCACATAGTTGCCGCTACGACAACAATATCTTTGTTACGAGCCAGCAATTTAAACCTGGTTGCCATTATTTTGTTCTGATAGACAATACAATCTATGTCTGGTTTAAGTTTCCTACAGTGCAATCCAAAGACCGTCTTGCCATCAAGCTTCAAACCATGTCTATTGGAGTGGAGATAGTTACAATTTTTTGGTATTCTGTCAACCCATTTTTTCTAGGCAGTTATCTTGGTGGTTAAGCTAGTCTTAAAGGCGTTTGCAGTGTAGTATGGATTCCAGTCGGTCGGTTACCATTGCACCGCATCTTGTTATCCTCATGTGACCAAAGTCTTTGTGCCTCCACATTCAATCGTAACCGGTTCAACTGGTCTGGTTGTACCCCCGCCATCTCACAGTTAGTTTTTCCAGTTTTAATGTAGTGAACCATTTTAAAAGGTTGAACGGTTAAAGGTTGATTGGTTAAAAATAAGAATTGTATATCGGGTAGTTGCTTTGACTGTCGTAAAGACTAAACTTTATGATCTCTTCTGAATAGAAAACGTATCGTAAACCTATAAATAAATTATTCGTTTTTAAATTCTAAATCAGTGTGCAATGTCAACCGGGCCACCTTAATTAAATTATGTTCAATAAATAATGGGAATGTTTGCTCTTTAAAATAACCCATAATACTCGTATGCCAACAAAAAAAAATGAATTGATATTTTAAAACTTCAAAGGAATCTTGGATTTGGACGAACGTGAGCAAGCAAAGACCGTCAATCGGACTTAATCAATCTTGTGCTTACGAGGGCGACCGCAAAAGTAACTGGCCTAACATAAAAAGAACCGTTTTTTTGGAATTATTATTATTTATTTTTCAACATAATCTCCTTCCAACTCAATACACTTCATCAAACGTTTTTCAAGTTTCTAATTCCATCCGAAAAATAAGATTTTTCAAGACCTTCAAAATATGCCTCAGCAAAAACCTCGCTATTGCAAAAAAACCTCGCTATTGGACGAATTTTTTTGCCACCGAGAAATTTGTTTAAATTTGGAAACAAAAAATAATCAGAAGAAGCTAAATCTGGACTATATGGTGGATGCGGAGCAATTTCAAATCGTAATTCGGCCAGTTTTTGTTGAGTTAAAAATGCAGTGTATGAAGGAGCATTATCTTGATAAAAAAGAACTTTTTTTCTAAATGCGGTCGTTTTATCTTGATTTATTCACTCAGCCGATCCAATAATGCACAACAATATTCATTATTTATAGTTTTTCCTTTCTCAACATAATCAATAAATATTATACCCCTTGCATCCCAAAATACTGTGGCCATTACTTTTCATGCTGACTTAACAGTTTTCGCCTTCTTGGGACCACTTTTACCAGCTTCTATCCATTGTTTTGACTGTTCTTTGCATTCTGGGATGTAGTGATGGATCCATGTTTCATCAACAGTTATGAATCGGCGCAAGAACTCTATTGGATTACGCTGATAAATCTCTAAAGGCACCTTGGAATTGGTCCAACGGACGATTTTTTGGGGCAAAGTCAACAAACGCGGCACCCATCTTGCGGATAGCTTTTTCTTGTGGAGTTCATCATGTAAAATACTCCAAACTTGTTTTTCGTGTATTTTAGCAATATCAGCAAGTTCTCTGAGCTTTATTCGTCTATCTTTAGTCACTTCATTAAATATTTTTCTAATGTTTTCAATAGTAGTAGCAGTTTTCGGACTTCCAGAGCGTTGTTCATCGTCCGTACTTGAACGACCCATTTTAAATTGTTGAACCCAGGATTTCACGGTGGAGTATGATGGTACATTATCACCATGAACAGAATCCAATTCATCTTTGATTAATTGTCGCGCATAACCTTTCATAAAAAAGTGTTTGATTACAGCACGAAACTCTTTATTTTCCATTTTTCAAAAATTATAAATCTTGTTTACTTCAATCACCTGTAACAAAGAAAATACGATAATCATTAAATATTTCGGAAATTTTGACAGATGGCTTATAAAAGATTTTAAAAAACAAAAAAAGTTGCTAGTAACACAGAAAATGTGCCAGGCCAGTTAGTTTTGCGGTCGCCCTCGTAGTTGATGCATAACGTGGACAGCTTTTAGCTGGTCGCGTACACTTTTCCCTGGTCATGTTCAACACTAACTATTTTATTTATATTTTTATGTCTGTTTCTGTTAACTTCACTTGGTAATCCTTCCCAATATGAAATATCCGGAATAAATGGAGAACAAATTTAAGCGAAAAAAAATAAAAGCCATCTGAAAAATGTTATGCATTTTTTCCATTTTGTAATACAAATAAAGGATGTTTGTGAATTGTCTTTTTATCGAGGAGATCCGGCAACAGCCAACATTGGTGGCATCCGATGATGAAGCTTTCTTTGCCGCCTGCCTTCGTCATTCTGACAGAGCATACTTTGATATTTACTTAACAGAGCTTTGCCGCTGGCAAAGTTCTTCCGTTGTGGTATTACTAGCTGTTGTCCAAGATGTTGTTGCCAGCTTTGGGGTAGACTTGAAATTCTATAAACTGTGGGGGCAAGTGAAGTGTGGGGGAATGTGAATAGTTGCTTTAATTTAATATCATTATTTTATCGATTCTTAAGCTATGGGCAAACACTCTGACCTTTGGGATGAGGTCACTTATCTCAAGGGTGTACATACAATTACAGTACCTGATTCTCAAGAGAAATAACAGAGTTGGCTACCCAGTGGCCTCATTTTCACCCGTTCGATAAACTCCAAAGAAGCACCCGCCTAGTCTTCGTAGTTGTACTCCAATTCCGACCTTGTATAGTTGACTTGTATGGTGAACGCTTTGAATTAATTTGAACGCTTCTTACGACTCTTTAAAAATGCATTTGTTCCAGCGAACACCACGCGTGACTTTTTAGAAGCCAATGCATTCACAACGAGGCTCTGTTTGGTGTTGATTTTGGGCTGGCGGCATCATAGGGCAATTTTGCTTCGAAAATGAGCAATGAGCCGCCGTTGCCGTCAACGATGAGCGTTACCGCGGCATGCTCAACGAATGTTTGTTTTCAAAAATTCAAGAGAATGAAGTGGACGTCATTTGATTTCCACAAGACAACAAAAAGCACGCGCATTAAAATCTACTCTATTAACTCGACCCCATTCGGAAATGGCCAGTAGATCCCGCTCAAGTGTCTCATCCATAATTCGCCTTTTGTCTTCAATATCTTGAAGACTCGGCCTACGGTCGAATGAATATGAATGACAGAGGTTGCTAAAGAGTAGATTGGATTCACGGTGTGACCCAAAAGATCGTCAATGAAAATACGTATAAGAAATAAAGAGGGAAAAAGGACAGAGCCCTGTGGTACAAAAAAAGTATGGTTGGGGTGACAATATTCGAAGGGCATCATACTATTGTTGGGTATATGGTTGTGGCACAACAATATAATGACTCACAACAATAGTTGACTCACAACAATAGTATGATTTACACAGAACCATAATATGATCCTTACAACCTTAGTATGATTCATACTCAACCATACTATGATCCTCAAAACGTTAGTATGATTTACACTCAGCCATACTATGATCCTCTCAACCATAGTATGATTAACTCTTAACCATACTATGATGACCACAACCATAGTATGATTCCACTTAATCATACTATGATCCCCACTAACATATTATGATCCTCACAACCATAGTTTTATTTTTTAATTGGTCAATAATGCTATTGTTACATTTCAACAATTTTATTATTGTCGCAATCATACTACTGTCGACATGAAATTCAAAAAAACAATACTATGATTGCGACGAACAGACTATTATTACAGAGAACATATTGTTGTTTCCGTGACCATATAGTAACCATATTTTTTCTTGGCGTATATGTGTGTTGGATGAGAACCCATCTACAACAACTCTAATATTTTCACCGCAATTAAAGTATGTTCGTCGCAACCATAGCATTGTTAACTGAATATAGTTTTGACAATAGTGTAATTGCTGCATTATTAATATTGTTGAAATGTAACAATAGTATTATTGCCAAATTTAAAAATGAAAGCATGGTTATAAAGACAATATAAATATTGTTGGTGCGACAAAAGTATTGTGCTTTGCGTTTTATGTTAACAATTATATGATTACGACAATAATACTGTATGATTGTAATTTTTCTTCATTTAAATATGCTTTTAAGAACAAATGTTATTGGTACGGATTTAATGCAATAATAGTACTTTTTTATCGAAATTAAAATTTTTTAAACAAGCTGCTTTGGCTTTGTTTAACTGAAATATTTTTAATAAAAACGCTTACGTTTATTTAAACTTATTTTTTCTACTGTAAAATAAATTATTTAGAATTTAATATATTTTTTAATAATTTTCACAATTCAAATCTATTGTCGACAACTTAAACAAATTCTAATAAATTTTATTGGGGATCAAAGTACAATTGTGTGTGATCATACTATGGTTGTAGGGATCATAACATTGTTGCGTGTGAATCATATTTTGGTTGTGAGGATCATACTATGGTTGTATGTGAAACATACTTTGGTTGTAAGGATCATACTATGGTTGTGGAGATTATAGTATGGTTGAGTGTGAATCATACTATGGTTGTGGGGATCATTGTATGGTTATGTGTGAATCATATTATTGTTGTGAGGATCATAGTATGGTTGTATTTGAATCATACTATTGTTGTGAGGATCATAATAGTATTGTACCACAACCATATACCCAACAACAGTTTTATCCTCTTCGAATATTGTCACCACAACCATACTTTTTTTCTGCGTGTAGATTGGCCTTACAAATTAAAATTACTGGTATCAATGATGCTAAAATAAAATTTCATAAAGTCGCAGGAATTATTTGCCTCAAAACAAGACTCAAACTCAATGTTGTTCAAAAAAAAATTCCTGGATACTATAAGGTGGAACAAATTGAATGGATTTATGACACTAGCGTGGATGAAAGACATAGTATTCACACTGGCTTTCGCCAATGGAACTAGCTTGTTTTAAATCGGCTTCAATCACTTCTATCGATGTTGAACGTTTGCTCTCGATGTCTAAGAATTTTTTGAGACCAAACGGGTTAAGGTCTACTTATAAAAAAACGTATTTATCTACCCAGTAAACCAAGTTTGCCGACAATGTCTGATATCAGGCAATTCTGAGCTCTATCGAGAATTCTTACCGAAATCGTAACAAACTCTGTTCGATTTGTCTGAGGATTTTTTATTTATTATGTTAAGAAAAATCTGAACGAATTCGGACCGAATTCTGTTAGACTTGTCTGTGGGATTTTTATTAATTTTTTGTTCAGACTTCTCTTATCGAACTCGCAACGAATTCTGAAATATTTATCTGAGGTAGTCTATGCGTTTAAAATTTTTGTTATTTGCTTCATATTTTACAGTTGTTGTTCTTGTGTTCAGACATGTCGGAACTAATTCTGAACGAATTCTTAACTGTTTGTCTGAGGTATTTTTATATTTCAAATTCAAATTCTGAACGCTTGGTTAGCTTGGCTGTGTGAGGGATTTTAATTGTGTTCGGAGGAAAACTCTACTGCCGGCAGTTCTCGTTAAATGCAAAACTGGTTGCCCTTAATTTATAGCCACTAAACAAAGATACAGCACAATAATTGCTTGCGAAACTGCAGAATTTACCATGACATAAGCTCAGAATTCGGTTCGAAATGTCGCACAGAGGGTTGAAATCCATCAAAAGTGGCGATTAATTCAAAAAGATGAACTTTAATAACCGTATTTGGTACCGGGTGAAAGAAGATAAAATTCTACATCACTAATTGCCAAAATAAAAGTTCTTAGTTGTTTACTTTATTTGCAGTGTGTCTTCAAAGTTCAGTAATTATTATTATTTTTGCGCGCATAGGTTAAAAGTGAAAATTTGCATATTTCCAGTGATAATTTTTTTAATTAAGACTTCTAAAAGTGAAAATTTTATTATGGAGCCGTCTACTTCAGGTATTTGAGCATAGGATAAATAGTTGTTTGTTTAGATAAATGTTTTGGAAATATTGAAAAAAAAAATAAGGAAATTGCTCCAAAAATGAGGTATTTTTGATGTTTGTATTGGATTTCAACTGAATCATCGGTGAAACTTGGTAAAACTGCTTATATTTTCTTAAAATATGAAGTTTCAGCTTATAAATTCCAGAACATCTTTTTGCCTTTTTGTTGCATTTTTTGACTTATTAAAGAATTTGTAAAATAACTCCAGTCGCTAAAAATATATGTAAAAAAACAAACATAAAATCACTTTGACCTTATTATCTTTTGTCTTTATATTCCGTTTAGTATTTGTTATTGTAGCTACTGAGTGTGCAGTTTATTAGAGATGGGTGCGTGAGTAATTTTAAATCACGCGCACTCACGAAAAAAAAAATTTAATTAATTAATTCCAAATTACTTACAAAGCTTCGTTTGAAAATCTGAATAATATGAGAAAATTATATTTTACACACGTACACTATTTTGAAAAATAAATTTGATCACGCTTCCATCTCTATTTAGTTTAGTTTTTCATTTGAACCCTACATGATAAATGTTGGTCATGTACATACATGCGAACATACGAGTACTGTTGTCATCTTGGTTTAAGCTGATGATGTTCCATCTACCAATGTATTGATAATTAATTGGTAAAAATTTAATACGTAGGGTATTTAAGATTCAATACAGCCACGTTCATTTATTTTTTTTATTGACTGTCAATGTTTTGTTTAATGTGATGTTACTTATTCTTTAATGTGATGTTACTTATTCTTACCCAAAATGAAAATGATAATGGTGACGAAGATGATGAAGATAATGAAGACGAAGATTATTTTAACGAATTGTATGATGATTAAGAAGTAAATGATTATTATTAAGTAAATTAATTTTATAATGGTTGTGAAGTAAATGATGATTATGAGTTTAATAAAACTTTTAAAATTAATGAAATGAAGTAAATAAAAAAACCGTACAATTATATATTTTTTTTAATTATTTTTTTCCTGTAATGGTTGTTTGTTTTATTTTTATACTATGGTTTTTGTTTAAGAATATTGATCAATAAGATATAATAATATTTTCTAATGTAACTTTTTTTAAATATGTGGAATTATGGAATTTGAAGAAAAAAAATCGGATTTTAATTTAAAATTTTGGGTATATAAATACAAATTAAATATTTATTAATTTTTATTTTTTAAGAACAATTTTTTTTTCTAAAAGCACATTAAGTATGCTCTAATTTTCAATTGCATTTCCTAATTTATCGTTTTTCTTTGAAAAGTTACAGCGAAAATTGTGATATAAGACCACTTTTTCCAAAAATACAAAAAAGGCCATAAAAGATTAAAACAACAATTTTTTTTAATTTTTTTTTTCTAATTATGCTTTTTTATGTATTTATGAATATCCATCAATAAAAAATAACAATATTTTAAAATTACGGCTTTCCTGAATTAATCGCCACTTTGCCTACCGCTCAACTCACTGTGTGTCGGTAAAAACATCAGAATTTAATGAGACTTAATGCCAGAATTCTGACCGAAGTCGTTCAGAATTAGTTCAGAATTCTGTCCGAATTCTGAAGGTTTGGTTTGCTGGGTATGTAAATAAAACTTGATAAGTATTTTCGATCACGTATTGGATTGGATCATCAATTGTGCGACCGAAGTACCTTAATGTTATAGTTTCTGTTGTTTGAATTTCTGAAAACCTCTTTCTGTTAAATTTTAAAAGAATGAAATTAAATCTTCATCTTAATTATTTTTACAGCGAATTTTTAATTTATTTGTTCTGCGTATATTTAATTTCTAGTGCATATTTTGTGATTTTTTGATAAATATTTTTTATTTTAAGTGCATACTTTCAACTAAATGGCGCATATTTATGCGCTTAAAACGAGTTTCTTAACTGAATATAATTCCGATCCCTATTTATCACATATCTGTAGCCAAGACTTTCAGCATTCATTTGTATGCTTTTGAGTTACTTTAATCTTTCAGAAGGCGGAAGTGTTAAGGCTTAGATTTCCAACTTAGGTATCTTAATAAGGTTTCGATATCAGCTGTATCATAAAATCGCTGCTGACATTTTAAAACCTAAATTTAATTTAATGACCAGTGATGAAAATCCTTTTATTTGTCCTTTAAACTCAATTGGATTCGAATGTAAGAATTAAGAATTAGACAAAAACTGTTCAGTATTCAAATAAAGAAATAAATATTTTTAAATCCTAAAAAACCTAATATTAAAAGTGTTTTGTATCGTTCAGATAACCGAATACATTTAATTTAACCATCAGTTGGTTTAGTTACCAAACGTTCTCGGTAATGACAATCGAATTCAAAGAGTACTTACAACGAACCATCTAAAATAACAACTAATTCATTCATCAGGTCAGTTCCATTAATTATCTTAATAAGCTGCGGTTACCGATACTTTGTCGTTTCAACCGATAGTGCCAGTTCCCTCTGCTAAAAGTTGCCGCGTACCCAATCAACATTTGGTTGTAGACATGGAATACATGGATAGTACCTCGGTTGTGGCAACAAATTTATTCTCTGTGTGTTCTCAGCAAACCAAACCTTCAGAATTCGGTCAGAATTCTGTACGACAATCGGCAAAATGTTCCGATTTCGAATCAGAATTCTTAGTTCGTAACGAAAAACATATGAGAAGGTTGACACGAATTCTGAACTACTTCTCTGAGGGAATTCTGATGTTTTTGCCGACATTTCGAACTGATTTCTGGCCGAATTCTGGACTGTAGTCTTGGGAAATTCGAAAGGAAATTTCGATTTCTCAACGACTTCGGTCAGAAATCTGGCATTAAGTCTTATTAAATTCTAATGTTTTTACCGCCATTTCGAACCGAATTCTTAGCTTATGTCATGGTAAATCTTGAATATAAACAATCAAAAAGAAGAAAATATTTTTGTTTTACAGAAGTTGTCAAAAATTTTCAAAAAGCGTTCGGAAAGACTTTTATTTACAAGCAGCGGTGTCTGCAGATTCGGAGAGCGCCATTTTACTATAATAATACCGCAAGCAATAATTGTGCTGTAACTATGTTTAGTGGCTATACACTTAAGGGCAATCAGTTTTGCATTTAACGAGAACTGCCGGCAGTAGAGTTTTCCTCCGAACACAATAAAAATCCCTCGTACAGCCCAGCTAACCAAACGTTTAGAATTCGGTCAGAATTCTGTACTACAATCATAAAATGTAAAGCAAATAACACAAATTTTAAACGAATAGACTACTTCAGATTAATAGTTCCGAGTTCGATAAGAGAAGTCTGAACAAAAAATTAATAAAAATCCCACAGACATGTCTAACAGAATTCGGGCCGAATTCGTTTAGATATTTCGGAACATAATAAATAAAAAATCCTCAGACAAATCGAACAGAATTCATAACGATTTCGGTAAGAATTCTCAATAGAGTTCATTTATTGTTCAGAATTGTCTGATATTAGACATTGTCGGCAAATTTGATTTACTGGGTTGTTGTATCACAAATTTTTCAAAACACTTTCTCGACATTTAATGGCCTGCATTCTTGAAACTTGGCACTTAAAAGACAACTGTAGCAATTACTATCAGCGCACTGACTGCTCCAATAAATCGCTAGTCAAATATCAACCACTGTGCCTCCTGGTTTTTTTACGCCTTTAAAAGTCAAAAGTGTATTTACTGAAATACAACTAACCAAGACATCAGTCTAGCTAGTATCCTTGAAAATACGAAAAGCTATAATGCACGATTTTCAAAGGACGTGTGGGTAGGGAGCGGAGCGTATTCACACGGTCGCCTCCCATCACAAGTCCTGTATATTGCGTACATGTACAATCAACAGGCACTTTGTCTTATTGCTTTCGTCTACGTTTCGTGTTTTTTACTTCATGCTTTGCTTTCATTCCCCCGTACGCAATTTTGTTTGTTTGGCATTCGAAATACAAAAGATAGTCATCAGTCTCACTTCCTTACCGGCAGTGCTGTCAGTTTGCTTTGTCCGCTTTCATACCTCTATAGTTTCCTCAACCTTCGTACTCAGACAACTTTTCGATGCTTTAAATTGTATTATTCGGAGAGTGTTAAGCATTTTTTCTGTCGACATTGTACGATGCCTTCACGTTTCATGCAAAATTGATGTTCTGAAATTTCGGCTGAATTTTCTCTTTCACTTTCGACACTCAAGACATTCGTAAAGAATTCAAGCAAATGTAAAATTAAATGAAAACAGAAGAACTCTTAAGATTTATTCGTTTTTGTGCAGAAAGGTGTATGGTTTTAAGAAAATGATTTGGACGGGTTTCCATGAACGTTAAGGACGTGCTAAAATAAAGAATGCGTGTTCTTCGTTGCCTTAAGTCTTTAGACGTACTGTTGTACTCGGTTCGTTGTCACAGTGTTTTGAAAACGGCATTGGCTGATAGATATGGTTTTCAATAAAAATAAGTCTCGATTGTTATTTGATCTCAATAAAATAAATAATCTGAATTGAAAATGGAATTTTGAACAATTGGATCCAGGTTCAAATCCAGGCAATGATTTGGACGGGTTTCCATCAATGCGTGTTCTTCGTTG
This sequence comes from Hydrotaea diabolus, assembly GCA_963513945.1. Taxonomy (NCBI): domain Eukaryota; kingdom Metazoa; phylum Arthropoda; class Insecta; order Diptera; family Muscidae; genus Hydrotaea; species Hydrotaea diabolus. The sequence goes on along the minus strand of OY740716.1, from coordinate 27,308,080 downwards.
CCTTAAGTCTTTAGACGTACTGTTGTACTCGGTTCGTTGTCACAGTGTTTTGAAAAAGGCATTGCTTGATAGATATGGTTTTCAATAAAATTCAGTCTCGATTGATATTTGAAATCAATAAAATAAATAATCTGAATTGAAAATGGAATTTTGAGTTCTAATTGCGGTCATTTAAATTAAATTGGAACACGACTTTTGCACAATTCGATCCAGGTTCAAATCCAGGCAAGCAAAGCAGTGTTTAGCGGGGGGGTTCGCCACCTCGTATATGACGACGACGTTACGGGTAAGATATTAATTTCGAAATCACATAAGAAGCTTCTCTTTAAATTAATTTGGACGGCGTTTAAAGAGTAGGTCTCGGTTCTTGAGCTTTCGAACTACAATCAAGCCGTGTTCATCCGAACTTCTATGAGTGTTGAAGGCACGATAGCAGCCAAACAAATTAGCCCTGGAAATAGCTTATGGGCGAAAGCTGTTGCAAATGGACGACCTAGGGGGAAATGTTTCCCTGTAAGAAACTAAAGATACCTTGGAACAAATTACTTAGTAGGACCATAAATACTGTTACAACATTGAACACACCCGTTTTAATAGTAGAACTGAACATACCCCCTTAATGTCATATGGGATTTGAAAGCTAACCTCAATAGCGTTAGTCTGTAACGGGAATTTAAAATTGTTTCAACTTTCAGCATGGAGTGGTCAGATAATGAGAACCGCTTTTCAAGTGTGAAATGAAAAAAATCGAAATTTTCAAAACGCTCATGCCACTAGGGATTAGCCGCATGTTCGTTTACCGATGCATAAAACTGTTTGAGGAGACTGGAGATGTAAAAGACCGCCACCGGTCGGGCGCTCTGTTCGAACACCGCATGTCATCAAAGCCGTTAAATCAAGAATTCTCAGAAATCCGCTCCTGAAACAGAAAATCATGACCCGTAAGATGAATATCAAACAAAAGTCCATGAGTCGAATTATTAAAAAAGACTTGGGACTTGGGACTTTCAAACGATGTATGGGACATTTCTTGACTGCAGCATTAAAAAAATAGGATTGAAAAATGGAAACGTCTTTTGGTGAAGCACGCTGATAACGTGCACAGAAAAATTTTGTTTACCGATGAAAAAAATTTTACCGTTCAGGAAAAATTTAACAAGCAAAATGATAGAGTGTTTGTGCGGTCATCTAAGGAAGCATCTAAACTGATCACAAGGGTGGAAAAGGGCCATCACCCAGCTTCAGTCATGGATTGGTGGGGTGTCTCTTACGAGGGGGTCACTGACTTGCATTTCTGCGAACAAGGAGTCAAAACTTCGGCCAAAGTTTAAAAAGCAGTTGTGTGTCTCTTAACAATTCCCTATTCCAAAACCAGCCATGGACTTTCCAGCAGGATTCTGCGCCGACCCATAAGTCTAAAACGTCCCAGGCCTGGCTTCGAAACAATTTGCCAGAGTTCATCTCCTCTGAAGAATGGCCCTCAGGCAGTCCAGACTTGAAACCATTGGACTACAAATTGTGGACGGTTTTAGAGGACAAGGTTTGTTACAAAAGATACCCCAACATTGGCTCTCTTAAGACTGCTTTGGTTCGAGCCTCGATCAATTTTCCAATGGACGAGGTTCGTGCAGCTATTGACGATTGGCCAGTGCGACTTAAGGCGTGTGTAAAGGTGGACATTTTAAATAATTAGATAGATTCTTTTTGGATACAATATACATCAATAAATATATTAAAAAATATTTGCTCCAAAACATTCAGTACTTTTTATTTTACAGCATAAAACGTGTGTAACAGTAATTATGTCCCTAATAAGTAGCTTATGGGCGGAAGCTGTTGTAAATGGACGACCTAGGGGGAAATGTTTCTAAAGATCTAAAGATAAGTACACTTTTTGAGAAAATTTTCCACATATAATTATTTTCATTCTCGAATCATGTCGTTAATGTGGATTGTTGTCCTTAAAGGGAATGAAGTACACGTTTTAAGAACTTTTACAACATATCGTTATTGATTGTTAGTCAAGATAAAAATGGCTAAAATACTTATAAACATGAACGTGTTATAGCCACTTAAAGTTTATCAAATTTCACTTTAATTCAATGTACTCGTATGCATGCCCTTCAGAGCCCAAATACTGCAAGTATGATAAAAAAAAACGTCCAACCTTATTTACCTTCCACCTTCCATACAATACTGAAGCAAAAAAAAATGGTCCGTTTTTTGACCTTATTTACCCTCCCCCGTCCATACGATACTGAAGCAAATAAAATGGTCCGTTAATCTGCTATTGTACCTAATTAATCTGTTTTTTGATTCTTAGCATGGATTTATTTTGAAGTTTTGAATGTGATTGACGCTAAGTCTCTTGGACCCAAAGGACCCATAATATGGAATTAAAGCAAAATGCACTTCGCATTTTTTTTTTTTTTTTTTTTTTTTTTTTATCTTATAATTCATATAAAAAAAAATTAACAAATTGAATTTTAGAGCCTCAGCGCCCTAAAGGCTTTATAGAGGCTAAATGGCAACTATTGTTAAATATTTACATTATTTAGCTTAAAATTTTCATTATATATTTACAAAAATATGCTATATGTAAATAAAATTAAAAAGTGTACATAATATAACAATAATAGTTAAGTTCAATTAGTTTCAACATTTGTGGAAAGTGCAAAACTTAAAGCAGAAATTTATAGAAGTGTTTCAATTCTATGTAAAAGGTACTTTTTTAAACGATTTTTAAATGTAGAAATAACTGGTATATTTTTCAAATCCTCAGGCAAGTTGTTGTACTCACTTGGTCCAGCAAAGCCAATACGTTGTTTCGTTAAATCTAGACGACATCTGGCTACTACCATATTATTAGCTTGTCTGGTATTTCTACCAGTTCTTACTCTATTAAGAGTAAATTCTATAGTTCTAGCACCGCTTCTAGCTTTGAACATATATAGTATAATTTGGTTTTTGTATAAACCTCTAATTGGAAGCACATTCTTAGCTTTATACTTAAACAAATCAACTGTTGGATATCTGATTGGTAAGTTATAAACTGTTTTAAGTGCCTTATTTTGAGCAGACTGCAAGGATTTTAACGAATTTGTCGATTTACAAGCATATATTATAGGAAGGTAAGTTAAATGGGAGTGAACAAGAGCCTGATATATGAGCTCCTTTGTGGGAGTGTTTAGCTTGTTTTTGAATTTATACAAGATTCCAGTGGCTGAGGAAATTTTTGACTTTAATTCATTGATGTGAGCATCCCACAATAAATTACTTTTCAATGTAACACCTAAATACTTCACGGATTTAGATTCTTCAACTGCTGTACCGTTAATGTGAACAATCATGTTATCTTCATTTTGACTAACATGCGGTTTGAATCTTATGAATTTCGTCTTACCAGAATTTAAAACCAACTTATTTACACGAGCAAATTCAGCCAAAATTGCAGCGTCGTATCCAATCTGTGTTTGCAGAACCTTTTCGTGGTTGTACTTATAGAAAAGGCAGATGTCATCAGCAAAAAGATATAGCTTTCCAAAAAAATTAATATTGTTGATATCATCAATATAAATTTTGAAAAGTAAGGGACCTAAAACACTTCCCTGTGGAACACCATGCATAACCGGCAACATACTACTACTTGAATCACCAACTTGAACATACTGAAATCTATGGCAAAGGTAATCTTTAAATAATGCCAAAGTTTCATCCAACAACCCTATATTTTCCAGTTTACGCACTAAAATATCATGTTGAACCAGGTCAAACGCTTTCGAAAAATCAAAGAATACTCCTGCGACACCTCTACATCCAACATCAAGTTCACTACAAATATGTTCCACAACATTTACCAAAGCCTCCTCCGTACCTAGTCCCTTCCTAAATCCATACTGTCTCTGAAACAAAATGTCATTTTCTTGGAGATAACGAGACAATTGTTCAAATATAAGTTTTTCCAGAATTTTCCCGATAACAGGTAGAACTGATATGGGTCTAAAATCACAGACATTAATAGATCGAGACTTCTTTGGTATTGGTATAACCTTATGAATCTTTAGAGCATTGGGATATATACCGTCCGTAATCATGTTATTAAAAATTTTGACTATAATATCAACTACTGGCTGTTCTCGAATGAGTAATATTTTCGGTGTTATTTGGTCATAGCCAGGACTTTTTTTTAAACGTAATGAAGCCAGAATATCTCTAACTTTTATTGCATCAACTTGTTGAAGATTGAAAACATTACGCGAAGATATCAAAGTTCTAAACACGTTGATGTCATCATTTGGGTATTGTTGTATTTTATTTTTCAGTTCATTCACAGAGTAATGAAAATTGCTATTGAAAACAAGCGCTTTATCTTCATCATTTATGATACTTCTACCATCGGCTGTAACAATTTCCTTCACTAAAACTTTAGAACGACCCAATTCCTTATTCAGAAATTGCCATGTTTTTTTCGTATCTCCTTTGTATAAATTTAAAGTCAAATATGAAATTTTTAGACTTTGGTAGATATTGGTGTAGGTCTAATATACTCGAGGGCACGAAATACGTTCATAATGATGAAATGAAGCCACTTTTTAAATTCGGGTTTTCAACGAACTCACATATAGATTTATTTTAGAGATTTGGTTGAGATTGGTAGCGGACAAATATGCACAAGAGGCCCGTACATGGCCGATTATACAACTGCTTTGGTATACAGAAGACTTATCCGAATTTTATGAATGCCAAGCAAGATTAAATTTAAAGCGGAAATAACTTATTTCATGAAGGTCCGGGACTGCTGATAAACACTTCGGTATTTAGGAGTGCTTTCTTTTCGCAGCATCCTCCACGCAGAAAAAAGTATGGTTGTGGTGACAATATTCGAAGAGGACAATACAGTTGTTGGGTGTATGGTTGTGGTAAAACAATGTTATGATCCTCACAACAATAGTATGATTCACACATAACCATACTATGATCCCCAGAACCATAGTATGATTCTCACTCAACCATACTATGATCTCCTCAACCGTATTATGATCCTCACAACCACAGTATGTTTCACATACAAACATAGTATAATTCTCACATACAACTATAGTATGATTCTCACACAAATATACTATGGTCCCCAATATTATTTATAAGAATTGTCAACAATAGATTTGAATTATGAAAATTATTTTAAAATACATTAAATTCAAAATAATAGAAGGGATTTATTTAACAGTAGAAAAAATTAAATAGACCGTTATTTTAAAGCAAAAAAGCGGGTGCTATTCCTTCTTAAAAAAAATTTTAAAACACTTAACATTTTTATTAAAAAAAATAATCAGTTAAACAAAGCCTGCTTTGGCTTTGTTAAAAAATTTTTAATCTATATATATAAAAGAAAGTGTCCGAAGCGATGTAATCCCATAACTCGAGATTGGCCAAACCGATTTTGATGATTTGTACTTTGTTGGAAAGGTATTTTCTCAGCACGGGTTTTAAAAAAAAAAAATAAAAAAAGAACTTCAAAATATCAAAATTTGAAAATGTCTGATTTTTCAATTTTCTTTTTTCATTAAGTATATAAAAATGATATGTGCTTTGCTACACCGCTTAAAACTTGAAAACGACTGGGGAAAACTGGAAACTTCCTTCTGGGGGTTTGTTCATAATCGAAATTTTGCAGTGTGGGCGGAGGAGGCGTAACAAAACTGTTTTTTGAGCTTGAAGGCTGACAATCGGTACAAATTTTTAGGTTACGATGGTCTGTTGATGATTTATGTGTAGTTTGCATGAAACCGGCATTTGAAAAATATTTGGTATGATGGTTTAGTAACAAAACACATTTCATTTTTATATTTATTAGGGTGATCCATCTAGAGGACTTTTTTCAGAACAAAAAAAAAATATAAAAATTCAAATCAAGAGTCTTTATTGGTAATTTAAAAGGACAATGGCATTTATTTTTTGAAAATAATTTCCTTCAAATGTATGGAAATGAGCGTTAGTCGAGAAACGGGAAGATCCTCTGTTTTCGTCCAAAATTTTGTTCAATGATGAGGTCCATTCCTGGCTCAACGGCGAAGTCCATCAACAAAATTGTCGCATTTGGGCTGAAGAGCAAGAAGAGGTTCAAGAGGTGCCATTATACCCAGAGAAAACCACGGGTTGGTGCGGTTTATAACCTGGTGGAGTTATCGGTGCATATTTTTTCAAAAATGATGATGGCCGGAACGTAACCATGAATAACAATATAATATATCGATTTTTTTGCTATCTGAAATTGAAACCCTTAATCTTGACGACACTTGGTTTCAACAGGACGGCGCCACTTGCCATACAGTTAACTTAACAATGGATCTATTTGGAGATCATTTCGAAAAGCAGCTAATTTCATGTTTTGGACAGGTGAGTTGGCCGCCTTGATCGAGTGATATCACACCTTTAGACATTTTTCTTTGGGGTTACGTAAAGTCCAAAGTCTATGCTGACAAACCAGCTACGATTCAGGTTTTGGAAGCGAACATTACGCGTGTCAATAAATTGAACCCTCAGAATGGAAACCCTGAGGCGTAGTTGTGGCCAACATGTGAAGGAAATTATATTCAAAAAATAAATGCCATAAAATGTGCTTTCAAATTACCAATAAAGATTCTACACTTGATTTGAACTTTTATATTTTTGTTTGTTCTGAAAGATCACCCTATAGATGAAATCGTGAATTGAACTTTGCAACAACAAATACAAACAAATATTCCACTGTTGAATAAACAACAAATGAGTGCGTATGATACACTGATAAAGGCTGTCGATGATGGAAATGCTGGACTTTTTTTCCTTGATGCGCCCGGCGGAACAGTGAAAACGTTCCTGCTATCATTGATGTTAGCAGCAATACGTGCTCAAAGTGGTATTGCTTTAGCATCTACCGGAATTGCTGCAACACTGTTGGAAGGTGGAAAAACCGCACATGCAGCACTAAAGCTTCATCTAAACCAGCACATCAACGAAAATCCTATTGGCAACTTTTTAAAGCAATCAGCCATTGCAAAAGGGTTGAAAAATTGTAAATTGATAATATGGGATGAGTGCACGACGGCGAACAAACGATCATTAGAAGCACTCGATCGAATATTGAAAGATTTGCGCAACAATAATAATCGCTTTGGTAGCGTGAGGATACTGTTGGCAGGCGACTTCCGAGAAATTCTTCCCGTGATTCCGAAATGAGATGAATTAAATGCATGCCTGAAGTCATCCTATTTGTGGCGATACGTGAAAACTATTCCATTGAGAACCGCAGAAGTTTTCTTAAAAGAACTGCAGAGAATCGTAAATGGAAATTCCAGTAAATACTTCCAGTGGTTTAATATCGATTGCACCTACCATTTGCCAATTTATTTCAACCAAAGATGAACATCGTAACTACCATTGGTTGAGCGCACGCATCATTTTATTAGCGAAAAATACTGATTTCAATGACTTAAATTGGACGATTTGAAATCAAATTCCGGGAGAATAGCTTTCATACAAATCGATCGATCACATTGAAAACGAAAACGATGTCGTCAAATATTCAGTGGCATTCGTAAACTCTTTAGATTTGCCTGGCGGCTTCATCATTTGTTTCTTAAAGTTGGATCTGTCATCATTATGCTACGAAATCTGCACCAAAACTGTGTAATGAAACTCGCCTGATTGTGATAAAGCTAATGAACAATGTGATAGTGAAAGGGCCGTTCAAAGGAGAAGAATGTCTAATTCCGCGAATTCCCTTGACTTCAACTGATTTGCCATTTCAGTTCAAACGAATTCAGTTCCCACTGAAACTTGCATTTGCGATGACCATAACAAGTCATTTCAAGATTTATGCCGCTGGAAGTGTGCGGCATAAATCTGGAAATGTCATGCTTTTCACAGGGCATGTTTTCGAGTTGGGAAACCGTCCTCACTATTTATTTATGCAGAAATCAAAAAATGAAGTGTATCGTGCAGCCTTAAATTGAATACATTTATTGTTCTATTCTTTTTTTAGATTTTAATAAAATGATCAGAATACCTTATTCTATTATTTCGGCTCCAGTAAAAGTTATTTGAAAAAAATTTGTATCCCGTGCAACTGTCATTTGCACGGTGCAACTGCATTTCTTCATCAAAATATGAATCCACCACGACTTTGCAACTGAACCAGACTTTCAGTGAAAATAAAATTTGAAGGCAAAACAACGTTGGCCGGGTCAGCTAGTTTCCATATAAAAAGTAATATTTTTGCATTAGATCCGTAACTATAACATTGTTTTAAAAAGCATTTTTAAATGGGGAAAAATTACAATCATACAGTATGATTGCCGTAATTATATTATCGTTAACATAAAAACCAAAGACAATACTTTTGTCGCACCAACCATATTTATATTGTTGCTACAACCATATTTTCATTATTAAATTTGGCAACAATACTATTGTTACATCTCAACAATCTTAATATGGCGGCAATCATACAATTGTCAAAATTTAATTCAGTTAACAATACTATGGTTGCGACAAACATACTTTTATTACGGCGAACATATTATTATTGTTTTTTCTCTGCGTGTCCACTGGAGTTTCGATCATGCCTATGTGCGCCTTCCTCCATAACTCCATTCTGGCTAAAGCTTGTGTTTCAATTGTTGTGTTTTGATGCGCTTAACTACATTGATGTAGCTCACGGTTCGTCCGAAGCTTGTAGCAGCTGGGAGTGTCGATTTAGCGTTTAGGTTTCCCTAGAAAATTGCCAATATCACCCATGCCTCGTTGTCATATTAAAGAACGGGCATAAAAAATATATTGAAAGGTGTCATACGTATCATTTGCTCCATACTTCCGAAGTTTACCGATGCCAAAATAACTTGCATCACGATGCTACCCACCCAAGAATGGGAGCATATAAGTTTGTCATTCCGTTTGTGACATCTGGAAAAACTTTTCTGCGACCATAAAAAATATATATATATTATTGATTGTCACAACATTTTAAGACGATCTAACCATGTCCAAGGAGTCCGTGGTGTGAAATTTAGCCCTGGCCATATAGGACCTTGGGGCCGGAAAATCATCCTCCGAGAACTATGGACACATGAGTACTTGAAAACAATTAAACTTCGTCACGAAACAGAATATCACACAATTTTACAACAGAATATTAACATGAAGTCAATTTTACGATTTGTCTGAATTGGACACCTTGACGTTTCGTCCCGTAATGTTAGAACATATTTGGGTATCTAGAAAGAGTGAAATTTTACTCACAACTCTTAAAAATCTGAATTTCCTCACTAGTCTCCATATTTAAAGCCCGAAACTGCGGTCACCTTATTGCCCCTTCGACTCTCTTCTTTAGCGTAATCCCAAACAATAAAATTTACGGGTCTGAAAAGGATAATGGTTCATAGGGACAACGGTTCAACGTACTTAGTAGGGACATAAATACTGTTACACACGTTTTATTCCGTTAAATTAAAAAGTGCTGAATGTTTTTGGACCAAATATTTTTTAATAGATTTATTGATGTATATTCTATCCAAAAAGAATCTACTTATTCGAAATGCCCGCCTTTTGCCTTTACACACGCCTTAAGTCGCACTGGCCAATCGTCAATAGCAGCACGAAAAGATGGAATACAACTCCCATACATGGGCAGGTCCTCCAAAATCATCCTTGCAGCTTCTTGACCGTGTTCAAAGGAGAGCGATGGTGCTGATAGGGTATCCAACTCTATTGTTTCCCTGGATCATCGTCGGAATGTACATTGTGTGTCGCTGTTCTATAGCTACTTCCATGGTATGTGTTCTTCAGACATTCGTGGCCTTATTCCTGTCGTGAGGATGTTTGGCAGGGATACACGACTTTCCAGAAATTCACACCCATTTGTTATCGATTGGCCGGTTGACCGCACTATACACTACAGATCGAATTCGTTTTTCGCCCGTACTGTCCGTATGAGGAATCGACTTCCGGCAAATGTATTCCCACTTATTACGACATCCACAAATTCAAGGCGAATGTCAATAAACATTACTCCCTCTTTCCCCCCTTCGATCCCATGCTTCCCAACGACCAACGCAATGCATTGCATGTATAGGGGAAAACCCCTGAGTGTTGGCTAATTAAAAAAAAGAGATCCAATGTTGGGGTATCTTTTGTGACAAACCTTGTCCACTAAAACCGTCCACAATTTGTAATCCAATGGGTTCAAATCTGGACTACCTGAGGGCTATACTTCAGAGCAAATGAACTCTGGCAAATTGTTTAGAAGCCAGGCCTGTGACCTTTTAGCCTTATGGGCCGGCGCAGAATCCTGCTGGAAAGTCCATGGCTGATTTTGGAACAGGAAATTGTTAAGAGGCTTCACAGCGGCTTCCAAAACTGTTTCTTGCTAAACTTTTGCCGATGTTTTGACTCCTTGTTCGCAGAAATGCAGGTCAGTGAGCCCATCGTAAGAGAAACCCCACCAAACCATGACTGAAGCTGGGTGGTGACCCTTTTCACCCTTGGGATCAGTTCAGATGCTTCCTTTGATGACCGCGCATACACTCTATCATTTTGCGTGTTGAATTTTACCTGAACGGCAAAAAATTTTTCATCGGTGAACAGCATTTTTCTGTGCAAGTTATCAGAGTGCTTCACCAAAAGACGTTTTCAATCCTATTTTTTTTAAAGCTGCAGTCAATAAATGTCCGGTACGTCGTTTAAAAGCCCCAAGTCCCAAGTCTTTTTAATGATTCGACTCATGGACTTTTGCGTGATTTTCATCTCACGGGCCATGATTTTCTCTTTCCGGAGCGGATTTCTGTGAATTCTTGAATTAACGGCTTTTATGGTATGCGGTGTTCTAACAGAGCGTGGGCGGCCCGACCGGTGGCGGTCTATCACTAGTGGCCGGAGCGTTTTAAAAATATCGGTTTTTTTCATTTCACTCTGAAAAGCGCTATTACAACGATACGGTTCTCATTATCTGACCACTCCATGATGAAAGTTGCAGCAATTTTAAAATCCCGTTACAGACTAACGCTATTTAGGTTAGCTTTCAAAACCCATATGACATTTACGGGGTATGTTCAGTTCTACTATTGAAATGGGTGTGTTCAATGTTGTAACAGTATTTATGTCCCTACTAAGTAGTTCTGTCAAACATAGACCAACCACCAACAACTATATCCCCCAATATAGTGAATGTCATACATATACTTATACATTTTAAATTCGATCGGCTGTAAAAAAAGTACTGATTTTTCAAATTTCTGGTTTTTTTGGAAAGGTTGAACTTGGTTATTTAATACTGGAACACAATATAATTCATATGACAATCACTATCAACCGAATTTGTCAGTACATTTTCGATTGTTTCGAGCACCAAGTGTCGTCAAGATTACGGGCTACAATTTCAGGTAGCATAAAGATCGATAGCATGGCGCGATAGTGAGCACCAAGATCGATACCGTTCCGGCCATCACCATTTTTGAAAATATATGCACTGATGATTCCACCAGCTTATAAACCGCACCAAACCGTGGTTTTCTCTGGGTAGAAAGGCACCTCTTGAGCCTCTTCTTGTGGCTCTGTAGCCCAAATGCGGCAATTTTGTTTATTGATATTTGCCGTTGAGCCAGAAATGGGCCTCATCACTGAACAAAATGTTGATCGAAAACAAAGGATCTTCCCGTTAATACAGTTGCCAACATTTGCAGTTAATTATTTTCAAATAATAAATGCCATAAAATGTCCTTTTGAATTACCAATAAAGGTTCTACACTTGATTCGAATTTTTATACTTTTTTTGCTCTGAAAAAATACCTCTAGAAGGATTACCTCATACTTCTTCTATATATCCGTCACTACGAGTAGATGAGATAAGTAACTCATCCAGTTGATATCTCACTTCCCTTATGCGTTTTAGTATTGTACGTAGACATGCATGTCATGCAATTTGGACTGTCGTCAATGACATTAACATTATCTGATTTAAATTTGTAAAGCTTTTCACACAAGTGCTGTTTTTTTGCCAAGCGGGCGTATACGTAATAATTCATTGCCATTCGCACTGGAAATTTTCGCACCAAGGAGTACTCCCAGCTCATGAAACTTAACCCACACATAAAAGTACTACATACGCACCACATGGAGTCCATCATCGAGTCCTTTGCAAGCCGGTCACGTATTTTCCATTAGCTTTGGATTGTGTGATAGTTTGTCTCCATTATTTGGTGTGACTGGCATAGATTGGTCAGTCGTTACAGTATGGCGCACTGAAAATATCAAAAAAGATAAAATCAACAAGTCATTATTGACGAGTTTCAACATTCAACCAGTAGTTATTGCTGGCAGTTGCTTCCTTTATGACAACTGTCACTAGTAAAAACAAAAGCTAAGCTGGTATCCGTGCGCTGAGTCCGCAGTAAATTACCACAATGAAAATAAAGTTTTAATGGTCCAGGAGTCAATGATATGGGACATAAATTTGGTCGTCAGCAGATAAATTTATTAGAAGCAATAAAAAAGATGCATTTGGTTAAAAAGTTTCGGTAATTTTCGGCACCTTTTACTTGCAAAGGTAATGAGTTAGGATAGTTTATGTACCCCTGGCACCGTTAAGGAAATATCAACAGGGTACTTCCCTCCCGTAGATCAATAAAAAAACGCACAATAATTTCAATATCTGCAGACTAGGACCTACAAACTAAATACCTTTCGAGGTGCTAACTGCTTTTGTTTAGAATAGTAAATACAATTTTTTGGTAGGTTAGGTTAAAAGGACATTTACCGGTGTCTAACTTTCTACTGGTGTCTAAATTTGTGACAACTCCTCAAAATTATTAAAACAGAAATTACGCTTTAAGTTTTGAGGGAAGCTGTCCTTGAGCCACAGTAAACCGTTTACATTCTATAGCAGATCCATTTTGCTGCAGGACCAGTGTTGCCGTTTTGGGCTTTTCCTACCAAATTTGGTAGGTTTTTCTTTCATTTGCTAGGATGGTAGGCCAAGCCGTATTTTGGTAGGTTTTGCAATAATAATTAAATTTGTAAAGTAATGGACGTACGAGGGCGATTCGGAAACTTCTTAGCCTAGCACAAAAAGCGCGGTATAAACAGAAAAATGTTAAGTGTTTTGGAAATTTCCATCTCTGCTATGAACACATGTTAAATTTTGTTTCGATCTGGCAACTCCTTCTTAAAGAAACAGGTGTTCACAAAAGACGCATCCGCGATTTTTTTACAATGGAAAAATTAGAAATGCGTGGTGTCATTAAATATTTACATAAAAAAGGTTTATCGGGACAAGAAATTCATAATGATATGGTGAATGTGTTAGGTGAAAGTGCTCCTTCATATGCAACAGTAAAAAATTGGGTTGCTGAATTTAAACGTGGTCGTACAAGCATTGAAGATGAACCACGTAGTGGACGTCCAAAAACAGCAACAACACAGAAATTGTAGCCAAAGTGCATGATATGGTATTAAATGATCGACGAATAAAAGTGCGTGAAATAGCTAATATCATGGGAATCTCAAATGATCGAGTCCATTTAATTTTGCATGAAGAACTACAGATGAAAAAGCTTTCTGCAAGATGGGTGCCGCACTTGTTAACAGTCGACCAAAAACGCATAAGAATGAACATTTCTCAAGCTTGTTTGGATCGTTTTCAGCGAAATAAACTGGATTTTGATGAGACATGGATCCATCACTATACTCCAGAGACAAAAGAACAATCCAAACAATGGACTGAAGCTGGAGGAAGTGCCCCAAAGAAGGCAAAAACAATTCAGGTTATGGCAACGGTTTTTTGGGACTTCAAATTTATTTTATTGATTGACTATCTGCAAAGGGTAAAACAATAAATTCAGAGTACTATTGCAACCTTTTAGATCAATTAAATGTACAAATTCGAGAAAAACGTCCTGGCTTACAACACAAAAAATAATTTTTCATCAAGACAACGCACCAGCGCACAAGAGTGTTTTAACAATGGCTAAAATCAACGAATTAAAGTACGAGTTGCTTGACCACCCACCTTATTCTCCTGATTTAGCTCCCAGTGACTTTTACCTGTTCCCAAATCTAAAAAAAATCCTTGCTGGCAAGCGTTTTACCTCAAATGAAGATGCAATTACAGTTGTAAACCACTATTTTGAAGACCTTGAGGAAAACTATTTTAATCAAGGGATAGAATTGCTAGATAAACGTTGGACTAAGTGTATTAAAGTTTCAGGAGATTATATTGAAAAATAAAAATATTTTTGAAAAACTAACTTTTCACTTTCATTGATAGGCTAAGAACTTTCCGAACCGCCCTCGTATACTGAGAATTATTGGGATGCCAAATGTGTTATTGGCACCTTTATGCAAGCAAAATAAGGTCTTACATAACAGAAACTGATAATTAGTCAGACGTGCTACTGTCTGCTAGTATTGCGAAATGAATATAAATAAATTTTTATACTTGAAAATTTTGCATATGTATTTTGCTATCCATATTTCAATGTTTGAAGGGACTCAAATTTGGGCCTATTTGCGTCAACTTAGTCTAGGACTGGTTATTGGTTCATCGTAAAATACTATACCAAATAGCAGTCAAGCGATATGGCCCATTAACATCTGAGGAGGTTACTGATCGATTGTTGGCAAAAGACCTGAAACCGATTGAACGTATGTTTGGAAGATATATCTGAACCGATTTTGTAAAATTTCAACAGAAAAAACTTACTTCTGTTATTTTTAATATAAGTCGGACGACAATTTCAACCTGTTGTTTGATTAGGATCTTTAATAGGGCCACGGGCCTGATAAACACCGCTAAATCAAATTGGCTGATCATTCGGTTACAGACAGTTGTCATAAAGCTAGCCTATCATTTTCGGTTGCACCCTGTTAATTTGTTAAATGGCTTCAAAATCTTTGGTAGGTTTTAATTCAATTTGGTAGGATTCTTAAAAAAAATTGTTAGGATAACCACTCTGTCAGTGGCAACATTGTGCAGGTCGACAATTCTTCCAGATCTTTCATAAGGAAAATCTTCTGTTGATCGTCGCAAAATTCTAAACAGTCTAGCCACATCCTTCCGTCCATAAGTCTGTTTAAGAGACGATGGCGGTCAAGCAATTCATCCTAGGATCCTAAATTTTTAATAATGATCGATTATGGTCATAAACCATGGACGAATCGGCCCAGGGGGAGAATGTTTGCCCTTAAAGTACCTTGGTAACGTCTACACCTATAACAGTATTTTCTTAACAAATCATAACTTCCCGTCAACGGTTAAATTGCGTACTGTTAGTTGGGACTCACTGAATACCTCAAAAAAGGGCATAGTTGCTGGAAGGTTTGGCTCATGGGGACCAAAAAAACGTCTGACGATCAATAGTCAATATGGACATATGAATACCCATATAAAATCATATTTTGTCACCAATCCAAATATAGAATAATTTTTAAGTTTTGGCTGAGATTAGTGACGGACGCTTGGGCCGCTTGGATTCCGACGTCCACTTTTTTTGTACCAAATACTATATTTTTGTTATTGTTACTGTATGTTAAAAATTATCGATTTTGAATTACCCCCCCCCCCCCCCCCAAATGGGATTAAATGGGTCGTTTAAGTACGGAAGATGAACAACGTTCTGGAAGACCGAAAACTGCCACTACTATTGAAAACATTAGAAAAATATTTAATGAAGTGACTAAAGATAGACGAATAAAGCTCAGAGAACTTGCTGATATTGTTAAAATACACGAAAAACAAATTTGAAGTATTTTACATGATGAACTCCACATGAAAAACCTATCCGCAAGAACGCTGCCGCGTTTGTTGACTTTGCCCCAAAAAATCGTCCGTTGGACCAATTCCGAGGAGCTTTTAGCGATTTATCAGCGTAATCCAATAGAGTTCTTGCGCCGATTCATAACTGTTGATGAAACATGGATCCAACTCTATATCCCACAATGCAAAGAACAGTAAAAACAATGGATAGAAGCTGGTAAAAGTGGTCCCAAGAAGGCGAAAACTGTTAAGTCAGCAGGAAAAGTACTGGCCACAGTATTTTGGGATGCAAGGGGTGTAATATTTATTGATTATCTTGAGAAAGAAAAAACTATAAATAGTGAATATTATTGTGCATTATTGGATCGTTTGAGTGAAGAAATCGAGATAAAACGACGGCATTTAGAAAAAAAAGTTCTTTTTCATCACGATAATGCTCCTTCACACACTGCATTTTTAACTCAACAAAAACGGGCCGAATTACGATTTGAAATTGCTCCGCATCCACCATATAGTCCAGATTTAGCTTCTTCTGATTATTTCTTGTTTCCAAATTTAAAAAATTTCTCGGTGGCAAAAAATTTTCGTCCAAATGCGAGGTTTTTGCTGAAACTGAGGCATATTTTGAAGATCTTGAAAAATCTTATTTTTCGGATGGAATTAAAAAACTTGAAAAACGTTTGATGAAGTGTATTAAGTTGGAAGGAGATTATGTTGGAAAATAAATAATAATAATTCCAAAAAAATGGTTCTTTTTATGTTAGTTACTTTTGCGGTCGCCCTCGTACTAGTGTTAGGTAGTCTAAAATTTCAGATAAATTAATTGCACTGCAAGACTTACCTATCGCTCTAAGTAAACTAAAGCGTGCAGTTAGTGACTGCGACCTTAGATTTTCTACTCTGAGTGTTAGTATTCCACCTTGCCTTTTGTGCAAAATCTGAAATTTTAAGTTTCAAGTGCAGGACTATGTCAAGGACTGCTAGAGTCGCACATTTACTTGCTCCAGTCAAAATTGGTACAGTCCTTGAACTTTCCCTAGTGGTTGCCTGAAGTTGTTTCCCTTATTAATTGAAAAACAACAGACACCAGACCATACGTAAGTATTGGTTTAACAAGGGCTCTTTAAATGTAATTTGCTATTTATGGTTTGAGACTCCAACTTTTTAAATAATTAAAATAAAATGTAAATAGACTACGAATAGCAGAATAACGCTTGCACATGTACTTTGACGACGACGTCTATTAAAGCGTCTCATTTTTTACCACGTGTTGTCTTAATAATAATACGAATGCTCAGAGAAGTCAGGGATAATCGAAAAAAATGTTGCTGCTTGGATCATGACGCCACAGCTAAATCTCTATTCTAAGACACGAATGACCATTAAGTCTTTCTTAAGCAGCGACCAATAGATCGAATGCAGCACTTTGTTAAAACGAAGTAAATCGTCGCCTACACACGAGGGCATATCAATAACTTTGTGACTCTTCGAATAAAACACAGCATTTATTGCAAGCAAAAAAATATTTTTAAACACAATCTCCTTTTAGCTCAATACACTTAAGGTACGGTCACATTGGGCATATATTTGACGAAAATGTATTCATCATATTTTCTCAATATGTGACGCTCAAAATAGAAAGGGACTTAAGGTTAAAAACCAGTTTTGTTCAGGAGAGCCATTTTAAAGATTAGGTCCTTTTCTATTTGCGCTTAGAATCGTCGACTTCACTTTCATAAAACGTGCATATCTCTGGGAGGGAACACTTTTGGGGCATGGAATCGGTCTCATTCGATGCTCAGATGTTGTCCACATCAAAAAAAAGAAAAAAAAATGCATATTGATTTTTTTACCCTTAGGTCCCTTTCTCTATGCGCTGTCACATATAGGTTAATTTTGTTTTCCCACTACCGACAAATATTTGACAGTTTTTGTTTGTTCAAACCGATGTCAAGTAATGTCACATAGACGTGTGATCACATATGAATAAATATTTGACTAAAAAAAATATTTGATCAAACTGTCAAAAAATAGAAACTTATTTTCTGTCAACCTTTTGAAAATAATAATGCAGGAGGAAGAAAATTTACTTATTTTGTGCTGTGGAGCAGCATCTTTTATAGTCTTGGAAGAGGAGGGTATGGCGAAAAAGCTCGAAAAAAGGCAACGGGCTCGGGAGTGGGTACGTAGTCGGAATAACGAAGAATGCTGCGCAAAGTTGATAAAAGAACTGCATACAGCAACACCAGCTATATATAACAACTTTTTGCGCATGAACGCAGCAGAGTTTGACTGTTTAGTTAGCACTAAAATGAGATGTAGACTATTAAAATTTTGTAATAAATATTTTTGCGTAGCTGAAATTAGTTGCCCCGCTAATTACATAGAAGATGACACAACTTCGTGAGTTAATTTCAGCCTCCCAACGTTTAGCTAATACACTGACATCACTGATTTTACCAGCTGCGATACCTTTTTGTTTGCTTTTACAAAAAAATTGTAAGACCAAATAGGTATTTGCCGAAAATAAAGGAAAATATTTGTTCTCGGATGGTCACAGTGTCTTCACATTGGGCAATTTTTTGTTTGCTGACAAATAATTTTGTTTCCCCGAAATCAGCTGTTTTGTTCTTTGCCACTCAAAACCATTGTGTGGTCAGGTTGTGGCAAAGCAATATTCGACGTTTTTCTTCAAATATTTGCCCAGTGCAACCGTAACTTTAGTCCAATTTTTCTCCAATTTTTGTATCCCTTCCAAAAAAAATAGGATTTTTCGAACTCCATAAAAAGGGCATTTATCTGTTTGGTCAATAACAACACTTTGACGAGAAAAGTTCTTTTTGATACTAGTATTAAGTTCCAACTGTGATATTTTACTCTCTGATTATTTGTATTATTAATAAATTGTGTTGTGAAGTCCAGTTATAAGTTGTTAAATTAATCGTAAGTTGAAATGCAATACTAGAACATAAGAACTATTATTAATTTGTGAAAAAAAAAAATTCAATTTGTGTCAATAGGATTTGCAATACATAATTTTCTCCTGAAGATGCTGGAAAAAAGCCGGCGAAACGTCGAGAAACAAAGATGAAATAGATTAGTTTTATTTACATCAAGCAAAAACTGACCACAATTAGCCCAACAAAACAAACAAATAAAATAATAATTACAATAATTTCATCGTTGGAGCTGTATCTCATTCCACCGAGACATTTCTTTGGAAATAGGAAATAGTCACTGAGGGCTAAATCCGGAGAATACGGCGGATGAGGTACCAATTCGTATTCCAATTCATTGCCATTGAGACTGCACACGTGTGCACCCGTGCATTATCTTGATGAAAAATAACTTTTTCTTGGCCATATGGGGTCGTTTTTTTCTAATCCTCGTTAAATCAGTGCAATAAGTTGGCATAATCTTTGCCGTTTTTTGTTTTTCTATGTATAGGGTGATCTATCTAGAGGTATTTTTTCAAAACATACGGTTGACATAGGGTTTGAGAGAAATTTTATTCAAAAAATAAATGCCATAAAATGTCCTTTCAAACAACTAATAAAGATTTCACACTTGTTTTGAAAATTTATATTTTTTGTTCAGAAAAAATACCTCTAGATGGTTCACCCTATATATTATCCCGCGTGAATCCCAAAAAAATTTTGCCATCACCTTATTTGCCAACAAAGTCACCTTGGACTATTTAGGAGCCGGTCCTCCCAGGGAAACCCATTGTTTAGACTGCTGCTGGGTCCCCAGAGTATTGTAATGGATCCATGTTTCATACAAACTTACATAACACGCCGCAAAAACCTATTCGAATTGCGTTTAAACAACTCCAAACAATACTTTGAAGTTGTCACACGATTATGGTCAAATGAGAGAAAACGCGGCACTTTTTTACCATCGAAATCTATAGCGCAAAGTCCCCATAGTAATTATTTATCAATCTTTTCCTTATTTTGATTGAAGGACTTTTCCGCTAAAAATAATGTTTAATGAGCACTCGAAATTCACTTTTTTCCATTTTTAAAAAACCACGAGGTTGTATGTTTTGAACAGCTGTTAAACACAAACTAAATGACGGAACTCTCTTAAAATTTGACAGTAGTCTATTAACTGATGGTACTTGGTGGGAGCAGTGCTGCAGTTCTTATAACTACGAGGGAAGTGGGAAATGTCACGGAACTATTAATTTGCCATCGTAGATGACATAGACATGACTGGGCGAACTAAGTATACGACCAGCGACTACTTATTTTGCTAGTATAGATAAGGAACCGACTAAGAAGAGATTATTTGTCAACAATAAAAAGCTGCTCGCTGTACATTCTAGGCAGTAAATGCATCAGTTGCAATTTCGAGGTGGTCGACGATAATCATGCTAGCTAAAAGGTGCTATTTTGGGCTTTATAAGTATATCCCACTACCATCAAAAAATGTCGATGGCGAATTTGTGGGCGCGTGAAAAAGGGAACGTGCGAGGCCCGAGTGGAAAGATCACGCACAGCAGTACCAACGGAGTCTGGGTATATCCCACTGGAACTCTTTCAGATACGAGCGGTGGAATTCAAACCGTATCGCTGATAACGGCCTTTAAAGGTTGAGAATTTGCATAAAAATTTGAAAGATAGAACGAATATTATCTACCAACTTGAAATAATTTCACAAATATTTAAATATTAGCAATATTACTAAAGCACGTGAATTTAAGTTTTCACAAGAAAACATAACACAGTACAACACACGATTTCGGGACTCAATTCTGATAATTGTCTGTGAAAGTAGCCCCAAAAAGAAGAACTTCTGTATCATTCGTTTGGTCAAGGTACATCAAATAATAATTTAATAATTAATTTGAAGTAAGTATCGTATAGGGGAATTTGTCACGTTTGAGGCCCTTTTGTTTGTCATAACTCGAGAACCACTAGTCCGAATAAGCTGAAACAAAAATAAAATTATTAATTGTGCATAAAAGCGAAACGCGTAATTCGATTATGTCTCATTTTGTTCATAGGTTATGTGACTTTACTTGAAAGTAATAGGACTTGACACTTTTTACCGTTTTGTATTTTTTAAGAATTAAAAAAAAAAACTTTTTTAGACAAAAAAATTTTTTTTTTCTTCATACATTTATTTATAACTGCGAAACGGTAGCTTATGTAGCGAAAAGTTGTATGAACAGATTAAAGGAATTGTAATTTCTAAATTTGTTTCACTTTATTCGGAAAAGTGGTTCTCGAGTTATGACAAACAAAATTGCATAAAACGTAACAAATTTCCCTATACGATACTTACTAACTTCAAATTAATTATTAAATTATTATTTGATGTACTACCTTGATCAAACGAATGATGCAGAAGTTCTTCTTTTTGGGGCTACTTTCACAAACAATTATCAGAATCAATCACCTGAAGATTGTTGTACTGTGTAATGGGAGATCCAAGTAAAGATACATTTTTCAACTGTCTTTTTTTTTTGACAGATCACGTGTGAGTCGTGTCATGCTGTCATGTTATTTTTGTTTAGTATTGTTTGGCATTTAATCTGAAAAAACTTACGCCTGAACACTCAACTTTATTACAAAAATTCACGTTCTGTGAGGAATGTGTTTCGTGTACTTCGCTCAACTTATAGTCAACATAATCGGCCTACTAAGCGTACTATTCGCAACATCATCACCCATCTTGAGGCCTAGCATTCATTATTGGATAATATTCGACCGAATAGATCTCGGCGACATTTGGTTTCTACAAGACGGCGCCACTTCCCACACATCGCACCAATCAATGGATTTATTGAGAGAACACTTCGGTGAGCAGATAATTTCACGTTTTGGGCCGGTCGATTGGCCACCAAGATCGTATGATATTACACCGTTAGACGTTTTCCTGTGGAGATATGTAAAGTCTAAAGTTTATGCGGACAAACCCGCTTCGAATCAGGCTTTGGAGCAAAACATCACGCGTCTCATTCGCCAGTTACCAGTCGAAATGCTCGAACGAGTCATCGAAAACTGGACTCAACGGATGGACCATCTGAGACGTAGCCGCGGCCAACATTTGATAGACATCAAAAAATAAATGCTAAAGAATGTTCTTTCAAATGATAATAAACATTCCCCATTCAATTTGAACTTTCTGTGTTTTTTTCTTTAAAAAAGTAGGGAACCTCGAAATAAATCACGCTATACAAGCATATATGTTCTATCTACAGGGTGCTCCAAATTCATGTTAGGTTTTAAAAATTCAAAGAAATTAACAACAGTTTTAGAAAATCAATTTTTAAATGGTGCCTACCAGTATCAGAAATATGTCGCACTTGTTTAACCAAAAGGTATTTATGGAAAATTTTCCGAATTTAACTTTTTGTTAGAAAACCAATCACAGTGAACTTTACTTTTTGTTAGAAAACCAATTCCAACGGAATTTTTCTTTTTCTTATAGAACGACTTACAGCGGACATACTCTACCCACTGTATAAAACGTACATCCATTTCCAAAAAAAAACACTTTACACTTTTAATATTTTCAAGCACTTCTAATAGGCTGTTTCCACTACGGTCGCGTCCACGTCCGCGTCAACGATTTATCGAAAATTTGTAATGGTGTTTCCATTGTGTTTTGCGTCCACGTTTGCGTTCAAATTATTTAATTGTTTTTTTTTTTTTGCGGGGCGAAAAGTTTAATATTTTTGTGTTGTGACATTATCATGGAGTTAAATGATATTATTTTGCTAACCGCAGTGGAAAATAAGGTTCAAATGGTATTGCGCCTAATGGAAATGTGCCGTTTATGCTGATAAACAGCTGTTTTAATATGGATGTGCAATTATCGGTGTTGCCATTAATAGGTATGGGTGGGTTTCGATTGTAACAACAATCGAATTTGTAGTAAACGCGACTTATCGGAAAACGCGTCTTATATGAACGCGACTTTTTCCCATACCTAACTGCCTATGTTTTTTGTATAGGCTTTAACGCGCGTTCATTGATTTTTGGACGCGGACGCGACCGTAATGGAAACAGCCTATAAGTCAAACCTTTTTTGCCTTTAGGTCAAATTTAATAATCTTGACTTGTGACACTTTTGTGAAGCAAGTGCCATATTTCCAAATCTTTACGAAGGTTATAAAATAATTTTATTCATTCTGACATTTAACTAACATGATTTTGGAAAAACACTTTCCATCATTTAACAAGAGAAATGTTTAATATTGACATACAGACACTTGGCATCGCAAACCTTTGGTATTTAATATTGGGCCTTAAAAAATATGTTTATATTAATTTATTTATTGCATATAATGCTACAAAGTCGATCTTAAATCTCCTAAGATTCCATGCGCCATAAAGCAAACCTAGTTAGCTTTCTCGCCCATTTTTTACATTCATGTCAATATCACTCAATATTTCAAACAATTTCGATTTCCACTAATTTTCTTCGCATTTTCTACATTTGATTGAAGTTATAATGAAAGTAAACGTTTTTGAACAACCGCTCGTGAGTTCGAAGCTGCTATACACACAACGTATGCTGAAGCACTAAATGTAATTTGGGCAAAAATGTTACTCGTACCAGCGAGAGCGATGATATCGTAAATGGAGAGTACAAAGCGTCGAAGCCGGCATCAGGAACAGCTGACGTTTGTTTGATTTGGTCGGCGAATTTTGCAAACATAACTTACAGTAAGCTTTTTCGTTGCGAAACTTTAGAATTGCTTATTTATGCCCAAGTAAAAAATGCGGAGAGCAAAAGCTGTTTTAAGGAGAAATAGCCAATGGTAAAGTATGTGTGAAACAGTGGGTTATGCATGTGGAAAATCACTACCCACCTGGAAAATATGCAATGCCTTTTCTTAAAAGACCCCACAGAAGAAATTCTTTAAAGGATCTTCTAAACATTAATGAATGCCTTCCAAAATGAGGCATTCTAGAAGGCATTTTGCAGATAAAAGATGATCTCGCACACATGTTCATATTTGTAATGTGAAAACGCATTACATCCATTGAATACCGTACCGTAACCTTAAGATGTTGAAAGATTTTTTCGGTACAGAACAGTGTCAGAAGAAAATCCCTTTAAAGACTGTGCGATTTCAGCAAGATGGTGAAACTTGTCACATAGCCAGTTCAGTTATGGCAAAATTTAAGAGAAAATACACCAATTAGCTGATTCCCAGAAACTCCAGATTTCGCTGGTCCCAAACCTTAATGCACTGGACTTTTTTTATTGTGGCGTTATATGTTATTAAAGTTTACAAAATAGTAACAACAAATTTAAATGATTTAAAGCAATGCATTCGATCAAGTCCGAAAGTTGAAATAAAAATATTTACACACAGAGAAAAAATCAGTCTGAAATCGGACCGAACTACAACAGTTCGGTTGGATAAACCGAGTTGCTGTTGCAATAACCAACATTCCATCGTAGAGTTATTATATGATGGTTGCTACAACCATATCACGGTATTCGCCTCCAAAAACATAGTTATACCAACTGAATTGAGTTTAACTATTGGTTGCGACAATTGGCGCTTATGGCAACCAACCAATTATGATGTACAAGTTACTTTAATGCCAATAATTGTTGGTGACAGCAGATTAGTTGTTTGTAGTGACCAAACCCTGTTCAGTTGGCTGTTGTACCAAACTATTCGTATTCCAACATCAACACCAACCAACCTTTGTTTACGAAGAAAACATATTTCGAAGACTTCTGCAGGTTGCAGAATCAACCGTCGACCGTCAACCGTCAAGACTAATTGGACCTTTACTCCGGAACAACGTTTGCAAATCGTGGTGAATGGGCCAAAAACGACATGGCCACCGATCCTGATTTTTACAAGAACATTTTGTTCAGCGATGAAGCCTCACTTTGTCGCATTTAGAGTAATGAAAATACACGAGTCGTTGTTGGGACGCCGTTACATCCTCAAAAAGTCACTGTTTGGTGTGCTTTATGGGCAGAGGTCCATATTTCTTCAAAAATAAAGCCGTCAATGGGGAACGCTATAGAGTCATGATTGATGACTTTTAGTGCCTGAATTGGAGGATGTTGTTGGGGACGACCTTTGGTTCCAACAAGACGGCGCTCCATGCCATACAGCCAACGAAACAATCAATGTGGAGTGGCCGCCAAGATCGTGTGGTTTATGTGGGGTTATGTGAAGTCGCTTGTCTACGCCGGTAAGTCCGACACGATTGATTTTGGAAGAGAATATTCCGCGCGTTATTGCTGACATACGGCCCCGAATCCTGCAAAAAGTGGTCTGGCGGCAGCGAACGCAGACCCTCTCCTATTAGTAGATGCGCTGGGGTTAGCGCGTTGCCGTCGTTCGGGTCTGGAGACAGCGGTACAATTGGACGACTGTTGAGTACCGCCTTCACTTCTGCGAGCATTGTTAGCATCTCCTTGCCTTGCCCATCGTTCGCAGAAGCAGGAACTTCGTTTGCTTCACGGTCGCCTCCCACAGGCCTCCGAAATGAGGCGCCCATGGCGGTATGAAGCTGAATTCTACCTTGCACGACGCTGCGTAGGATTCGAGTTCCGCTTGGCTGTTCCGAAACGCCTGGTGTAACTCCGTCAACGTCCTGTGGGCGCCAATGAAGTTTGTGGCATTGTCGCAATACACCTTCTTGGGAAGTCCTCTTCTTGCGGCAAACCTTTTAAAAGAAAGAATAAAAGCATCAGAAGACAAATCAGACACTAATTCTAGGTGAACTGCTTTGGACGTGAAACAAACGAAGACGGCGATATACATTCTGGTAGGTGGTCTTCCACGAATTTTCAAAGAAATATTCACGGGACCACAAAAGTCTACGCCAACAATTAGAAATGGACGTAAGGCTCTCACTCTATCAGTGGGTAAATTTCCCATTATTTGGGTCATCAACTTTGGCCGATATCGATAGCAATGCACACAGTCACGGACAATTCTATTGCACTCTTCTCTGGCATTAATTAGCCAAATTTGCTCCCGTGATAGGGATACCATAGCCTTAGTACCAGCGTGGCAATTTTCAAAATGCAAATTTCTCAAATAGAGCGTAACTAGAGGAATTCTCCAGCAGCTGTGGCCATTTGTCCGAAATCATTTTTAAAAAATAATGGCAAACCTTTATTTCTATTATAAAGCTAAAATTAAATTAT
Source organism: Hydrotaea diabolus (assembly GCA_963513945.1). Classification (NCBI taxonomy): domain Eukaryota; kingdom Metazoa; phylum Arthropoda; class Insecta; order Diptera; family Muscidae; genus Hydrotaea; species Hydrotaea diabolus. The sequence goes on along the minus strand of OY740716.1, from coordinate 27,282,144 downwards.
GACAATTTTTTTCTTCTTGAATATCACACGTCTGAATCAACACCCTTAAGAAGAAATTTTGTTTTTAAAAAAATGGCTAATTAGCATTGATTTTCGTGTCTGCCCACTGCTCTTATCACGATTTCAGGTTCGTGAACACCATCATCAGAATGATTCGCAGCAATTGTTGAAAGGAAAACTGAACTCTTTAGACCAAAAGCTTTCTAAAGAAGGTAGTCACGGACCCTAAATCGCGATAAAAGCAGTGTGCAGCAACAAATATCAATGTCACTTTGTCATTTTGTAAAAAAATTGTCTTCTGTTAAAATGTAGACGCAATAGGTCTGGAGCCGGTTAATCCCTGTTCATTGTGTTAATGCAAAAGACCGAAATAAACAAACGAGCTAAACAAATTGTTTTTGTTACCTAAGAAGCATTAATAAATTATACTAATCCTTATTCGTTATTGATTCCTAATCCTGTAGCTAAGATAAATATTTAAGCTAGACCCACCCTAAGTGTACCGAAAACTTCATAAGTTGATTTTATTTAAAAATATCTGTCTGCGCGTCCGTCATTGTGATGCATATCTATAGCTTGTAAGCAAACTTCTGGTAGCAACTATTGAAATTTGGCAAAAGTATTTTTTTTTTGCACAAAGGACGGGGACTATTGAACTTAAAGAAAATCGGTTCAGATTTAGATAAAACTACCCCAAAAGTTCATTTGGTTCTGTGTTTTTATCTTTAGAAGCCACATATCGCATACACGCAGAAAAAAAGTTAGGTTGTGGTGACAATATTCGAAGAGGATAATACTATTGTTGGGTATATGGCTGTGGTACAACAATATTACGATCCTCACAACAATAGTATGATTCAAAAGCAACCATACTATGATCCTCACAGCAATAGTATTATTCACATATAACCATACTATGATCCCCACAACCATAGTATGACTCACTCAACCATACTATGATCTCCACAAACATAGTATGATCCTCACAACCATAGTATTATTCACACTCAACCATAGCATTATCCTTACAACCATAGTATGATTCACACGCAACCATGTTATTATCCCTACAACCATAGTATGATCACACAGCATTATGCTATGATCCCCAATATATTTTATTCGAATTTGTTTAAGTTGTCAACAATAGATTTGAACTATGAAAATTATTCAAAAATACATTAAATTCAAAATAATAGAAGTGATTTTTTTCACAGTAGAAAAAATAAATTTAAATAGACGTAAGCGTTTTTATTAAAAATATTTCAGTTAAACAAAACCAAAGCAGCTCGTTTAAACAATTTTAATATCGATAAAAAAAAGCACTATTATAGCATTAGATCTGTACCAATAACATTAAAGCATACTTAAATGAAGAAAAATTACAATCATACGTTATGATTGCCGTAATCATATTATTGTTAACATAAAACGCAAAACACAATACTTTTGTCGCACCAACCATATTTACATTGGTGCTATAACCATATTTTCGTTTTTAAATTTGGCATTAATACTATTGTTACATTTCAACAATATTAATATTGCAGCAATTATACTATTGTCAAAACTAAATTCAGTTAACAATGCTATGGTTACGACGAACATACTTTTATTACGGATAACATATTATTATTGCCGTGACCATGTAGTAACCATCTTTTTTCTCTGCGTGTACAATCTTGATGAAGTTCGGCACAAGTAAGTTTCTTGAGCCAAGGACTGAAGCTATTGAAATTGAAAGAAATCGGTTCGAATTTATATATATCACGCAATTATGCTTTACCCATTTTATGTCTTGTACTATAGAAGCCACATAATAAAATTTGCGAAATTTTGCACAGTTCGTTACGATCGGCCAGGAACCATCACAATTAAAAAATGTCGGTTCACGTTTTGATATAACCCCGATATATATATTTAAAATTCAATTTAACATAAACCGCTCTAGATAGTATAGTGTAGATAAGAATGGACAAACTATTAATCATACTATTTTGAGCCATACACGCAGAGAAAACACATGGTTACTATATGGTTACGGCAATAATAATATGTTCTCTGCAACCATAGTATTGTTTACTGATTTTAATTTGGACAATAGTATGATTGCCGCTATATTAATATTGTTGAAATGTAACAATAGTATTATTGCCAAATTTAATAATGAAAATATGGTTGTAGCAACAATATAAATATGGTTGGTGCGACAAAAGTATTGTTTTTTGGGTTTTAAGTAAACAATAATGGGATAACGGCAATTATACTGTATAATTGTAATTTTTCATTATTTAAAAATGTTTTTTAGGACAATGTTATTGTTACGGATCTGATGCATTAATATTACTTTTTATATGGATATTAACATTTTTAAAATAAATTGCTTTGGCTTTTTTTAACTGGAATATTCTTAAAAAAACGCTTATGTTTTTTTTAACTGATTTGTTCTACTGTTAAATAAATCACTTATATTAATTACAATTTAATGTATTTTTAAATATCTTTCATAATTCAAATCTGTTGTTGACAACTTAACCCAACTCTAAAAAATAATATTGGGGATCATAGTATATTTGTGTTTGATCATACTATGGTTGTAGGGATCATAACATGAGTACGTGGGAATTATATTATGGTTGTGAAGATCATACCATTGTTGTATGTGAAACATACTTTGATGGTGAGGACTATATTGTGGTTGTGTAGATCATAGTATGGTCGAGTGTGAATTATACTATGGATGTAGGGATCATAGTATGGTTATGTGTGAATCATTCTATTGCTGTGAGGATCAAGGTATGGTTGTGAGGATTATAGTATGGTTTTATTTGAATCATGCTATTATTGTAAGGATAATAGTATTGTTGTTTCAGAACCATACACCCAACATTAGTTTTGTCCTCTTCGAATATTGTCACCACAACCATATTTTTTTCTGCGTGTAGAAGCCACAATTGTGTATAAGGTAGTTCCCAAACTAATGGTCTGGGACCCAAAAACGGTTTTCAGTATACATAGACATATGACTGTCAAATAATAATAAAACTTTCTCTTATTAATGCCATTAATTTTAAATTCCGGGTAAATTTAGAGACCGACCACGTCGTGAATTTTTCAACTTTTTTTAGCGGATTAACCAAAAATTTTTTTCACGCAAACCTTGTTCTTCAAACTTTCAACACAACAAATGCAGCTAGAGCCTTATTGATTCTACTTTTATACATTTTCCTGCCTCATGTATACGTCTTGACACACGTTTACCTTAAAGCGTTACTCGTAAATACTGTTCCTTCTCTACGATACGATTTAAATACAGAACAACACATTCACTAAATCTTAACCTTAAATCCAAAAAATTAAATCCTGATTTTATTAGCATTATTCAAAAAGATTACTGAAATTTATTTTTTTTTAAATCAGTTATTAATTAGACAAGCTTTTTTATTAAACTTGACTTATATCCAAACATCCATTGTCATTCAATCTCCCGATTTATATGAACATATCCTGTGTGTAAGAAAAAAACTTATTTAGCTTCGAGTTGTCACTTACCGCTCGTAATTTGGTATATACTTAGTAGGGACATAAATACTGTTACAACATTGAACACACCCATTTTAATAGTAGAACTGACCATACCCCCTAAATGTCGTATTTGAAAGCTAACCTCAATAGCGTTAGTCTGTAATGGAATTTTAAAATTGCTTCAACTTTCATCATAGAGTGGTCAGTTAATGAGAACCGTTTCGCTGTAATAGCGCTTTTCAAGTGTAAAATAAAAAAAGCGACATTTTCAAAACGCTCCGGCCACTAGGAATGAGCCGCATGTTCGTCTACCGATGCATAAAACTGTTCGAGGAGACTGGAGATGTAAAACACCGCCACCGGTCGGGACGCCCACGCTCTGTTCGAATGCATGTCATCAAAGCCGTTAAATCAAGAATTCACAGAAATCCGCTCCGAAAACAGAAAATCATGGCCCGTGAGATGAATATCACGCAAAAGTCCAAGAGTCGAATCATTAAAAAAGACTTGGGACTTGGGGCTTTCAAACGACGTACCGGACATTTATTGACTGCAACTTAAAAAAAATAGGATTGAAAAATCCAAACGTCTTCTGGTAACGCACGCTGCACAGAAAAATTTTTTTCACCGATGAAAAAATTTTTACCGTTCAGGAAAAATTTAACAAGCAAAATCATAGAGTGTATGCGCGGTCATCTAAGGAAGAACTGATCCCAAGGGTGGAAAAAGGTCATCACCCAGCTTTAGTCCTGGTTTGGTGGGGTGTCTCTTACAATAGGGTCACTGACCTGCATTTTTGCGAACAAGGAGTCAAAACGTCGGCCAAAGTTTACCAAGAAACCGTTTTGGAAGCTGTTGTGAAGCCTCTTAACAACTCCCTGATTCAAAACCAGCCATGGACTTTCCAGCACGATTCTGCTCCGGCTCATAAGGCTAAAATGTCCCAGGCGTGGCTTCGAAACAATTTGCCAGCGTTCATTTCCTCTGAAGAATGGCCTTCAGGCAGTCCTGATGTGAACCCATTGGATTACAAATAGTGGACGGTTGTAGAGGACAAGGTTTGCCACAACAGATACCCCAACATTAGATCTCTGAAGACTGCTTTGGTTCGAGCTGTGACCAATTTTCCAATGGAGGAGGTTCGTGCAGCTATTGACGATTGGCTAGTGCGTGTGTAAAGACAAAAGGCGGGCATTTCAAATAAGTAGATTATTTTTGGATACAATGTACATCAATAAATATATTGAAAAATATTTGGTCCAACAATATTCAGTACTTTTTATTTTACAGCATAAAACGTGTGTAACAGTATTTATGTCCCTACTAAGTATAATTGGGGATCATAGTATATTTGTGTTTGATCATACTATGGTTGTAGGGATCATGACATGATTACATGTGAATTATACTATGGTTGTGAAGATCATACCATTGCTGTATGTGAAACATAGTATGTTTCTCATATAACCATAGTATGATCCTCACAACCATAGTATGATTTACACATTCCCCAATCTTATTACATAATTTTGGGGATCATAATATGGTTGACCCCCAAAACTATGTATTAAGATTGGGGAATGTTCTTATTCAAAAATATAGATTTTTATCAAGTAAGTTATTTTAAATTGCATTACAATTAGTTGATAGCCACATTTAAGTCCGTTTTTATTGAACTTTTCATTCAAGAAACAAAAATATATATTCCAACGGCAGTCGAAAATACTCTTACTTGCCAGCAGGGGTGAATGCTACTTCACCATCCATAGACCGCAAGTTACGAATGTGATTAAACCATGATCAATGGCTATATACTTAAGTGCAGGCAGATTTTAAATAAACGACAACCAGTCAGTAGTAGAGTATTTCACCGAACAAAGTAAACACAATGAAAATCTCTCGAACTACCTTCCGATTAATGTTGTTTTTGCACTGCGCCGTGTGTGTAGTCTTTAAGACCTACATTTAAAACCTGTTTTGCTTTGTTTATAGTCTCAACCATACAGTATGATTGTTGTAATCATATTGTTGTTACCGTAAATCTTTAACAATAATACTTTTGTCGCCCCAACAATATTTACATGGTTGCCACAGCCATATTTTTATTTCTAAATTTAGCAAAAATAGTATTGTTACAGTTCAACAATACTATTATGGCCGCAATCGTACTGTTGTCAAAATAAAATTCAGAAAACAATACTATGGTTGCGACGACAATGCTTTTATTTTAGAGAACATATTATTGTTGCGGTGACTATATAGTAACTATATCTTTTCTCTGCGTGCGAAATTGCTAAAACCCATATTTGCAACGCTTACTTCGTCAACATTTCCAAAAAAATATTTTATATCTGACTAAGGCATGTAACGGAAGTGGGTTTACCGAAAGCGAATATTGTTGCGAAATCGAATTTCAAAATATACTCGTACATATTTGCAAATGCGAAGTATACGAGAACGACACTTTTCCAAAGGCGAATAAAATTTCTTATTTGGCATTATTTATAAAGGTGAAAGTCTTTACTATACCACTATTTATTAAGTTACGAGTATCACGGTTTAAAACATCTTAAAAGCTTTTTTCTCCACCATTAAAGAAATTGTTTTCTACGAACGGAAAACTTTTTGGCCAAATCCCTTTATTGCTAAGCGGTTAACAGCTTCGTTCCGTATTACGTACGTACATATTTACACTTTTCGTGCAACTCTAAGAATTTCCCAACCATAAAATATTTACACCGATTTTATTGTTAAGAAATTTTAAATTTCTGTATGGATGGATCAAAATGTATGTGGTAGAAAATAATTGCATTCAATTTGCACGTTTGGCAGATAATTTCTTGTTCGACTGACTAATTGATAGCTCCAATATAAGCTTGAAATGTACATGTTACGGTGTTGCGGGCCTAGAAATTTTCGTAAAGGCCACCGATAAACTATCAGTGGTTGAAAATAGGTTGAAACAACTCTTGGGGAAAGTGGGCGGTGCAATGTCTGCGATTTTAGTGAGCTGCCGGGCCCAAAAACTATTAAATTTGGAAAACTATAAAATTTATATATTTTCGCACCAGAAGGTAGAACTCGAAATATAAGAAAGATGCAAAAAAATGTTAAAATGATGTGTATACTTAGTGGGGACATAAATACTGTTACACAAGTTTTATGCTGTAAAATAAAAAGTACTGAATGTTTTCCAACCAAATATTTTTTAATATATTTATTGATGTATATTGTATCCGAAAAGAATCTACTTATTCGAAATGTCCGCCTTTTGCCTTTACACACACCTAAAGTCGCACTGGCCATTCGTCAATAGCTGCACGAACCTCGTCCATTGGAAAATTGGCCACAGCTCGAACCAAAGCAGTCTTAAGAGATCCAATGTTGGAGTAACTTTTGTGACAAACCTTGTCCTCTAAACCCGTCCACAATTTGCAATCAAATGGGTTCAAATCTGGACTGCCTGAGGGCCATTCTTCAGAGGAAATGAACGCAAATTGTTTCGAAGCCAGGCCTGGAACGTTTTAGCCTTATGGGCCGGCGCAGAATCCCCTTGTAACAGGGAATTGTTAAGAGGCTTCACAACAGCTTCCAAAACGATTTCTTGGTAAACTTTGGCCGATGTTTTGACTCCTTGTTCGCGGAAATACAGGTCAGTGACCCCATCGTAAGAGACACCCCACCAAACCATGACTGAAGCTGGGTGATGACACTTTTCCACCCTTGGGATCAGTTTAGATGCTTCCTTAGATGACCGCGCATACACTCTATCATTTTGCTTAGTAAATTTTTCCTGAACGGTAAAAACTTTTTCATCGGTGGAGAAAATTTTTCTGTGCAAGTTATCAGCGTGCTTCACCAAAAGACGTTTGCATTTTTCAATCCTATTTTTTTTAAAGCTGCAGTCAATAAATGTCCGGTTCGTCGTTTGAAAGTCCCAAGTCTTTTTTAATGATTCGGCTCATAGACTTTTGGCTGATATCTATCCCACTGGCCATGATTTTCTGTTTTTGGAGCGAATTTTTGTGAACTCCTTTTTTAACGGCTTTGATGACATGCGGTGTTCGAACAGAGCGTGGGCGGCCCGACTGGTGGTTTATGCATCAATAGACGAACATGCGGCTAGCCGGAGATTTTTGAAAATATCGCTTTTTTCATTTCACACTTGAAAAGCACATCATTGAGCCTCTTTTCTTCGTAAATAAGCTTTACCGTCAACGGCGATCGTTTCCGCGCCATGCTGAATAAATTTCTGTTTCCAAAAATTCAATAGAATGATATCGACGACATTTGATGTCAACAAGACGGGGCCATCTGACACACAGCCAAAGCAACCATCGACATTTATGCACTGTTTTTGAAAGTCGAATAATCAGCCGAAATTGTGATGGCGATTGGCCGCCTCGGAGTTGTGACTTCAGCCCTTGGGACTATTTTCTGTGCGGAGCCATTAAGGATAAATGTTAATAAAGCTTTGAAACATGAAATCGAAGTTGCCATTGAAGAGATTCGATCCGAAACAATCGAAAATGTACAGAAAAGTTGGGTTTATCGGATGAGGTACTGCCGAGCCATTTGTGGTAGTCATATGAATGGTATTGTGATATATTACACTGTGGAACATTTTTGGGGTTATTGTCTGGGGGGTGAGAAATTCCAAGTCAGGGTGATGGTACTAGGTCAGTATATTAAAACTCTCAAAGGGTTTTGCGTTCGTATGTGCCAGTTTTTTTCTTTTTCTTTAATCCATTAATATACTGTTTCTCTACCAAATCAACATTTTTGCAATTAGAAATAAATTTATGAAGAAAATTTTGCCAAAAAATTTTTTTTTATTCTTTTTTAAAACATATAAATCCCAAACGGAAAAACGTGTAGAGTCTTATAACTTTCACGTAAAGTCACATAACCTATAAACAAAATGCGACATAGATCATAGAAATCGATTAACGCGTTCTGCTTTTATTTACAATTAAGTACCTTCACTTAATTCATCAAGATAAGGAAAAAAATGTAAAAGGTCATAAAAAAACTGGCACATACGTACGCAAAACCCTTTGAGGGTTTTAATAAACTGACCTAGTATCATCACCCTGACTTGGAATTTCTCACCCCCCAGATTGGCTGTTGTACTGTGTTATTAAATGACAAATATTAACCTTTCCATTAAAACCATAAATTTGAAAAAATTATCAGTACTTTATTTTACAGCTGATTCAAATTTAAAATGTAAAATCGCCCACCCTTTATTTTTTTTTTAACTTTCGGCGGAACGATTTTTAATTGTTATACCCACGCCATACTAAGTAGGAGAGGAAATGTACAGGGTGGGTCGAATGTATGTTTATTTTAAAAAGTGCAATACAATGAACAAACTAAATTTTTTTCAAGTATTTTGGCTTTATTGGTAAGAACAAACATTCCCTCAAATTATGGAATACAACTTCGTTCAAGTGGTTGGCATCGCAGCGCATTTTGTCACTGTAGCTCACAATTGCTTAAGTGCTTGAATCGTTTCTGCATTTTTGACATACAATCCTTCACGGTTCAAAAAAAAACCAAACGGGTCAAATCACAGTTCCGAGGCTGTCAATTGACATCGCCAAGACGTCTGATAATACGATCTAAGAATTTGTTGCGCAAAATAACAATTGGCTGTGTCGCGCGCCATCCTGCATGAACCAGAGGTCATCCAAATCTATGTCTCCAATTTCAGAGAAGTCGGATAAAATGGCTCTGTACCGCCCACCGGTGACCGAAACGTTGTGCCCAACCTCATTTTCGAAGAAAACTGGTCCAATAAAGCCACCACTCCACAATCTGTACTAATATGTCACTCTCTGTAGATGCATTGTCCAATTCAATCAAGTTGCAGCGATTCGGTTCTCATTACACTAGTCAACAGTCAAAATGTACTCGGGATGCGATAATTTTTTCTGTGTAGATAACCTTGACATGAGCTCGAAAAACGCAATAAAAATTTTTTTTTTCGTTTGGTTTTTGTTTTATTTTTTTTTTTTTAATTTTAAAAATTTTTTTTTGGTTAATTTGTTTCGTTTCCCTTAATCTCCCTTCCTTCCCTTGTTACAATTCCCTTAATCTGTTCATATATTGTTTTCCTATACAAGCAACAGTTTCCAAGTTAAAAATGAATATATAAAGGAAAAAACTTATTTTTTGCCTAAAGATTTAAATTTTTTTTTTTTAAAAAACCCATAAAAAATCCAAAATGAAAAAAAATGTCAAATCTTATTACTTTTACGTAAAGTCACATAACCTATGAGCAAAATGAGACAAAGATCATGAAAATCGATGCACGCGTTTCGCTTTTATTCGCAATTGAGTAAAGGTATGAATTTCAAATCATATATTTTTGTCATATATTTTTGTCACCCAACAAATTTTAATTTTTTTTGTAATAAAAAAGAAAAAACCTCACCATAGACAAAGTTGTGCATATGTCGAGCAATTTTTTGAAATTCATACCTTTACTCAATTGCGAATAAAAGCGAAACGCGTGCATCGATTTTCATGATCTTTGTCTCATTTTGCTCATAGGTTATGTGACTTTACGTAAAAGTAATAAGATTTGACATTTTTTTTCATTTTGGATTTTTTATGGATTTTTTAAAAAAAAAAATTTAAATCTTTAGGCAAAAAATAAGTTTTTTCCTTTATATATTCATTTTTAACTTGGAAACTGTTGCTTGTATAGGAAAACAATATATGAACAGATTAAGGGAATTGTAATTTTAAATTTTTTAAAATTTAATTCAATTAAATCGGGCTAGTGGTTCCCGAGTTATGCCGGACGAAACAAATTAACCCAAAAAAAATTTTTAAAATTTAAAAAAAAAAAATAAAACAAAAACCAAACGAAAAAAAAAATTTTAATTGCGTTTTTCGAGCTCATGTCAAGGTTATCTACACAGAAAAAATTATCGCATCCGGAGTACATGAAATTTTTTTCATTTTGTTGAGTAGTGTTGTCTGATCACTCCATGATAAAAGTTGAAAGTTAAAATCCCGTTACAGACTAACGCTATTGAGGTAAGCTTCCAAAACCCACATGCCATTAACGGGGTATGTTCAGTTCTACTATTGAAATGGATGTGTTCAATATTGTAACAGTATTTATGTCTCTACTAAGTAGAATCTGTTTTTACTTTAGGCATGAATGGAGCAGCGAGCGCACCGGACTACAACTCGTTCCTTTTACTCAGGATACGTCTTTTGTAAACCATAGTCCTGAAGGTTATCAAATCGTTGGTTTTGCATAACTAGAAAGGTTTAATTGTTACCACATAAAGTCACATTCATGATACTAGTTTTCTATTTAAATGGTCTACCACTTATGTACTTATACATATCGTATACTCGTACACGCAGAGAAAAAACATGGTTACTACATGGTCACGACAATAATAATATGTTCTCCGCAATACAAGTATGTTCGTCGCAAACATAGCATTGTTAACTGAATTTATTTTAGACAATAGTATAGTTTCTGCAATATTAATATTGTTGAAATGTAACAATAGTATTATTGCCAAATTTAAAAATGAACATATGGTTATAGCAACAATATAAATATAATTGATGCGACAAAAGTATTATGTTTTGCGTTTTATGTTAACAATAATATGATTACGGTAATCATACTGTATGATTGCAATTTTTCTTCATTTAAATATGCTTTTAAGATCATATGTTATTGGTACGGTTCTTATGCAATAACAGTACATTTTTTATCGAAATTAAAATATTTTAAACAAACTGCTTTGGCTTTATTTAACTGAAATATTTTCAGTAAAAACGCTTACGTTTATTTCAACTTATTTTTTCTACTGTGAAATAAATCACTCGTATTATTTTGAATTTAATGTATTTTTGAATAATTTTCATAATTCAAATCTATTGTTGACAACTTAAACCAATTCTAATAAATAATATTGGGGATCAAATCTATTGTCGACAACTTAAATAAATTCTAATAATTTATAATGGAGATATACTATATAATTGTGTGTGATCATACTTTGGTTGTAGGGATCATAACATGGTTGCGTGTGAATCATACTATGGTTGTGAGGATCATACTATGGTTGTATGTGAAACACACTATGGTTGTGAGGATCATACTATGGTTGTGGAGATCATAGTATGGTTGAGTGTGAATCATACTATGGTTGTGGGGATCATAGTATGTTTATGTGTGAATCATACTATTGTTGTGAGGATTATAGTATGGTTGTATTTGAATCATACTATTGTTGTGGGGATCATAATATTGTTGTACCACAACCATATACCCAACAATAGTATTATCCTCTTCGAATATTGTCACCACAACCATATTTTTTTTCTGCGTGTAGCCAAGTATAAAGGTTTTGTTAACTGAAGGCGGATTCCGTGCCATAACCCAATGTTCATCTCATAAAAATTACATGAGCGACAACAGTAAGTTGCCACTTTGTAGTCTTATCTTAATTAATGTCTGCCACGAATTGTAATGTTTACCAATGTTCAGAAAACCGCTCCTTGTGCACTCTACGAAATTCGTCCTTTACGAGCTTTTCGACCGCTGGCACATTTGCATATTTACATGTGGAGCGCTGAAAGTGCGAGCGTAAATTAAAGCACACTTTTGTGATTGCACCATTTGCGGAATTACGTGCAATTACAAAAAATGCAAGGAAAGCAAACAAAACGTGAAATTGTCATTTATCATCCCTGTGTCAAGAAAGTCCCCGACAAGGCGTTCATATTAAATCCATATATCTAGTGGCAAAAAATATTTTCTCGACGTTCAGATACTTCATATGTTCCACCTATACTTACAGTATACCAACTAACATTCTGTTGTACTGATGGAATACTCGAGGTGCATGCAACCTTAAGCATTCGTATCTGTTCTCTGCGTTTATGGTTGTCAAGCTTCAAATCAGCACAAAAATCTACATGCCGGACTTGTTCTACTCAAAAAAATTACAAATTTTCCATCAGAGGCTAAACACCTTTTGTTTACACACTTGAAGTACTCTAAAATATAGAGAGGGCTATGTCGAGAAATACCTGCACACATAGAAAAAATTATTTGAAAGTCGGTTGGATCTACAATAATTCCGTTACAGAAGAAAAAAATCGCTTGAAATTACGGTTCGGTTCGACATACCACTAGATGATAAATATGATCATCGTATTGTACACACAACTAATTGTGGGAAATGTATTTAGTTGCCACCAAAAGTGGTTGTGGCAACCAATAGATTTGCAAAAAATTTGTTGTTGCAATCTCATATAAGTGAAAATAACTAAAATTTCATTATAACCAAAAACGGGTTGTTTAATGGTAATTTTATTTTTTGGGTTACGGACCTTAAGTCAATCGATTAGTCCAATGTTTTCAGTAAAAATTATGATTTTATTATTACTTCCATATACAGTGCGTGACAATACAATGGAAGCTTTAAATGAAATTTATGTTTTTCTTATTTTAATAATTATTGGTCCCCATTTATAACTCAGAATTATAAAAGTAACTTGAAGTGACAAACTGTTTTTTGGCTCTGATGTAAATTTTAAATGTTTGCGTTGCACAAGTACGACATATGGATTTTTAGATCAAAATATTCTTTTGTGGAGGTTCGGATACTTAAATTACATTACAGGTTCAGATACTTTAATTACAAAGCAGCAACTAACATTTGGATGTACTGATGGAATAATCGAGGTAAATGCAACCTCAACCATTCGGTTGGCAAAAAAACTTTGGTTGTGGCAACGAATTTGTTCTCTGTGTGTGGAAAATATGATCTTTACTAAAAAAAATCTGGATTAATCGATTGGCTTCAAAGTCAGTAATAATTGGCCTTTTTTGTTTTAATAACTTTTATTCAAACGGTACAAGAATGTTCATTAAACAACCCGTTTTTGATTATGATGAAATTTTGGTTATCATCACCAATAATTGGTTTCAACAACTAAATGATAGCAAAACTATTGGATGTCATACCAACCAGTCTAAATCCGTTTCCTCGTTTCACTGGTACGAGTGATTACTCAGTTGTGTGAGCAATAAAACGATCATAATTCTCATCTTGTGACCAGGACCAATGGAATTTGCATTACGATTATAAACATTTGATGATTGCTAAGGGAATTCTTCTTTTGCAACTGAATTTTTGTAGTTCCAAGCAAGTTCCTACTATTTTTTTCTCTGAGTGTAAAGCACAAGGGTGGAAATCGGAATTTTTCCAATAAATCATCTGCTTCGGCTTATTTTGAATTTCTGCGTCTACTTATGTAAGCAAGCAATAGAATAGGACGCTGCCGTAATCCTATGACATGGGACACCCAACAAACTGCTAGCATAATGTCTTGCGAGCAACACATTATTCTAAGGAATGTGGTTTAAACATCGATCGATTTTTTCATTGTAGTTTAATAAAGCTTTATTTGGCAAAATCTAAAAGATCGTGTTGAGAAAATATAATTTTTATATCTGGACACAGAGAACAGATTTGTTGCCACAAACGAATTTGTGGCCAACCCAATGTTGGTGGTTGCACGTACCACCCATGTACTCCACTGCTAGAACCTAGTGTTGATTGGTTACACATCAGTTTTCAGCAGTGGGAACTTAAATTATCGGTTAAAGATAGTAACCCTAATTAGGACGATTATTGAAACTAAATTTGTACAGGTATTGGTTGTTGTTATAGATTATTGGCTATAAGAACTCTTTGAATTCGGTTGTCATTACCACGAGCATTTGTTAACTGAACCAACAGATGGTTACATTTTATGTATTCGGCTATTTTACCGAAATAGTAAAGATTTGTCTTTTTATTTTTGAGTTTTGTTTTATTTTGACCAATTTGGTGATTTTTTATTTTGTGTTTTAGGCCTTTTTGGTCCGTTTGTAATTAAAATGCAAGTATATTTTTTACTTCATTTATTTTCCTTCGACGTTTCGTTAGCCTTTTTCCAACTTCCTCAGGGATATTTATATTTGAAAAATATTATACGTTACATTTAACAACTAACAGAATTTACTTATACATTAAATTTTAAAAATATACATAAAAACACTGTCATACGAGGGCGACCGCCAAACTAACTGGCCTGGCACATTTTCTGTTTAACTAGCATTTTTTTTGTTTTTTAAAAGCAATCTTTTATAAGCCATCTGTCAAAATTTCCGAAATATTTAATGATTATTTACTTTGTTACAGGTGATTGAAGTAAACAAGTTTTATAATTTTTGAAAAATGGAAAATAAAGAGTTTCGTGCGGTTATTAAACACTTTTATATGAAATGTTATACGCCACAATTAATCGAAGATGAATTGGATTCTGTTCATGGTGATAATGCACCATCATACTCCACCGTGAAATCCTGGGTTCAACAATTTAAAATGGGTCGTTCAAGTACGGAAGATGAAAAACGCTCTGGAAGAACGAAACTGCTACTACTCGTACTATTGAAAACATTAGAAAAATATTTAATGAAGTGACTAAAGATAGACGAATAAAGCTCAGAGAACTTGCTGATATTGTAAAAATACACGAAAAACAAGTTTGGAGTATTTTACATGATGAACTCCACATGAAAAAGCTATCCGCAAGATGGGTGCCGCGTTTGTTGACTTTGCCCCACAAAATCGTCCGTTGGACCAATTCCGAGGAGTTTTTGGCGATTTATCAGCGTAATACAATAGAGTTCCTGCGACGATTCATAACTGTTGATGAAACATGGATCCATCACTACATCCCAGAATGCAAAGAACAGTCAAAACAATGGGTAGAAGCTGGTAAAAGTGGTCCCAAGAAGGCGAAAACTGTTAAGTCAGCAGGAAACGTAATGGCCACAGTATATTGGGATACAAGGGGTACAATATTTATTGATTATCTTGAGAAAGGAGAAACTATAAATAATGAATATTATTGTGCATTATTGGATCGGTTGAGTGAAGAAATCGAGATAAAACGACCGCATTTAGAAAAAAAAGTTATTTTTCATCAAGATAATGCTTCTTCACACACTGCATTTTTAACTTAACAAAAACTGGCCGAATTACGATTTGAAATTGCTCCGCAATTTCTCGGTGGCAAAAAAATTTTCGTCCAATAGCGAGGTTATTGCTGAAACTGAGGCATATTTTGATGGTGTTGAAAAATCTTATTTTTCGGATGGCATTAAATAACTTAAAAAACGTGTATTGAGTTGGAAGGAGATTATGTTGAAAAATAAATAATAATAATAATTCCAAAAAAAAACGGTTCTTTTTATGTTAGGCCAGTTACTTTTGCGGTCGCCCTCGTAGCATTGCAAATTAAAAATGTTCTTGGCCCATAAAAAATAACTGGGACCCTTCAGGGCCGTTCTTTTGGGTATTTACCAAAATCAACTAAGAATTTTATTTCTAGAAGAAATCATCAACCCCCCAGAAAATCCGAACTTTTGTTGCATAGTGTAATACGTTACAACAGCGAACTAAATGGGGCTTGGTTTCTACAAAGAAATAATCTGTTATTAACAATGGTTACTGTTACCAAATCACATTTACTTCATAATTGGTTGGTTGTCACAAGTTGTGTCTACTAAAAGTTTTCCTGAACTCAGTTGGTATAACCTACTTATTGGCGGTAAGAATCGTAATATTATTGTAGCTACCATCTTATGGTATATCGAACCATGTACAACAAAAAGTATATTTATCCAACCGAATATTTGTAGTTCCGACGATTTCCAACTGATTTTTTTTCTCTGTGTGTACCTTTAACAACATTAGTTTAGTGTATGGACTTAAATATTATTAAGCTGTCGATATATGTATATTCGTAAAGGATAAACTCTCCGAGTATATGTGACAGCGCATAGAGAAAGGAACCTAAGGGTAAACAAATCAATTTTAATAAAGTCTATAAACAAAATTGCCCCATTTGGGCTGAAGAGCAACAAGAAGAGGTTAAAGAGGTGCCATTATAAGCAGAGAAAGCCACGGGTCGGTTCGGTTATAAGCTGGTGGAATCATTGGTGTATATTTTTTTAAAAATGATGATGGCCGGAACGTAACCGTGACTGACGTGAATAGTGCTCGCTATCGCGCCATGATATCTATCTTTTTGCTACCTGAAATTGAAGCCCGTAATCTTGAGGACACTTGGTTTTAACAGGACGGTGTCACTTGCCATACATCTGCTCAAACAATGAATCTATTGAGAGGTCATTTCGAAAAGCAGCTAATTTCACGTTTACTACAGGTGAGTTGGCCGCCTAGATCGAGTGATATCACACCTTTAGACATTTTTCTTTGGGGTTACGTACAGTCCAAAGTCTCTGCTGACAAACCAGCTACGATTCAGGTTTGAGAAGCCAACATAACGCGTGTCATTAAAGCCATACCGGTCGAAATGCTCGAACGAGTCATCCAAAACTGGACCCTCAGAATGGAAACACTGAGGCGTAGCTGCGGCCAACATTTAAAGGAAATTATATTAAAAAAATAAATGCCATTAAATTTTCTTTCTAATTACCAATAAAGATTTCACACTTGATTTGAATTTTTATATTTTTTTGTTCTGAAAAAATACCTCTCGATGAATCACCCTATACTACTTACTTTTAGTCCTACAACATCCAATTAGGGAACAAGGAGGAACTTCTCCAAAATCTGTGAGTTGTGCACGATTTAATTCTTATACTCACTGGCTAATGCATTTTCACAGAAAAGTGTTTCATAGAAAAGTTTTTTACTGCTTAGAGACAAATCTCTTACTCGTAAATTCGCCTGCGTTAACGAGGTGGAAATTTTCTACTTTTGCCATGTTGGCATTTTAAAGTTGTATGAGCGATGGCACGACCTTTTGTCCAATCTTGACACAACATAATGTGTAATTCTATGCTACGACATTTCATTTTGTTAAATTGTTATAACGACCGGTCCTTTTCATTTACCATAAATGCGAAATCACACTTTTTCCATCTAGATGTGTTACAGCAATCCATGTCAATATCATATCTTCCTAATCGCATCGTAGTATCTCTTATAGTTAATAAGATATTATCTTTCTAAGTTCAGGGTTGTAAGAGCAGTGCTACGTTCTCTGTCCAAATACATCGTATTATACCTTACAAATTTTACCTGGCCGAAAGTAACTTAATGTGAAAATTTCGTTGCGATCGGAATTCATAGTGCTGATATTAAGGGTGTTTGTTTTAGACGTGCTTTTCAATCTGGCCACAATTTTTTTGTAGTTGATTTTTTTGACAGCTGTCACTTGATTTATGCTCAGTTTGATTTGCCATTTATGAATAGACTTACTTCGGAACAAAGTTTGCAAATCGTGGTGAATGGGCTCAAAACGAGATGGCCGCCGAACCTGATTTGAACAAGAAAATTTTGTTCAGCAATGAAGTTTGCTTTTGGTTGAATGTGTACGTAAATAACCAAAATTTTCGCAATTTGGAGTAATGAAATTCCACCAGCCATTGTTGAGACGGCGTTACACCCATAAAAAAGTCACTGTTTGGTGTGCTTTATGGGCAGAGGTCCATATTTCTTCAAAAATAAAGCCGTCAATGGGGAACGCTATAGAGCCATGATTAATGACTTTTTCTTGCCTGAATTGGTGGATGTTGATGTGGACGACCTTTGGTTCCAACAAGACGGCGCTACATGCCATACGGCCAACGAAGAAATAAATTTATTAAAAAAACTTTTGGTGAACGCTTTATCTCTCGTCGTGGGCCTTGGGTGTGGCCAACAAGGTCGTGCGATTTATCACCGCTTGACTATTTTTTTAAGTGGCTATGTGAAGTCGCTAGTCTACGCAGATAAACCCGACACTATTGACGTCTTGGAAGAGAATATGCGGCTCGTTATTGCTGACATACGGCCCCAAATGCTGCAAAAAGTGTTTGATAATTGGGCCTTTCGGCTGGAATTTATTCGAACAAACCCTTATCCTTATAATAAAGAAAAATTCTTGGCCATAACATTAAATTATAAGAGTTTTATTTCTTCTTGAAAACCACACTTCTAAAAACCCCCTTTATATATTAAATACCCTACTAAAGCGCACGGGTCCTTTTGGTCCATGCATCCATCCATAATGCTAGACAAAACTTCAAAGTTTCTCTATACTTGAATTGCTTTACTTTGATAACTCATATACCCATCAAAAGTAAGAGTATTAATCGCCCGTTTAGACTATGCGGCAGGTTTACTACATGAGCCATAAAGTCCAGCCACTTTGCCCTTTTTTGGATGTACTTATTGCTTCTTAACCAACAGTACTCATTTTAACCATAATCCCTCCGCACAAAATTTGGATATGCTAATCAAATACTTACCACGTGGTGGCAAATATTGTACAAGTAATGAATATCACTTTTTTAGGTGATTTCGGTTCAAAAACGTTCCGCGCAAAAATGGATTTCTAAAAAAAGTCAGATTTTTTTTTATATTTTTTAATTTTTTTTAATATTTTTATTTTTAAATTTTTGTCAATTGTTATATGAAATAAGTTTTAAGTTTAAAGTATCTGATGATTTACACAATGGTAAAATGTCTAGCACAATTTTAATTGCACGCTCTGCGCAGATGTTACTTCGCTGAACTTCCTCAATAGCTGATGGTTTATTAACCCAATGTCTGAGAAAACATTCATTTGCTTTTGTGAAGCCGGCCAATGATTTCTGTAGTGTGGCGAAATTATTTTTGTTGAAAGTATGATCGGAAAACCAGATTTCGCTCCAAGCACCGCACACAAACTTACAAATAGGATATAATTGCAAACGATATTCAGGAATAAGTATAAAGGCTAAAAGTGCCAAATTAGCTCTAGAATTCCAACGGGCATTACTGAGTGCTGGTATTGCTTTAAATTTTATGTAGGGAAAACGTTCATTTTTCTCGAAGTATTTAAAAGCTTCGACCAATTCATATAAGTATTGCATGTCATTTCGCCATTTAATGCTTTTAACCTTAATACACTCTTTATTTTGTTCATACTTTTTTTTTAGATCATCGTAATTTTCTATTAAATTTGGAATAAAATTGTATGAAATATTGGGCGATGATGTTTTTCCCTCTAAAAGCTCATCCATGACATGTTTTAACATCAAATCTAGCACATGATGTTGACAACCAATATACTGTGGAGCGGGCAATGAAAAGGATTTCAAAAAATTTTGTAGGCGAGTGACAACACCATGGTGTCTGCTAGTATTCACACTGGTTGTATCGCAAATTATCATTTTAATTGATTCCAACAAGTCGAAATCACATAATAATTCTTTTATTCCGTGAAATATCGTCGACGCTTTTCCGTCATTCAGAACTAGTACACCTAATTTTACTTCCCTAGAAGCATTTTTCAGTACTACGACCTGATATTCCTTCTTTCCAATTTTTTTCCCGTCAAAATGCAAGCACCAGTTTTCATTTTTAAGAGTGTTTTTCAACAGTTTTTTCTTTTGTTCGGCATTTTTGGTGTAAGCTTTGTAAATTCCAGTGTACACTGTACAACAATTTTTTTGGTTTTTTCAGCAGTTCTGATAAAAAAGTAATTTCGTTTTGCGCGGAAACTTTTTTGCAATTTCGCAAAAAAAATAAATAATGGGGGTTCATACTTTTTTATGCTCTATTCGACTATGGGATGCCGTTTTTCGTATTTGCAAAAATTGTAAAAAGTTATATGCCTACTATACAGGGTCTCCGGTCAATATTTCGTAATGACAAATTTAGTTTACCATCTATGGAGGGTAAAAAACACCATAAATACTATACAAACATATCGATTTTCGAGAGGTTAGCTCAGTACTTGTCTTGTAAAAATTGTTATCTCTTAAACGATCTGACCCATTTTCAACTCAAATCGTTCCAATCCATCACCACTTATTTCAGCAAGGCACTTATCTTTAATAGTGATTTTCTTTCCATAGACAAACTGGCGGACTTGTATAGATCATTTAAGATTGTTACAAGGATTCATAATAAAAAGGGTGGTTAAAATTAAAGAGCCGATGTTGATTTCGAATAAAACACAAATTATTTAGAAAATTATTGTCATTTCTTTTTATTACGATAATATCGGTATGGTTCAATTATGTATGGAAACAAAATATCGGCCAAATGGCCGCCGCGACCTCGGCGGCACACCTCCATCCTATGGTCCAAATTTTCGATGACGCTGGGGCATAATTGAGTTTCTATGCCGTTAATGCGCCGAATTATCTCATCCTTAAGCTCTTGAATTGTTGCTGGATTATCGACGTACACCTTTTCTTTTAAATAACCCCAAAGAAAGAAGTCCCACGGTGCCAAATCACATGATCTTGGCGGCCAATTAACATCGCCACGACGTGAGATAACACGGCCATTGAATTTGTCGCTCAAAAGAGCCATTGTTTCGTTAGCTGTGGCAAGTGGCACCGTCCTGTTGTAACCACATATCGTCAACATCCATATTTTCCAATTCCAGCCAAAAAAAAGTTCGTTATCATCTCACGATAGCAAACACCATTCACAGTAACTGTCTTACCGGCCTCATTTTGGAAAAAATACGGACCGACGGGGCGCCGTTAGCCCCACAAGACGGTCACTCTTTGTGGGTGCATTGTTTTTTCGACAATCACTCTTGGATTATCATTCGCGGAAAATGCGTTAATTCAGCTTATTGACGAATCCAATGAGTGCCTCATCACTGAAGATGATTTTCTTCGAAAATTAATTTTCATTTTCATAATAAGCCTGAATAACTTTAACGCGTTGCTCGCTTGTGTTTCTTTATATGGTTAAAATTAAGTTAGTCTAAAATAAAATAACAAATGAACTGCATAAAAAAATTTGACGTTAAGGTGTGGTTCACTTTCAACATCGGCCCTTCAAATTTAATCGCCCTTTACATACTTACTAGTATGGGGTCTATGAGCAGTGAAATATATTGTGTTGGTGGTCTTGGATAAAACTCGTTAAGTCGCTCGTAGCTAGAAGTCCCATTTTAAATTTTAGCTTTATTGAACTCCAAACAGAAGCAATGAATTCCATAGACATCAGTAGTGTAGGGTATCATGAAGTTGGCACTTTCGATTTGTGGTTTTGTTTGTTTCACATTTTTTCTGTCGACGATAGCTAAAAACCGTGTCTGTCTAAACTTCGACTTTATGCCCACGTACGTACATACTTATACGAGTACATAAGTGCTATTTATCATTTCCATTTAATTTCACCCGATTTTCGGGAAACACCGCATGATGTCCTCTGTTTAAGGTGTGCTCACATTAGAGCCAATAGATGGATGTTCCGAGCTGTGAAGGATATTCTCGTTGTCGTCGGTTTCGCAATGTGCAACAAACGCTATCGGTTTAACTTCCCCTCTTTAAGACAACTACTACAACCACACGTATATGCACGTCGCTTTTATTTCGCTATCCGTATGCAATTCAGTGTGACAAAAACGTTCGAATAAAAGGAAAGCCAAACACTTAAATGATTTTGACTATGAAACAATATGTCCTTGCCAGTAGCAAGGATTAAGTGAAACAGTTTTACCTGGTAGAGGAAAACACAGTTTTTTCGTTTTCATTCCATCCACGGAAGTCAAAAGAGAACTGGAGAGATATGTTGACTTTCCTCTCAGTTTCAAACTGTATGGGACTCTTAGCCATGTAGATTTTTGTTTAAGAAATTTTAATAACAAAACAAAAGTTAAAGCATGGTTGATTTCATGGTGTTCATTTTGCTCTAGTCGAAATATTTGGAATAAATCCATAAAAAACCCTACATAAAAAAGCCCCTAGGGCAGTGCAACACTCTAGGTGAGCCGTACCACAAATTGTATAGTTATTTGCATTATTTTAGATTTTTTTAAATGTTGTATGCCTTGCCAAAATATTCCAAAACAATAATGCAATTTGATTATTATCTAGCTGTGGCAACACATTAAAACATCTTATGTCTGGAATAATAGTTTTGAGGTACTCGTACACGCAGAAAAAAGTATGGTTGTGGTAACAATATTCGAAGAGGATAATTCTATTGTTGGGTATATGGTTGTGGTACAACAATATTATGATCCTCACAACAATAGTATGATTCAAATACAACCATAATATGATCCTCACAACAATAGTATGATTCACACATAACCATACTATGATCCCCACAACCACAGTATGATTCACACTCAACCATACTATGATCTCCACAACCATAGTATGATTATCAAAACCATAGTATGTTTAACATACAACCATAGTATGATCCTCACAACCATAGTATGATCCTCACAACCATAGTATGATCCTCACAACCATAGTATGATTCACACGCAACCATGTTATGATCCCAACAACCATAGTTTTATCACATACAATGATCCCCAATATTATTTATAAGAATTGGTCTAAGTTGTCATCAATAGATTTGAATTATGAAAATTATTGAAAAATACATTCAATTTAAAATAATAAGAGTGATTTATTTCACAGTAGAAAAAATAAGTTTAAATAAACGTAAGCGTTTTTATTAAAAATATTTCAGTTAAACAAAGCCAAAGCAGCCTGTTCAAAAAATTTTAATTTCGATAAAAAAGTGCGATTAGTGCATTAGATCCGTACCAATAACATTTGTTCTAAAAAGCATATTTAAATGAAGAAAAATTACAATCATACAACACAATACTTTTGTCGCACCAACCATATTTATATTGTTGCTATAACCATATTTTCATTTTTTAAATTTGGCAATAATACTATTGTTACAATTTAACAATTTAAATATTGCGGCAATCATACTATTGTCAAAATTAAATTCAGTAAACAATACAATGGTTGCGACGAACATACATTTATTGCGGAGAACATATTATTATTGCCGTGACCATGTAGTAACTATGTTTTTTCTCTGCGTGTAGTAAGGGTTTTTGTTATACGAGTATCTTTCGTATATTGTTTAAAACTGCTAAAAGAAGTATTGCCGCAAAATGCAGCTTGATGAAACTGCGCACCACACAGAAACTCGTTCTGTAACTTTTTTAACAGTAATCGGAATGGTTAAAAATGGCTAACAACAAAATTGTCGATTTTGCAATTCAGTAAAATTTTTAACGATAGTCGTTACTGTAAAATCAGCTGTTGTTGTTAAGTAAACGACAAAAAATGTTGTGTTGTTAAGAATTCAATAAACTGTTTTAAACGTTCTTTTGAGTATTTGGCATATAATTGGTCGCGGAATGAATCATTAAATCGTGTTCCAACAGTTGATAGGCGCTTGTTCCGATATCACGATAACCCATTGAATTGACTGGAACCGAATTTCGGAAACTCTACAGATTATCTCCAGATATTATTGAAAATCTTGTTTTTCAGCTTGATGGCATATTAAGAGGTTTGAGAATTGCAGCAATTTCGACTGAAAAACAGGTAAAATCGTGCAAAGGGTCATATTTGAATTAACTTAGAAGCGTTGTTTTGCTAGGTTCTAGCTGCCTTGAGATTCTCTGCAACAGGATGTTACCAACGGCCCGTGGGAGAGCAATGGGGCTTATCAATGAGTCAAACGTCAATTAGTCATTTTACACCTCGTGTAACGGACGCAATAAACGACTCCATGTTTTTTGCAAAGGTGAGATTCCCAATGACTCAAGTGGAGCGCCAAGCGGCTAAAGCAGTTTTTGCTTCAGCACCCTCACCATTTGTAGGAGGCACTATCGGAGCTATCGACTGTACACATGTCTCCATTTTGGCCCCAAAATATCATGAGGAGGCGTATGTCAACCACAATGTGCAAAAGGTACAAGCAAAATTATTGATGTACGTTTAAAAAGCAGCCGAAAAGACTTTTAACTGCAAGCAGTTTTGGTGAGCGCTACTTCCCCGCCATGCCGTATCCATGATCCGTGGCTATACTCTTAAGGGCAGAAGTACTCGCATTTAACGTGAATTGCCGCCATTTAAATATTCCACCAAACAAAGTAAGCACAATAAAAAACGCCTGCACTGCATACATCCCAAATGCATATTCGCACACACTATACAATACAGGATCGTTTTCCATTAAAAAACAACAATAGCGTCAGGCAAGCTATGTCAGCCTTTCGTAGAATTTGAGGCTGTTCCCATTCATTATATATCATTGCAATATTTAATAACGATTTTGGCTATTTTACGAAATGTTCAATTGAGTGCAATTAATTTTTTCATATCAATCATCTCGTACAAATTTCAAGATTGTATTTTTTTCTGTGTCCCGTATTTTATTCTGTACTAATTTTTCTAATCAGTACAATTTAAGCAATGGTTGTAAAAATAAGTGGTTATGGACAATTTTTTGTCGGTTATCAAACTGACAGAAAAAACTTAGCAACGTCCATTTCCTGGCAGATACGATTTCAAAATAAAGCGTGGTTACATGTAAGTCAGATCAGCCGACAAAAACTTGCTTACAATTTGCATAAAACACTTATTCAAACTACGTTCAGAATAGAAATTCTGTACGAGTAGTATACAAGTAACCACTAACATCGATTCCCATTTAAGTTGACTTAAGAAGTTTTTATGTGTTAGCACATTTATACTCTTATACGAGCCTTTGAAATTTTTTGAATGAATGGACTAAACAAACTTACAATTATTTGCAGCAATTATCAATTAACATTTGCAACTAATTGTCATGCCATTCAATACGTTTTTTAGTAAAATATAATTACGGGAGTTTTTATATAGTGGCCAAGGGGATACAAAGTTTACTCAGTATTTGCGTTAGAGAACTCCCCAGGGCATACGCTAATGACGTAAGGGTAATCAATAACACAGTGTAACAAAAACAGTTAAGTCAAAATACCTGGGAAATGATACTATTTTTCCTGTAGATCTAGCTAAGTACAGCAAGAAACCGGTTTTGAAATTTCCCAAGCACCTCCAAAATCCGAAGTTACGGGTAAAAACCCGGGTTTTCGGACTTTACCCACTTATATGCCAGTAACCTAGTTGAATATCAACCGATTTTAAGTTTTTTGGCTGATTTGGAAAAAAGAAACTGCGGCTTTTCGAATGGAGTATACACTTTTAAAATCACACTGAACAAAAGCTGTGTATTTTTTCTGTAAACTCATTTTTTTTAAATTTTTTTTGCCATTTTTTAACTTTGGATGCGTTTTACACAGAATTTCTTTAAAGGAACCGAACTATATTTTAACTGAATAATAAAGATAGTGTTCTTACGAATACATATCCGTGACATTTTTTTAAAATCCGTTAGAAACTAATTGAGTTATTCAACTTTTATTAAAACAAATTTTTTTGAAAAAATACAATTTTTGGCGGTTTTTTATTGAATATCTCAGTATCCCGTTTGTCATGTAAACATATTGTTTTAGTTTTTATTCATTTGTTTTGTTTGATTTATCACTTCTTGTTCGCCTTGAAACTGTATTAATAAAAAAAACTTAGCAATTAAATAATAATCGAGTGTAATTAACCAAAAAATGTGTGATAAACGGGATAACTTTTGTTACATTTGTGGCCTATTTACGGATATCCGTCATAGGCGTGATTTTAAAAAAATATTGCAGTGGTGGAAGTATACAACAAAGTCTTCAATCGTGCTTACAAATTCAGTCGCTGGTATAAGCCAGAATTTGTTTGTGAAAATTGCTGTGCAACATTAAAAAATACAAAGTTCAACCTTTAATTTCTTTGCCCTTATGTACGCCTATGACTTGGCGTCATCAGCTCAGACATAAACCAGACGATTGGTACTTTTGTGAAACAAATATTTCAGGGCACACTTTTAAAAGCCGAAAAAATGTAAAGTTCGCAAATGTTGTAAGTGTTACAAAACCGATATCTGGTAATGATAAAGTTCCGACAACGAGTATATGTGGTTTTGAAGCTAAAAAATATTTGGTGGAAGGAGTGTACCTTCCATACAAATCTACAACGGATCGACATTTTGTTTCAAATGCAGATTTCTGCCTTCTCGTTCGCGATTAAAGTTTGTTAAAACGACAGGCTGAAGTCCCTGGGTAGCGATTAAGGCAATGGAATTTGGTGGAAGAAGATTTTCGTGTAACTTTCTGTGGAAGAAGTGTGAAGAAAGTTTAAAGAGTGGTGAACATGTGAGTTATCTCATATATTGCGCTGAGGTACCCAAACTTTTTTCGGCATTAAGTCACAATTAAAGGTCAGAGGAATGGCGACTTTTCATTGATGGTTCATGTAAAAGTACGTATTCAACAAACATATTGATTTTTAATAGATTTTACTTTTTTATTTAAAATATGTAATTCTCTTTCTAGGCTTGAAAGCTGTTTTACTGCATAATAAGAATTTGTTACCATCTGTTCCAATCGCATATGCGACTTGTACAAAAGAAACGTATGAAATTATGAACCAAATTCTGCGATTCGTCAACTAAGACTTGCATAAATGGAAAGTCGTCGCTGATTTAAAAGTTTTGAAAATTTTATTTGGTATGCAAGGTGGTTACACAAAATACCCATGTTATCTTTGTGAATGGGATAGTCGTGCACCAAATCGCTACGATCAAAAGATATGGCCATCTCGAGACACATATCTATTAGGCAGGAAAAACGTTTTTAACGCTCCGTTAGTTCAAGCTAATAAGGTTGTTCTGCCACCACTGCCTCTAAAGTTAGGATACAAGTTGTAAAAACCTTGATGTAAACGGTGAAGCTTTTTATTATCTTAGAGCGGTGTTCCCAATATTAAGCGAAGCCAAAATTAAAGAAGGTATTAATTTCTTCACAGATCTAATATTTGTCATGGCATGTATCAGTTCTGATGAATTTCTGGTAAATTTATTGGACCTCAAATTCGTAAAGTTGAAAATTTTATTAACGAGCTCAGTTCCGTTGAAAACGCGCATGAAAGAGTTTTGTTGCACTATGTGATAAATTTCTTGGTAATCACCGAAGCGACAACTACGAAGGCGACCGCAAAACTAACTGGCCTGGCACATTTTCTGTTTTACTAGCAACTTTTTTGTTTGATTTTTAAAATAAATCTTTTAAAAGCCATCTGTCAAAATTTCCAAAATATTTAATAATTATTTTCTTTGTTACAGGTGATTGAAGTAAACAAGTTTTATAATTTTTGAAAATAAAGAGTTTCATGCGGTAATTAAACAATTTTATATGAAAGGTTATACGCCACAATTAATCAAAAATGAATTGGATTCTGTTCATGGTGATAATGCACCATCATACTTCACCTGGGTTCAACAGTTTAAAATGGGTCGTTCAAGTACGGAAGATGAACAACGCTCTGGAAGACCGAAAACTGCTACTACTATTGAAAACATTAGAAAAATATTTAATGAATTGACTAAAGATAGACGAATAAAGCTCGGAGACCTTGCTGATATTGTTAAAATACACGAAAAACAAGTTTGGAGTATTTTACATGATGAACTCCACATGAAAAAGCTATCCGCAAGATTGGTGCCGCGTTTGTCGACTTAGCCCGAAAAAATCGTCCGTTGGACCTATTCCGAGGAGCTTTTAGCGATTTATCAGCGTAATCCAATAGAGTTCTTGCGCCGATTCATAACTGTTGATGATACATGGATCCATCACTAATGGTCACAGTATTTTGAGGCATATTTTGAAGGTCTTGAAAAATCTTATTTTTCGGATGGAATTAAAAAACTTGAAAAACGTTTGATGAAGTGTATTGAGTTGGAAGGAGATTATGTTGAAAAATAAATAATAATGATTCCAAAAAAACGGTTCTTTTTATGTTAAGCCAGTTACTTTTGCGGTCGCCCTCGTATGTCGCGATTGTTGATGAATTTTTGAGTGCGTATGGTGAAATGAGCTGCAACATGTCAATTAAAATTCATTTCCTCCATTCACATCTAGACTTTTTTTCCAGAAAACCTGGGCCATTGCAGTGATGAACAAGGCGAACACTTTCATCAAGAAATAATTACAATAGAAAAACGTTTTGAAGGAAAAGATAAAATAAAAATAATTTCCGAATATTGCTGGTCACTTAAACGGGATACTGATGATGTTCAATTGAAAAAAAAACGGTCAAACAAACATTTCTAAGTTGTATTGCCTATAATTGTATTTTTTTAAATAATGTTGTTTTAATAAAAGTTGAATAACTCAATCAGTTTTTAACGGAGTTTTAAAAATGACAACGAATTGTGTTTTTAAGAACACTCTCTTTGTTATACAGTTCAAAAATTGTTCAGTTCCTTTTAAAAAATTCTGTGTAAAAACGCATCCAATGTTAAAAATTACAAAAAAATTAAAAAATGAGTTCACAGGAAAAATACAAAAAATTTTTTCAGTGTGATTTTAAAAGTGTATACACCATTTGAAAGGCCGCAGTTTCTTCTTTTCAAATCAGAAAAACTTAAAATTGGTTGATATTCAACCAAGTTACTGGCATATAAGTGGGTAAGATCGAAAACACCGGGTTTTTACCCGTAACTCCAGATTTTGGAGGTGTTTGGGAAATTTCAA
This sequence comes from Hydrotaea diabolus, assembly GCA_963513945.1. Taxonomy (NCBI): domain Eukaryota; kingdom Metazoa; phylum Arthropoda; class Insecta; order Diptera; family Muscidae; genus Hydrotaea; species Hydrotaea diabolus. Next base: position 27,253,110 of record OY740716.1, on the reverse strand, counting down.
AACCGGTTTCTTGTTGTACTCAGCAAGATCTACAAGAAAAATTATATCATTTCCTAGGTATTTTTTCTCTGTCACACTGTGTAATTCCTACTGTAAAAAAAACAAACAAACCGTTTCCGAGTTAACCACAGCAGAACAACTGCTACTCAAATAACACAGTACATTAGCCAATCTGGGGGGTGAGAAATTCCAAGTCAGGGTGATGGTACTAGGTCAGTATATTAAAACCCTCAAAGGGTTTTGCGTTCGTATGTGCCAGTTTTATGACCTTTTACATTTTTTCCTTATCTTGATGTTTTTTCGCTTAGTTGTAAAATGTTGGCAAAAACGTAGTTTGACATAACTCGAGAACGACTAGTTCGATTTTGCTGAAATAAATTGAGAAAAATTAATAATTACATTTTCTTTAATCCATTAATATACTGTTTCTCTACCAAATCAACATTTTTGCAATTAGAAATAAATTTATGAAGAAAATTTTGCCAAAAAAAAAAAATTTTTTTTTTTTTTTAAAACATATAAATCCCAAACGGAAAAACGTGTAGAGTCTTATAACTTTCACGTAAAGTCACATAACCTATAAACAAAATGCGACATAGATCATAGAAATCGATTAACGCGTTCTGATTTTATTTACAATTAAGTAACTTCACTTAACCCTTTGAGGGTTTTAATATACTGAACTAGTACCATCACCCTGACTTGGAATTTCTCACCCCCCAGACAATAACCCCAAAAATGTTCCACAGTGTAATCAATACATCTCCAAAAAAAATTCTTTTTGGGACTAAGCAAAATAATTAATTTTTTTAAAGCCTTGTTTAATTCACTGCATCACACTTTAATTTGACTCCGAAATACCGGCCATGCCGTGAACCACATATTGTTTGGAAAACATGGTAACGTTTGCTAGAATGCAGTGATAAATATGCTTATACGAGTATTTTACACAAACACAAAAAAAAACATCCCTACTTCTACAAAAGTATTGTAAGGAATGCTTTTAGTTTGAAATAAAAGTTCACATCTGTCATGATGAGTTATTAAGTTTCATTCATTCGCCAGCACAAAGTGTTTAAAGCCCAACTCAGTTTTTTGCTGTACACTTGATAACAAATCCACAGAGATTGTTAAACAGAAAATGGTGGCCATAACTGCCATTTGGTTAAGGCACAGTGATTCGTTTCACTAAATTCGCTGAATTTTAAATGTGGGGACAATATTTTTAATTTTAATAAACGCAGGGACATAATATTTCGGACTTCGATTTGTTTTTATACCCTTCACTGTAGTGTGTAGAGTATTTTAAATATTGACCGGAGACCTTAGTACTCGTATTAGTGATCGTCGTTTAATTCTAGGACTAAAATTTAGCGATGTCCTTCCGTGTGTCTGTTCACATCACCAAGCTCATACCTTGAGTTTTTCCCTATAGTAAAGGGTGTTTTTTATTGAGGTATAGAACTTCGAATTGAAATAAAACACAAGAAAATCGTTTTAATGTCCATCAATTTGGCTTTATTGGAAGGATAATTTTATGCCATTAATGTTTAAATATGATTTCGGGCATGTGGCCGCCGCGGCTGGCTCGAATAAAGCCAATTCTACAGGTCCAATTTTCAACCACTTTTTCGAGCATATGGGGCCGTATGTTGGCAATAACGCCACGAATGTTGGCTTCCAAGTCCCCTAACGTTTCTGGTTTGTTGGCGTAGACGAGCGACTTCACATATCCCCAAAGAAAATAATCCAATGGTGTCAAATCACACGATCTTGGTGGCCAATTGACAGGTCCATTCCGCGAAATTATGCGCTCATCAAATGTTTCCTTCAATAATTCGATTGTGACGTGCGCTGTGTGTCATGTAGCGCCGTCTTGTTGGAACCACAACTCATCCACATTCATGCCATCCAATTCGGGAACAAAATAGTCGGTTATCATGGCTCCATACCGGTCTCCATTAACGGTAACTGACTCTCCAGCATTATTTCGGAAGAAGTATGGCCCAACGACTCCACCAGCCCATAGAGCACACCAAACAGTCAGTTTATGTGGATGTAATGGCGTCTCATGTGGATTCTCTTCACTCCAAATGCGGCAATTTTGCTTGTTGACGTAGCCATTCAACCAAAAATGAGCCTCATCACTGAACAAAATTTTGTGATGAAAATCAGCATCGAGATGAATCTCATTTTCGGCCCATTTTGCAAGCGTTGTTCTTTTGTCAACCTGTTCATGATGAAATGGCAAACCAAACTAAATATTAATCACTTGACAGCTGACAAAATGGCCGCCAGTTAAAAAAGTGATGCCAACTTAAAGTTCTATACCCCAATAAAAAACACCCTTTATATGCGGTTTGAATTTATTTCCCGTGTCCGCCACGGCATCCCGCGGGAATGTTGTTCAACATATATCTAATACCTAAACTACTAAAACCAGATCCAAAATTGAGAGGTGGCGCTTTGTTACGCAGTTCTTTTTATTTTTGACGCTGTGACAAAATTTTGAGACTCATTCGTATTAATGAAAGATAATTCTAGCAGTTATTTTATAGCATTTCTTTTTTGCTTAATGACTAACTTTTAGATAAAACTAATGAAAACTCATTTTCCTTTTCCCAACTTTATAACAATTATTATAAAGTACTTAGAAATATGTATCACCAGATTTTAAGAAGGATTTGTTGCTAGGGATTGACATAACAACGCGGGGGACTCAATAACATCGAAGATTGAAAAGGGTATTTTTCTACAAATGTATTTCTGTACAAAATTCCACAGCAGATCATACATATTAAAGCACTATAAAACTGTCGTAGCATTGTAGGTAGGATCATACATCTGTAAGTAGCAGATGCTAATCTGTATACACTGTCGACGAGAAAATATTCTAGCTCTAGAAGATTTGGTAAGATTTCCTAAAGATAATAAACTAATATAATTTTATCGAAAGCGACAGCACACGATGATAAAAATTATGGTTGGGGAGTCAATATTCAAAGAGCATCATGCTATTGTAGGGTATACGGTTGGGGCACAGTAATATTGAGAAACTATTATTGGGTATCTCAAGCCTGTTTGGGCATATGGTATCCCACTATGGGGTACAGCCAGTAACTCTAACATTGATATTCTCGAACGATATCAGTCCAAGACATTAAGGGTAATTACTAATGCACCATGGTTTATATCTAACAAGGCCATTAGAAGCGACCTTGATATACCATCCGTGAAAGATGAAAAAAGCAAAGCTACCGATCTGTACTTACAACGTCTTAGCAATCACGTCAATCCTGAAGCTATAGCCCTACTAGACTGCACTGATGAAACCAGAAGACTGAAACGATATCATATTCAAGATTTACCTTTTCGTAAATAATGTAATGTAAATTACAAATTTAATTAAAAAAAATATGTTATAAATGAATTGTAAACTAAATTAACGTTAAAGTATACTCCCTATTTTCTGTGGAATAATGTTTATGTTATGTCGCTTGTTGGAGCTTCATAACCAATATAATTATTAGCAAATATTTAACAAAATTAACTTATTGTTTTATAGACAGATTGTAAATAAAGAAAGGAATGAAAACAAATGTTGGGTATATGGTTGTGGCACAACAATATTGTGATACTATTCCTCGGTTCATGGTTGTGTCACAACAATGTTGTGATTTACGCACAACCATATTATGATACCCACTCAACCATACTATGATAGCCACAACCAAATTGTGATTCACACTCAACATACTCTGATACCCACTACCATCTTATGATCCTCACAACCATAGCAAAGGGTGGTTAAATTTTAAGGGCCGATGTTGAATTTGAACCACACCTAAACGTCAAGCTTTTTATCATTTCATTCGATATTTCTCAATTTCAGACTTACTACATTTGAACCGTGGTCATCATCAATGGTCCGAATGGCAACAGTGGATGATCCATTTTCGAAAAAATCATCTCTAGTAATGAGGCACTTTTTTACCTCAATGGATTCGTTAACAAGCAGAATATCCTGATTTGGGCAATTGAGAATATAAGTACACGAGTGATTGTTGAAAAACCAGTGCAGCCACAAAGAGTGACTGTTTGGTGCGGTTTATGGGCTGGCGACGTTTTCGGGCCGTATTTTTTCCAAAATGATCCGGTCAGGCAGTTACTGTGAATGGTGTTCGCTATCGTGAGATAATAACGAACTTTTTATGACCCGAATTGGAAGATATGGATGTGGACGATATGTGGTTTAAACAGGACTGTGCCACTTACCACACATCTAACGAAACAATGGCTCTTTTGAGCGCCAAATTCAATGGCCGAGTTATCTCACGTCGTGGCGATGTTAATTGGCCGCCAAGATCTTGTGTTTTGACCTCGTTGGACTTCTTTCTTTGGGGTTATTTGAAAGTAAAGGTGTACGTCGATAAGCCAGCAACAATTCAAGAGCTACAGAATGAGAAAATTCGGCAAATTAACTGCATAGAACCTCAATTATGCCTTAGCGTTATTAAAAATTTGGACCATCGGATGAAGGTGTGCCGTCAAGTTTAGTCCAGGTTTAGTGCAAATGTTACATTTTAAACCCTGAAATTTGATATCGGTCATATGACCACCACGAGCCCGTGTACAGCGATCTATCCTTTGTACCCAATTTTCCACTACTCTTGCACGCATTTTAACCGAACGTTGTCACTTTCGCTTACGTTGTTGTCTTGTTGACATAGACCAATGACTTGATGTGGCCTCATAAAAAAAATCCAATGCCATGAACGAGGTGGTCATTCGACCGGGCCATTTCTCGAGATAGCACTTTAACGGAATTTGCCTTTCAGTAAATCGATTGTAACGCGTGCTGTGTGGCTAGTGGCACCGTCTTGTTGAAACCGCATGTTGGCGATGTCAAGCTCATCTAATTCTGGCCAAAAATAAGTGTATAACCTGGCACGATAGCGCATACTATTGACGGTAACATGACGATTGTTTTCACCGATGAAAAAATACGGCCCAATTACACCTATGGCTTAAAAACGACACCACGCAGTATTTTTTGCCGACGCAATTGTGCCTCTTGAAGCATATGTGATTTGCTGTTTATTGATAAAACTACTCAGCCAGAAATGAGCTTCATCGCTGAAGATGATTTTTCGATGAAATTCTGTATTTTCGAGAACCTTTGCCAAAGCCGCCGACGACAAATGCTCTTCAACAAATTAATCATGAAATGTTTCGGGGTTTAAAAAAATTATTTTACATCAAGCCAAATCCCATTATTATCCTGAATCTTTCTATCATTCTATAATATTTTTTCCACTTCGTCTACCTAAGTAAAATAAAATACGTATTTTTTATAGTCAATATTTCGAACCTACGTCAGAAAAAACTTTCATTTTTCTATGTTAACATCTCCTTTTTTGTTTTCCTCCTTGTTTCTTTTATACTCGTCAAAGATCGCAGTTTTTAAAGAAGAGACCGCCTGGAAAAATAATTTACCAAAAAAGCGACAAATTGTAGCAAGACGTTTTCCCAGAGTATAACGCTCTAGACATCAGAGTAGTTTTGGTTTCAGTCATATGATTAAATAACTTTAATATTTTTATTGAAACTACAAATCAGCGATTTTGAGGTTATGTAAAAGGTTCCCAATTTTTTCTTTTTCATTTTTGGAATATTTATTTAGTATTTTCGATCTTTATAAATATTTACGATCATTTTCAGGAATCCGAAAAAAAAAATTATTTTTTACATTAAAAATTACGAGCTAACAGTAAGTATAACACACACACACACACACTTCTCTACTGAAATCGAACTAATCGATCTTTGGCGTCTGATAATCTGGCGGTATGACACAAGGCCCCACGATAATACACCCCAAACCAAAAAGGAAATTATACCCCAAATTTGTGGTCTAATTGTATTATGAAAATAGACCCTACGAAATTATACCCCAAACATAAAATAAGAATAGGCCCCAAAAATTGTATTGGGGCCTTATTTCGTAGTGGTTATTTAAAGGTATGCAAATAAACCCAACAAATAGATATATGTGCCAAGAAATATCGATAGATAAAGGGCGCATAGATAAAGGGACCTAAGGGTAAAAAAATCAATTTTCTTTTTTTTTTCTTTTTTTTGATGTGGACAACATCTGCTCATCGAATGAGACCGATCCCATGCCCCGAAAGTGTTCCCTCCCAGAGATATGCGCGTTTTATGAAAGTGAAGTCGACGATTCTAAGCGCAAATAGAAAGGGACATAATCTTTAAAATGGCTCTCCTGAACAAAACTTTTCAATTTTTTTTTGATGTGGACAACATCTGACCATCGAATTAGACCGATCTCATGCCCCAAAAGTGTTCCCTCCCAGAGATATGCGCGTTTTATGAAAGAGAAGTCGACGATTCTAAGCGCAAATAGAAAGGGACCAAATCTTTAAAATGGCTCTCCTGAACAAAACTGGTTTTTAACCTTAGGTCCCTTTCTATTTTGCGCGTCACATATGTTGTTTTCTGCATAAAACTGGGGTCTATATTCGTTTTTGGGTTTGGGGGGTAGTTTCCATTTATGTGTTACAAAATGATTGTAACAACAAAGTAAATAGGCCCCAAAACGTGTAAAAAATCTTTTGCGTACAGTTTCGGTTGTGTGTACACACAACATAGATGTCCTTGCTGTCGTGCCTCCGTGTACGATTTTATACAAAGTTTATAATTAAGTTCAGATGTAATAAATAATAAAAATTAAATTAAATTAAAAACCAACGCTTTCTTTTCTACGCCGAAGGAAATTAGACCTAAAAAATATTTAGCATGGCCCTAAAATATATAAAAATGAAATTGGACCCAAACATTTTTATTTTATGAAATTATGCCCAACAATTTTTTGTGGGTCTGTTATCATACAAACATTTTGGGTCTAATTGAATTATGAAAATATACCCCAATAAAAACATGAAATTAGGCTCCAAAAAACCATAAAATTTCATGTTGCTGTTTTCCATATGTGACGCGCAAAATAGAAAGGGACCTAAGGTTAAAAACCAGTTTCTTTCAGGAGAGCCATTTTAAAGTTTAGGTCCGTTTCTATTTGCGCTTAGAATCGTCGACTTCACTTTCATAAAACGCTCATATCTCTGGGAGGGAACACTTTTGGGGCATGGGATCGGTCTCATTCGATGCTCAGATGTTGTCCACATCAAAAAAAATGAAAAGTTGATGAAAAGTTTTGTTCAGGAGAGCCATTTTAAAGATTAGGTCCCTCCGTTTCTACTTGAGCTTAGAATCGTCGACTTCACTTTCATAAAACGAGCATATCTCTGGGAGGGAACACTTTTGGGGCATGGGATCGGTCTCATTCGATGCTTAGATGTTGTCCACATCAAAAAAAAAGAAAAAAAAGAAAAATTGATTTTTTTTACGTAGGTCCCTTTCTCTATGCGCTGTCTCATATATTTTTTTGGGGCCAAATTTCATTTTCACTTTGGGATGTACTTTCGTGGGGCCTAATGGGATACTGCCTGATAATCTACTATTGTCTTGCTGATCATCTGTTTAGTGTTATAGTGCAAAACTAAATTTACAAATTGGGATCAATTTGTGTACTGAGCAGGCTAAAATGTCATAAAAAATATTCCTTCCTTTAGAAAATGTGTTTTTTGAATTTGATTTAAATCGTAACATAAATTTAAGAAAATTCAATTAAATAGAAATCAGCACCACCTTCGCTAACATATTGCCCAAGTTTAGTGTTAACCAGTAAAGCTATTCTCCAGTTTTAGGCGCTCGTACACCGAACATTACATTTTTATATTATATTATATTAAGATTAATATTAATATTCGTAAAGTCAATTGTTTCTCAATAAAATAGTCTAGTTACACAAAAAACTTAAATATGAATTTATTTTATTATTCAATTTAAACTAATGAAACTATTGTAAATAACCGGTGCATTAATTCGGAAATTGCGGAAATGATGGAATAATAATTTCCGATTCCCAGGAATCAAAAAAGGTCGGCAATTTCCAGAACCTAGTGAACATACAGAAGATCTTTCGTATGTATTAAAATGCATGTAACTGCCGCAGCCTTCCTTCGAGTTTGGGCCGAACGATGTATGAAAACAAACACTGTGCGACGATCGAGATGTGCAGTGGAGCATTTAAGACAAGTATTAATGGTGAAATTTCGCAATGTACATATGAACTGCAGCAGATGGAGATAATATTAAGAGTGTCTGTCTCTGGCAAACGAAATTAATACCATGGAAAACAATTGAAGCACATCAGCATTCAGCGTTTAGTGCAAATCCTACACAAAAGAAATATTAGCCACAAGAGAGAGCGATGCTTTATCTTAACTGTAAATATATAGAACAGCAGGTTGTCATACACATTTTCTAAACGTTTCAATGCACCTGCAGAATAATTCAAAACATCCTTTGAAACCGCTTAGTGCACAATCGAAATTCGTATACAAGAACATGTCACTACTACAAGGGTTGCTATTTATATTTTGGACCCGGCAATAAAAACACAATATGTTATCATTGAAAATGGTTTTATTGTTTTTCAAAATATTCTCCTTTTGCATGCGCACAAGCCAATTTTCAAAGCACTTTTTCCACTCCGATTGAGACCAAAAACTCCAAAAATCAGCTTTAACAGCTGCTTCGGGCGATGAAAAACGTTGACCACGCATTTTCTTCTTGGTGCTAGGGAATAAGAAGAAGTCATTGGGTGCCAAATCAGGGTGGATAGCCCATCAATTCGACATCTTGAGTAGGCAAATAGGTCATCGTTTCAGCTGATGAGCTCGCATTGCTGTGATGCAAAATGATCCGTCTCCTCTTATTCTCTTTCCTCATTTCTTCGCACGCTGTTGGCAAACAGATGATTGTACTTAGTAGGGACATAAATACTGTTACAACATTGAATACACCCATTTCAATAGTAGAACATGAACATGTCAAAATAAAAACTTGCACAGAAAAATGTTGTTCACCGATGAAAAATTTTTACCGTTCAGGAAAAATTTAACAAGCAAAATAATAAAGTGTATGTGCGGTCATCTAAGGAAGCATCTGAACTGATGCCAAGGGTGGAAAAGGGTCATCATCCAGCTTCAGTCATTGTTTGGGGGGATGTCTCTTACGATGGGGTCACTGACCTGCATTTCTGCGAACAAAGAGTCAAAACATCGGCCAAAGTTTGCCAAGAAACCGTTTTGGAAGCTCTTGTGAAGCCTCTTAACAATTCCCTGTTCCAAAACCAGCCATGGACTTTCCAGCAGGATTCTGTGTCCAATTTTCCGAGGTTCGTGCAGCTATTGACGATTGGCCAGTGCGACTTAAGGCGTGTGAAAGGCAAAAGGCCGACATTTCGAATAAGTAGATTATTTTTGGATACAATATGCATCAATAAATATATTAAAAAATATTTGGTCCAAACCCATTGAGTACTTTTTATTTTAAAGCGTTAAACGTGTGTAACAGTATTTATGTCCCTACTAAGTATACCACTCAGAACTGACCGTCCTACTTTCCACTTAAGGCACCGTGGCAATATGACCGGTTATACCGAAAAAAACGCAATCATTTGCTTCGATGTACTTCTTCCACGAACTACTTTTGTGGGATTTGGCTTGTCTTGAAAGATCCATACGGTCGATTGCTGCTTTGTTTCGGGTTCATATGCATAGATCCACTATTCTTCACCTGTGACAATGTTACACACTTCCTTTGAACTACCGCAGTTATACTTTTTCAACATCTCTTTGCACCAATCCATACGAGCCTTTTTTTAAGCATTCGTCAAATTATGTGGAATCCAGCGAGAACAATTTTTTTTCACGACCAAATGAACAAGCAATATCTTATAAATGTTTGTTATACTATTGCCCAAGGATGCCTCAATCTGACGGTATGTCACATATCGGTCTTGCTTAATCAGTTTACGCACAACATCGATAGTTTCTGGCAAATTAACCGAAGTTGGACGCCCTTCACGAAATTCATCCTAGAGCGAACGGCGTCCGAGGCTGAACTCTTGGTACCAGCGATTAACAGTGGTGCTTCGTCGCTGAAAGTCAAGGCAAGTTGATTTAAACACTTTTGTCTCGACCCAAGCCGAAAATTGTAAAAAGTCATTGCACGGAAATGTTCACGGGATAATATTATTTTTTGACTGAGATGAATTTTTCAACGTACTGTAAACAAAACATTTCGCCCTCAAATGGCAAAGCGGTCTGAGTGAAGTTATGCTAAGAAATGTCAAAGTTATCAATGGAAGTTCCAGTTTGCATCTGGGAACACTAGTACCGTCAGGACCCGAAATGTAAATAGCATCCCTCGTATTTACTACTATTAAAAAAATTTGCAACTGCGGATATGTAGGGATCATCACTAAAGAGCCATTAAATAAGCTTGCCAAAGGAATCAATAGACATAGCAGCCCTTTTTTACATCTTTCATTAAGCTGACTAAAAATTCAATTCGCATTTAAAGCTCGCTTTGTAAAATAGGTAAAACAAAAATTTACAAGCGTGCCAAAAGATCCTTAAGTCATGCTTGACGCCGTTCCGAAAGTAGGCCTGCTAACACTACAATTCTTTCCTTTAAGGAGGATTTTTTTGGAGGCATACTAAGAGTAGCCTTAATAATGTGTGTGAAATCCTTTAGTAGAATTTGTTACACGATGGTGTAGTCGAGTAGACAGATTGTGCGAGTACAACTGGTTAGGTTCGATAATGGATTTTGCTCAGTAGTTGTCGATTAAAAGGTATTTCTAAATGAACTGCTGTTTTTTTGAATTAATTAGTTTTGCCAAAAAATGGATGCAATATTTTCTCTTTTGCTGGCCTTTTGGTTGGTATTACGAGGGCTGCTATATACTTATATTTCTAGCCTAATAATGAAACTGCGAATATTTATCATCAAAAATAATTTTTTTGTTCTTCAAAGTATTCTCCAGCATGATTTATAAACTTTTGCATGCGCTCAAACTAATTGTCGAAGCACTTTTTCCACTCCGATTGAGACAGCTCCGAAACATGGATTTTGAACGCTTCAACAGCATCTTTTGGCGACGAAAATGGTTGACCAAGCATTTTTTTTTAATGTGCGGGAATAACAAAAAATCATTGGGTGCCAAGTCAGGGCTGTACAGCGGATGACCTATCAATTCGACGTATTGGCCGGTCAAAAAGGCGCTGGTTTGAGCCCATGTGTGAGAGCTTGCATTGTCATGGTGCACAATGATGCGTCTTCTCTTGTTTGTTTTTCGAATTTCTCCGAAGACTTCAGGCAAACAAATTAAGGTATACCACTCAGAATTGACCGTCCTACGTGGCTCAAGCGGAGCAGTTGTCACATGACCAGTTTTCCCAAAGAAACAGGCCAACATTTGTTTCGGAGTGCTTCTTCCACGAACAACTTTCGTTGGATTTGGCTCGTCTTCGAAGACTCACACGGTCGATTGCTGTTTTGTTTCGGTCTCATACGCATAGATCTATGATTCATCAAATGCGACGATCTTATAAATGTCTTTTGAAGCACGGCGATCGTAGTTTTTCAGAATTTCTTTGCACCAATTAATACGAGCTTTTTATTGAGCGATTGTCTAATTGTGCGGGTTCCAACGAGAACAAACCTTTTTTACGCTTTTTGCAATATCGAATGTATGCTGGTGGAAGAAATGTCCAAGGATGCCTATATCTCACGGTATGTCACATGACAACACTTAGAAATACATAAAGCAACCCTCGTATTTGCAGGCTAACTAGAAGGTCTGCTTATAAAGGCCTGCAACAAAAGAAAAATTGATGTAATGTCAAAGCACCCTCAAACATTTTTAATGATATTTCAGTGTCAAAACGTCAGTCGAAGTCAACATTTTCATCAAGATAAAGTTAACTTACAAGCAAAGTTTGGAAATGATTAAAAATTACTACCGAAATTCTGAGTCGGTGGTCGCAACTTTAAGAGCGCTTGCTCCAACTTTTGGCCGTAATAATTGTCCCATTCGACAGGTTGTGCGTGATATAAAGGATAAATTTGGATCCAAATTTTCATTTTTGAAAATAGACGCCGTACCGGTCGAAGCGACGAAAATAACGTAGCCGAATGTGTATCCGTTCAGAAGGAGCTAAATGAGTCGCTTCTGCGTCGTTTTCAGGAATTAGGCATCTCTCAAACCACACTGTGGCTTATTTTGCGAAAAGATCTAGCGCTTTATCCTTCTAAGATCAAACTGACTTAAGAACTAAAACGTCGCAACTTCTCCGCCAAAACTTCTCTGGAAAAGTTTCACGAAAATCCAGAATTTCATCGAAAAATCATTTTCAACGATGAAGCTTATTTCGGATTTTAAGTGGCTGATTGGTTTTGTCAATAAATATAGTTTTTCCTTTCTCAAGATAATCAATAAATATTATACCCCTTGCATCCCAAAATACTGTGGCCATTACTTTTCCTGCTGACTTAACAGATTTCGCCTTTTTGGGACCACTTTTACCAGCTTCTATCCATTGTTTTGACTGTTCTTTGCATTCTGGGATGTAGTGATGGATCCATGTTTCATCAACAGTTATGAATCGGCGCAAGAACTCTATTGGATTACGCTGATAAATCGCTAAAAGCGGATTTGGATTTTTTGGGGCAAAGACAACAAACGCGGCACCCATCTTGCGGATAGCTTTTTCATGTGGAGTTCATCATGTAAAATACTTCAAACTTTTATTTTCGTGTATTTTAACAATATCAGCAAGTTCTCTGAGCTTTATACGTCTATCTTTAGTCACTTCATTAAATATTTTTCTAATGTTTCCAATAGTAGTAGCAGGTTTCGGTCTTCCAGAGCGTTGTTCATCTTCCGTACTTGAACGACCCATTTTAAATTGTTGAACCCAGGATTTCACGGTGGAGTATGATGGTGCATTATCACCATGAACAGAATCCAATTCATCTTTGATTAATTGTGGCGTATAACCTTTCATATAAAAGTGTTTAATTACCGCACGAAACTCTTTATTTTCCATTTTTCAAAAATTATAAAACTTGTTTACTTCAATCACCTGTAACAAAGAAAATAATCATTAAATATTTCGGAAATTTTGACAGATGGCTTATAAAAGATTGCTTTTAAAAAACAAAAAAAGTAGCTAGTAAAACAGAAAATGTGCCAGGCCAGTTAGTTTTGCGGTCGCCCTCGTATAAAATTTGTATGTCCTAAATGGAAGACCCGTTATAGCCGGTCCATCGTGTAGAGTACACAAGTAAAAATGCAGCCGGAATTAACTAAATCTTTTCCAATACTGAATCAATATTGGTGCTTTTTAAAGCCAACCTTAACTAAACGATATTTCCACTTGTTGCTTAAACTTTGCTCGGCTATCAGCTGAGATGTTTTATCGACTGCGAAAATCATCCAACTATATGGAGTAGTTATACATTGGTGTGCATAACTTTTAATCCCACATGAGGTGCAATATGTAAAGAAGTAATTAAACCAAGTGAACGTGTAATGTGAAGTTTTGTTTAAATGTGATGTCTTCATTTCAGCATGTCTGATTTTCACAGCAAATATAAATTGGGTTTTGCAAAGTTCCCCATTCGCTTGTCAGCGCATTGTGGCAATTCCATGGGAAATTAAAACTTCACAAACATAAATCAATCTTTTTGTTCGTCTTTAAAGGAAGGCGGCACAGTGGCATATTTGACAAACGACAGTTTTGTTTTATTTCCTTTCTACAGCATTTAGCCGTAAGCGTAATGTGAACGCTAACAAGCAAGTTTGAAAACTATGGCAGACATCGTTTAGCGTTTTTATTTGACCAACACTATGGGTATACCCCTGTAAACAGAGAAAGTTTATTGGGAAGTAAAATCAATAGAGGGGAAAGAAGTAGCTGTTAAGTTAATAGACATTATAATTATATCCGTTCGTATTGTACAGGGTGGATCGCGGTAATTTAGTTTTTTGCAGGCAGTGACGGCACTGTTGGTCGAAGAGACTGGAGAGTATGCGTGGCTTAAAGTGGCTGACATTACAATTTTGTAATCGATCGCCTTTCAATTGCCATTATGCATTGGACACGTGAGGAGAGCTTATTTTGTGTTGAATCGTATTTTTCTAATGAGCTCTCGATCATTGCAGTGCAGCGTGGTTTTCGTTTACGATTCGCAGTTCCCTCACGCGGACGTGTTCCTGGACGGCAATCTGTTGTAAATTGGGTAACTTCAATGAGAACAGCAGGGAATGTGTCATGTGTACGAATGGGACCGGATAGAAGGATTACAACACCACAAAATATCGAGAGAAACACCGAAACGCTCTGTTCGGAAGCAACCACTTGATCTTGACATTTCCACTATGATATCGTATTTTTTTCAGCCGGCTCTTGAGGCAATGCAATTAGAGGATACATGATTCCAACAGGATGATAACACTGCATACACAGCGAGCGATACCATGAATTATATGAGGCAAATCTTTTCTGGACGGCTTATCTCTTTGAGGGGTGATGTGAACTGGCCGGCACGCTCACCAGGCTAAGCCCTATGCGATTTTTTCCTTTGGGGTTACCTGAAGTCGAAGATGTATATCAACCGTTCCAACACTTTGGAAGACCTAATTAACAATATTGAGGCTGAAATTGGCAGAATACCAGCCGACATGCTTGTTAGAGTTCATGAACACTTCAGAAAACGTATGCAGCAGTGTGTGGATAGCAAAGATCGACATTGGCCAGATACACTATTTAAAACCATGTAATTTAAAAACTCCCTTACTGCTGAATATAATTAAAATATAAAATAATTTTTTCTAGAATTCATAATTTTTTTATTGATCTCGAAAATATGCAAATATGGCACGAAACACCTCGGCGGAAAATCTGTTTTTTATACACACGGCTGAAGAACCAGTAAAACAAGTAAAGCGGTGTCGACTATGTGATAATAGACGCCACTCTATTATTTAGTAGATTTCGAGCCTCTATGTGGAGTTTGAGCGTAGTCGGAACTACGAGTAATAAGTGACTTCTAGAATGGGAGGGATTTATTTTATTTCATTTTTGTCATGACATGTAATAAGAAGCCCATTGCGCGTCTATTAAAGCTACGAGGGAGACCGCAAAACTAACTGGTCTGGCACATTTTTTGTTTTACTAGCAACTTTTTTTTGTTTTTTAAAAGCAATCTTTTATAAGCCATCTGTCAAAATTTCCGAAATATTTAATGATTATTTTCTTTGTTACAGGTGATTGAAGTAAACAAGTTTTGTAATTTTTGAAAAATGGAAAATAAAGAGTTTCGTGCGGTAATTAAACACTTTTATATGAAAGGTTATACGCCACAATTAATCAAAGATGAATTGGATTCTGTTCATGGTGATAATGCACCATCATACTCCACCGTGAAATCCTGGGTTCAACAATTTTAAATGGGTCGTTCAAGAACGGAAGATGAACAACGCTCTGGAAGACCGAAAACTGCTACTACTATTGAAAACATTAGAAAAATATTTAATGAAGTGACTAAAGATAGACGAATAAAGCTCAGAGAACTTGCTGATATTGTTAAAATACACGAAAAACATGTTTGGAGTATTTTACATGATGAACTCCACATGAAAAAGCTATCCGCAAGAAGGGTGCCGCGTTTGTTGACTTTGCCCCAAAAAATCGTCCGTTAGACCAATTCCGAGAAGCTTTTAGCGATTTATCAGCGTAATCCAATAGAGTTCTTGCGCCGATTCATAACTGTTGATGAAACATGGATCCATCAATACATCCAAGAATGCAAAGAACAGTCAAAACAATGGATAGAAGCTGGTAAAAGTGGTCCCAAGAAGGCGAAAACTGTTAAGTCAGCAGGAAAAGTAATGGCCACAGTATTTTGGGATGCAAGGGGTATAATATTTATTGATTATCTTGAGAAAGGAAAAACTATAAATAGTGAATATTATTGTGCATTATTGGATCGGTTGAGTGAAGAAATCAAGATAAAACGACCGCATTTAGGAAAAAAAGTTCTTTTTCATCAAGATAATGCTCCTTTACACACTGCATTTTTAACTCAACAAAAACTGGCCGAATTTGAAATTGCTCCCCATCCACCATATAGTCCAGATTTAGCTCCTTCTGATTATTTCTTGTTTCCAAATTTAAAAAAAAATTTTGGTGGCAAAAAATTTTTGTCCAATAGCGAGGTTTTTGCTGAAACTGAGGCATATTTTGAAGGCCTTGAAAAATCTTATTTTTCGGATAGAATTAAAAAACTTGAAAAACGTTTGATGAAGTGTATTGAGTTTGAAGGAGATTATGTTGAAAAATAAATAATAATTATTCCAAAAAAACGGTTCTTTTTATGTTAGGCCAGTTACTTTTGCGGTCGCCCTCGTAAATTACAATGTAGGAGTAGTAGAACACAATAAACTTCTAAAAATATCGCAGTATTAAATAAAAATTATAAATAAAAAGTCCTAAATTTCAATAAGAAAAAAACAGAAAAAAAACTGAAGAAATCATATATGTAGATGACAATCAGAAACCAAGGAAAAATATAAAAAAAAACAATTATTCTGTACTAGAACGAAAATATTTCATTAATTTTTTTCGAAAGATCATGAATGACAAGAAAATGTAAATGTTTTTATACTGCTTGGCAAAATGTTATACGGTCGGGCTACTCTAACGAGAAATTATTCAAAATAACGAATATCAAATTATCGAGAGTAGACCGTAGTAGAATTTATTATATGTACTAAAGATTTTACTAGTTTTAGCACAATAAATTGTCTGAGAAGTTGTTTAGAACGTTAATTCGTAGAGCCCTGGCAGACATATATTTTGTCTTAACCTCTTAGTAGTCCGATTTGGAGGACCACAAGTTTCTCTAAGCGTACAAAACTCACGTTAGGCTATGTTGAAAGGTTAAGACAATTACAACTCAACTCCACCCCAACAGAAATATTCGTTGGCTCTTAGTCGAAGAAAGTAATAATGACCATATGTGACAGCGCATAGAGAAAGGGGCCTAAGGGTAAAAAAAATCAATTTTCTTCTTTTTTCTTTTTTTGATGTGGACAACATCTGAGCATCGAATGAGACCGATCCCATGCCCCAAAAGTGTTCCCTTCCAGAGATATGCGCGTTTTATGAAAATGAAGTCGACGATTCTAAGCGCAAATAGAAAGGGACCTAATCTTTAAAATGGCTCTCCTGAACAAAACTTATCATCAACTTTTCACTTTTATTTTTTTGATGTGTACAACATCTGAGCATCGAATGAGACCGATCCCATGCCCCAAAAGTGTTCCCTTCCAGAGTTATGCGCGTTTTATGAAAGTGAAGTCGTCGATTCTAAGCGCACATAGAAAGGGACCTAATCTTTAAAATGGCTCTCCTGAACAAAACTTATCATCAACTTTTCACTTTTATTTTTTTGATGTGTACAACATCTGAGCATCGAATAAGACCGATCCCATGCCCAAAAGAGTTCCCTGCCAGAGATATGCGCGTTTTATGAAAGTGAAGTCGACGATTCTAAGCGCAAATGGAAAGGGACCTAATCTTTAAAATGGCTCTCCTGAACAAAACTGGTTTTTAACCTTAGGTCCCTTTCTATTTTGCGCGTCACATATGGCATTATTTTAAATTAATATTTTAAATTAACTCAAATGCTACTTGCTATTCGCATACATACGTTCTTCTCATAATTTATTCAAACAAAAACGAATATAACGGAAACACTTTATGTTACATACAAAAAAGAAAACGTTTCTGTTCGATTACATGATTTATTGTTGTCATGCCATGAGACCCAGTAAATCATTTAATCGAACACCATCCATTTCATAATAATTGTATTCAAGTACGGCAACCAACCGAGCGAAAAAGTGTGAAAAAAACTGTCAAAAAACATATCGACATTCGCTCCATTACATTGTTGTTCTTATCAATTTCATCATCATATCAAACATTCATTGGTTTTGTTGTTTTTAATCTGCAAACACTGGATACCGGCAAAATGACAAAATTTTTGGTAGGGGTACACACCTCTGTACTTCGATAGTGAGAAACAGTCGGCCTCAGTTCTCCAATCCGTTTAGCGGGTCGTAACATTTAAGACTAAGAGCTGCATATCTCGTAGCACTCCGCAAAAGTGAAAACAAATTCACTGTTAACATATTAACAGAGTCAGTAAACTATGTTCAGTGTTGCCAGGTCTTAAATAAGCTTTGTCCTCAATCGTTTACAAGAATACCCCGAAGAAAAACTAACTAACAGTAGTGAATTTGTGCAGCGTTAACCACAACGACTGCTTAACAAAACAAGTTAAAAATCTAAAGTCGGAAGAGGCTGACTATATTTTACTCTGCACTTCGATTTTTAAAGGGGTCGTGGAACCGCCAATTTTTCCCTCATAACGTGTTTCCCTGCCTTCATCATACATTTCAAATATCATTGTCATATCTCCAAATCTTCATGAGATATGGCGTTTTATAGTTTAGGGTTTTTGATTTTCCCTGAGGTTGAGCCGGTCCTTGTGAGGAAAATTTTTCATCTTTTAGCCGATTTGGCCCATTTTCAATACCAACACTTTCAGTCCATCATCACATGTTTCCGCTGAATAGAAGTCACCTAGCTGCAATAGTGCGACTTAAAGTTTGCTTTCAAACGGGAATGTCATTTACGGTCGGGAACTATATCTTAATTTGAACTGATTTTCTTAAATTACAATAGCATCTGTCCTGGTTTGAAAAATCTTACTTTTTTAAGTGCTATAAAATAGTATTGAGTATGTAACGGGGTTTCCAATAGGGATATACCAAGGTCGTGTCTTTATGTCAACGCAGCCTCAAATATTTTAATGATCTTTCAGTGTCAAAACGTTAGTCGGTGTTTGCAACTTTAAGAGCGCTTACTCTGATTTTCAACCGTAAAAATAGTTAAACCCGACAGGCTGTACGTGCTATAGTTCCGGCACCAAAAAGACACCGTACCGCTCGAAGCAACGAAAATATCGCAGACGTAAGTGTACCCATTTAAAATGAGCCAAATCAGTCGAATCCACGTCGTTGTCACGAAATTCTCAAACCACACTGTGCCGTATTTAATCCTTAAATATTTAATCCTTAAAAGGTCAAACTCACTCAGGAACTAAAGTCACTTGATCATTTGAAACGCCGAAACTTTTCCAATTGCCTCGGGCAAAGTTTCACGAAAATCCAGAATTTCATCAAAAAATCATCTTTAGCGATGAAGCTCATTTCTGGCTGAGTTGTTTTGTCAATAAACAAAATATGCGTTATTAAACAGCAACAAACCCACTTGTGCTCCAAGAGACACAACACAACGACATCCGCAAATTACTGTGTGGTGTAGTTTTCATGCCGGAGGCCGTATTTCGGCGATAAAAACAATCGTCATGTTACCGTCAATGGAGAGCGCTATCGTGCCATGTTAGAAAATTATTTTTGGCCAGAATAGGATAAGCTTGACATCGCCGTTATGTGGTTTCAACAAGACGGTGTCACTATCCACACAGCATGCGTTGCAATCGATTTACTGAAAGGCAAATTCGGTGAACGTACTTATATTATCTCGAGAAATTATCTGGTCGAATGGCCACCACTTTTATGCGTCTTAGCACCATTGGATTTGTTTTTATGGGGCCACATCAAGTCATTGATCTATGCCAACACCTTTAGACGAGTTTCTATATGGACAACGTCCTACGCGAAATTGGCAAAGTTTCGGTAGAAATGTGTGCAAGAGAGGTGGAAAATTGTGTCCAAAAATAGATACTGTATACGGGCTCGTGGTGGTAATATGACCCAAATCGAATTTCATTCTTAAAATGTAACATTTGCACTTCACCTGGAATAAATTTGAACTCTATATCTTCAATATTCTGTGTTTTATTAACATGCCTATATAACTTTGTTAAGTCCCTAATGGAAAACCCTGCATAAAAATACTGATTTTAATTAGTCGATGGTTTACACCATAACAGCCAGGACTCACGAATCTATGTGCCAATGTAGTAACTTAAATTTTGTATTTAAATTCTTGTTTGAATTCGTAATCAACATTTTATTCAATTTGTTTAACTTAAATTCGTAAATATTGGGTAAGACCTGGGGGACCGTTTTGGGGTCCGAAAGGTGTACCCATTTAAAAAGTTGCCACTAACGATTGCAAATTGAGACAGGGTTCGTATTTCTTCCACACATTTTAACGCCTGTGGGCCGATTACACTTGTTTGTTTGTACTCACAGCAATAATTGCTTAAATTTAAAAGTCCTAGCTTATTTCTTTTAACCACCATCGTTACTCATAGTATTGCAGTTTGTAATAAACTCGTTTAAAATTTATTTAACATAGCTAACACGATAACTTGGTTGGTTTTTGCTTGTTTTCAACAGTTAACAGACATTTGGTAGTAGTTGAAAACAACTCAACAACATAGGCGTTTGGAGAAAGCTTTTCAGTAATTCACCTCTTGTACGAAACGAATAGGTTTGGTTCTTTTTTTAACAGATTTCTGTTATTTACATTACGTGGGGCATTAATAGAAACAATTTTTGAAACTGTTACCTAATACTGTCATTTAAATGTAAACAGATACACGTGAAAGGTAAGAGGTAGGGCTATCTTTTAAAATTTTAAAAGAAAAACAATCCTATTTGGAACATGGAATTGTTAAGAGGCTTCACAACAGCTTTCAAAACGGTTTCTTGGTAAACTTTGGCCGATGTTTTGACTCTTGTTGGCAGAAATGCAGGTCAGTGTCCCCATCGTAAGAGACACCCCACCAAACTATGACTGATGCTAGGTAATGACCCTTTTCCACCCTTGGGATCAGTTCAGATGCTTCCATACACTCTATCATTTTGCTTGTTAAATTTTTCCTGAACGGTAAAAAAATTTTCATTGGTGAACAAAATTTTTCATTGCAAGTTATCAGCGTGCTTCACCAAAAGACGTTTGCATTTTTCAATCCTATTTTCTCTAAAGCTGCAGTCAATAAATGTCCGGTACGTCCTTTGAAAGCCCCAAGTCTTTCTTACTGATTCGACTCATGGACTTTTGCGTGATATTCATCTCACGGGCCATGATTTTCTGTTTTCGGTGCGGATTTCTTTGAATTCTTGATTTAGCGGCTTTGATGACATGCCGTGTTCGAAAAGAGCGTGGGTGGCCCGACCTGTGGTGGTCTTTTACATCTCCAGTCTCCTCAAACAATTTTATGTATCGGTAGACCAACATGCGGCTAATCCCTAGTGGCCGGAACTTGAAAAACGTACAGCGATACGGTTCTCATTATCTGACCACTCCATGATGAAAGTTGAAACAATTTTTAAATCCCGTTACAGACTAAAGTTATTGAGGTTAGCTTTCAAAACCAATATGACATTAACGGGGTATGTTCAGTTCTACTATTGAAATGGGTATGTTCATTGTTGTAACAGTATTTATGTCCCTACTAAGTAGAATATTCAGTCTTGAAAATACTCGTATGCATTTTTAGAACTATACGGATTTTATTCTACACAATAAATGTGGATGTGACAGATCTTCAGGCCAAAGTGAATATAAACAGATATTCTATAAAGAATCCGAAAGTATTTCAGATGCCAATTTGTTTATCTCCTCCTTTGTTCCTTTGACAATTGTTGTTATGAAAATAAATCATACGGAATAGGAAAACCCCAGCCCCTTCTTAGTTAGATTTTGTCGTCTTATATCAATTCAGTAGTGCAAAGAAACTTCGGGAAAAATACTTGAAGTTTCATAAATAATAAATTATATTTATTACCCACAATAATATGTAAAGATGGGAAGAAAACTAAAGTAATTCATACGTTCTATCAAACCATGATTGATGGAAAAGTTTCCGAAGTGCTCACTTATACTTCATCTGCAGCACAACGAAGGAGCTAGATAAGGTATTTGAAAGATCAACTGATTAGCCTATCAGTACGGGCTGTTGATGCATTGATTCGATTAATGGAAACTATTTCGCATTAATCGTATGGAGTTTAAAAGACAGTAAATGGCGAACATGCAATAATGAAGGGAGAAAAGAAATCCAAAAGCGGGTTCGGGAAGAGTTAGTTTTGATAGTAGGCAAACCTCGATCTGATGGTGGAACATCGAATAATGGGAACACTGCAGAAAGTTTTGGTAATTGTAAACTGTCAGCTATAATAACAAGTGAAGATGCCGACCTTTTAAAAAGGTAAGCTATATTTAACATTTTTTTAAGCATTTCATTTCAAAGGTTTCATATAAGTTTCAAACAATATCTTCTTCATAAAAGTTGAAGCTGATAAGTTTGGAGAATATAAGCTGGGCACAGCAAAGCTGTTTATTAGATCATATAAATGGCACTATATGACTTTTTCGATACATAAACTCCGAATTTATGCAAAGGAGATTATAGAAAATGTTTGTATGATTCCCATTGCGTTTCTTTCAGAGGATGCACAGGAATCACTAAATAAATGCTACATGCAAACACGCCGATTTATCTAGGAAATGCTCGAGATATTTAAGCAACTAGAATGTTTTCAATTACCTAATGTACTCTTCAGATTCATATATAGCATCCTTAAGGAAAAATATAGAAAATATGCCAAAACACTAGATGATGGTGCTCTTAGAAAATTCGGAATACTTGCATAGTGTTCAAGACGACTGTGAAGATTAAAAAGTTGAAATAAAAAATGTTAAATAAACCAAATTTTTTGAACTATAATGTTAAAAAAATTTTGAATCTGTTATAGTATATACGGTCTGCTTTATATATTTCTGGCCTAAAAATGAAAATGCGCACATTTATCTGCAAAAATAGTTTTATTGGTTTTCCAAGTATTCTCTAGCATGATTTATATACTTTTGCAAGCGCTCAAATCAATTGTCGAAGCACTCTTTCCACTCCGATCGAGACACCCCCAAAACATGGTTTTTGAACGCTTCAACAGCATCTTCTGGCGACGAAAATCGTTGACCACGCATTTTTTCTTGATGTGCGGGAACAAAAAGAAGTCACTGGGTGCCAAGTCAGGGCTGTACGGCGGATGACCCATCAAGTCGACGTTGTGGCAGGTCAAAAAGGCGCTGGTTTGAGTCGATGTGTGAGAGCTCGCATTGTCATCGTGCACAATGATTCGTCTTCTCTTGTTAGTTTTTCGAATTTCTCCATAGACTTCAGGCAAACAAATTGTGGTCTATCACTCAGAATTGACCGTCCTATGTTGCTCAAGCGGAACAGTCGCCACATGACCAGTTTTGCCGAAGAAACAGGCGACCATTTGCTTCGAAGTGCTTCTTCCACGAAAAACTTTCGTTGGATTTGGCTCGTCTTCGAAGACACACACTGTCGATTGCTGTTTTGTTTCGGGCTCATACACATAGATCCATGATTCGTCCCCTGTGATGATCTTCTAAACGTCTCTTGAAGCACCGCGATCGTATTTTTTAAAATTTCTTTGCACCAATCGACAGGAGCCTTTTTTGAGCGATTGTCAAAATTGTGCGGGATCCAATGAGAGCAAACCTTTCTTACGGCCAGGTGTTCAGGCAATATCGAATGTATGCTGGTGAAGGAAATGCCCAAGGATGCCTCTATCTCACAGTATGTCACATGACGATCTTGCATTATCAGTTCACGCACGGCATCAATGTTCTCGGGCACAACGGCCGTTTTTGGACGAACTTCGTCTTTGAGCGAGAGTCGGCCACGATTGAATTCATTAAACCAGTATTTCACAGGCTATAGGATGGTGCTTCATCGCCATACAACAATTTAAGTTCATTGATTTATGTTCATTGTCGCGATAGTCCACATCGAAAGTTGTGAAAAATGATCGCACGAAAATGTTCACGAGTTAATTCAATTTTTTTGCTAAAGTAATTTTGTCAAGTCACTTTAAACAGCACAAATGATGGTCGTACGTCAAAACGTTCTGAGTACGTTTTTGCTAAAAATTGTCAAACTTTCCAATGGAAATGTCAGCACCAGGCCTAGGCCAGAAATATATGTAGCAACCCTCGGTTTGCAGGTATACTTTTTATATAACAAACAAAAGAAGAATTACTTGACAACTTTTAAAATAATTAAACTATTGAATTAATTTTTTGCAAATAATTTCGCAAATATCTACAATATATACTCAGAAGTGATCCATACAAATTTTTAAACAATCTGCTGACAAATAAGATAGTAACAGATTTTAGCTATGCAAAACCCAAAAGGACCCCGTAGTATCGGTCGGAAACCTCTCAATGGAGTAAGATAGTATTCTGAATCTTCATCCTTTAAGGTGTTACAAACATACAGTCCTGTCACAGAAATCGATCGGAATGATTTAATTTCCGTACTTACCATTCCGTTCGGTTTTGTTTTACCTCCCTCAGATTCCGATCGATTTAGGTAATTCCGAAAATTTTAAAAACCCTGGCTATTCTAATTTGCTATGCCAATTCCATGCATATGAGAAAACAAAAACCATATGTTTTAAGTAAAATAGTTTTACAAAAATTGTTTAACAGTAGTTCCTTTACTTCAGAATGGGCTACCAAAATATTGCACAGCCTATCTAATTTTTCATTTTGTTTTCGCATTTCATCGCGCTGTTCTTCCATAAGGTGGACAATTCTTTCCACTTTGTTGTCGACACGTTGCTCTTCCAGCAACTTAGCAGTGCTTATTTTCTTCTACTAAAAGGCTGCTCAATTCGGATCGGATACATGTACGTGATCTGTGGCGCTAAGGAGTAGGAGATGGTGCGTGGGAAAGACGCCTCTTTGAAGCTAATGGTGTTACACTTCGCTTTCTTGCCAAATCATTTCCTTTTTCCCTAGCACTGGCAGATGTTAAGGGAGTAAACTCAAGATCTTCGTCGTTTTCTTTGTCAGATTCACAAATGTACGCGATCAGATCCGCTTCTCCAAAACTTTTGGCGCCAGCAGCTTCATCAACCTCGGACAATACATATTTGTTATATGGTCCACCACCTTTTTACAAATTTCGTTTTTGTTGTAGCACAGTTTCTTCTCCACGCATGTTTTCCAGTTTTTCCAGGTTTTCTTCCATCCATGACAATCTTTTTTGTTAATTCTATCAAAAGCGCTTCTACAACCACACGATCTCCCTTTACGAATCCTCTGGCTATATCACTGTGGCACTCTATGAACTCGACAAAAATTTTATCTTGAGCAACGTTTCTATGCTTTCTCCTAAAATATTTATTTGTAAATCAAAAAAAAAATGGGAACAAACTTATAAAATACTCACATTTCTTTTTTGTTTTATATTCGTCAGCCAGAATATTACAAGCCACAATAAAAGACGATCACAAACAATACAAATTACAAATTAATTTTCCAACGTTGTTTTTTTTTTTTGATTTAAGTTTATTTCGTTCAAGGCAATTATTTGGCTTGTACGAGGGCGACCGAAAAAGTAACTGGCCTAACATAAAAAGAACCGTTTTTTTGGAATTATTATTATTTATTTTACAACATAATCTCCTTCCAACTCAATACACTTCATCAAACGTTTTTCAAGTTTTTTAATTCCATCCGAAAAATAAGATTTTTCAAGACCTTCAAAATATGGCTCAGCTTCAGCAATAACCTCGCTATTGGACGAAAATTTTTTGCCACCGAGAATTTTTTTAAATTTGGAAACAAAAAATGATCAGAAGGAGATAAATCTGGACTATATGGTGGATGCGGAGCAATTTCAAATCGTAATTCGGCCAGTTTTTGTTGAGTTAAAAATGCAGTGTGTCAAGGAGCGTTATCTTGATGAAAAATAACTTTTTTTTCTAAATGCGGTCGTTTTATCTTGCTTTCTTCACTCAACCGATCCAATAATGCACAATAATATTCACTATTTATAGTTTTTCCAATAAATATTATACCCCTTGCATCCCAAAATACTGTGGCCATTACTTTTCCTGCTGACTTAACAGTTTTCGCCTTCTTGGAACCACTTTTACCAGTTTCTATCCATTGTTTTGACTGTTCTTTGCATTCTGGAATGTAGTGATGGATCCATGTATCATTAACAGTTATGAATCGGCGCAAGAACTCTATTGGATTACGCTGATAAATCGCTAAAAGCTCCTCGGAGTTGGTCCAACGGACGATTTTTTGGAGCAAAGTCAACTGACGCGCACCCATCTTGCGGATAGCTTTTTCATGTGGAGTTCATCATGTAAAATACTCCAAACTTGTTTTTCGTGTATTTTAACAATATCAGCAAGTTCTCTGAGCTCTATTCGTCTATCTTTAGTCACTTCATTAAATATTTTTCTAATGTTTTCAATAGTAGTAGCAGTTTTCGGTCTGCCAGAGCGTTGTTCATCTTCCGTACTTGAACGACCCATTTTAAATTGCTGAACCCAGGATTTCATGGTGAAGAATGATGGTGCATTATCACCATGAACAGAATCCAAGTCATCTTTGATTAATTGTGGCGTATAACCTTTAACCTTAACAGTTTTCTCCTTCTTGGGACCACTTTTACCAGTTTCTATCCATTGTTTTGACTGTTCTTTGCATTCTGGAATGTAGTGATGGATCCATGTTTCATCAACAGTTATGAATCGGCGCAAGAACTCTATTGGATTACGCTGAAAAATCGCTAAAAGCTCCTCGGAGTTGGTCCAACGGACGATTTTTTGGGCAAAGTCAACTAACGCGGCACCCATCTTGCGGATAGCTTTTTCATGTGGAGTTCATCATGTAAAATACTCCAAACTTGTTTTTCGTGTATTTTAACAATATCAGCAAGTTCTCTGAGCTTTATTCGTCTATCTTTAGTCAATTCATTAAATATTTTTCTAATGTTTTCAATAGTAGTAGCAGTTTTCGGTCTTCCAGAGCGTTGTTCATCTTCCGTACTTGAACGACCCATTTTTAATTGCTGAACCCAGGATTTCATGGTGAAGTATGATGGTGCATTATCACCATGAACAGAATCCAATTCATCTTTGATTAATTGTGGCGTATAACCTTTCATATAAAATTCGGAAATTTTGACAGATGGCTTATAAAAGATTGCTTTTAAAAAACAAAACAAAAAAGTTGCTAGTAAAACAGAAAATGTGTCAGGCCAGTTAGTTTGGCGGTCGCCCTCGTAAGTTTATTTCGTTCAAGGCAATTATTTGGCTTGTATTGTTGTCTTAGAACTATTGAAAATATATATAGGAAATATAAAAATTTTACGTAATTAAAGATTACAACAATCCTTATTTAGGAAAAGTACCTTTATAAAAGTTTATTGTGTTTATGGAACTAAAAATATCAATTCCGATCACATAATCAAAAGTGGTTTCATTCCGACCAAATCTTTCGGAATTAGTTTTCTGAAGAACAAAATTCGGAATTGAAACCACTTTCGATCGGAAGTGTGTTCTGTGACATGCCTGATAATCACTAATACGAGGGGGTTCGGAAAAGCCCCCCTCGGTTGAACAGAAAAAAGTTAAGTGTTTTGGAAACTCCCGTCTCTGCTATGAACACATGTTAAATTTTGTTTCGATCTGGCAACTCCTTCATATAGAAACAGGTGTTCACAAAAGACGCATCCGCGATTTTTTTACAATGGAAAAATTAGAAATGCGTGGTGTCATTAAATATTTACATTAAAAAGGTTTATCGGGACAAGAAATTCATCATCTCATCTCAAATGATCGAGTCCATTTAATTGTGCATGAAGAACTACAGATGAAAAAGCTTTCTGCAAGATGGGTGCCGGACTTGTTAACAGTCGACCAAAAACGCATAAGAATGAACATTTCTCAAGCTTGTTTGGATCGTTTTCAGCGAAATAAAATGGATTTTAAGCGTCGTTTCATAACTGTTGATGAGACATGGATTCACCACTATACTCCAGAGACAAAAGAACAATCCAAACAATGGACTGAAGCTGGAGGAAGTGCCCCAAAGAAGGCAAAAACAATTCAATCGGCTGGTAAGGTTATGGCAACGGTTTTTTGGGACTTCAAAGGTATTTTATTTATTGACTATCTGCAAAAGGGTAAAACAATAAATTTAGAGTACTATTGCAACCTTTTAGATCAATTAAATGTACAAATTCGAGAAAAACGTCCTGGCTTACAACACAAAAAATAATTTTTCATCAAGACAACGCACCAGCGCACAAGAGTGTTTTAACAATGGCTAAAATCAACGAATTAAAGTACGAGTTGCTTGACCACCCACATTATTCTCCTGATTTAGCTCCCAGTGACTTTTACCTGTTCCCAAATCTAAAAAAATTCCTTGCTGGCAAGCGTTTTACCTCAAATGAAGATGCAATTACAGTTGTAAACCACTATTTTGAAGACCTTGAGGAAAACTATTTTAATCAAGGGATAGAATTGCTAGATAAACGTTGGACTAAGTGTATTGAAGTTTTAGGAGATTATATTGAAAAATAAAAATATTTTTGAAAAACTAACTATTCTCTTTCATTGATAGGCTAAGAACTTTCCGAACCGCCCTCGTACTCTGTACCACAGTACTTTAACGCCACGCTGTGAAATTTAGTCACATGCTATTGCAGCACTGCAATAAATATTTCGCAAATGACCACTCCAAGTGAAACGTCTTTTGTGGTTAGTTTTTTTACGTCTTTATTGAAATGTTCCTCTTTACAATACAAACATGTTATATCAATTGAACATTGATTTATTAGTTACATTGTTGTGTTGTTGTTGTTTTATATATATATATTAAATATTGTTGTTGTTAGTTACACAAATATGTATTATGTTGCATCTTTTGCTAAAGCATTTTACAATACATTTATTATTTTATTCAGTAGGCTTAATTAGTACTTTTACTTTATGTTAAATCTGATCCCATAAACAACGGGAGCTGTTAGAAAAATACTTAGAAAAAATGCATATCCTCAAGGGATTCTTTTATTAATTTCCAATTTTTTTTTTAATTTCTTCAATACCAGCAACAATTAATTTTTTGTTGTTTTACTTGTGGTGCAGGAGGTAGGGGAACTTCCTTCTTTTTGTAAATAGATATTTTTTTATATTGGGGCATTTAGAAAATAAGTTTTTATCATTATTTAATTTTTCAGATGAGATATTTGCGGTAGAGGTGGGCTAAAGGTTGCAAATATAACAACAGATATTTTGGGAACTCTAACATCCATCCTGCGATAACATCGAACACATTTGGACACTGATACTAAACATTTATTTAGCTAAAGCTTTTGGAGAAGTTCTTATAGCCCGTGCAGGCTGACAAAACATGTAGGTTTCTTTGCCAAAAAAAATAGAGCTGCCAACCATATGACAAATCTGTATAGGAAAAAAACCTAAAAACTACTCGACTTCGCAAAACAGCCCCTAGGGCGTAAATAGGAAAAAGGAAGGGAGGAGGTAATAAAATGTAGTGGGATAATTGTGCCGTTAATTGGAGCAACACTGGCAGGAGTCCGACTTGGATTTATGTTGATCGCTAACAGATTGGAGTAGTTAGGTTTTGTTTTGATTAAACTAACTACATACGTACTTAGCCATAGCACTGCCGACAATCATTTTGCAGTTTTTATAGAAATTGTTGTTCTGTTTTAAAAAAATGTTTTTTTTACTTAAGTTTTGTTAATAACAAATTGTTTTGCTCTTTATTATTTAACAATAAAATTGGTAGATTTGTTGCGGTCCTTGTTGTCGTTACCATTCCTGCGGCCGGTTAACTTTTATTGTTCGCCATTTTGCAGTTTGTCTAAGTGGGTAAAGATGATGCTATACACAGTGTCCAGTAGTTTCACCCAGGCTTCGGTTTGTTTGTCATCTAAATTGCAGGCCACCGTCAAGACTTCCAAGATCACTTCTCTAAGTTCCTGTTAATTAGAAGAGAAAAACCAATACTAATTAACGCAACTTATCGTAAATATATGACGAGGGTTTTTCTGTAGGCATTTATTGAAATGCAGTTGACAAACATATTTCGGAAAAAACTCAAAAACATTTTTCGAAGATCCATAAAGTTGCACACTTCCATAGATAAGGTGCTTTCGAATTTACAGAAACGTTTTTAGAACTCTAGTCTATAGCACAGCTCCGAATTTGGAAACCTCTGGTGTAAAAAACTTACTCTGCTCACCAAAACCACTGTGTTCGATTTCCGATTTTGAAGACATTTGAATTTTCGAATAGCGCTAGGAAAATGTGTATACAAAATAATACATATTTTTAAGTATTTTCTTTTGTTTCCATTTTTGTACTCCAATAAATTTCGTTCGTTTTATAGGTTAATTTTACATAGAAAAAAATACCAATCCAGTCCAAAAAAGTTATAACCGTTTGAATTTAAATAAAAATCTATTATTTATGTCCCCAATGGGCTTCGAATTACATGTCAATAAAGAAATGAAATGAAAAAAAATTCTGTAGTAAACTTCGCTTATCAAAAATAAACTTTAGACAATTCCTACTCGTACGTTTTGTTTGCATTTTTTAAAAAAAAGTGCAGGTGCCACTCAAGTGTCTGTTTTGCATGGAAAAACGAGCTTAAAGGCCCAATTAGTCTTGACGGTTGATTGTGCAGAAGTCTACCATCGTCAACCGTCAAACTGTAGTTATCTCCCTCTAACACATGTAAAATGCAACCCCTAACTGAAATAGCTGATTGACTACCGTCAACCGTCAAGACTAAATGGACCTTAAGAAGTAAAAAAAAGTTACGTCCCATACAAAATTTGATGGTGGCATTTAGAAGAGAGACCTTTGTATTGGAGCTATTTGAAAACATGGACCGCTATGGCCTAATCTTACATGACTTGGCTGCTGGTCGGTCGTATCGCTCCATGCGAAATTTGGTAGGAACCGGATGTTAAATCTGGCTTCTAAAGCTACTGATTCTGAAATCGGGAAAGGACCTTTGTGTGGCAGCTATACTTAAATATGAACCTATGTCGTCTAGCTTAACTACAGATTATTAATGGTCGCTCAAGACATACTGTGAAAAGGAGTTATACGTAGACAACATAAATTAGCAGAAAACCTTTAATTCGGGGGATTTTCCCGAAAAGCCAGGAGATTAAAAAAACGAGTGAGGCCAAATCGCATATAAAAATCGAGGAGTCGCAAAAATCAGAAAACTGACCACCTTCAAATTTTAATTTTTTGGTCTCATTTTAAAGGTTGAACTAAGAAAACTCCGCAAATAGTTTTATTTTAGAAATAGCTTTTGTTCGATCTCCAGAGCCATTTAAAGTGATATATCCAGAATTAATTAATACTCGCATTGTAGTTTCGTTCCTGAGCAGTTGAACGAAAATATTTGTCAAAGACGATTTTTTAGACGAAATCGAATTGGCTTATAATTTTTGAATAGTTAGAGAGTGGTACAAATTAAAGTATTTTTTAAATTTTTTTTTACAATCTTAAAAGTATTATTTTTAATTATTTTGTAATATTTGAATTTTGATGGTAGAATAAAAAAAACATCATAAACTTCGCTGAAATTTGTTTGCACAATAAATTATTTTGGACTTTTGTCTATTTGAAAAAATCGCAATCTTCTCCAATTCCTTTTGATTTTCAGTTTCCAAAAACAGTGTATAACCAATTTTGTATTCGAATAATTCTCAAATGTTGATGCCAAAAACACATTAAAAAAAATCGGTGGAATTTTTTTGTACAATAAATTATCTTATTATCTTTTAGACAAAAGTCCAATCTTCGCCGATTTTGCCCAATTCTTTTTTATTTTCATTTTTTTTATGAAATTATTTTTCGGCTTGAGGTCATTTATTTAAACTCGTTGTTCTATCTATGTGTTGTTTAATTTTTATTTATCCCAATATTTCGATTGACTTCGTCAATCATCTTCAGGGGTTGTCACTAACAAAATACAAAACATGATTACATTTAATAAACAAAACATTAACACAATATTTGAAAAATAATTACATTAAAAAAACAATGTCGTCCGTCTGATTATCGCTGTCAACTGATATTAGTGTTACTCTTCAGCTTGCGTCTGTGCTTATGCACCACATTTCTATATATGTGTGCAATCCCATCTGTGTCCGTTTTGTAATTAATTCTCCTCTCATTAGGTACGTCAATAATGTTAAGCATTTCGAGAGTGTATCTTCTTCTATAATTTCTCTCTTGCGCTACAATTTTTACGTCGGTAAAGTCAGGCTTATGTCCAGTCAATGTACAGTGGGCCGCAAGTGCGGTCTTTTGTTCTATGGGCCTATTTACGGCTTTTAGGTCAGATTTGTGGGACGAAATTCTTGTCTTAAGTTGTCTTTTGTCATATGTCGGACTTGTCACCATTGCACTTTATTTGGTATACAACGTCTGATTTATCTTCGTTATTTATTCGAGATTTTGTCCTGCTAAATAAACTGTTTACTGTACTGTGTGTCTTTAGTGTAAGTTGATATTTGTCTTTGTTATAAATGTTGGAATGGCTAAGCCTTTCTGAAAAACCCGGTATATATGTTGTTGGTTTATATATTTTTGTTACAGGTTCTGCGATGACATCTGAGGAATTGGATTTTGATTTCCATTTGTTTAGTAGGTCTCTGATGGTTTTGTGTGGGAAGTCATTTTGCCTTAAAATGGTTCTAATTTTTACTAAATTATGTTTGTGAAACTCTATGTCGCTAATATCTAAAATTCTATTGATGAAGTTAGTCGCTGTATTAATAACACAGTACAAAAGCCAATCTGGGGGGTGAGAAATTCCAAGTCAGGGTGATGGTACTAGGTCAGTATATTAAAACCCTCAAAGGGTTTTGCAGTTTTTTTTTTGTGAGCTTTTACATTTTTTCCTTATCTTGATGTTTTTTCGCTTAGTTGTAAAATGTTGGCAAAAACGTAGTTTGACATAACTCGAGAACGACTAGTTCGATTTTGCTGAAATAAATTGAGAAAAATTAATAATTACATTTTCTTTAATCCATTAATATACTGTTTCTCTACCAAATCAACATTTTTGCAATTAGAAATAAATTTATGAAGAAAATTTTGCCAAAAAAAAATTTTTTTTTTTTTTTTTAAACATATAAATCCCAAACGGAAAAACGTGTAGAGTCTTATAACTTTCACGTAAAGTCACATAACCTATAAACAAAATGCGACATAGATCATAGAAATCGATTAACGCGTTCTGCTTTTATTTACAATTAAGTGAAGTTACTTACTTAATATACTGCCTAGTACCATCACCCTGACTTGGAATTTCTCACCCCCCAGACAATAGCCCCAAAATGGTTCCACAGTGTAATTACTCGTCTAGGATGCTTTAAACTAAAGTTAATAAGTCTGCCAGAAGCTGTAGGTTTTTGGTACCAATCTAATTTTAGTAACTGACCTTGTCGACAAACTATTGAATCTAAATATGGTAATTTTCCGTCCTGTTCCATCTCCATTGTAAACTGTTTTTGTCTGTTAAATGAGTTGAGTACATCCAGAGTGTTCTTAATTTCTTTTTTCTTAAAAATTCCAAAGAGATCGTCCACATATTTCGTTAATAATTTTGGTTTGTATGTCATCTTGTCTAGTGAGGTGTCTAGAAGCTCTTCCATAACTATGTCGGCTATTACTGGGGATGCTGGAGAACCCATTGGCATCCCTTTTCGCTGCTCGTATATCTTTTCATCATATTTAAAATACCTAGTCTCCTTTATGCAAAATGTCACCAATTCTAAAAAAAGGTCCTTTGTAATATTTGTAAATTCCCTTATAGTGTCCCATTTCTGTTCAATTGTCTTAATTGCGAAATTCACTGGGATGCTTGGAAATAAAGAAATAACGTCAAAAGAAACTAAAACTTCATCATCATTAATACATTTTTCGTCAATTTAACTCTTGAAATGCTTGGAATCCCTTACGTTGTATTTCGATTCCTTCGTCAAGTTTTTTATCTTTTTCATTTTTTTTTTCATTTTTTAAAAACATCTATGATTAGTTTTTTATTCAAAAAATTTTCAAGCTTTGATGCCAAAAAACAGAAATGCGATGACCTTTTTTGCACAATAAATTATTTTGGGCTTTCGTCTATTAGATTCATTTTAATTTTCATTCGATTCCTTTTGATTTTCATTTGTTTATGTCGTATTTGACTGGGCTGACTGGTCAGTCTTCCTTCGTTAATAAAATAAAACTAGTTTGTTCCATGTTTTCATTTTTTAAAAGTGTCTATGATGAATTTTTTATTCGAAAAATTCTCGATTTATGATTCCAAAAAGCAAAAAACATCAAAAAAAATCGGTGATTTTTTTTGCAACAAAAATCGAAATCCTTGTCGGTTTTTATTTTAATTTATTATTTTAAAAATGTTTATTCAGGCCTAGCTGATATGTCAAATGATTCAGTATAAAACAAAAAAAATTGCATTTTACAAGAAAACCGCGATTGTAACAAAACAAAACATTGTAACAAACCGATAACAGTTTTTAAATCAACGTACTCGTATTATAATCTATTTAGAAATGAGTTTTCATTGTATTCGGAAAACTCCTTTATTTTTGTCCTATGCTAGTATGGGAACAGAGCACTGGGTGTCGATTCTATGATTAATTTTATTAGTAGTTAACTTATTAGTAGAACTTCATTTTGCTCTTAAAAAACAACCTAAATACGTTGAGCATGTAATATTCTGATTTGGGAGAGCTTTTCATGTCTTGAATTTAGGAAAACATGGATAAAACTCTGGACTGTCGTATCCATAGCGAATGTATGCTGAATAGAAAAATTCCCTTAAAATCTATATTTAAACAGAAAAAGGTTTCAGAACTCAATATGTGACAGCGCATAGAGAAAGGGACCTAAGGGAAAAAAATCAATTTTCATTTTTTTTTATGTGGACATCATCTGAGCATCGAATGAGACCGATCCCATGCCCCAAAAGTGTTCCCTCCCAGAGATATGCGCGTTTTATGAAAGTGATGGTACACCAAAGATACACGTATTTAAATCTTAAAATGACTCTCTCGAACAAAACTGGTTTTTACCCTTAGGTCCCTTTCTATTTTGCGCGTCACATATGCTTCCTGTAAAAAAGTGGTTTTAGAATAGATTATAACACCATGGCCAGCACAATTTCCCGATCTTAATTATGTAAAATATTTATTCAGGGAAAACTTAGGATCAATACTCGTAAAATCTAGCAATACGAACGAAGTATGAAAATTTAAAATGCATGGTATTCTACTCCTAACAGGACTTACCAGGATACATTGGTTTACCGAATAAGGCAATAATACTTAATGCTAGCCCCTTAGCCAAAATATAAAGGAAAATTTGGGTTTTCTAACTTTTAAACGTTAAACAATATTTTTTTTGGTTTATTCCAAAATATGGCATGACCGCCGCACCGAAACACCTGCGACCAAAAAACGCAAATTCTACGACAGCCAGTTCTGTGCACAGGATCGACCCAAAGGAGGAATTCTTACGCCAAGGGCTGTCAACGCGGCACTATGTGCCGCTACAACAACAATAGCAACCAATAAACGCATTGGTGTGTTAACACTCCTATATACTCAATTACTGCCTTTAAAACTTACATTAAATGCCTGCTTTTCGATTTTTCGATTGAAATGTGTTTCGGCAATTTTCGTCCACATCTCGTCCAGTTTGGGCCCCGCCCAATCGTGTCCCAGCGACTGAATGGAGTCATCAAAAAGTTTGATGATACGGCCAGCATGGGCCTTGAAGCGGGCGTTCGTCTGTAAAGAAAAAACAAAATAGATTTAATTTGACTTAAATAATGCAGAATCAGTCTTCATTAACCACGGGACTTTCAAAACATTCATTAGAGAACAAATTTGTTTTTACCTTCTTCTATTGTAAATGAAAAATTTTCTTAAGTTCTATAGGGTGATCTAGTAGAGGTATTTATTCAGAGCAAAAAAATGTAAAAGTTCACTTGCTTTGAACTTTTACATTTTTTGAAATCTTTATTGGTAATTTGAAAGGACATTGTATTTATTTTTTGAATATAATTTCCTTCAAATGTTGGGCGTAACTACGCCCCAGGTTTCCAATCTGAGGGTACAACTTCGGGTGACTCGTTCGAGCAGTATGGCTTTAATGACACCCGTAATGTTGGCTTCCACAACCTGAATCTTAGCTGGTTTGTCAGCATAGACATTGGACTTAACGTAACCCCAAAGAAAAATGTCTAAAGAAGTGATATCAATCGATCTAGGCGGCCAACTCACCTGTCCAAAACGTGAAATTAGCGGCTTTTCGAAATGACCTCTCAATAGATCCATTGATTGAGTAGCTGTATGGCGAGTGGCACCGTCATGTTGAATCCAAGTGTCATCCAGATTACGGGCTTCAATTTTAGGTAGCATAAAGATCAATATTATGGCGCGATTGCAAGCACCATTCACGGTTACGTTCCGGCCATCATCATTTTTGAAAAAATATGCACCGATGATTCCACCAGCTTATAAACCGCACTAAACCGTGGTTTTCTCCGGATATAATGACACCTCTTGAACCTCTTCTTGTTGCTCTTTAGCCCAAATGCGGCAATTTTGTGCGGCCAAATTTTGGTCGAAAACAGCGTATCTTCCCGTTTCTCACCGAACGCTCATTTCCATAATACAGTTGCCGACATTTGAAGGTAATAATTTTCAAATAATAAATGCCATAAAATGTCCTTTCAAATTACCAATAGAGATTCTACACTTGATTTGAATTTTTATACTTTTTTTGTTCTAAAAAAATACCTCTAGATGGATCACCCAACATAAACAAATTTCTAGAAATTACTTATTATAATAAACATTTTATAACAAGTAAAAACCGAATCTTATGTGACCTCCAGCAAGTGAAAACAATGTTTTTTTCAAGGTACCTTTATTCCCTAAAAAGGCAAACTTTTCCCTCGATTTTACCCATTTTAAATCAGTGCTTGTGTAATATCTTAAATTGTTTCACCGCTTTAGAGCATACAACATGGCTAGATCTTCTTAGAATTTTACCATGATCAATTAGATATATACTTTATAGGGTCTCCGAGGTGTGGCCATGAGAACGATAAATTTAGTATACACTCCAGCCTTCGGTTAAGGAAAATGTTAATTTTTATGAATTTATTATTTTGAACCACCTGTGCTCGTTAGAAATAAATACTTTACCTATTATCAGCAGACAATTTACATTTTTTAAAATTTGACTAAAAATTAAAATATTTTAAGTTGCACTTTGAACTAAACGTTGATTCTTAAGGAAACATGTGTACAATATATTGAGTTACAAAACAGGAATTATACCAATTCCATTTTTTTTTTTAACTACTGTCATACGAAAATTAATTTATTAGCAAATTAAAATATGCAAATAAGCTTGCGTAATATGTATTTCTGTCTGCATACTCGTACATAAAATCTAGAATAAAAATACTCAAGTCACTTTCTGTTATAGGCTCAATAACAGCTCTACTTTTGACGAATGATTTCATCTACAGTATTAAATGCCATGCCAGTATCAAATATGAAAATTCTTCATTTGAATTATAAAATTGCCAATATTTAAATTTTCATATTCGGGTTTTTTAATAACTGCTTGTAATAGTTTTCGATATGTTTTTCTGACTTTACTTACACTTAATTCTTCTATGGGCACATCTTTGAAAGAGGCAAACTTTTGCAAATTGGACGGATATTTTTTGAAGAATTGCAGCAGTATCGCTGCCCCGGATTCGGTTGGTGTTGCAGCAGGGATTTCCCATGTCTTTTTGATCTGGTAAACTTCGTCGTTATTCATGGTGGTGTTTATTTTTTCTACCTCAGGCGATTAGAAAAAATGTTTCAAAAAACCGTATGTATAGAAAAATCTGGAAAAATAAGGTAAAAATGAAATAAAAGTAAGATTTAAGCTAGAATACGAGTATTTAAAAATCATGTAATAAACAAAATAAATTAAAACTAGCATTTTTTTTTGTTGTGCGTGACCGCGAGCCGGACAACAGAAAATTTAAAATATGTATACATATTAAATATGTATACATATTGAAAGACAAGAACAATAAAATAACGAATTGTTAAACCCAATGTAACAACTAAAAGAAGGGCAGGTGGGGCCGTCTTTTTTATTATACCAAAGTACTAAGATTTGTATCTGTGCCGCATGAGATCTCGAAA
Source organism: Hydrotaea diabolus (assembly GCA_963513945.1). Lineage (NCBI taxonomy): Eukaryota > Metazoa > Arthropoda > Insecta > Diptera > Muscidae > Hydrotaea > Hydrotaea diabolus. The sequence continues at coordinate 27,214,938 of OY740716.1, read as the reverse complement.
AAATTTTGCACATTGTGCAATTTCGGGTCAAGGATAAAACCTAGTGAAATTGGTCCACATAAGTTAATGTTCAGATAAAATACTCCGCATAGCAGTATGTTATTGCGGACGGATAGTAAAGGTCACCATATCGGTTCAATTTTGTTATCGCGATTTCTGGTGAGATGAAGCCTATATACACACATGCATAAGAGCAGGCAGATTTGCGATTAACCAATCGAATTAAATTTTGCACGTCGTAATATTTTTCCAAACTGCCTTTGAGATTGAAAATGGGCAATATTGCCACACCCCTTCTAGTACCCTCACATAAATGTACCATTACGCTCAGTTTTGGTATTCTTGTAATATTTTTAATACCAAACACACTTAGTTACTAAAAATCCTTGCTAGTCACGCCTCTTTTTGGTACCTGCCACACAAATGACCCTGTTTAAGTGGAAATAAGAACCCACATAACTTAACGTAACTATCCGAGTGTAGATTGAAACCCACATTACTTTTTCCCTAATGTATTAGTAAATATTATTATATATTGTAGTGACTTTAGTGGTCCTGTTGAAACTAAAGGTCGTCGATCAGTCAAGTCAGTTGATATTTGTAAGGTACATCACGAAGCAATTGAGCAAGGGGAACGTCAAAGTATTTAGTGTATATTTGACAGCGCATAGAGAAAGGGACCAAAGGGTAAAAAATCAATTTTCTTTTTTTCTTTTTTTGATGTGGACAACATCTAAGCATCGAATGAGACCGATCCCATGCCCCAAAAGTGTTCCCTCCCAGAGATATGCGCGTTTTATGAAAGTGAAGTCGACGATTCTAAGCGCAAATAGAAAGGGACCTAATCTTTAAAATGGCTCTCCTGAACAAAACAGGTTTTTAACCTTAGGTCCCTTTCTATTTTGCGCGTCACATATGTGTTACTTCACTTAATACACCCTAATGGAAAAGTGGGAGGTGCCATGCCCATGAAAACAATTTTAATATTGTTCCACAATCCATAGTGGGGGTATAAAATCTAAGGCCGGTCAAAGTAAGTTTGTTCACATGTTATTTTTTACTATTATGTTTTATAGGACAAAGTCTCCACCATTCTAATCGGCCTATATACCCCACTGTGCAACGTAAAAATTTCTCAGATCAGTTAAGATTTTCCATTCAGTAAGCAAATTTTCTTTCTTTTGTGACTGTGCGTAAATTTGCCTCTCCAATACTCACACATTCTCTCTCTCCCTCTCTCTCTCTCTCTCTCTTTTATATACACAAACCGCCAAATGATTTTGTGTGAGCACAAAGCATTCAGTTGTAATTCGTTATTTATTTATTGCATTATTTCATTGTTGTTGAACTTTTCTCTTCCTCTTTTCGGTTGATTACTTTAAGTGGGCAGAGGCCAGACAGACAAATGTCGGTTGGCATGATGTTGTTGCTCTCGCGAACATGCGGTCATGTCAAAGCTTTAAAAGTTCATCTGACTGAAAAGAACAAGTATGGCAAAAAAAGATATTTTGATTTTAGACCGACTACATTGATACTCTAAAGCGTTTTGTTTACATAGCGCATTATTGTCGCAGTGCGTTGAACAGCTACGATGGTTGCTATTTATATTTCGGGCCCGGCAATAAAAACACCATAATTTATCAATGGAAATGGTTTTATTGCCTTTAAAATTATTCTCCTTTAAGATCAATACACTTTTGCATGCGCACAAGCAATTTTCGAAGGACTTTTTACACTCCGATTGAGACACCTCCAAAATATGATTTTTGAACGCTTCAACAGCTGCTTCGAACTATGAAAAACGTTGAACACGCATATTTTTCTTGATGCTAGGGAATAAGAAGAAGTCATTAGGTGCCAAATCAGGGCTGTACGATGGATGGCCCATCAATTCGACATCTTGAGTGGTCAAGTAGCTCATCGTTTCAGCTGAAGTGTGAGATGCAAAATGATCGGCCTTCTCCCTTTATTTTTCCACATTTCTTCGAACACTGTTGGCAAACAGATGGTTGTATGCACTCAGAATTGACCGCCCTACGTCCCACTAAAGGCACTGTGGCAACATGGCCGGTTATACAGAAAAAAACGTAAACATTTGCTTCGATATACTTCTTCCACGAACCACTTTTGTAGGATTTGGCTCGTCTTGAAAGACCTATTCGGTCGATTGCTGATTTGTTGCGGGTTCATACGAGGTCGACCGCAAAACTAACTGGCCTGGCACATTTTCTGTTTTACTAGCAACTTTTTTTTTGTTTTTTAAAAGCAATCTTTTATAAGCCATCTGTCAAAATTTCCGAAATATTTAATGATTATTTTCTATGTTACAGGTGATTGAAGTAAACAAGTTTTAAATTAATGGAAAATAAAGAGTTTCGTGCGGTAATTAAACACTTTTATATGAAAGGTTATACGCCACAATTAATCAAAGATGAATTGGATTCTGTTCATGCTGATAACGCACCATCATACTCCGCCGTGAAATCCTGGGTTCAACAATTTAAAATGGGTCGTTCAAGTACGGAAGATGAACAACGCTCTGGAAGACCGAAAACTGCTACTACTATTGAAAACATTAGAAAAATATTTAATGAAGTGACTAAAGATAGATAGAATAAAGCTCAGAGAACTTGCTGATATTGTTAAAATACACGAAAAACAAGTTTGGAGTATTTTACATGATGAACTCCACATGAAAAAGCTATCCGATTGGTCCCACGTTTGTTGACTTTGCCCCAAAAAATCGTCCGTTGGACCAATTCCGAGGAGCTTCTAGCGATTTATCAGCGTAATCCAATAGAGTTCTTGCGCCGATTCATAGCTGTTGATGAAACATGGATCCATCACTACATCCCAGAATGCAAAGAACAGTCAAAACAATGGATAGAAACTGGTAAAAGTGGTCCCAAGAAGGCGAAAACTGTTAAGTCAGCAGGAAAAGTAATGGCCACAGTATTTTGGGATGCAAGGGGTATAATATTTATTGATTATCTTGAGAAAGGAATAACTATAAATAGTAAATATTATTGTGCATTATTGGATCGGTTGAGTGAAGAAATCAAGATAAAACGACCGCATTTAGAAAAAAAAGTTATTTTTCATCAAGATAATGCTCCTTCACACACTGCATTTTTAACTCAACAAAAACTGACCGAATTACGATTTAAAATTGCTCCGCATCCACCATATAGTCCAGACTTAGCTCCTTCTGATTATTTCTTGTTTCCAAATTTAAAAAAAATTCTCGGTGGCAAACAATTTTCGTCCAATAGCTAGGTTATTTCTGAAACTGAGGCATATTTTGAAGGTCTTGAAAAATCTTATTTTTCGGAAGGAATTAAAAAACTTGAACCTTTGAGCCTTTTTCAGTTTTCGTTAAATTATTTGGGATCCAACGAGAACAATTTTTTTTCACGGCCAAATAAACAGGCAATATCTTATTGATGCTTGTCATACTAATACCTAAGGATGTCTCAATCTCACGTTTTTTCACATGTCGGTCTTTCTTAATCAGTTCACGCACAGCATCGATGGTTTCTGGCAAAGTGACTAAAGTTGGACGTCCTTCACGATATTCTTCCTGAAGCGAACGGCGTCCGAGACTGAACTCTTGGTACCTGCGATTAACTGTGGTTTCTGATGGTACTTCATCGCCAGTAGTCGAAACAAGTTTATTTAAACACTTTTGTCTCGATAACCCAGGCCGAAAATAATCGCAATCGAAATTTTTCTCGGAATAATTCAATTTTTTGACTGAGATGAATTTTTCAACACACTGTAAACAAAACAGTTCGCCCTCAAATAACAAAACAATTTGAGTAAAGTTACGCTAAAAATGTCAGAGTTTTTAATGGAAGTTCCAGTTTGCATCTGGAAGCACTAGTATTGTCAGGACCCGAAATATAAATAGCAACCCTCGAATGTAGTGTATTTCCGCGTTGATTTCAATCACAATAGCGGGATTTAATCTTTAATATAAATGTATCGTAACAGGCTTATAAGAAATAAAAACATCCTGACGTTTGACCGAACTCAAACATACCTTTTATAATAACATGGTTGTCGCACATCAAATTTCAGGGAGAGATGTGTTACAATTTTCTTATTGTACCCTATTCGTATATAACGCTTGTATGTTCGATCCCTGAAGTCCAAAAAAGCGACGCCATTATAAAACCCATGTTAAACAAATATCGTTGCGATTTAGGTGGTAACAAATCTGGATAGATTTATTTCTTAGATCTTTCCTGCTGCTCGGGTTAATTGAAAAAATTCAAGTACGAGTGCGAGTATGAATTTTTTTAAAGATTGATTGGTGGTTGATTGGGTCAATTAAAAACCAAGCCAAATGAAGAAAATCAGAGATCAAAAGTAAATCTTAACCTAAATACGAGTACATATGGATAATAATTGGCTCAAACCGAATCTAAGACACATTGACTCTAAAAAACAAAAGAAACGAAAAGTCAATAACAGAGCATATGCACTATAAGTATATCAAAATAAAAAAATTCTATTGTAAATTTTAATGCGTATTTTATAGTTTTTTTCTTTTTGTTTATATTTATTCGGTCTTTTATAATTATTATGACTTGAACAGTTTTTATTCCGGTTCGAGACCTTTTTGTTGTTTCTTTTTCAGAATGTATTTTATATTTTTCATATTTGACTGAGATGAGGGTTTGGCTCATCTTGGAATCATGAATCTGGAATACGACCAAATATTGAAAAATAGTAAACAACTTTCATGCTTTGTTCATAGTCAGATTTAAGACCATGTTTCTGTTGAACATTTTATTAAATAAAAAACAAAAATTATTCAAAAAGCTGTCGCCTTATTGGTTGCAATCAGTGTTGCCACTGGCAATTTTTTTTTCTACCAATTTTTTTCAAGAATCCTACCAAATTGAATTAAAACCTACCAAAAATGTTAAAGCCATTCAACGAATTTAACAGGGTGTTACGGAAAATGATAAGCTAGTTTCATTGCAAATGTTTGTAACTACCAAAAATTTTAGAGCTTTGAGTATACTGATCGACACGATCAGGCCGTCTGTCTACAGCTCATTTAAAGATTTTATTTAAACTGCAGGTCACAATTGTCTCGGACTTATATTTAATATAGCAGAAATACGTTTTTTGTTAAGTCGCTATTGAAATTTAACAAAATAGGTTTAGATATAGCTCCCAAACATATGTTAATTCGATTTAAGGTATTTTGCCACAAATTACATATAATCTTTATGAAATTTGGAAATTTGTTTAACAATCGTTTTGTTACCTCCTGAGATAATTATGGTTTATATCGGTTGACTGCTAAAGAACACCTATACTTATACACAAATTCTTTTTTCGATCAATTTTGGTATAGTTATTAACGATGGAATAACAACCAGTACTAGACTAAGTTGACGCATATAGGTCCAAATTCCTGTCCCTTCAAACATTTAAATATGGGTAGCAAAATACATGCAAAATTTTCAGGAATAAAAATTTATTTTATATTCATTTGGCTTAATTTGATATTTACCCCACCAGAAAGTAGTACGTCGGACTTATTATCAGTTTCTGTTATGTACGAGTAAGCCCTTATTTTGATTGCATAAAGGTACCAATAACACATTTGGCATCCAAATAATTCTAGGCACACTTTCATTAATTTACAAATTTAATTTATGTAAATGGATATTTATCGCAAATCCAACTAAGATACGGCTTAGCCTACCATCCTACCAAATGAAAGAAAAACCTACCAAATTTGGCAGGAACAGCCCAAAGTGGCAGCACTGGTTGCAATAAGGTATGACTGCTGTTTCGGTGAACGCTAAGGCACCATCTTCAGACCCGAAGCAACAAATATGCTGTAACCCTAAACTACAAAAGACGATGTAGTTTGCCGAGTTTTATAATTCCGCTAAAAGGGGTGATCAATCTAAAGGTATTTTTTTCAAAAGGAAGTTTTCACAGACTACGCGTGAGTTGTGTTCAACTTTATTTTTTTCTTTTCAGTGTTGTTTGCCATTTCATCATGAAAATACTAACACCGCGAAATACATGGTTTTCTAGCAATACCGGTCGAAATGCTCGAACAAGTCATCCAAAATTATACCCTCAGAATAGACACCCTGAGGTATAGTTGCGGCCAACATTTAAAGGAAATTATATTCAAAAAATAAATGGCATACAATTTCCAAAGATTCCACACTTGATTTGAATTTTTTTTATATTGGAAAAAATACCACTATATTGACCAACCTATATATTCAGTATGCTGTAAAACGTTATTTAGATTGGCTAGGAATAATTATTTTTAAATTAACTTTGCCTTACAAAGTAACCAATTCGCTTCTGCAAAAAATATACCGCAGAAGCTCTTGATATAAACCATCATAGGTTCTAAGTAGAAACCCGACATTTTCTTCGTGTTTAAGGAAAATTAAGTTTTCCTACCCTTTCTGTGAAGTCCTGCTCGAAGTGAAACGTGAGAAAACAAACAACTATTTTACCAAAACATTATCCAATCTTGTCTAGATTTGCGAGTAATCGTATCAATATAAATTCAAGTCTCATATTTCAATATGCCACACAATTTCAAACTTTCCTTTGGAAAATGGACCAAGAACGTTTTCATTTTGCAATGCAATACCGCAGGAAATAAGTTAAAAACTAGTTCACATTCCTTTATTTTAGCAAAGTTTCGGGAAGAACAAATTTATTTTCGTAGCGTGTGTCCTTTAGTGTGTCCTTTTCGTCCTTTTTTCCAGAGAAGTGGCAAAAGTATTCTTTAACGAACGTTTTGAGTATTTTATGTTTTACAAAAATATTGTCCAGTTAATTTTAAAAGGGGTCAACGAATACGAAAAATCAATATCTTTAAATTAAGCGTGTCCTTTTGCAAAAAATATGCTAAATGTAGGTAAAAATCGTCGTTTCTAAGTTAAAATATTCTACTAAAGTACAAATATTTTAATTTTGCTCCAAGCTAGCGTAAATTGTTTTTTAAGAAGAAAATAACGATTTTGAGAAACCTTTTAGAAACATCGCACAATTCCTAAAATGGGGGGAAATCCTGCCATTACGCCTAATCCAACTGGTCAAAAGAAGGGTCCCTGCTTTGGGCATATTAGTTTACTACTTAGTCAAATATTGATTTGTTTTTAAGGATTGGGCTGAGTTTGGAGAACTTACAAAGGAAGGTTTTTTTCTAATATTACGAGGATTGCTATATGTGACGCGCAAAATAGAAAGGGACCTAAGGGTAAAAACCACTTTTGTTCAGGAAAGCCATTTTATAGATTTAAATACGTGTATCTTTGGTGTAGAATCGTCGACTTCACTTTCATAAAATGCACATATCTCTGGGAGGGAACACTTATGGGGCATGTGATTGGTATCATTCGATGCTCAGATGTTGTCCACATCAAAAAAAGAAGAAAAAAATGAAAATTGATTTTTTTACCCGTAGGTCCCTTTCTCTATGCGCTGTCACATATATATTTCTGGCCTAGGCAACACCAATTGTTGGAAAGTTTGCTATTTTTTAGCATAAACGTACTCAGAACGTTTTGAGGTACGACCATCATTTGTGTTGTTTACAGTGACTTGAAAAAATCAATTTGGCAAAAACAAAAAAGCAATTAACTCGTAAACGTGCGATCATTTTTCACAACTTTCGACGTGGATTATCACTACAAGAGTGCATTGAAGAACTTAAAACTTTGTATGGCAATGAAGCACCATCCTATAGCACTGTGAAAAACTGGTTTAATGAATTCAATCATGGCCGACGCTCGCTCAAAGACGAAGGTCGTCCAAAAGCGGCCGTTGTGCCAGAGAACATTGATGCCGTCCGTGAACTGATAATGCAAGATCGTCCTGTGACATACCGCGACATAAAGGCATCCTTGAGCATTTCTTCCACTAGCATACATTCGATATAGCATGAACACTTGGCCGTAAAAAAAGGTTTGTTCTCGTTGAAACCCGCACAATTTAACAATCGCTTATTGACAATCGCTCAAAAAACGACTCGTGTCGATTGGTGCAAAGAAATTGCGAAAAAAATACGATCGTGGTGCTTTAAAGTACGTTTATAAGATCGTCACTGGTGACGAATCATGGATATATGCATATGAGAACGAAACAAAGCAGCAATCGGCCGTGTGGGTCAAACGAAACTTGTTTGTGGAAGAAACACTTCGAAGCACGGCTGTTCCGCTTCAGCAACGTAGGACGGTCTATTCTGAGTGGAACACCACCATTTTTTTGCCTGAAGTCTTCGGATAAATTCGAAAAACGACCAAGAGAAGACGAATCATTGTGCACCATGACAATGCGAGCTCTTACACATCGGCTCAGACTATCGAATTGATGGGTCATCCGCCGTACAGCCCTGACTTGGCACTCAATGACTTCTTTTTATTCCCACACATCAAGAAAAAATGCGTGGTCAACGATTTTCGTCGCCAGAAGATGTTGTTGAAACGTTCACAAACCATGTTTTGGGGGTGTCTCAATCGGAGTGGAAAAAGTGCTTCGACAATTGGTTTGAAAGCATGCAAAAGTGTATGAATCATGCTGGAGAATACTTTGAAAAAAAAATAAAACCATTTTAATGATAACAATTGGCATTTTCATTATTAGGCCAGAAATATATCTATCAGCCCTCGTATGTTTTTCAATCACATTTTCTTTTTAAATTTAATGTATGCGAGTATACGAGTACATCTTTTGGGCATCGGTCGATGATATTTTGAATCACGTTTTTATTCCAAAATTAAGCCATCCGCTCTAAGTAGGCTATTGTGTCGATAGTTTAATTTGAAGTTAACAAAACAAGGGCAGTAAATGGGAAGACGGACAGTACCGAATCGATTAAGAAATATGTACTTGGAATTTCAGCTTAAATCTTTGCCAACATTCTTACATAAAATGTAACTTAAGGGCAAACAAAAGGTTATTGATTTACGCCTGGCCAACTAATCTCTCACAAGACGTGCTCAATTAACGAAATCAATTAAAATAATATGCCAACTTGTCCCTGGAATAATCGTATCAGCTTCCCTTCCCGCCAAACTCTTTTAGTAGCAAGAGTATAAAAATAGAAGTGTTTCCATTTGCCTAATTTTACTGAAATCCTGCTGGAAACGATACAAATATTAATTACGCTGATATCAAAACTAATCAAAGAAATTATACATCCTTTCAGGTGTATGCGAGTGTGTGTATGCGTGTTAGTGTTTGTGTTCACAAAGCAAATAGAAAAGGTAATTAAATAAAGACGATTGAAAAGGATATGAGCATTATGACATACAAGCGCAAAAACAATACTCGTATATATGTATGCATGCGAACACTCATACAAGTCTATACAAATGTACGAGTACTCGGATGTATACTTTTTGCGACAGACCAAAGGATGTGGCAAGTGTTTGCATGTGTGTGTGCTCAAGCAAACTTAAACAACAGACAGGTGGCTAAGAACGTGACATGCATGCCCAATGCTCAAGAAGAATGTCAACAGCAGCACAACACACACTCGCATACATACCCAACTAGTGAGGAAAAACGGAAGGCCTTCTCATTAGAAGACCTTCTAGAAGGCCTCTTTTCAGATCTAATACACATTAATGCCTTCCAAAATTAGGCCGTCTTTGCACATGAAAAATGATTCTCATATCACTTCTCTAGGAAAGCCTGTAAAAAGACTTGTAACTAATACTATTCTCATTCGTTGGTGCATTATTTGAGAAGGCCTTTAGTAAGGTCTACACATTTTTAATCATAGATAACCAATCAACAGCAGGTACTGCCATGCCTAGTGTGTGTGGAAAAACTAGAAACCTGTAATAGCAATTGCGGATAACACACAACGGATGCGAGTATGTATGTAGAATTGAACCACATAGTTCCTAGTAAACCTACATATATAAAATACAGGGTGTTCCCCTAGCAGGTATTTTTTTAAATAAAAAAACACTTCACTTTCTGTGGTATATAATCGCTTTATCGGCAAGAATAAACGAACTGGCGTTTTAGGGGCAGAAGAACAAACCCTTAGATACGTAAACGGTCTGTGGTGCAGAGTATTGCGGAAAATACTTATACAAAAAAGCCACCAAATCGAATAAAGGGAGACCAGCAGTATCGTACCATATCATGCTCCTCGCATACGCAGATGAAAGCGACTTAACGGAAACAATTTCGCTATTCCCTTTGCTGGAAGGGAACCGGAACCAAAAAATACCGGTGGCACCGGTGAATGTGAAGAAACCCAAGGCTATTACTAAAAGTATGTCGATAGTAAAATAGACGCTTTATTCGACACTTTATTCGACGCTTTATTCGACACAATAAATTGGTTTTTTTTGTCGACATCAATAATTGGTTGCAACAATTTGCTTTCTGCAAATCTATTGTTAGCCACATCCACCAGTTATGACAACTAAACCTTTTCCGCATTTCATTGGTATGACCGATCCCTTGGTTGTGCGCACAAAACTTTGATCATATTTATTTCCTAGTAGTATGTTGAACCAATGATTGAAAACATTCGGTGACGGCAACGTAAATTCTTCTTTCGCAACGAATCTTCTGCAGTTCCAACTCATTTTTTGTTCTCTGTGTGTTCACATTAACGGGTAGTACCTTCTTTAAGCTACAAGGTGGAGCGCGATAATTTTCTTATTTGGAAATGAAATAAAAACATTATAAACCTTAGAAAAATGTTTTTTCTATTATATTGTATAGTAAGGGAATTTTAAAATTTCATAGTTTAAAATTGGGTTTCTGGCAAATGACGACCTTCGCTATACACACAATGCTGCATACGTGTTCTGAGATTTTCATGAACTTTAACAAGCATAAAAGAACACTCGCAGTATCGATAAATAATAATAACTCGTCGTTCAGAAACATTCCAGCAGGCTTACCCCAAGGGTCAATACTGTCCCCAATTCTTTACTCTATCAATACATCTGATTTCAAGCCTCCAAACGAGATCGATGTTGCTTACGCGGATGACACGGCTCTCATATGTCCTGCTGAAGAAGATGGAGCGCAGTCTTGTAGCTTGCAATAAATATTTCCGGAAGTGGAAAATAAAAATAAATCAACAGAAAACGCAAAGTATAATTTTTCCGTGGAACAAGTCACCAAAACGAGTACCATCCAGACAAATATTCTTTGACAATAACTCCATATCTATACAAAATGTGGTCAAATATCTCGGTGTTATTCTGGACAAAAAGTTAAAATTCCGTGAGCATATCGACAAAAACTGCGAAAAAGTCATAAAATCCTTCAGAGCTCCTTGGCCTCTGCTAAACAGACGGTCTTTACTTTCCAACGCAAATAAGAACCTGTTGTATAAATGTGTTATCAGACCCATAATCTCATTTGCTTCTCCAATCTGGTATAAGGCCGCAAACACACACCTCAAACGACTGCAAGTCATCCAAAATAAATGTCTTAGAATGATCAACAATAAGCATTAGCGTTACTCCACAACTATGCAACTATTGCATAAAGAGAGAGCGGATACGAACTGCTCAAGGACTTCATAAAACGTCTAAATGAAAATTATTTCAGAAAAATTGCAGACTCTTCTTATGAAATACTAAGGGAGTGTAACGAAATTTAACATTTAAATAATTTTATAAAACATTTAAATTTAACAAACTAAAATATTGTTTCTATAGATAATTATTTGATAGAATAATCATCCTATCTTACACTATTTTTCTAATGTTTCACACCTAAATATAAAATTAGCAAATAAGGTTTTTCCAATCCTTTTTACCTTGTAATGTATCAAAACGAAATAATGCGATAGTTACAATTGCTAAAATATCCTGGAGATAAAACTCAAACATATGTAACGTGTCTTATTTACGAGTAAGATGTATATATAATAATGGATTATTAAATAAATAAAAAAAAAATCTGCCAATTTCTGCCTCAATATTGTTCATTGGGTCTTCCAAGGGACTGTTGATAAACACCTTCGACTTCAGGTAACCCCAAAGGAAAAAATTGAGTGAGGCTAAGTCAGGTGACCGTGCCGGCCAGTTCACATCACCCCTCAAAGAGATAAGCCGCCCAGAAAACATTTACCTCAAACAATTCATTCAGTGGCACCATCCTGTTGCAACCATGTATTCTCTAATTCCATTGCCTCAAGAGCCGTTTGAGAAAAGGTCTGGAAATATCAAGAGCAAGTGATTGCTTTCGAGCAGAGCGTTTCGAAGATTGCAGTACTGTTGCTTTAACTGTCTCGATGTTTTGTGGAGTTGTAATCCTTTTCTCAGGTCCCCTTCGTACTAACGACACATTCCCTGCTGTTCTCAATGCAGTTACCCAATTTACAATTGATTGCCGTCCAGGAGCGCGTCCGCTTAAGGGAACAGCGAATCGTTAACGAAAGGCACGCTGCACTGCAATAATCGAGTATGCATTTTAAAAATACGCTTCAACACAAAATGTTCTCTCCATACGTGTCTAACGAATGGTGGCAACTAAAAGGCAGACAAATACAAATCTCCCGTCAGCCACTATAAGCCACGTACACTCTCCACTCTCTTTGAACAACAGTGCCGCCACAGCCCGCAGTTCTAAAAAGCAAAAATCCGCGCTCCACCCTGAAGAAGGGTCGTTTTCTGGGCCCCTTCGATCCGAGAGTCCAAACCGTATCTCAGCCAACGTATACATATTTGTGTTCGTAGTAAGAACTGCTTTAAATTAATTATAAGTAATCAATCATATGTCCTATAAATCGCCCGTTTAAAATACATAGCCACATGAGCCGAAACATCCTATTTATAAGGTATCTAGTGAGTTTTAATTGATTTCTTTAGCAAATACTGAACGAATTTTTTCTAGGTATACGTAATCCTTTAAGGGAAACTTTTTTCTCCGATTCGCCCATTTGCAGTCTCAAACAGCTCATACTATTAACCATCACTCTGGAAAATTTCAGGATTCTCCAGTTCCTCTGACTACAACCGAAAAAATGCTATGTATATGAAAGGAGTTCACCATAATTAAACTTCTAAATAGGGGGATCTTAGGAATAGAGGCCACTGGAGAGGAGTATAAATTCTACCCGCTATCACAAAACTTTTGAATCAGGCAATCCTGGACAGAATAGCAGCAACATTAAATGGATTAGTTCTTAGCCCCTTAAGCTGAATTCTATGCGACTCTTTATAAATCTTTTAAAGACTTCTAGAAAACATTGAAATCCCCAAACAGAGAACAAAATCAAACGAAATGTCGCAGAAGATCATATTCATCAATAAGAAGAGCTGTGATTTTTGGATTTCTAAGGTAACTTTCCTAAGCATAGCGAAGTGAAACAAAGATTGACAACCTGACATTAAAAGGTTAAATTGGAAACATACTTTGGATGCAAAGTTAACTTTGATGGCGGAATAATTGCAGATATAGATAACCGGCTGCCTACAGCCAACTTCACATCAATGCACCGTATACGGTATTCGAGGCATGTGTTAAATCCATCCTGTTGTACGGCTGTATATCCTGGTAACCGACGAAAGCAATAACGCAAAAGCTACAAACATTCGTTACGTAAGTTTCTACGAATTTGGTGGCCTAGACAAATAAGCAACCGGAGACAATGGGCGTATGTATACCAGCATACAAATACGAAGACGAAAATATCGATACAGATCTTCTTTGTAATTTAGGCTAAGTTTGAACAGTACTGCATTTGCAGACATATAATATATATTAGTAGCTGGTTTAGGGTTCATAAAATCGCGTTAGAACTAGAGCTGATTTGACGTTATATGTAGCTTAGAAGGTAAGGCATTAAATCGGGGAAACATTTGTGAAGGAGCTATATCTAAATCTGAAGAGATTCTTTTAGCTGTTTTTTTCTGAATGATCGTAACACTTAAAACTACTGCACAGAGTAAGTTTGGCAGTACTGAAGCTTATATACGCCCTTTATGGATTCCGGTCCTATATGACAATCTTTGCGAAGACCAAGGATTAGTTCTCTTTTCTATCGGGCTGTGTTTCTTTTTCAACAACATCAACATCTTTAAGTGTACCAACTAATAATTCACGAGATAAGGCCCTTCAAAGTTCAAAGTAGAATGGACTGTGCCACGCCCTTTTGTCCAATTTTCCCCCAACATAGTCTATTATAATTTACTAATCGTTGCACCAGGATGCCAATATCATATATGCCTAATTTTATCATCGTATCTCTAGTAGTTCATAAGATATAGCCTTTCTAAGCTGAACATTGTTGATCATAGTTTATAGTAATATAGTATATCATAGTTTATAGTAACTTTCTAGTCATTGATTTTGTTCTGGTGAAATTTGTACTGAGAGTTCCATTATTTTAGCCATTGATGCGATTTTTAAGTGACGTAAGGCCGCCCACTTCTCTATATGTGACGCGCAAAATAGAAAGGAACCTAAGAGTAAAAACCAGTTTTGTTTAGGAGAGCCATTTTAATGATTTAAATACGTGTATCTTTGGTGTACCATCACTTTCATAAAACGCGCATAACTCTGGGAGGCAACACTTTTGGGGCATGTGATCGGTCTCATTTGATGCTCAGATGTTGTCCACATCAAAAAAAAAGTGAAAATTGATTTTTATTACCCTTAGGTCCCTTTCTCTATGCGCTGTCACATATTCTAAATCTTCGTAAAACTTTAAAATGATTTGGCCGTGTCCGTCTGTCTGTCTAATATATCTAATATCTAATAGTCCGGGTTGTGTGGGTTCGCCTCCCTGTCCGATTACACTGTAATGTACCTTCAAAATATAGTGGTGATATAGCAGCAAATAATCCTTAAAAATATGTCGAATACAACGATTTTTAACGCTGAAAATTTGTACCGCTGATCGATCCTGCACATTTTCAACACCAACCTTTTTCTGCAAAAATTCAGACTCCTAGATTCTATAGTGCGACTGGTAGTTTGTTCTCCACAAACAGATCGACGGTCATGGCAAGATCAGAATTATACAACGATTTAAAATATATATACTTTATAGCGTTCCGACCAGTATTACGAGGTTTTGCAAATGGATTGACAAAGTGAATATATCCTTTTTCCTGTGACTTAATTTATTCCCACAACATCACACTGATTCTCCAATCTGTGAGCTGTGAACGATAGAATTCTATACTCAGAACGGCTAATGCACTTAAAGTTTTAACAAAGCTAAGTTTTTAACATCTCTTACTCGTAAAGTCGACAGCAAAATTTTCAAAAATTTTGGATATTCTTACCCGGTTTGGAACCTGGGTACAATTCTATTCTTAGAACGGCTAATGCACTAAATTAAGAAGTTTTAACATGGCTAAGTTATTGACATCTCTTACTTACTTTAGATGTTCTTACCCGTTGTTGAACATGGGTTTTTATATTATAATAGTCGCGTACAGTAACCATCTCCACGGCCTCCCACTTATGTTCTATGATAGAGTGTATAACAAGTTGTGTCTAGCATAATTGTTTGTGGTATTTAGTTACAAACATATACCATGCAATTAACCCCTGTTACGCAGTGTACTATATTTGAAACACCCTATCTGTTCATATAAATCCATCTACATAAAAACGTTATGGTAATACAACACATAACCTTGTGAGCAACAGCAAATTCAGGGTAAGGCCATCGAAAAAATTGCGTCGAATATGGGTGGGAGTCAGCAAAGATAAAGTAGTGTACTTTTTGCCTTCAATAAATGAACATGCCGGAGTTTTTGTAGCGACACTAAGGTACCAATATTCCAAAACCTTTGAATCAATATTGACCTTTATCTCACGCTGTTGACAACAAGCATGAAAATTCCTATAAGACAAACCAATTTTAATAATAATTTGTAATTTCCGTTGT
Source organism: Hydrotaea diabolus (assembly GCA_963513945.1). Lineage (NCBI taxonomy): Eukaryota > Metazoa > Arthropoda > Insecta > Diptera > Muscidae > Hydrotaea > Hydrotaea diabolus. The sequence continues at coordinate 27,199,049 of OY740716.1, read as the reverse complement.
GGTGCGTACTTTGCCTCCAATGCGTTCGATTGTAAACAGGATTGACTAACACTATATGTCTATATTTAGATTGACTAGCAATATATATTGAAGCTTATAACATGAATGTGGCTTTGAGATACGACTTTAACCCTAACTTTCGCCTGCGGAGCTATTGAGGTGGAGAAGGTTGTGTATATTGTTGTGCACCAGAACCTGCCATACCACGGCAGTTGTATACAAAAATATGCCAGATTTTTTTTAATATTTCAGCGTCTACTTTGGTTGTTGGCGGTATATAGGTGAGGGATACCTGTCAACACTTTGCGTATGATAAAGAGAACATATACGTTCCTTCTCAAATAACAGCATGCAACGTCCCTGCTCACGGAGGCACTATTACGGTTTACTAATATTGCCACAACCTCTTATATATCATAGAAAAAAGAAACCAAAACAATACTACGAAGGAATAAACCAAGTTTATGGCAACACACACCCCCTATACCTACACACACACACAGAAGTACTCGAAAGAATAACACTAATGCACAATGTATTAGTGCAGGAGCACAAATACACCCATACCCTACCACAGAGCACACTCAAACATTCACTCACTACAGCAGACTTCATAAACAATGGAAATGAGAAGATACGAACGAATGGAAATTGTAACTGTATTGTATATACAAACAGTAGTTGTTGTTATTGTTGTCGCCACAGTCCATGCTATCCTTCGTTTAGAGAAAATAACAACGAAACAACAATAACAAAACAAGAGCAGCAACCATAACCTCCGACAGGATTTACAATTTTTATGAATTCCGAAGAGTATTAACGTACCACTACATACGACATGTGCGAGAGTGTGTCGTCGTCTGTACACAACAACGGATGTAGGATGTTTTGTTTGTAGCTGTTGAACCGCAAGGTCTGAAGTTGACGGAGGGCCTGTTAAGTTGAGTTGTGAATTTCTCTGTGTTGTGTACAAGTTTAAACGGCAGTTCTTTCATCAATCTTATAACATTTAGACCATTATTAGTTTAAATGCTTCTACATTACAATAGCAATTATGTAAAGCATCTAAATAAGCTTTTTACGAGGGCGACCGCAAAACTAACTGGCCTGGCACATTTTCTGTTTTACTAGCAACTTTTTTGTTTTTTGTTTTTTAAAATCAATCTTTTATAAGCCATCTGTCAAAATTTCCGAATTATTTAATGATTATTTTCTTTGTTACAGGTGATTGAAGTAAACAAGTTTTATAATTTTTGAAAAATGGAAAATAAAGAGTATCGTGCGGTAATTAAACACTTTTATATGAAAGGTTATACGCCTCAATTAATCAAAGATGAATTGGATTCTGTTCATGGTGATAATGCACCATCATACTCCGCCGTAAAATCCTGGGTTCAACAATTTAAAATGGGTCGTTCAAGTACGGAAGATGAACAACGCTCTGGAAGACCGAAAACTGCTACTACTATTGAAAACATTAGAAAAATATTTAATGAAGTGACTAAAGATAGACGAATAAAGCTCAGAGAACTTGCTGATATTGTTAAAATACACGAAAAACAAGTTTGGAGTATTTTACATGATGAACTCCACATGAAAAAGCTATCCGCAAGATGTGTGCCGCGTTTGTTGACTTTGCCGCAAAAAATCGTCCGTTCAATTCCGACCAATTCCGAGGAGCTTTTAGCGATTTATCAGCGTAATCCAATAGAGTTCTTGCGCCGATTCATAACTGTTGATGAAACATGGATCCAACACTACATCCCAGAATGCAAAGAACAGTCAAAACAATGGATAGAAGCTGGTAAAAGTGGTCCCAAGAAGGCGAAAACTGTTAAGTCAGCAGGAAAAGTAATGGCCACAGTATTTTGGTATGCAAGGGGTATAATATTTATTGATTATCTTGAGAAAGGAATATTATTGTGCATTATTGGATCGGTTGATTGAAGAAATCAAGATAAAACGACCGCATTTAGAAAAAAAAAGTAATTTTTCATCAAGATAATGCTCCTTCACACACTGCATTTTGTAACTCAACAAAAACTCAACGATTTGAAACTGCTCCGCATCCACCATATAGTCCAGATTTAGCTCCTTCTGATTATTTCTTGTTTCCAAATTTAAAAAAAAAATTCTCGGTGGCAAATAATTTTCGTCCAATAGCGAGGTTATTGCTGAAACTGAGGCATATTTTAAAGGTCTCGAAAAATCTTATTTTTCGGATGGAATTAAAAAACTTGTAAAACGTTTGATGAAGTGTCTTGAGTTGGAAGGAGATTATGTTGAAAAATAAATAATAATAATTCCAAAAAACGGTTCTTTTTATTTTAGGCCAGTTACGTTTGCGGTCCCCCTCGTATACCCTACACCAGATTGTGGTGCAGGGTAAAATGACTTAAAGAAATGAAAATAGACAGCTAAGTAATCGATTTAGAATCAATGAGCGATGTCCGTCTATTGATGTATAAAAGTAAAGGTCGCTATTTCTGACCGATTTTGATGAAATTTGATACATTGCATAAAGAACGAACACTATTTATAAGTAAATCAGTGTTGCCATCAACCGATTAGGAAAACTTACATATTGAAACAAAAGGCCAGAAAAATGCTAAAAGCATGTTTCACGAGTGATTTCAAATACTAATAAAAAAAACTCTTAAATTTTTAATATTATTTTTTGTTAATAAGAACTTATTAAAAATTTTAACAAATAATGTTTTAAAAATGTTGGAGCATCCATAATGTTATTTTCTGATTTATTGATATTATCCCCGTTTTCATCTTCGATGGCATTTTCCATAACATCTTTCAAAATTTGTGGTCGCAGCGTTCGAATGTTGGCCTTGAGTTGACGATTTGTCTCGCGATTATTCACATATACTTATACTTGCTCCTTTAAATAACCCCAAAGAAAATAGTCAGGTGCTGACAAATCTGGCGATAGCGCTGGCCAAAAAAATTCCGAATTTGTTAAAATTATTCGCTCTCCAAAATTTTGACTTAAAAAGAGCCATTGTGTCTCTGGCAGTGTGGGCAATGGCTCCGCCCTACTGCAACCACATTGTTTGTTTCAAGAGCAGGACGTAAAAAATGTTCTATCATAAACCAATACCGCTCTTCATTCACAGTTACAGCACTTCCATCTTCATTCTCGAAGAAGTAAGGCCCAATGATATTTGAGGATGTGATCACGCACCATACTATACACCTAATGATAGTACTTTTTTTTTATCTAAATTAAAATGTTTTTAACAAGCTGCTTTGGCTTTGTTTAGCTGATTTTTTTTTAATGAAAACGCTTACGTTTATTTAAACTTATTTTTTCTGCGTGTGTGAAATAAATCACTCCTATTATTTTGAATTTACTGTTTTTTTTTTGAATAATTTTCATAATTCAAATTTATTGTCGACAACTTAAACAAATTCTAATAAATTACATATATTGGAGATCATAGTATAATTGTGTGTGATCATACTATGGTTGTAGGGTTCATAACATGGTTGCGTGTGAATCATACTATGGTTGTGAGGACCATACTATGGCTGTATGTGAAACATACTATGGTTGTAATGATCATACTATGGTTGTGGAGATCATAGTATGGTTATGTGGGAATCATACAATTGTTGTGAGGACCATAGTATGGTTGTATTTGAATCATACTATTGTTGTGAGGATCATAATATTGTTGTACCACAACCATATACCCAACAATAGTATTATCCTCTTCGAATATTGTCACCACAGCCATATTTTTTTTCTGCGTGTAGCGTTAAGTGCAAAATATGACGATCCCCTATGAAATTGGACCACACTGGTCTGTTTTTTCGTTTGGAGCTTCAACGAAATATGTCCCTCACGCTCTAGAAATTTGTAAGTCCTACGTTGCTTAAACTCTAGACGGAATCGTGGAATCTTCTGAATAACAAAGTCGTAAAAAAGAATGAGTCCAGTTTAGCACTGCCGCATAGAAAACAATAGGGTGTAATATTAGTAGAACTAGTCAAAGTCTCACTTCCTCCAAAAAAAAACTTAAGGTCAGTTTTACAATGTGTAGTTTGAGAAAAACTACAAACAAAATGATTAGGAGGATCTTCACACGTCTGAGTTTACAACATACATAAGTACTTGGCCTTTTTAACTTATTAAAGAAAAACATGATTATCATTTCCATGAATTTTAAAGGAAAGATGGACTTGTAAAGAAGAGGGACTACCGTTGCTACCCTCTAATCTTTAAGTTCATGCGGATGTAACGTGATAGAAAATCTATCACTGATATCAAATCTCTTTAAAGCTCTTAGAGAGCCTTTCTTTAAAAGGCCTTGTCAATTGCACCGCTGGCAGGTATAACACCGGTCTTTTCAAAGCTTTTTGCTGTTTGGTACTGAGACAGATACAAGAACTCATAAATAATTCAAAAAAAATACAAACACAAATACAAGACTGTGCCAACCCCAACACTCATACTCGTATACTCCATCATTGTACGGAGAGTGAGAGGGCAAACACAGAACAAACACACACACTCCGTACACTCAGAGATAAATCCGTACTACCGCACAAACTCACATACACATACACTCACTAAATACAATTTGCCAACGGTTGATTAGTCGGAATAAGGTGAAATGAAATGGAAAGGACAGCAAAAGTCAAAGATTGACAGTTGGCAATGACAACAACAGCAACAACAATGGCTGAATGACATGTTTATATTTAATTAAAGGATTTTGGAATCCTCACTCAAACACACACACTTTCTCGCATACAAAAATAAAGGATTCTCTTTATATATATAGTTTTGTGGAAAACTAAGAGTTGCCAACCTGAGACTTTCCAGACTTGGACAGGATTGAAGCTGTATTTCAAGAAATATTCAATGTGGCCACAAGTAAGCAAGTTTTAGTCGGGTGTTGGAATTTACATATACTCTCACTCTCAATTTTTATGCTCCAACTTACATGTACCCTCTCTCTTAGAGGGTTCACTTTTAAACCTATCTGGCGGAAAGAGACGTGGATATATACTTATAGATTTATACCCATAACCATTGCCTCAAGCGTACCGGTTTTAATGAATTTCATAAGCGGTCGTCTATGTGGGAGTCACTTAAATAAGGCGTGGCAACAACTTTTGATAAAAAGTTATAAAAAGATAAAATAAACATATTGGACAATGCAAAATGTAAGCGCAATTCAAGCATCAGAGAAAATTTATATGGGTTTTAATCTACGCTCGGAAAGAGTGGCTTCAATTCTTCGGCTCTCGTTTAATTTAAAATCAATTTTCTAATTGCTAATTTTTAGCAGAATCGAATGAATAGTAAAACAATATTATGCGAATATCAGAAGTGGGCGAGATGGTGTAGTTGTAAGGGAGGTTTCAGAATGGGTGTGTCAACTACTCTTCATACACGAGTGCAAAGCCATGATTAAAATAGTATAGTGTTCACAATTTAGGAATATTTCATGCCCCAGGTGACAAGTATTAATCTGCACTGGAACAGGATTATTTGTGTGGCAGGTTCCAAAAGGGACTACGCTACGAATCCAATTTGTTGTCACTAAGTTAGCCTGCGTTTGCATTGGAGGTTTTAGAATCGGGCGTGTCAACAACTCTTTTCATTTGCTCAAACACCATAGCGGTCAAAGGAACTGTGCTAGGGTCAAGAAACTTCGCATGGTGATGCGGTGTAAATATGCGAAATTGGCCTATGGGTAAAAAAAAATTTCTCCTTAAGGGACTAGAGGTACTCCTGGAAAAGTACACTTTTAATATTTTTTATAATGACTTAGTGCTGATATTTGCAACACCTTAAAGGAATGCAAATAGACCATATGTTTATTATACCGATCAACTCAGAATCTTTATCTAATTCCATTGAGCGTTGTCCGTCCATCCGTCCTTCTGTTTATTTATCGTTGTATTCAAAGTTCAGGTCGCGATTAGGAACAGGTTTTGATGAAACTTGGTACATTCTTCAAGTTTGCCTCAAGGACACACCCTTGAAAATTGGTATACATCGGTCCATATATTGATAAAAATAAGTAGATTCTTCCGTATTTAAGAACCTACTGCTCTAAAGTCACATATTGCATTCGATCTCACACAAATTTAGCATAGTGCATAACTAGTGGCCAACAACCATGTTGTCTGGTGAAATTATTACATGTCGCTCTAAGTTTTTGAACAGCTCCCACACAAGGTCGCTCCTAATTTGAGGTCCTGCAACTCTAGAAGCCACAACTAACATCTGATCACGACAAACTGGACAACATAGGTCTATTTTTTCGTATAACCCCCAAACAAAGGTACTTCCCGATTACAGAACCTACAGCTCTGAGCAACACATATAAAACCTTGATTCCGACCATGTTTCGCACAAAGCGAAAGTGACTAACATATATCTCTGGCGAAATTGGACCATTCAGTCCAGGTTTTCGAAAATGTCTCATGCAAAGTTCTCCCCCGATTTGATATCCAGCATCTCTAAAAGTCAAAATATACAACCCATCAAGCTCAATTTTTGCCTGGTATGTTTTAAATGATCATTAATTAACTGTGTTTAAACTGCACCAAATAAGTCCATATTTTTCTATAGCCCCACACAAAAGTCCCTCCCGATTTCATCTATTGATTTGGAAGTCACATTTTACATCCGATACAAATTTCGCACTAAAAGTTACGAGCTACCAACATTTGACCATAACGCTGGACCATTAATGGTCCATGTTTTGAAGTAGCCCCCACAAAAAGGTCCCTCCCGATTTAAGATCCTGCAGCTTTAACAATCCAAAAATTGTACCCCATTACGCTCAAATTTTGTATGGTGCGTTATGAGCGACATATATTGAACTTGAACATATAGAAATCGACTTAATTAAGCTCCAGACAGAGCAGCTTAATCCTCGTAACAGCAGATTAGTATAGGGCATCTCATAGTTGGTCACGCCCGATTTTAAATTTTTTTAAATTTTTTTTTTAAAATCGTACCTGTTTTTACAAGCGATCAATAGTCAATACGAGGATTGCTATACATATTTCTGGCCTAGGCAACACTAAGTGTTGCCTGGCGCCATCTGAAATATCCATATGAAAGTTTGACATTTTTTAGCATAAACGTACTCAGAACGTTTTGACGTACGACCATCATTTGTGTTGTTTACAGTGACTTGAAAAAATCAATTCGGCACAAAAAAGGGAATTAACTCGTGAACATTTTCGTGCGATCATTTTTCACAACTTTGGATTATCACGACAAGAGCGCATCGATGAACTTAAAACTTTGTATGGCGATGAAGCACCATCCTATAGCACTGTGAAAAACTGGTTTAATGAATTCAATCGTGGCCGACGCTCACTCAAACACGAAGGTCGTCCAAAACGGCCGTTGTGCCAGAGAACATTGATGCCGTGTGTGAACTGATAATGCGAGATCGTCATGTGACATACCGTGAGATAGAGACATCCTTGGGCATTTCTTCTACCAGCATACATTCGATATTGCATACACACCTGGCCGTAAAGAAGGTTTTGTTCTCACTGCATACCACATAACTTGACAATCGCTCAAACAGAGGCTCGTGTCGATTGGCGTAAAGAAATTTTGAAAAAATGCGACGGCGGTGCTTCAAAAGACGTTTATAAGATTGTCACAGGTGACGAATCCTGGATCTATGCGTATGAGCCCGAAACAAAACAACAATCGACCGTGTGGGTCTTCGATAACGAGCCAAATCCAACAAGAGTTGTTCGTGGAAGAAGCACTTCGAAGCAAATGGTCACATGTTTCTTTGGCAAAACTGGTCATGTGGCGACTGTTCCGCTTGAGCACCATAGGACGGTCAATTCTGAGTGGTACACCACAATTTGTTTGCCTGAAGTCTTCGGAGAAATTCGAAGAACGAACAAGAGAAGACGAATCATTGTGCACCATGGCAATGGAAGCTCTCAGACATCGGCTCAAACCAGCGCCGGGCCCCTTCTCTCAACTCAGCTAACTGATTTGAGAGAAGTTGCCCCTTGTTCCTTAATTGGTTTTTGTGGGAATTAGGAAAGTACTTTAGTTACAACGAACTCAAAAAGAGAGTTTTCTATTTCAAACGACATATTAGGAGATGTTTTGAGGGATTTTCTACGGTTTAGGGTTGGCATCACTGGCAATACTAAACAAAAGGAGAACAGAATGTTAAAGAATCTGTAATACCTGATTTGATGGCCGTACGTACTAGTTGTTGTTTGACTTTTGATGGATATTCCTCGTTCCTTCTCTGTGTGCCTTACCTACTCTTCCGATGGTTGTTGCCTGTTATGTGGGAGTGTGTGTGGGGTATTTGGTGGGGCCTGGTCCAGGGGGTAGTATTACTATCTATCTGTCCAATTATCCCACTTTTATTTGGACATACATTGATTTTTGTTTACACTTTTAGTTGGTGGGTATGAGTTTTTCCGTGGCGTTGTTGTTATTGTTGCTGCTGCTTCTGCTGGTAAAGCTGTTTCTACTGCTGCTGCTGTCATGCTCTTGGAAACAACAATAGTTTCCGTTTTTCCTACAATTCACTTTCCTTCTTGTCTGTGTACATTCTGAACAAGGACATCCGAGAATACCAATGAAACTGACTCATGGACATTTATTAACAAAATTAACTTCTCTCTCACAGTTTTATGTTTTTTTTTTAAATTTTACACTTTCACGCTTGTTGTGTTCATTAAAAATTTAAAATTTTCGATTACTGTTGAAATTTACTTTCGCTTTTACGCATAATTTATTGTGTGTGTGCACGCGTGTGTGTGTTAAATACACGAACCAATTGTACAAAATTTCCGTTTACGTTTTCTTTACGCGATGTTTATTTTTCCTTCGGTAGAATGCCATTAACCGCACGCTTGTGCTCACAAAATTACACTGACTTGGGCTTGGGCTGGTGATTGTAACTGACGCTGCTGCCTAACGAAGCTGGCTGTGGTGGTGGCGGTGCTAGTGACAGCGCCGACGATGATGGGGGTGTTGTTGTTGTTGTTGATAGTAACTCTCAGTTCAAGTTCAAATTTGATTTGTCTTTAATGATTATGAGAGTCAATTTAAGTTAATTTCTCCCATTGTTGTTGTACGTTGGCTGTTGTTCTTAGGGAACATGAGCACGAATGTGGCGCATGGTGGGGGGCTGTTGGCTCAAAAGCTTTTACTTAATGTTTGTATTTTTGGCGCGCACTGAAAAAGCTCAGTTCGGAGAGCACTAGAGTAGTGTTTTAGGGGGTCAAAATGTACAGCGGCGGTACAGTTCGCTAAGAAGGGCCAGCAATACCATATAAGGGAAGACAAGCGGCTAAGGGACGGCTAGATAGTTGAAGGGTGCTAAGGTAAAACAAGCTGGTATGTTACCTTACATAGTAATAAGTTTGAGAACAAAGTTAGTTTCTTAAAGAATTAAATTCTAATGAATAGAAATTTTCAAAACCCGATTTTTGCTTAACCGAAATATGACAATGTTTAAGAATCCGGTTTTAGTTTTTAGTTTTTTTAAGAAACCGGTTAAACCGGCTTTTTCCATTAAAGGAACAAATGGTACGAAAATAAGATAGAAAATCACTATTAATGTTTATTTTGGTATTATAATTAATTATATTTTTAAGTTACAAATTCTGAACCAGTTTTAAAGAGTTTTAAAGACTTTGCATATAAATAATGATAAAATTTGTTTTAAGCTTAGGAGTTTCGTGTAATTTTTTAAGACAGTTGTATTACTAGTTTTTTCTTTTTCTTTCGGTTCATTATTATGACTTGAACAGTTTTTTTTTGGCTCAAGACTTTCTTGTTGTTGTTTTTTTTAAGAATCAGCGTAAAAAATTGGTGCAATGTATTGGCTTGTCAAGTCATAATAATTATATAAGACCGAATAAATATAAACAAAAAGAAAAAACTATTCAAAAGGATTGGTACGCCTCAATGTGCAACGCATGTATGAATATATGTACGCACAAAACATGCACGCTTTGTTTGTGCTTTTTGCATTTGTGGTTTTCAACGAAGACCCGTGTGAAACGAAATTGGTGCAAATGATATTGCGCGTTGAAGATTGCTCTGCGCACAGTTCGAAGACTGTAAGCAAAGGATAATTCTCAGTAATACAAATGAGTCTCCCGTATAAGTCATTTGATTTGTTGCCGAAGTAAACGTTGCCAAAGACTGCTGAAGAAACATCTTGGCGGGTTTAAAAACAGCCGTACAGTCTGCCAAGCCAATACATTTCACCAATTTTTTACGTTGATTCTGAAAAAGAATCAACAAGAAGGTCTCGAACCAGAATAAAAAATGTTAATGTATTAATTTTATAACATTTTAAAAATTTGTCATTTAAATACAGAAATAATAGAATTGAAGAAAAACTATACGACGGTATCCTGGAATAATAAGTATAAGGATAATTTAGAATTCCATGAAATTGTTAAAATCAATTTAAAAAGTGCGAAAACTCTTAATATCTTAAGTTTAAACCGCATATTTCAGAAATATTTTAATGCAGATTCTACGTACTGGCAATTATTTGAATAACATAATAAAATCGAAAATGTTATTGAAGGAAAATTCCCATTTTATAGAGTTTAGAAAATGGTCTAGCTCACGTATGCTGCTAGTGGAGCCAAAGAATTCTACTTATAGCTCCAATGTGAAGTTTATGAAAAGGAGTACATATTATATTTTGTTTAAGGAAGATGAGACTTACAATAGTATTTTTAGTAGTTGCTTTCTTTTTAAAATCGCCAGCGAACTAAAATCGTTATTAAAGCAGTGGGAAGCCGCGATAATACATGTCACTCTGCCATTTTGTAAAAAAAATTATGTTCCATTGTTCCATTCCAATGCAGATGCAGTAGGCCTCGGACCGCTAATGAAACCTTTTTAATTAGATTAATCAAAAGACCACAATAAAAAAAAAAACGATCTTAGAGACAATTTTTTTGGAATTCACCCCACACAAGTCCAGCTAACCTACACGTATAAAAAAATATGGTTGGAAAAACAATATTCGAAGAGCATCATAGATAGTATTGTTAGGTTTATAGTTGTGGTACAACAATATTATGGTCCTCACAACAATAGTATGATCCAAATACAACCATATTATGATCCTCATAACACTAGTAAGATTCACACATAACCAAATTATGATCGCCACAACCATAGCATGATTCACACTCAACCATATTATGATTTCTACAACCAAATTATGCTCCTCACAACCATAGTATGTTTCGCATACAACAATAGTATGATTTACATGCAATCATGTTAAGATCCCTACACCCATGGTATGATCACACACAATTATACTTTGACCCCAAAATTATTTATTTAAGTTTTCAACAATAGTTTTGAATTATGAAAATTATATGAAATTACATCAAATTCAAAATATTAGGACTGATTTATTTTACAGTAGAAAAAACAGTTTAAAAACACTAAAGCGTTTATTTAAAATACTTCAGTTAAACAAAGCCACAACAGTTTGTTCGAAAAATTTAATTTTTATACGAGCATAAAAAGAACTATTATTGCATTAGATCCGTAACAATAACATTGTTCTAAAAAGCATATTCAAATAAAAAAAAATTACAATCATACAGTATGATTGCCGTTATTTTATTATTGTTATCATAAAACTCAAAAAACTATACTCTTGTCGCACCAACCATATTTATATTGTAGTTACAACCATATTTTCATTTTTTTAATTTGACAATAAATTCAAGAATATTAATAATGCGGCAATCATACTATTGTCAAAATTAAATTCAATAAACAATACTATGGTTGCGACGATCATACTTTTACTACGGAGAACATATTATTATTGTTTATTATTATTGTCGTGACCATAAAGTAACCATATTTTTTCTCTGCGTGTAGTGTACATTGTTTATGGCGGAAGTTTCTTTATTATTATTATTACTAAATGTCAATAAAAATAAAAGAGTATGTGGCTTATTAAATCTGCAAAGGCAAGTGTTTTTGTGCCGAATTTAAAATACAGGTTAGTCGACACAAAAAAAAACGGATTATACGAAAACCAGGAAATGAAAATTTTTAAAAACCGGCGGTTTTTAGAACCCAAACTGATCACCCTACTCAGTGAGCTTAAACGTGACATAAACCAGGAAATCCCAAATGTAAGATGCCTTTATTCCCATAATTTGTTTAGGATCTCATAACGTAAAATTAATGCTCACGACTCCTTACCTTTGTAGTAAAAAAGAACGCATTAGAGATTTTCCGAATGACATCAGTTTTCATTTCTGCAATAACTAACAAACTTTCTGATGATAGCCCAGAGGCAAAACTACGAAAAAGCAGTGGACATTCTAGCAAAATGCAAGGAACTACGACTTTTTGTATAAAAAAGCGGAATGAAGAAGTTTTCCATAAAATACGTGTGGAAAATAAGTATCCATCTAAATATGCTACCTCAAAAGTTGCTACGTACTAGGAGAGGAGGCACCCAAGATCTAATGTTCATCCAACAAACAGTCAAATATGAGATAAAATGATAAAATAAGATTCGAATACTAATTAAAAAACTATGTTAAATAACTTTTTGGATTTTGAACTGGCATTAAGAACCATGGATAAGATTTGAAAACAAATTGTTATTTCCATTTTTAATTAAAGATACACTAAGTAAAACTCATAGTCATTTTTTGTAACAGTTTTTTGGAGCCATGGCCTAATATGCCATTAAAAATACATTTTCTTGCTAATTATATTGATTTTTCCACAGAAAATTTGGGTGAATTCATCGATGAACATGGAGAGCGCTTTCACAAAGATATTGCCATATTGAAAATCGCTTTTGAGGGAAAAGCAACTCCATAAGCTGGCCGTATACTACTGGTCTATCCACCGGACCTCCCATGATCAACACACACGCCAAAGCAAGCGTGTTTTATTGCCATAGTATTGTTTTTTTTGCACAAAAGTTACCACCAACCTTGAAATAAAATATGAAACTTAACCAAATGTTTTTGTTTTTTTAGATTGCCGAAAATGTCACCTTTCGTTTGACACTTATGTTCGAGTACATCTTGCATGCAAAATAGAAAGAAACGTTTGCTAATGCATCTTAATTTTGGGTAGGCTTATCCTGGCCGTGCTTTAAATAGACACATGAATGAAGGAACATTAGTAGATTATCTAAGAATTGTATGACAAACAATAATATATATGTGACGCGCAAAATAGAAAGGGACCTAAGGGTAAAAACCAGTTTTGTTCAGGAGAGTCATTTTAAAGATTTAAATACGTGTATCTTCGGTTGACCATCACTTTCATAAAACGCGCATATCTCTGGGATGGAACACTTTTGGGGCATTGGATCGGTCTCATTAGATGCTCAGATGTTGTCCACATCAAAAAAAAAATGATTTTGCTTACCCTTAGGTCCCTTTTTCTATGCGGACTGAATGTTTTTAGACCAAATATTTTTTAATATATTTATTGATGTATATTGTATCCAAAAAGAATCTACGAGTAGTTATTCGAAATGTCCGCGTTTTGCCCTTCACACGCCTTAAGTCGCACTGGCCAATGTGACAAACCTTGTCCTCTTAAACCGTCCACAATTTGCAATCCAATGGGTTCAAATCTCGACTGCCTGAGGGCTATTCTGCAGAGGAAATGAACGCTGGCAAATTGTTTTGAAGCCAGGCCTGGGGCGTTTTAGCCTTATGGGCCGGCGCTGATCCTGCTGGCTGGTTTTGGAACAGGGAATTGTTAAGAGGCTTCACAACAGCTTCCAAAACGCTTTCTTGGGAAAGTTTGGCCGATGTTTTGACTCCTTGTTCGCAGAAATGCAGGTCAGTGACCCCATCGTAAGAGACACCCCACCAAACCAAGACTGAAGCTGGGCAATGACCCTTTTCCACCCTTGGGGTCAGTTCAGATGCTTCCTTAGAAGACCGCGCATATACTCTATCATTTTGCTTGTTAAATTTTTCCTGAACGGTAAAATTTTTTTTTATCGGTGAACAAAACTTATCTGTGCAAGTTATTATCGTGCTTCATCAAAAGACGTTTGCATTTTTCAATCCTAATTTTTTTTAAAGCTGCAGTCAATAAATGTCCGGTACGTCGTTTGAAAGCCCCAAGTTCCAAATCTTTTTTAATGCTTCGACTCATGGACTTTTGCGTGATATTCATCTCACGGGCCATGATTTTCTGTTTTCGGAGCGGATTTCTGTGAATTCTTGATTTAACGGCTTTGATGACATGCGGTGTTGGAATAGAGCGTGGGCGGCCCGACCGGTGGCGGTCTTTTACATCTCCAGTCTCCTCAAACAGTTTTATGCATCGGTAGGCAAACATGCGGCTTATCCCTAGTGGCCGGAGCATTTTGAAACTATCGGTTTTTTCATTTCACACTTGAAAAGCGCTATTACAGCGATACGGTTCTCATTATCTGACCTCTCCATGATGAAAGTTGAAACAATTTTAAAATCCCGTTACAGACTAACGCTATTGAGATTAACGGGGTATGTTCAGTTCGACTATTGAAATGGGTGTGTTCAATGTTGTAACAGTATTTATGTCCCTACTAAGTACAATCATCTGTTTGACAACAGTGAAAAAAAAAATTTTTTTGGCAAAATTTTCTTCATAAATTTATTTCTATTTGCAAAAATGTTGATTTGGTAGAGAAACAGCATATTAATGGATTAAATAAAATGTAATTATTAATTTTTCTCAACTTATTTCAGCAAAATCGAACTAGTCGTTCTCGAGTTATGTCAAACTACGTTTTTGTCAACATTTTACAACTAAGGAAAAAATGTAAAAGGTCATAAAAAAAAACTGGCACATACGAACGCAAAACCCTTTGAGGGTTTTAATATACTGACCTAGTACCATCACCCGGACTTGGAATTTCTCACTGTGTATCTGACCACTCCATGATGTGTTATCTGACCACTACATGATGAAAGTTGAAACAATTTTAAAATACCGTTACAGGCTAACGCTATTGAGGTTAGCTTTCAAAACCCATATGACATTAACGGGGTATGTTCAGTTCTACTATTGAAATGGGTGTGTTCAATGTTGTAACAGTATTTAGGTCCCTACACGCAGAAAAAGTATGGTTGTGGTGACAATATTCAAAGAGGATAATACTATTGTAGGGTATATGGTTGTGGTACAACAATATTATGATCCTCACAACAATAGTATGATTCAAATACAACCGTACTATGATCCTCACAACAATAGTATGATTCACACATAACCATATTATGATCCCCACAACCATAGTATGATTCACACTCAACCATACTATGATCTCCACAACCATAGTATGATCCTCACAACCATAGTATGTTTCATATACAACCATAGTATGATCCTCACAACCATAGTATGATTAACACGCAACCATGCTATGATCCCTACAACCATAGTATGAACACACACAATTATACTATGATCCCCAATATAATTTATTAGAATTTGTTTAAGTTGTCGACAATAGATTTGATCCCTAATATTTTTTATTAGGATTGGTTAAAGTTGTCAACAATAGAGTTGAATTATGAAAATTATTCAAAAATACATTAAATTCAAAATAATACTAGTGATTTATTTCACAGTAGAAAAAATAAGTTGAAATAAACGTAAGCGTTTTTATTAAAAATACTTCAGGTAAATAAAGCCAAAGTAGCTTGGTTAAAACATTTTAATTTCGACAAAAAAAAAGTACTATTATTGCATTAGATCCGTACCAATAACATTTGTTCTTAAAAGCATATTTAAATGAAGAAAAATTACAATCATACAACACAATACTTTTGTCGCACCAACCATATTTATATTGTTGTTATAAACATATTTTCAGTTTTAAATTTGGCAATAATACTTTTGTTACATTTCAACAATATTAATATTGCAGCAATTATACTATTGTCGAAAATAAATTCAGTGAACAATGCTATGGTTGTTTTCGTCGCTGTACTGTTATTGCGGAGAACATGTTAGTATTGTCGTGACCATATAGTAACCATGTTTTTTCTCTGCGTGTACTGAGTTTTTATAAATGGTTGATTCTGAGATTATGGGTCACTTTGCTGCCCTTGTTTGTTTCAAGCGGAAAAAATGAAATTTATTATACTTTATTATTTACTATGCATTACATATTTTTAAAGGACCTTTAAAGTCTTTAAAATTGTTTTTTAAAAATTTTTTTGTTCTTTAAAAAATTTCCTACCAAAATGTTCAAATATCATTACCCTGGTTGTCCCTAACACTACTTTCAATAGAAGTTTTCTCAATTTTTTACAAAAATATTAGTTGTTTATTTAATACAACCAGTCCATAGAAACATTAATAATCAATTTATTTTGTTGCTATTAATGATTATAATTTTTTATTCAATTTATATTTGTATGGATGTTTATTTTCTGTCCCTGAAAATACACAGTATTCCCCTGTAAAATCTAATATTCGCTAAAATTCAAATTTCCAAACCAATCTTGATTTCAAGCAACTCAAATATGATTGAACATTACATGAAGTGGGTGCACATCTAATAGTTTTTTTCGTCAACAGTCTTGTTTTTAAATTAAATATTAAATTCTGCAAAAAAATCGAATGCCAAAAAGGTGTCAAAATTGGCCTATAATCTCAGAATCACCCATTTACTTTTTATTGATCATCGTACAATTCTAAGTATTTCGAGTATATTCTGGCTCGGTGTTGTGAGGCGTTGCAAAAAATTTCAAACTTGACAAACACTCCATCATTTGGTGGAGAGTATACAAAAAATTAAAAATTGGATTAACCAGTTTCGGATAATTTAAAGGAAATGGACTAAATAGGATTACCATCGTTTTTAAAATACATTAAGTGTACTAAGGTGATGTAGAGAAGAAAGAGAAGAAGAGCGACTGGCACAGTTTTTTTTTGCTACCTTCTTTTATTTTAGGATAACCTTTACGGCCACTTTAAACCTTAACCGAGGCAAACAAATGCAAACATAATGGCTTTTCTTAACTCAAATAAATCGAGAGTTGTATTTGTTGCAAAAACGCCACTGTTTTCATAACACATCCCCACACCATTCACCAAAGACATTTCAATCTCCCATTTTTTAAAACAGGCAAAAAGAAACAACTCAAGTACCACCTGTAGACAGCATGAAAATTCCTTGGCAATTTAACTTAAGTCGTAAGTCAAAAAGTCGGAAGCAACCAAAAGTAATTGGGCTGCTTTTTTCCACTGCGTACTCACACTTCGCTCTCCGTTTGATTTTCTGCTCCAAAGAAATTCAAAAGTTCAACAAAAAGTATTTCCGCATGTACCAGAGGTGACTTCTAAAACCGCACAAACTTTTCCCAAGCTTTTACGATGTTCACACATACATTTGGAAGTGGAAAATGAATTTGACTGTTGTTAAAATCTTTGCAATATAATCTGACAGACTTCAAAACTGAAGTAAAGAATTTTTGAAGATGTTAAAAGCTTTTCAATTTCGTTTTCAAAATAAGTTCACACAAAACAAGTGACATATTGACATCTTCAAAGAGTAAACGATTTAAATGACATTTGAATGAACCTGAGTGGGGAATATAATATTCTAAGGCAATCCGAAGGAGGGGTAAAATGGGAGCGAGCTAAAATCAGTTCAACGAATTTGTAATTTAAACATGCCAGAAGCTGTAAAGTCGGAACCTAAAGCTACGAAGCTTTTAGTTCTGACCACCAATTGTTAGTGCATAAAGTTAATAAGATGAAGAAGAAAGGATAAATTTGCTATGTGGAACGAGATTGCAAAAAATCGATTGAGTAGGGGGGGGGGGGGTTGTTTTTAATGAGGGTGGGCCATGTTCTTAGAAAGGTACCTTAAGTTTAAAATTTAAATATTCTTTATAACAATTTTCTTTAAACCTGTGTACGTTTTTATTAATGAGGGTTTTTTTTTATTAAAGTGAGTTTGGGAGCTTTTGGTTATGTATGTTGTTGAATATAACGCTTGATCCATTTCGAGGTTCCCTACTTTTTTTAAGAAAAAATACAGAAAATTTAAGTTGAATGGGGAATGTTTATTATCATTTGAAAAAACATTCTTTGGCATTTATTTTTTGAAGATTATGTCTATTAAATGTTGGCCGTGGCTACGTCTCAAATGGTTAATCCGTTGAGTCCGATTTTCGATGACTCGTTCGAGCATTTCGACTGGTAACTGGCGAATGACACGCGTCATGTTTTGCTCCAAGGCCTGAACCAAAGCGGGTTTGTCCACATAAACTTTAGACTTTACATATCGCCACTGAAAAAGACTAACGGTGTGCTTTCACACGATCTTGCTCACCGAAGTGTTCTCTCAATAAATCCATTGATTGATGCGATGTGTGGAAAGTGGCGCCGCCTTGTTGAAACCAAATGTCGCCGAGATCACGAGCTTCAATTTCAGGCATCAAATAGTAGTCGGTTATCATGGCACGATAACGATTGCCTTTGACGGTTACGTTCTCAACGGCATCAAATTTGAAGAAATATGCACCGATGAATCCACCGGCCCACAAACCACATTAAACCGCTGTTTTTTTCTGGATGAAGTGCAGCTCTTGCACCTCTTCTGGTTGCTCTTCGTCCCAAATGCAGCAATTTTGCTTGTTTACCCATTGAGCCAGAAATGGGTCTCATCGCTGAACATAACGTCGGATCTTCTTGGAACATTTCAAGAGCCCATAGAGCAAAGCGATGTCGCTTGGGAACGTCGGGCGGCTTCAGTTCTTGCACAAGCTGTATTTTGTCAATAAATCCATTGATTGATGCGATGTGTGGGAAGTGGCACCTTCTTGTTGAAACCAAATGTCGCCGAGATCACGAGATTCAATTTCAGGAATCAAATAGTAGTCGGTTATCATGACACGATAACGGTCACCATTGACAGTTACGTTCTCACCGTCATCAAATTTGAAGAAATATGCACCGATGATTCCACCGGACCACAAACCACACCAAACCGTTGATTGATCTTTTTCTGGATGAAGTGGCAGCTCTTGAACCTCTTTTGGTTGCTCTTCGTCCCATTGAGCCAGAAATGGATCTCATCGCTGAACAAAACGTCTGATCTTCTTGGAACATTTCAAGAGCCCATAGAGCAAAGCGATGTCGCTTGGGAACGTCGGGCGGCTTCAGTTAGAGCACAAGCTCTATTTTGTACGCTTTCAATTTAAGAACACGACGTAAAATGCGCCAAGTCGTTCCATACGTCAGTCCGAGTTGCTGCGAACACCGACTCGACTCTCCACGGTCTTGGTGTACACTCAGCTACCGCCGCTACATTTTCTTCACTGCGTGCTGGACGTGATCTATTCGGTCGAATATTATCTAATAGTGAATGTTCAAAGTGAACACGTTTTATATTGTGTGTTGGGGTATGTTGGATTCCTAATGCATTTTCAAGTGCAGCGTGGAAGACGCGTCGAATTGTGTCTTTTATTGTCCGCCGGCAATAAAAATCTATTTAAGGTCGCACAATGTAATAAAACGTACAATGCAACGAACGATCGATGAAATGCACGCACAGGGCGATAACGGCCTGCGATGCGTGCTTTGATTTCTGCCTTAGAAATTGTAAGATCAACGTGGTTCGCCTGATAGGAATTTTTGTATATATGAAAACCATTGAAACCATTACTAGACCGAAGAAGACCTTACAAATCTTCTTTAATCTTAAGTATAAAATCATTACCCACCAGGAGAAGAAATTACAACTCTTCTCCAAAACTTGAGTCAGAATAAATCTACTCAACAGAACATTTTTTTTATTGGTTTTTACTGAATCGTTTGGCATATCGACTAGGCCTGAATTAACACGATGATTTGATCTCAGAACTGTTCGCTGACATCCCAAATTAGATGAATTTGAAATTTTGAAAAAAAACGACAACAAATTTAATTATGCAAAAAAAATGTCACCGAATTTTTTGATGTTTTTGAAATTGAGACTTTTTCGAATAAAAAATTCATCATACATGGACATTAATAAAACAAAGAAAATAAAAAGGATTGGAAAAAATCAGCTAAGATTTTGTTTTTTTTTTAGAATAGATAAAAGTTCAAACTAATTTATGTTTAAAAAAATTTTTTACCGAATTTTTTGGTGTTTTTTGACATCAAAACTTGAGAATTTTTCAAATATAATATTCGTCATAGACATTTTTAAAAAATGAAAATCACAAAAAACGAATCTTGCAAAATCTACGATGATTTGGTTTTTTTTTGTAATAGACAAAAGTCTAAAATAATTTATTGCGCATAAAAAAATTCAATGAATATTTTTTTGGTTTTTTGCTTTTTGTGATTTAAAAATTGAGAGTTTTTAAAAAACTGAAAATCAAAGGAATCGGAAAAAATCGTCGAAGATTGCGTTTTTTCTAATAGCGGAAAGTTCAAACTAATTTATTGTGCAAAAAAATTGCACCAAATTTTTTGATGATTTTTGGTTCTTGGCATCAAAAATTGAGAATTTTCAGGAAAAAAAATTCATAATAGACACTTTTAAAAAATGAAAATCAAAAGAAGAATATTCAATTTGTCATAAGAATGTATGTTTTGAAAATGTCGTAAAATTCTAAAATGATCTAGCTATGTCCGTCTGTCTATAATCAATCAATGATAATATAATTTCATTACAATTCTTAAAACCAGATGGACCAGAACGAAGGGCGCCAAAAAACGTCCCATATGTTCGGAACGGGAAATCAGTATCAGATAGTACATATGGGTACTATAGGAAAGAATATTTTACTAGAATCCAAGTATTTATTTCGAACATTTGGCTGGGATTGGTTTCGGACTTATGGATCCAAAATACGACCCTTATGGTCGAGTGAAGCGACCACTAGTAACTATGGACACCATAAAAGAAAAGTTCAATACAAACTAAGCAATGAATTATTTTGAAAATATTCTGCCACAGAGGAGGGTTTCTATGATTCGACTTTGCCGAACTTTACCATATTATTACTTGTTTACTTTCTATTTTTTTTTCTCAGGCGATGATGCTATTCGCTGCTAGATGGTGATTATTAATTTTGTTGTTCTAAAGTATATCGTGGTTAGCTTAATTCATAATGAACACGCAATAAAAAAAAAGAATTAATGCAAAAGAAATATATCGTAGACAATAAATAAATTAAACCAGACAACAAACACTTTGAATGAAGAAGGTAGGGTTGACTGCCAAATATTAAATGAGTGGGGTATTTCTAGAACTTAATTACACTTTTAATCGTTCTGTCGTGCTACTGGCGACGACTTTACTGACCGTGCTAGACTTTAATTGCATATTAAGTTATGGTCGCTTCCCTTACTAGCTTTAATAGGTCTCGTTATGATGTATTTTGTTTTGATCGTGCGAATCTCCCACCGGCTAGGAAAAATGGCTTTAAAATTTCTAGTCTGTGTATTTCGTATGTTTTAGGGTTTCAAAGTTTTGATAAATTAATAAAAACAATGACGACATCACACAAAATTGCTTTGGTATTGCTGCCAAAAACAATTAAATGATCTCATTGTTCTAATTGTCCCCTCACATTTTCAGAGACACCATTTCTGCCTGAAATTTCAAAATTCATCAAACTCTAATAAACAGCGCCATACGTATAGCTCAAAGTTATGATTTCACATCATTTGAAATTTTCTCTCTGCGATATACTTATCCTAGATAATACAATAATTAAAAGACAATGCTTATACCTTAAACAAAGTGTTCTTTGAAATGTCCGCAGATTTGAATGGCAAGGGAAGGAACATATATGATTATTGAAGAGCAAACTCAACAGCTCTGAAGTTCATATGACTTGAAAAACTAATTGATATAATTGATGCCTTGAACTATGGGTCCATGGCTCCTAGAAGCCTAAAACTAAGCCATCTGAATAAATGGCCTACTAATGGGACTTCCTCCCGAATCCATTTATGGTTCTAATTTTATAACCTTCACCACACTTTGTAATGTATATTGTATGTGATAGAATTTTATTAAGATCAATAAATTTGGGTCACTTGACATGAAATTACCCATATACGTTATAGAATCACAGCTCAAAATTTCGTGGTATTGCAAAGGGAATGGTAAATTTACTATAACATCCACTCTTCGTGGGTATAAACGGACATTATCTTATGAACTATCGGATGATACTTGGAACATATATAAGTAACATTGGCATAGATCAAAACACATATTAATGGAGGGCCTAACTAATTTGTCCAACGCTTAAGTGTATAAATATAAGGTATATTCAATTCCTCTGCAACCCTCGAAATAATGGTCGGACATTCCTTAAAGTGCATATATTCTAAATTGTCGTAGTAATCTAAGATGGTCTAGGTATATATGTTTGCGTAAAGCAAGCGACAGTTCGTACTTGGGTAAAATTTTCAAAATGTATGTTATTGCTCTGAAACTATTGGTTTTAGTGCCTTAACTTTTTAAAGGCCATATCTCTTGAATTAATACCGATATGTCAAATTTTAGGGTCAACCAAATTCATAAACAATTTTACAAGTGTGTCAATAATCGCAACATTAAACCACTAAAGGCCTAATGGCATACCGCCTGTAAAAGCCTGTACAGATTTATCACAAATTGCGTCTTCCGTTTATACGTGCTTGGCCATATCTCTCTAGTCTCTGCGCAGGTGGGCTTCTTTTCCCATCAGTCCTTGACAATGAAATGAAACATGAAAAACAAACAATTTTCGATTACTACCTATGCTGACTAGCGGAACCTTAATGAAGAACTTTAATGAAGAATAATCGGCCTATTGAGCGTACTATTCGCAACACCATAACCCATTTTGAGACCCAGCATTCATTATGGGATAATATTCGACCGAATAGCACACGTCCAGCATGCAGTGAAGAAAATGAGACCGTGAAGAGTCGATTCGGCGCCGTTCGCAGCAACTCGGACTGACGTATGAAACGACTTGGCGCATTTTATGTCGATATCTTAAGTTGAAAGCGTACAAAATACAGCTTGTGCAAGAACTAAAGCCGTCCGAAGTTCCTCAGCGACATCGCTGGGCTCTTGAAAAGTTCCAAGAAGATCCGACGTTTTCGAGCCAAATTTTGTTCAGCGATGAGGCCCATTTCTGGCTCAATGGGTATGTAAAGAAGAGGAACCAGTAGAGTTTCAAGAGCTGCCACTTCACCAACGGTTTGGTGTGGTTTGTGGGCCGGTGGAATCATCGGTCCATATTTCTTCAAAAATGATGCCGGTGAGAACGTAACCGTCAATGTCGACCGTTATCGGCCATGATAACCGACCATTTGATGCCTGAAATTAAAGCTCGTGACCTGGGCGACATTTGGTTTCAAAAAGACGGCCCTACTTCCCACACATCGCATCAATCAATGAATTTATTGAGAGAACACTTCGGTGAGCAGATAATTTCACCGGTCGATTGTCCACCAAGATCGTGTGATATCACACCGTTAGACTTTTTCCTGTGGGGATATGTAAAGTCTAAAGATTATGCGGACATACCCTCTTCAGGCCTTGGAGCAAAACATCACGCATGTCATTCGCCAGTTACCAGTCAAAATGCTCGAACGAGTCATTGAAAATTGGACTTAACGGATGGACCATGGACCATCTGAGACTCGGCCAACATTTGATATATTCTTCCAAAAATAAATGCCAAAGATTGTTCTTTCAAATGATAATAAACATTCCCCATTCAATTTGAATTTTCTGTTTTTTTTCACTAAAAAGGTAGGGAACCTCGAAATGGATCACGCAAAGTTTTGGTGTTTAACGGCAGAGCGTTTTCTGAGTTTAAGGCGCTCGGGCACCGAACATTACATTTGTATATATAAAGATTAATAATTGTTGTTAAATTTTTAAGTGTATTTCCTATATTAACCAATAAATTAACGTGGTCTAATCTAGACTTTAAACGTAGGCTTTAGAGCGGACGGGTCCCTAACACAGCTACATAGAATGCAGCTATCTTTTCTTATTAAAGTCAATGTTTAAGAAATTAATCACCATTAAAGCTACTTATATATTACCGCAGTTGCACTGAGAACTTACAAACTTACAGTAAAAATTTCCTTTACAAATTATATTGCAAGCCTATAAACATAATATAATACTGTAAGCGTCAAAAGAAAGTTTACATTCATTACATAAGTGTCTATCATTTTATTTTACACATTTTCCAAATGATGTAGTCTATCAAATTTTGTTAGCTGAGAGATTTTTGAGGAACATTCTTTAAAATAAGCAAAATAAGAAAAAAAAATCGAAATGTAAGCAAGAGGTTGATTTCAAGCGTCTCAAGAAAGTTAACATTAGACCAAAATTTGAAAAAAAAAAAAACTGAGAGTAAGTAAAGTATGGTTAAATTTTAAGGGCCGATGTTGAATGTGAACCACACCTTCTGCATTTCATTTGATATTTCTCAATTTCAGACTAACTCAATTTCAACAATAGAAAGATGCACAAGCGAGCAACGCGTTAAAGCTATTCAGGCTTGTATGATCAATTTTCGAAGAAAATCATCTTCAGTGATGAGGCACATTTTCACCTCAATGGATTCGTCAATAAGCAGAATTGCCGCATGTGGACGGGCCAACGATAATCTAAGAGTGATTGTCAAAAAACAATGCACCCACAAAGAGTGACTGTTTGGTGCGGTTTATGGGATGGCGGCATCCTCGGGCCGCATTTTTTTCAAAAATGAGGCCGGTCAGGCAGTTACTGTGAACGGTGTTCGCTATCGTGAGATGATAACAAACTTTTCATGGCCCGAATTGGAAGATATGTATGTGGAAGATATGTGGTTTCAACAGGACAGTGCTACTTGCCACACAGCTAACGAAACAATGGCTCTTTTGCGCGACAAATTCAATGGCCGTGTTATCTCACGACGTGGCGATTTTAATTGGCCGCCAAGATCATGTGATTTGGCACCGTTGGACTTCTTTCTTTGGGGTTATTTGAAAGAAAAGGTGTACGTCGATAAGCCAGCAACAATTCAAGAGCTAAAGGAACAGATAATTCGGCACATTAACGGCATAGAACCTCAATTATGCCTCAGCGTCATCGAAAATTCGGACCATCGGATGAAGGTGTGCCGCTAAGGTCGCGACGGCCATTTGGCCGATATTTTGTTCCACACATAATTGAACTATACCAATATTAACATAATAAAAAGAAATGACAATAATTTCCTAAATAATTTGTGTGTTATCCAACGCTTTATTCTCGCTTTTTTTGTTGATTTCTGTTTTTTGATTTTAAGTCAGATTAAAACCTTCTTGGCATTGATTCGGTCAGTTGTGCTGTAACTTCTGGAATTTTCGTTGACCTGATTTAGCATTATTGGTTATTTTCCTTTTTCTGATTTGACGATCGAGATACTCCCTCAAATGTTTAATGGGATTTAGGTCAGGTGATTGCGGGGAATGATCTAACGTACCCGATACACCAACCATTCTTTGACAAATATGCAAGTGTGCTTTGCGTCATTGTCTTGCTAAAATACCCATGGGGAATCAATACCTAATTCCTTAAAGCCAAGAGGCAAATTATTTTTTAAAATGTTTAGGTTACATAAGAGTAATATTACCACTGAATTGGCGGTCATAAACACCCACACCATCAACCCCCATCATGTTCTTTGTTTTGGCTTCTCCACATTTGAACCGACTTTTTTGCGAAGTACCTCAAATTTGCTATAAAATAAAGTAAAGTTTTTCTACAAAAAAATATTCATACGTTTATACTTTTTAGCATACTTCAGAAGTCTTTTTTGGTTAAAACTAGAAATATACACTTTTTTCCTAGCCACTCGATCTTAGAAGCCATTATCATGAAGATCTCGACGTATAATACTGTCACTTACGGATTTATTTAAAGCTTCTGAGATTTTAACAGGACTTTAAGATGGGTTTCGCTTCACGGTTCTTACAATTGAACGTACCTCAGAATAATTAAATTTTTTAGGACTTGCAATTTTAGGAAGATGAAGATCGGAACTTTTTATATTTTGCTCAAAAATATGAATTAAGGCATGGCTTCTATTGATAAGGGCATACAAAAATTACGTGACTTTTCGAATAAAACACAGTTTTTTTTTGCAAAAAAAAAACATATTTTTCAACATAATAAATTTTTAGCTCAATACACTTAGTCCAACCTATCGCAAATTTTTGCATCCCTTCCAAAAAATAGTTCTTTTCGGGATCCATAAAACAGGTATTTGTTTGATCAATAATTTCATCGTTGGAGCTGAATCTCTTTTCACCGAGCCATTTCGTAAGGGTTGGAAATAGGAAATAGGCACTGGGAGCTAAATCTGGAGAATATGGTGGATTCCTCACCCAATTCATGCAATTTTGCCATTGAGGCTGCACACGTGTTCACCCGTGCATTATCTTAATAAAAAAAGGCCCAGAAAAAGGCCATATGGGTCGTTTTTTTTAAATTCTCGTTAAATCGTTCCAATAAGTTGGCATATATTTGCCGTTTATTGTTTTTCCCTTTTGAAGGTAATCGATGTGGTTTAGCCCTTGTGCATCCCAAAAAACTGTTGCCATCAACTTATTGGGCGACAAAGTCACCTTGGCCTTCTTCGGAGCCGGTTGACCTGGATAAACCCATTGTTTATTATGCTGCTTGGTCTCCTTAGTGTTGTAATTGACCCATGTTTCGTCCACAGTTACAAAACGACGACAAAACTCATTCGAATTGCGGTAACTCCAAACCATCATTTGAAGTTGGTGCACCATTACGT
Source organism: Hydrotaea diabolus (assembly GCA_963513945.1). Lineage (NCBI taxonomy): Eukaryota > Metazoa > Arthropoda > Insecta > Diptera > Muscidae > Hydrotaea > Hydrotaea diabolus. The sequence goes on along the minus strand of OY740716.1, from coordinate 27,172,241 downwards.
TTATGGCCAATTGAGAGCAAACGCGGCACAGATCTTGCAGACAGCTTTTTTAAACCAAACTGATCATGTAAAATTGAAACCACACTGCCACATGAAATGCGTATGGTATCAACAATCTCATGCACTGTTTCTCTTCGATCAGCCAACACCCTATCGTTGACTTTTTCGACATTTTCGGGTGTATTTACCTCAATTAGCCGCCCAGAACTTTCAGCGTCATTTGTACTTGTGCGACCACAACATTTTTGTACCATTGAAATCGATGATGCAGAGTCCCCATAGCATTTATCAGGCTTCTCCTTATTTTGATTGACGGTTTTCTTCCGCAAAGAAATATGTACGCAGAAAAAAAAGTATGGTTGGGGTAACAATATTCGAAGAGCATCATACTATTGCTGGTTATATGGTTGTGGCACAACAATATTATGATCATCACAACAATAGTATGGTTCAAACACAACCATACTATAATCCCCATAACAATATTATGTTCCTTACAGTAATAGAATTATTCACACACAACCATACTATGATCCCCACAACCATATTATGATCCTCATAACCATAGTACAACCATAGTATGATCCTTACTTTACCAAAATTTTTTGGTAAAGATTGAGTTAAGTTGTTATTTAACAATAGAGAATTTTATAAAGTATGTTATGTAATAATAGGAGTGATTTATTAAATAGTAAAAACTTATTAAACAGTAAAAACAAATTCGTAGCTTGTTTCGAAAAAATTTAATTATTTTTACTATTATTGCGTAAGATTCGTAAAAATAACATTGTCAAATTAAAAAAAATACAATTTTGCCGGTATGATTGAAGTTATCATGTTATTGTTAACATAAAACATATGAAAACAATACTTTTGTTCCACCAGCCATATTTATATTGTTGCTACAACCATATTTTCATTTTTAAATTTGGCAACAATACTATTGTTACATTTCAACAATATTATGATTGCCGCAATCATACTATTGTCAAAATGAAATCCAAAAAATTATACTATGGTTGCGACGACCATACTTTTATTACAGAGAACATACTATTGTTGCCGTGACCATATAGTAACCATATCTTTTCTCTGCGTGTGTTTAATGAGCACTCGAAATTCACTTTTTCAATTTTTAACAAAATCCACGAGGTTGTATTTATTGAACAGCTTTTAAACACAAATTAAATGACGGAACTCTCTCAAAAGTTGACAGTAGTCTATAAACAGATGGTTCTTGATGGGAGCAGTGTTGCATTTAATATAACTACCAGAGAATTTGAAAAAGTCACGGAATTATTGATATGCACTCAATAGAGCCAATTTCTCGCAGTGACTTGCCTTCTTTATACAATTGTATGACAATTTCGTGCGTATCAACAGCAGTCAATTGACGATTTTTTTTGTGGTTTACTTCAAGCATACACTTACAAAATCAGATCTCGAAAAAATGAGCGTTTAAAACTCCACAAATACTCAACCAAAACAAATAATGCCAGTTGCTGTATTTTTGTTGCAAGAAAAAAACCTACAATACTTAGAAGACTATTTGTAAACTTTATTTTAACGTAACCAAAATGATTTTTTTTTAATGTGTTGCCATTTTTTGTTCTTTAAAAACCTAAGAGCAAGTGAAAGCACTCTTCGATAAATGTGTGTTTTTCGTTTCATTGTATAGGCATCAAATTATTTCAACAATAGTTTATACAAAGGTGTAAACTTGCTTTTGACGCTCACTGTATATCTATTGATACCATTAAATACTGGTGGTTCGATAACGCGATGCATACTACTTGGAGATCTTTTAGGTGCACAGTTTTTAGATTTCAAATTTACTCGTTAATCGAATTGCATTCACTAATCTGCAACATCTAACACAAATCGTCTGATACGTTCACGACTTATTTCCACTGACAAGATTTAATATTTCATTGCAAATGCAGCGTCTTTTGTTTACAAATTACAGTCAATATTTATTTCTTTAGCTCAAAACAACACTCACTTATCTTCAAAACAAGTTTTCAGAATTTCTTCGTTATACTAATCTTGCGTTCGGTGCGTATTCAATGTCCGATAGCCAACAACTGAAGCGATGTCACACTAAGATGACCACTATAAATACATTTTCGACTCTGGAAACAGAACCGCAACAACGCTGTTCCTTCAGTCATGCATACCAACAAACATTTTGAATGAAGACCAGAAAATGTTTTATTTTGTTTTTTATTTTCAAATTTGTAAATGCTTTTTAAAACAACACGAAAGTGTGTGCAGAAGAAGAGTAAACAAAGAAATACAAAGCACAGTGTTGTGAAACCAAAAGTAATTAAATAAACAAATTCATATACTTACGTAATTATATAAGTAATTTGCGAATTTCTGGAAATTATTCTCTTTCCAAAAATTTGACTTAAAAGTGCCCTTGTGTTTCGGAGAGTGTGCGCAGTGGCTCCGTCCTGCTGAAACCACATCTCAGGTCTGTTTTCAAAAGCAGGACGAACAAATTTGTTTATCTTAAACCAATTTGGCACTCGGACCGATGCTATGGGACCAAAAATCGGTCTCCTTCAACTTTGGACATATGAGTTATATGAAACAACAAAACGTATCGTCACGAATTCGAAAGTAACATTTATTCCATATTTTGATTATCTTTGAGGCCTTGGATCAAAAAAGGTCCCAAGGGTTTTGATAATAAGGTGGTTTCGAACATCGACATACGGTTACTCAGAAACAGTGGAATTATCTTATTTATCTAAATATCCAATTACTTTTAAGATTTGTTTAAATTTAAGGACCTAATCTACTTGTAAATAGGACAATGGTCTATAAGGCCCCAAAAATTTAGTTTTGTCAAACATGGACCAACGACCAAATACTCGTACCCCAAAACTATTAACACAATCCTTGGTGGAGAGTATAAAAGCTTCGGCATGAACGAACTTACTTGTTTTTTGTATTTCAGCTTACATTTGTTTTTTGCGACGGTATAACTTTTTCTTTGATTCTGAGAAAAGAGTTTTTTTTTTTTGCAAAGAAAATCTTTTGGGCGTTGGGTGCTTGTAATTCCTGTGCACAAATAAATTTTAAGAATGACAAATAGGTCTGCTTTTATATTCAAAGAACGTTCTACGTATGACTTTGACCTCACATACGTTGCCCTGATTTTTAAGTTTAACTCCCTGAAAGGTGCCCTTACTGTTGAGCAAAAACTAGCAGATTCGCCACTGCGTCCTCAAACCTGCTGAGTGGAAATTGATTTTATCTTCCGCATCTGTGGCACAACAATTTTCAGAACGTTTTCCCATTCAAGTTTACAAACTAAAAATTTTTTGTATGTTGAAAACGAGCTAGTCGGTGTTTTTCCGACTTAGAAGATTCTGGAGATGTTTAGAACTTTCGCAACACAGCCGGTAATGAAAATGCGAAATAATGAAAATGAAAAAGTTCAAATTGAAATTGAGAAATTGAAATAAAAAAAACCCACTAAAATTGATGGCTTAAAGTGATAAACTTTTTGGTATTGAAGTGCGCGTAATCGGCCAGGGGCGAAAAGGTTTCCTATAAGGGACTAAAGGTTCCTCGGAAAAAAGTATACTTTTTTTAGTATTTAATAAAAATAAAAATTAAAATTGAGTAAATAAAAATTGAAATTGAGAAAACCTCATTGAAATTGATGGGTCATAGTCACAAGCTTTTTGGGATAAACATGTGAGAAATTGGTCCAGGAGGGAAAAAGTTACCTGTAAGAAACTAAATGACCACGGAAAAAGGTACACATTTTTAGTATTTGCTTAATATTTTACAAGCCACGGCTCTAATAAGGGTTTCTTATTTAGGCGCACTTTCTTAATATCTCATTTAGGATATCGTCGCTGGATTCGCTGTATTCGTGTGACTAAAAAAGCCCTATGGTCCTAAAAAACGACTAAAATACGACTTATGCATGTATTTTAAAAATCAGACTAAAATCTGGGCTTAGATATGTGGACCGTAGGAACCCAAAAATGGTCAAAACGAGCGTTCAATAGTAAACATGGACAAACATATAAGGATACTCAACAAAAAATTAATTATACTACATATCAAAATATTGGTTTAGTCTTAGAATTGGGTCGCGCTAATGGACAAGAGAGTTCCAAAAAGTGGTCCTTTTGTTCAAAACAAGTGCCCATTAGTCAACTTAAACTAAAGCAGGTTTAACTACTTATATTTTTTTGGGGTTTAGTGAAATCTCAAATAAGTTAGTAACAGTGTCTTATCTTAAATCCGCGATTCAATAGGTCATCGGTGAAATACAGCCACATATTTGCGGAAAGTCATGGCAATTGCCATAAAAGGAGTAATGACCCTTCATCACCGAGCTATAGGAGCCATTTGTCGAATAATTAATTCCATACCTAATTAGAACATAATTATAAATCCAATAAAAAAAGCACAACTTTCTCCAAAAAAAATTTGCTTTTTTTATTATAAAATAAAAAGTGCACTCTTAATGAGGCACCCTTTATTACTTACGAATGATTCGTGGCCCTTATTAAAAAAACGTTCGATATAAAACGTTTTCCCCTAAACTGACTTGTTTCTAAGCACTGTGGCTTGTTTCTAAAACTGTTTGCAATAATAATTATCACCTTTGCCCAGTATCAAATTTGAATGCTGATAAATACATTTACACTAGGGTGGCCTTTACTTAGTTGTACAGCGTTTATAGCTTGTGCGCCCCATCACTGTTTTAAGTCTTACGAAATACACATTATCATTCAAATTATACCTTAGAATGTACGTTAAGTTTGTCGAACAGAACCATTTTTTTGATAGAAATTGTCAACAAATTGCAAGCTGTGATCTTTGATGGCAAAACCAAACTTAACAAAAAGTTCAGCTTTTCGGTTGTGCAACGAAACAGTGTAGTCTGTAAAAACAACCTTTAGGTTTCGGGAATACCTCGTTAAGATTCCACTTGTTTTCCCGAAAACGGTGGTTCAAGATTCTTAGAATGCGGGATGAAAGGGAACGCATAGAGAAAGGGACCTAAGGGTTAAAAAATCAATTTTCATTTTTTTTTTTTTTTGATGTGGACAACATCTGAACATCGAATGAGACCGATCCCATGCCCAAAAAGTGTTCCCTCCCAGAGATATGCGCGTTTTATGAAAGTGAAGTCGACGGTTCTAAGCGCAAATAGAAAGGGACCTAATCTTTAAAATGGCTCTCCTGAACAAAACTGGTGTTTAACCTTAGGTACCTTTCTATTTTGCGCGTCACATAAAATTTGTATATGTGACGCGCAAAATAGAAAGGGACCTAAGGGTAAAAACCAGTTTTGTTCAGGAGAGCCATTTTAAAGATATAAATACGTGTATCTTTGGTGTACCATCTCTTTCATAAAACGCGCATATCTCTGGTGTCCGCATCAAAAAAAAAGTGAAAATTGTTTTTTTTTACCCTTAGGTCCCTTTATCTATGCGCTGTCACATATATATAATTTATAATTTTTACTTGAACATAAGGTGGATGAACATAAGGGCCACCCTTGTACACACACAATACGTACAATATTTGTTATTGTTGGGGCCAGCTAATGTCATAATAGCAGCCAGGCCCCATTGATAACGTGATAGAAATACAAAAAAACGCAAACAATTCATTACTTCAAGCCGAATGTACTAATCATTTGCAAGAAGACTGTCATAACTCAAACTTTGTCCGTACTAGGGTTTCTCTCCCGCAACAACGTCTCCAAATTGTGCAACTATATTATGGAAATTAGAAAAGAAGATCCGTTTTTTCGACCAAAATTTTGTTTAGTGATAAGGCCCATTTCTAGCTTAACGGCAACGTCAATAATGGGGCTAAATAGCAACCAGAAGAGGTTCAAGGGGTGCTATTATACACAGAGAAAACTTAATTCGGTGTGGTTTATGGGCTAGTGCAGGAACGTAACCGTAAATGGTGCTCGCTATCGCGCCATGACATCGTACTTTTTGTTACCTGAAATCTTAAAGACATTTGGTTTCAACAGTACGTTACCACTTGCCGTACAACTGCTCAAACAAGGGATCTATTGAGAGGTAATTTCGAAGAGCAGCTAATTTCACGGTTTGGACCGATGAGTTGGCCGCCTAAATCGTGGGATATCACACCTTTAGACTTTTTTCTTTGGAGCTACATAAAGTCCAAGGTCTATGCAGACAAACCAGCTTCGATTCAGGTTTTGGAAGCATATATTACGCGTGTCATTAACACCATACCGGTCGAAATGCTTGACAGACTCATTCAGAATAGGTCCCTTAAAGGGCCAAAATTTATAGATTATATTCAAAAAAATAAAAATATAAAATACACCTATGTAAAGTCCGGAGCTTAACCTGGACTTCGAACAGCTGCTTAGAAAGTGTTTGGACTTACTTGAATAAGAATCTGGGCAAAAGCCATTCAAAAAGCATAGCAGGTCTCAATAAGGAGACTAAAAACTGTTAAAGGCGTTAATGATGGACATACTTAAAAGGGACATTAAAACTGTTACACATGTTGTATGCTGTAAAATAAAAAGTACTGAATGTTTTTGGACCAAATATTTTTTAATATATTTATTGATGTATATTGTATCCAAAAAGAATTTATTCATTCGAAATGTCCGCCTTTTGCCTTTACACACGCCTTAAGTCGCACTGGCCAATCGTCAATAGCTGCACGAACCTCGTCCATTGGAAAATTGGCCACAGCTCGAACCAAAGCAGTCTTAAGAGATCCAAAGTTGGGGTATCTTTTGTGACAAACCTTGTCCTCTAAAATCGTCCACAATTTGTGATCCACTGGGTTCAAATCTGGACTGTCTGAGGGGCATTCTTTAGAGGAAATGAACGCTGGCAAATTGTTTCGAAGCCAGGCCTGGGACGTTTTAGCCTTATGGGCTGACGCAGAATCCTGCTGGAAAGTCCATGGATGGTTTTGGAACAGGGAATTGTTAATAGGATTCACAACAGGTTCCAAAACGGTTTCTTGGTAAACTTTGGCCGATGTTTTGACTCCTTGTTGGCAGAAATGCAGGCCAGTGGCCCCATCGTAAGAGGCAACCCACCAAACCATGACTGAAGCTGGGTGATGACCCTTTTCCAACCTTGGGATCAGTTCAGATGCTTTCTTAGATGACCGCGCATACACTCTAATTAAATTTTCTTGTAAAATTTTTCCTGAACGGTAAACATTTTTTCAACGGTGAACAAAATGTTTCTGTGCAAGTTATCAGCGTGCTTCACCAAAAGACGTTTGCATTTTTCAATCCTATATTTTTTTAAATCTGCAGTCAATAAATGTCCGGTACGTCGTTTGAAAGCCCCAAGTCCCAAGTCTTTTCTAACGATTCGAATCATGGACTTTTGCGTGATACTCATCTCACGGGCCATGATTTTCTGTTTTCGGAGCGGATTTCTGTGAATTCTTGATTTAACGGCTTTGATGACATGCGGTTCATGTTCGAACAGAGCTTGGGCGGCCCGACCGGTGGCGGTCTTTTACATCTGCAGTCTCCTCAAACAGTTTTATGCATCGGTAGACGAACATGCGGCTAATCCCTAGTGGCCGGAGCGTTTTGAAAATATCGCGTTTTTCATTTCACACTTGAAAAGCGCTATTACAGCGATACGGTTCTCATTATCTGACCACTCCATGATGAAAGTTGAAACAATTTTAAAATCCCGTTACAGACTAACGCTATTGAGGTTAGCTTTCAAAACCCATATGACCTTAACGGGGTGTGTTCAGTTCTACTATTGAAATGGGTGTGTTCAATGTTGTAACAGTATTTATGTCCCTACTAAGTATAAGCTACTTAGTTACCCCAAGATAAAGATTTTTCCTGCTTTACAAGTTTTACATTTAATCTAAAACTACTTTCTCGACAAGGCAATTTTAAGTTTATTTTGTTTATGGGTTTTATTTTTCGTTTTTCCTTAATTTTTTTTTAATTTTTCTTATTATTATTTATTTGTGTTCAGAAAAAAATATCAAAGAAATTAAAAAGGAAGTAAAAATTTATTTATTTGACAATTGTGTCCTTTGTCAAAACAGTTGCTTGACATACTGTAAATGTTTTTTTTTTATATTTTTATTGCTACTGCAGCTTGTACTACAGGGTGTCCGTCGGGAAGGTATACTACTTTTTTTTACCGCCGTTTTGGTAAACATTAGCCTTGTCAGTTCATATTTGGCAGTCGTGAAGAAAAGACGTGGCAAATTTATTATGAAAAAATATTCGATAATCCAACGTGTTTTAATCGTTTAAAAATTTTATCAAAATCAATCATCAATTACTGTGACGATGAGAAAGTTACGTGAAATTTTTTGGGAGAAACAACGTGTCAACAAAACGCACTATTTATCGTGCAGTGAATGATTTCGAAGAAAGAGGTTCTGTAAATGATAGGCCCAAGCATGGACCACAACGTACTGCAAGATCGGCTGAAAACATTACTGCTGCTCATAAAAGAGTTCAAAACAATCCATCAACCTCAATTAGACGCCATGCCCAGGAGCTTGGGCTTTAAAGAACAAGTTTGGTCTCAGTTTGGCACAAGATTTGCATTTGTTTACATATTAGATTCAGTTGACACAAGACCATTTTCTTCCACAAGACCATTTACGCCGCCGTACATATGCCAAAAGAATGTTAGAGCTCGCCCATGACAACCCCGAAAAAATCATAATGAGTGATGAGACACCTTTTCATTTGAATGGATATGTGAATAAACAGAAAAGTCGGTTCTGGGCAATGGAAACCCCTCAAATTATTCATCAGTCACCTTTGCATCCATTAACAGTGACAGTCTGGTGTTAAATATGGTCAGGAGGAATAATTGGACCTTACTTCGATGAAAATGAATTCGGCGCAATGGAAACTGTCAATGGAGAGCGATATGGTGATATGATTGGAAACTTTTAAACGGCATAACTGCATTCTTTAAACTGGGCTGGATTAACATGTGGTATCAACAAGACGGTGCCACATCACATACAGCCAGGATTACAAAGAAATTACTGCGAGACCTCTTTTCACAACAAGTTATTTCAAGAAATGGTGATGTTGAATGGCCTCCACGGTCGCCCGATTTGATTGCTTCGGACTTCTTTTTGTGGGGATATCTGAAAAGCAAGGTTTATGCGAACAAACCAGAAACGCTTGAGCAACTCAAACAAAATATTCGTGATGAAATTAATGAAATACGCCGTGAAATTTGTGAGAATGTAATAAAAAATGTGCTCAAAAGGGCTCGCATTTGTGAGGCTAACAGAGGTGGACATTTATCTGATATTGTATTCCTTACATAATTGCCGACATTAAATCAAACATTTATCAATATAAGTTCCATTCTCTTTCATTCAATCAAAAATTATAAACAAACAAAGTAGTATACCTTCCCGACGAACACCCTGTATATAATTTAATATAGTTTTTTTTCAACAATATATTTATTTGCAATCTATTTTATATACAAAAATAATAAGCAAATTTAGTAATAAATAAATTAATGACAGTATAGCTAAAACCCAGTGGCCTCAGCATTAATATATTTTACATTGTTAACTTATATTATTGCAATTATGTACATACATTTATTTTAAAAAAGGAAGATCTAGTATATGATTTCTTTTTAGTCTTTTAAACTCGTCACTGTCATCTAAAAGAGATATAGCCAGAACATTTGAGTATCTAAGTTGTTGGCACTAAACCTAGCTATTTCGTCCTTTAAAAAATTAAAACCAAGATCGTTGTGAATACAGCGGTTATTGACAAACCATGGTGCATTAGAAATTAGTCGGAGAGTCTTGGACTGATACCTTTGTAAAATGTCCAAGTTGGAATTGCTGGATGTTCTCCATAGTTCGTTTCCATAAGTCCACACAGGTTTCAAAATAGTTTTATAAAGGATGACTTTATTTTCTAAGCTTAATTGGGATTTAGTGCCAATTAACCAGTACATTTTTTTGGTTTTTATCTCAACTTTCTTCATTTTCATATTTATATGTTCTGTCCAGTTAAGCCGCTGATCTATTCGAAGTCCAAGATATTTTACGTGATTAGATTTTGGAATCACAGCGCCATTTAAAGTGAGTGGAAGGCAGTCTTCTTTTCGCAATGTAAAAGTTACATTGCTGGATTTGTCAGCGTTGACTTTAATGTTCCAAGTATAAAACCACAATTGAAGATCGTCAAGCTGTCTTTGAACTTTAGATGATGCTTCCGCAGGAAACGAACCAGTAGCCAAAATAGCGGTGTCATCACAGCTTATGTAGCGATCGTGATATCCGTGTTAACAGACATGTCAGAAATGTATATCGTGTAAAGCAACGGACCCATAACGCTTCCTTGTGGTATTCCAGATTTAATATTTCCAACTTCAGACTCTTCACCGTTAACATACACATAAAAACTTCGCAGGCTTGTTTCATTTTTGTGATTTGCGGAAACTCCCGGGATTTCCCGGGAAGTTCACTTTTCTTTGAAAACTGCTACAAAGGTTTTCCAAATTTTGAAAATTTTCGGCGTAGGACGAATTAAACATCAGAGTCTAAGATTTGCACTCTGTAGAAAATGAATGCTTAAATATCAATTTACTCGAAACGCCCTTATTTTGAGTTAGGATGGTCTTAAAAAAAGAGGAGCTTTATAAACGTTTGGTAAGTAAATATTAATTGCTACTTTATTAATTACAACGACTATATTTGGATAGCCAAGTATCACTTGGACTTCCTTTTGTCTACGTTTTCTTTGATCAAAACGCACGCAAACAGACCATCACACTCATCACCCCCCCCTGTTCTATTGTGCGAGTATGCTTTTTTGGGTTTTTATTTTTTAATCGGTTTTATTGCAAATGAATGAATGCAATACTAAACAATGTACGAGCAATTTTTGTGTTTTTTACTTTTTTCCCCTAACCATCTACTTTTTGTCTAAGAGCGTACGTGCGTACGACTTTTTTGGTAGCTTCAGTTTTAGCGTACAATTTATGCATAATTCACACTGCACACTTGATTGAGAGTTTGTCGTAAATGTTTTAGCAAAATACAAACACACCTGTCAGAAATGAATGAATGACGGAATAAATGCAGGTTGGGGACAGTGTTGCCAAACCTGTATTCAAGAAAACACCCACAAGCAAATTCCAATTCGAACTTATGGACACGCAGATATTCGAACCGCATCATACTATAATTAGCTATAATATGATCCTCAGAGTTTGTTTAAAAGCACCGGCCAGCTAACCATTGGCTTTCTTTGGCTAAGCTAAAGCTAACAATATTTTCCACAAACGAAAGCTAAAGCTAATTTTCGACTAATGTTTAATCTCGTTAGCGTTAGCTTAAAAAAGCACACACGTCAATCACGATTGTTTAATTGCTGCTAATATTTTACTAATTTTGGCTAACCATTTTTCGTTATCTGTTTTCAGTGTTAAGGTCCATTTAGTCTTGACGGTTGACGGTGGACGGTGGACGGTTGACGGTAGGCAATCAGCTATTTCAGTTGAGGGTTGCATTTTGCATGTGTTAGAGGGAGATAACTACAGTTTGACGGTTGACGACGGTAGACTTCTGCAGGTTGCAGAATCTACCGTCAACCGTCGAGACCAAATGGGCCTTTAGCTGTTTTCAGTGCTGTCAACGAAACATGGGGGGAATATAAAACAGTGGTAACGTAGTGGCGATTTCTGATACAAACCTTTTTAAATAAATACGCCTTTTCATGCAGGAACCAACGTTGAAATTCTCTCAAATCAGTAAGTTGTGCACGATGTTAATCTACTGACCCTGAGCCGAACAAATTTGCTGCACACAATCGCCGAAACCAATAAACGAGCTGAATTAGAAGCCAAAGAAGCTGTTGCTTCTTCTTCTATTGCTAAAGCTATTTGCATTTTGTTGTTAGCATTGGCTTCTTTTGCTAATGTCAATTGAATAATGCGGCTCTTATAGCGTTAGCATTTGTTGGCTTGATGTTAATCTACTGACGCTGAGCCGAACAAATTTACTACACACAATCGCCGAAACCAGTAAACGAGCAGAATTAGAAGCCAAAGAAGCTGTTGCTTCTTCTTCTATTGCTAAAGCTATTTGCATTTTGTTGTTAGCATTGGCTTCTTTTGCTAATGCCAATTGAATGTTGCGGCTTTTATAGCGTTAGCATTTGTTGGCTTGTTAGTTTTGATTTTTAAAGCTAAAAGTGTTTTAAAGCTAGAAATTGTGTGGTTTTGGCTAAATTCGCATTAGCATTTTAAACCCTGATAATCCTTTATACTTAGTAGGGACATAAATACTGTTACAACATTGAACACACCCATTTCAATAGAAGAACTGAACATAGCCCGTTAATCAATTTTCATTTTTTTCTTTTTTTGATGTGGCATCGAATGAAACCGATCCCATGCCCCATAAGAGTTCCCTCTCAGAGATATGCGCGTTTTATGAAAGTGAAGTCGACGTTTCTAAGCGCAAATAGAAAGGGACCTAATTTTTAAAATGGCTCTCCTGAACAAAACTGGTTTTTAACCTTAGGTCCCTTTTTATTTTGCGCGTCACATATGTGTAACGGGATTTTAAAATTTTTCAATTTTTGATGAACATCAGATAATGGCCAGACAATGAGAACCGTATCGTATGTAATAGCGCTTTTCAAGTGTGAAATGAAAAAAGTGATATTTTCAAAAAGCTCCGGCCACTAGGGATTAGCCTCATGTTCGTCTTCCGATGCATAAAACCGTTTGAGGAGACTGGAGATGTAAAAGACCGCCACCGGTCGGGCCGCCCACGCTCTGTTCGAACACCGCATGCCATCAAAGCCGTTAAATCGAGAATTCACAGAAATCCGCTCCGAAAACAGAAAATCATGGCCTGTGAGATGAATATCACGCAAAAGCCCAGGATTCGAATCATTAAAAAAGACTTGGGCTTTCAAACGACGTACCTGGCCTTTATTGACTGTAGGCGCGGTCATCTAAGGAAGCATCTCTTACGATGGGGTCACTGACCTGCATTTGGAACAATGAGTCAAAACATCGTCCAATGTTTACCAAGAAAACGTTTTGCAAGCTTTTGTGAAGCCTCTTAACAATTCCCTGTTCCAAAACCAGCCATGGACTTCTCAGCAGGATTCTGCGTCGACCCATAAGGCTAAAACGTCCCAGGCCTCGCTTCCAAACAATTTGCCAGCGTTCATTTCCTCTGCAGAATGGCTCTCAGGCAGTCCAGATTTGAACCCAATGGATTACAAATTGTGGACGGTTTTAGAGGACAAGGTTTGACACAAAAGATAACCCAACTTTGGATCTCTTAAGACTGCTTTGGTTCGAGCTGTGGCCAATTTTCCAATGGACGAGGTTCGTGCAGCTATTAACGATTGGCCAGTGCGACTTAAGGCGTGTGAAGGGCAAAACGCGGACATTTCGAATAAGTAGATTCTTTTTGGATACAATATACATCAATAAATATATTAAAAAATATTTGGTCCAAAAACATTCAGTACTTTTTATTTTACAGCATAAAACGTGTGTAACAGTATTTATGTCCCTACTCTTTTCCCTATTCTTTATTCCACGCGGACCCATATTACGATCCCATTCAACCTTATGTTCAATAATATGTCCTAATATCCATAATTTCATCACAATGATTGCCAAAGTGCAAGTCTTCAATATTCAGACTAAAAGAAAATGATTATCTCACCCATTATTATAAGAAGCGGGGTTTACGGTAGTACATTTACATTTTGTCTCGTCGCAGATCGCATGCTCGTTTTCTGATCCAAAGATAAGGCAATTTTCTGGTGGATAAAATGAAGTTGCGTTTCGAGCGGATCTAAGGCCAAACCTGAGCCCTTGCGAGCAAATAATTTTAGACAGCGACTCTTGTAAAAAATGCGGCAAGGGGCCAATACTATTTACTTATAATGGGTAATCCAAGTAGAGATATTTTTTTCCATAGCCTTTTTTTGACAGATCACGTGTGAGTCGCGTCATGCCGTCATTTTATTTTTGTTTAGTATTGTTTGTCATTTCATCATGGAAGGACTTACGCCTCAACAACGTTTACAAATCGTTCAACTTTATTACAAAAATTCAAGTTCTGTGAGGAATGTGTTTCTTGCGTTTTCGAGCCAAATTTTGTTCAGCGATGAGGCCCATTTCTGGCTAAATGGGTATGTAAACAAGCAAAATTGCCGCATTTGGGACGAAGAACAACCAGAAGAGGTTAAAGAGCTGTCACTTTATCCAGATAAAACAACGGTTTGGTGTGGTTTGTGGGCGGGTGGAATCATCGGTCCATATTTCTTCAAAAATGATGCCGGTGAGAACGTAACTGTCAAAGGCGACCGTTATCGTGCCATGATAACCGACTATTTGATGCCTGAAATTGAAGCTCGTGATCTAGGCGACATTTGGTTTCAACAAGACGGCGCCACTTCCCACACATCGCATCAATCAATGAATTTATTGAGCCGGTTATTTATTTGGGCCGGTCGTTTTTTTTAAATAACCAATACTTAGGGGATGCCTCCTATACATGCGGTGCATTGCGTTGGCGAGTGGGAAGTAAAGGATCGGAGGGGGGAAAGAGGGAGTAATGATTTTTGACGCTTGCCTTGAACTTCTGGATGTCGACAAACCCGCTTCGATTAAGGCCTTGTAGCCAAACATCACGCGCCAGTTACCAGTCGAAATGCTTGAACGAGTCACCGAAAATTGGACTCAACGGGTGGACCATCTGAGACGTAGCCGCGCCGACATTTGATAGACATAATCTTCAAAAAATAAATGGCAGAGAATGTTCCTTCAAATGATAATATACTTTCCCCATTCAATTTGAATTTTCTGTGTTTTTTCTTTAAAAAAGTAGGGAACCTCGAAAAGGATCACGCGGTATAAGATCTTTTTTAAGCTGCATGAAAACTATTAATATGGTTAAATTTAACTTGGCAGTTGATAATGTCAAACTGTGTTTAATTTTCTGTACTCGATAGTTCGACAGTCATCACGAATCGTTTAACGCCGAAACAATGCTTCCAAATTGTGGAAATTTGCTTTGAAAAAAAATAATTCTGTTAGCGATGTTCGTAGAGAACTTTTATCGAAGAATTGTGTAACGTAATGAAGGCCATTTCTAGTTAAATGGCTACGGTTTAAGCCATCAAAATTAACTGTTTGGTGCGGTTTGCACGGTGGCGTCACCATCGGTCCTTATTTCTTTCGAAATGAGGAAGGAGCTGTCGTAACGGTGCGGAGTGCAGCGGCATATTAATGCTCACAAACATTAATCAGGTGAGCCTCAACGACATTTGGTTCCATTAAGAGCGCTTGTTTTATTGCTAAATGAATTTAGTAACTTAACCACCTGCAGTGGCACTGGATCTTGTTCACAGGACCTTTCATTCGTGCGATTAAACCCCTCTGGATAACTTTTTCGGCCGACAAACCAGCATCTGTTCAAAAGGGGAAGTCTACTCTTTCAGAAAGAACATTTTGTTGGATTAGTAAAATATTTAACAATTCAAACAAAAATTTATTAGGAATACTGTGGAAAAAATGTACATATTAACTAAAATATTCGTACATTGTTTATCGAAAAAATTTCCAATTTCATGCGATAAAAAAATGTAAACATTTAAAAATATAATTGTAAGCCGTTTATCGAAATTATTTGTTTTGGGATGATGATTTTACATATTAAGGAAAAAATGTTAAGCCGCTTATCGAAAATAATTTCGAAATGAAAAATTCACATATTTACAAAACACAGTTGAACATTTTTTCAAAAACAGTCGGAAAGACTTTTTGTTACAAGCCTGGGTGTATGCAAGTTCGGTGAGCACCACTTCACCATCTTAAGGCCCCAAGCAACGAATGTGCTGTTACTATGCTTCACGGGTATACACTTAAGGGCAGTTAGTTTCGCATTTATCGAGAACTGCTGGCAGTAGAGTTTTCTACCAAACACAATTCAAATCCCTCGCATTGTACACATACTTAAACACATACAACAACACACACACACACGATACAGTGCATGAATTTCTTTGTTGTTTCGATTCGTTAAATATCACTGCAATATCTGATAAATAGAGGGCATATCAATAAGTCCGTGACTTTTCGAATAAAACACATTTATTATGCAAAAAAAAAATATTTTTCAATAGAATTTACGTACTTTTAGCTCAGCATTACCAATTTTTGTACCCCTCCAAAAAAATAGAATTTTCGAGGCGGCCCACAAAAGAGGTCGTTACGGTCGTTACAAAGTGGAAAAACAAATTGGTTTATTACACAGTTTAATTAAAAAGAATAAAGTCAAAATACCTGGGAAGTGATATTATTTTTCTTGTAGATCTTGCTGAATAAAACAAGAAACCGGTTTTGAAATTTCCCAAACACCTCCAAAATCTGCAGTCCATTAAATAGGCATTTGTTCGATCAAGAATTGCATCATTGGAGCTGAATACCTTTCCACCGAGCCCTTTCTTTAAGTTTGGAAGTAGGGAATAGACACTGGGGGCTTAATCCGGAGAATTTCGCGGATGAGGTTCCAACTCGTGACCCAATTCATGCAATTGTTCCATTGAAACTGCACTTGTCTGCACTCGTTTTTTTTTTAAATCCTCGTTAAATCGTTCCAATATTCGCCGTTTATTGTGTTCCCCTAAAGATAATCTATGTGGATTATCCCTAGTACATCCCAAAAAACTGGTGTCATCACCTTATTGGCCGACAAAGTCACTTTGACCTTCTTTGGAACCGGTTTACCCGAAGAAACCCATTGTTTAGACTGCTGCTTGGTCTCCGGAGTGTCGTAATGGATCCATGTTTCATCCACAATTACAAAACGCCGCAAAAACTCATTCGAGTTGCGGTTAAACAACTCCAAACGATCCTTTTAAATTGTCACTCGAATACGTTTATGGACAATTGGGGGCAAACGCGGCAGACATATTGCAGACAGCTTTCTTGAACGCAACTGATCATATAAAATCGAAACCACACTGTCATATGAAATGGTTATGGCATTAACATTCTCAAGCACTTTTACTCTTCGGTCGGCTAACACTTTATAATGGATTTTTTCGTCTTTTTTGGGTGAATTGACCTTAATGGGCCGTCCAGAACGCTCAGCATCATTTGTATTTGATCGATCACAAAAAATGTCAGTAAACCACTTCTTTAATCATTAAAATCGATGGTGCAGATTCCCCATAGCACTAGTATTTGTAAAGCTTTTCATTGGTTTGATCGACGTTTTTTTTCGAAAAAAATAATGAATAATGAGCACTTGAAATTCATTTTTTAAATTTTTTAACAAATTCAACGATGTTATATTTTTTGAACAGCTGTTAAACACAAACTAAATGACGGAACTCTCTCAAAAGTTGACAGTAGTCTATTTACGGATACTTGATGGGAACACTGTAGCATTTCTTATAACTTCGTCGGAAGTTCGAAATATTGATATGCCCTCTAGTTTAGCTTATTTAAACAAATTTTAATTAAGTGATAATACATTTCACATACCCATTTTTGGTTCAAATTTAAGGGTTGTCTTTACTGTGGCCCCACCTTTGACGCCATACGGCTAGATTTATTGGAAAAACTTTTCATAAACTGGAGTGATCAAATGGACCATGTATGAGGTTTGTCAGGTATAAATACCTTAATCTTCTCGGGAGCATATTTTCATATAGCACTTTCAATAAATTGTTGCTTGGTAAACGCTTAAGAGATCGTACAAAAATGCAATAGGAGATATTCATATTTTTCATTTTAAATTGATGTGTGATTCGAATTGAGCGGCGGAAAATTAAATTATCCACTCCGTGAAACTGTCGTAGAATCACTGACAAGAGCGCAATCGCTAAAAGACGCAGAAATTCTAAAAAGATCATTATGAGTTGGGATGTTGTTGTGCAGTACCGATAAACTACACGAGTAAGTCAGCATTCACTGCATTTAAAAATCTCCTAATGATGACAGTCATGACATTTTGCAAGTAATTTAAATCCCTGCTTGGTAAAAAGAAAACTCCTTTAACTAAAATAGAAACTCCCTAGTTTTAATGTAGAAAACGAGCTTTGTAAGAATTAGGGTCAGACCAGTAAAGTGACACTCTAAAGTTTAGACTACATAAAACATATAGTCAAACCCCTTCATTACGAATACAAAAAGGATCGTTTCTCATAAGTTTGAAACCAGAAATGTAAACAACCCTCCCCAAAGTACGCACGACAGTCGTCCCTAGTAAAAACATATACCCGTTACCTAAATAAAAACATTCTGCACTGTGGGCTTAAAAAATTTCCACTGTTATACTGACCTTCACACAAAAATGTACCTTCCGATGCAGGTTCTAACTGTCACGTTCATTAGATTTCGATTTCGTATTTTAAATGTCCATGACAAGAATTTAAACAAAAACGCAGACGGCTACTGAATTTCATTAGACAGGCACGGGTTCTGATTTAAACATTATATTTTGTCCGTAAAGTTACCAAATTAAGAGGTATTTAATTACTTACATACATATATGTGGGCACAGTGAGGTAAAACTGCCTACGCACACTGCTGGTACTTGTTGACATCAGCATAGTTTATAATAAATCGGTTATATAGACACGAGAAATCATGAGGAAATTTCCTTGTTTTTGCCTACCATGCGTCTGTGTTAGAAGTTGCCTAGTATCGGCCCTTGAGTGGGCGGTCCTGTTCCTAAATTAACCTTAGTTTCCCCTTATGATTCCAGATCATAAAAACTGCATGATAGCCATGACGCCACGGCGGCCCACAAAAAAGGTAGTCACAAGGTGGAAAAACAAATTGATCGATAACGTACACAGTTTAACAAAAAAGAATAAAGTCAAAATACCTGGGAAGTGATATTATTTTTCTTGTATATCTTGCTGAATAAAACAAGAAACCGGTTTTGAAATTTCCCAAACACCTCCAAAATCTGGAGTTACGGGTAAAAAACCGGTTTTTCGGATCTTACGAACTTATATACCAGTAACTTGGTTGAATATCAAACGATTTTAAATTTTTCGGCTGATTTGGAAAGAAGAAGAAACTGCAGCCTTCCGAATGATGTATACACTTTTAAAATCACACTGAAAAAAATCTATGTATTTTTCCAGTAAACTCATTTTTTTAAAATTTTTTGTAATTTTTTACTTTGGATGCGTTTTTACACAAATTTTTTTAAAAGGAACTGAACAATTTTTGAACTGAATAATTAAGAGAGAGTTCATACAAATACAATTCGGTGTCATTTTTAAAAATCGGTTAGAAACTAATTGAGTTATTCAACTTTTAGTAAAACAACATTTTTTGAAAAAATACAAAAATTTGACCGTTTTCTTTTTAATTGAACATCATTAGTATCCCGTTTATGTGACCAGCAATATTCGGAAATCATTTTTATTTTATCTTTTCCTTCAAAACGTTTTTGCATTGTAATTATTTCTTGATTAAAGTGTTCGCCTTGTTCATCACTGAACTGGCCCAGGCTTTCTGGGAAGAAGTCTAGATGTGACTGCAGGAAAATGTATTCAACAAACATATTGATTTTTAATAGATTTTAATTTTTTTTAATATAAAATTTGTAATGCTATTTCTAGGCTTGAAAGCTGTTTTACTGCATAATAAAAATCTGTTACCATCTGTTCCAATCGCATATGCGACTTGTACTAAAGAAACGTATGAAGTAATGAACTATGACTTTCATTAATGGAAAGTCGTCGCTGATTTAAAGGTTTTCACAATTTTATTTGATATGCAAGGTGGTTACACAAAATATACATCTCGAAGCACATTCATCAGAACACTTTCTTTATTATTCAGTTCAAAAATTGTTTAATTCCTTTCAAAAAATTTTGTGTAAAACGCATCCAATGTTAAAAAATTACAATAAATTTTAAAAAATTAAGTTTATAAGTACAGCAAAAACACAGATTTTTTTCAGTGTGATTTTAAAAGTGTATACACCAGTCGAAAGACCGAAGTTTCTTCTTTCCTAATTAGCCGAAAAACTTAATGGTTGATATTCAACCAAGTTACTGGCATATAAGTGCGAAAGTTCAGAAAAACCAGGTTTTTACCCGTAATTCCAGATTTTGGAGGTGTTTGTTGTACTCAGCACGATCTACAAGAAAATTAAATCATTTCCCAGGTATTTTTCTCTGTCAGGCTGTGTTATCAATACCATTAAATTTACGGAATATTACATCTTGTTAGAAAGAACCACTCTACCTATTTTCGTTTGTACTGAATCGTTCTTTCAATACGAGTAGACTCCATAAATCAGATAGAGATTCTGAATCGATGTGTATACTTAACATGTACGCAGAAAAATGGCTGGGTCAATATTTGAAAATCATCATACTATTGTTGGGTATATGCTTGTTGCACAACAATACTATGATGGTCACAACAATAGTGTGATTCACACACAACCACACTATGATCCCCACAGCCACATTATAATTCTCACTTAACTTATACGGTGATCTCCACAACCATACTACGATCCTAACATCCTAAGTATGTTTTACACGCAACCACAGTTTAAATCTTGCAACCATAGAATGATTCACATGCAACCATGTTATGACCAATTCAACCATAGTATGACTCCCCTCAACCAGACTATGATCAACAAAATAATTTATTCGGATTGAGCTATGTTGTTATTTAACGATATGTGACGCGCAAAATAGAAAGGGACCTAAGGGTAAAAACCAGTTTTGTTCAGGAGAGCCATTTTAAAGATTTAAATACGTGTATCTTTGGTGTACCATCACTTTCATAAAACGCGCATATCTCTGGGAGGGAACACTTTTGGGGCATGGGATCGTTCTCATTCGATGCTCAGATGTTGTACACATCAAAAAAAAGAAAAAAATGAAAATTGATTTTTTTACCCTTAGGTCCCTTTCTCTATGCGCTGTCGCATATAGATTTTTATTAGGTAAATTATTAAAATATTACATTACAATTCGTTCAAGCATGTTACTATTGAGCAGAGGTGATTGCTACGCCACTAATATCAGACCCCAAGCAACGAACGTAATTAAACAATGATCAATGGCTGGGCCGCCGTAGTGTGATGGAAGTGTGTACGACTATCATGCCAGCAAACCCAGTTTCAACCCGGGTAAGCATATCAAAAACATTTTCAACGGCTGGTTTCCACCTTATAAATGCTGGCAACTTTACGAGTAAGAGATTTCTCTCTCAAACCATGTAAAAACTTCTCTATAAAATGCATTAGCCGTTAGAAGCCGGCCTTAATCTGTAGTTCCCAGTCAGTGAGTATAAGAATTGAATCGTGCACAGCTCACTGATTTGAAAGGAGTCCCCCTTGTGTCTTAATGGAATGTTGTGGGACTTAAGTAAGCAATGGCTATATACTTTAGTGCAGCCAGATTCAAAATAAACGAAAAAAGTGCCAGCAGTAGAGAATACCACCAAACAAAGTAAACTCAACAAAAATCTCGTGCACTGACTTCTGATTACGCATAGGTTTGTACGAGGTCTGCTATATATATTTCTGGCCTAATAATGAAAATGTGAATATTTATCATCAAAAATGGTTTTATTGTTTTTCAAAGTATTCTCCAGCATGATTTTTACACTTTTGCATGCGCTCAAACCAATTGTCGAAGCACTTTTTCCACTCCGATTGAAACACCTCCAAAACATGGTTTTTCAACGCTTCAATAGCTGCTTCGGCCGATGAAAAACGTTGACCACGCATTTTTTTCTTGATGCTAGGGAATAAGAAGAAGTCATTGGATGCCAAATCAGGGCTGTTCGGTGGATGGGCCATCAATTCGACATATAAGGTGATCAAATAAATAGCTTATCGTTTCAGCTGATGTGCACGCAGAGAAAAGATATGGTTACACTATGGTCACCGCAACAATAATATGTTCTCTACAATAAAAGCATGTTCGTCGCAACCATAGTATTGTTTTTTTAATTTCATTTTGACAATAGTATGATTGCGACAATATTGCTATTGTTGAAATGTAACAATAGTATTATTGCCAAATTTAGAAATGAAAATATGGTTGTAGCAACCATATAAACATGGTGCAATAATAGTATTGTTGTTTAAAATTTACGCTAACAATAATTTGATTACGGCAATCATACAGTATGGTTGTCACTATGAACATAACAAAACAGGTTTTATATAGCATACAGGTATGTGTGTGCGTATGTTTTTTGATGTACAAAAAAAACACATACACACGATACAGTGAATGGTTGCTGTCCATTAAAAAAAACAACAACAATCGGAAGGTAGTTCGAGGGATTTTTATTGAGTTTACTTTGTTCGGTGAAATACTCTAATACCGACTGGTTCTCGTTTATTTAAAATCTGCCTGCACTTAAGTATTTAGCCATTGATCACGGGGTTAAATTACATTCGTTACTTGGTGCCTACGGATAGTGAAGTAGCATTCACTCCTGCTGGCAACTAAAAGTATTTTTGACCGTTGGAATATATATTTTTGTTTCTTGAATGAAATGTTTAATAAAACCATGGCCTCAAACCTTGCTATGAACTAATAGTAATGCAATTTAAAATAACAAACTTAATAAAAATCTCTATTTTTGAATAACACCAATAACCAATCCTAATAAATAATTTTGGGGATCATAGTATATTTGAGTGTGAATCATTCTATGGTTGTGGGATCATACAATGGTTGTATGAGAAACATACTATTGTTGTGAGGATCATACAATGGTTGTATGAGAAACGTGCAATTGTTGTGAGGATCATAGTATGGTTGTGGAGATCATAGTATGGTTATGAGTGAATCATACTATTGTTGTGAGGATCATAATATTGTTGTGTCACAACCATATTCCCAACAATAGTATGATCCTCTTCGAATATTGTCACCCCAACCATATTTTTTTTCTGCGTGTGTGAGAGCTCGCATTGTCATGCTGCACAATGATTCGTCTTCTCTTGTTCGTTTTTCGAATTTCTCCGAAGACTTCAGACAAACAGATGTGGTGTACCACTCAGAATTGGCCGTCCTACGTAGCTCAAGCGGAACAGTCGCCACATGACTAGTTTTGCCGAAGAAACAGGCGACCATTTGCTTCGAAGTTCTTCTTCTACGAACAACGTTCGTTGAATTTGGCTCGTATTCGAAGACCCAGATGCAAGTGTAGGCGTATGCTGCTGTTGTTTTTTTATTAGAAAACAACCATGCGCTGTATCGTGCGTATTTTTTTTGGAACGTATCGTTGGTCGATAGATACTGGTTTGCTTGGTTCATAGTCACAATAATTCGGTATGATTGCCGTAATCATATTATTGATAACATAAAACGTTAATAACAATCTTTTCGTCGCTCCAAGCATATTTATATGGCAGCTACAACCGTATTTTCATTTCTAAATTTGGCAATTATACTATTTTTAAAAATGAAATTATAAAAACAAAATATGGTTGCGACGAACATGCTTTTATTGCAGAGAACATATTAATGTTGCCGTGATCATATAGTAGCCATATATTTTCTCTGCAAGTGGGACCACAGTATGGAGTAAAGAATTAAAACTATCACTATTGGTTACACTCTATTTAATGCTTGCGAAATATTGGTTCTTACTATTGCTTGCATTTCAAAGTATCGCAAATTAAGGCTTTGTTAATTTTTTCTAAATCCAAACCTAAGCTTCGTAGTTAAATTTTTTTTGATTTGAAGTTGGGTACCCAGTAAAAATAGAATCATCCAAAGATTAATCTTCGATCGCCCCTTTGCGAGCAATGCATTACTCCATAAGTCTCATGAATTTTGTACTCCTTCCTGCATTCCAGTAAAAAATAGGATCATCCAAAATTAATCGTGGATCGCTCATTTTTGAACAGTGGATTACTCAATAAATCTCATGTATTTTGTTTTCCCTTTTAACACTGCATGTCCGCAAAAGCAATTATTCCTTTAGAACTCCTTTTGGAGTACATAAGGAGTATTCCTTTTGATCTTGGAAAGAAGGAAAAGGGGAGAAATGTATGATGAATCATAAGTTAAACAACAGTTATGTCAATCAAAAAAACACATGCGTCCCTTATTGAACTATTTGGAGTATTAAAAGAGACATCAACATTAATTTTTTCTAACTTCGACGAATTTTTTTTTGGCCAAATAAAAACGTTTCGATTGCTCGCTTATTACTCCAAATGGATGAACAAGTCATTACTCCTTTATAACTCGATTATTGATTAGTCCACATATTTTTCACTGGGTGAGTCTATGTACTTAAAAACTTTATATCCATGAGATATACTTATACCTGTGCACGAAAACGTTTGAACCTCATTGTATGTGTTAATTATTTTTGCACCCATACAAAATCACATCAGACAATAGTTAGAAGAATAAAGCCTGGTCGCAAATGTAACGTGATAGAAATTCAAAAACCCAAACAGTTCCTTCATCGAGCTTATAAAAAATGTTTATTAAACATATCTGGTGTGTATTTTCAATTACCAAAAGAAAAATATTAATTGCGATTTTATTGATTATAATAATTTTATTTTGGATAGCCAATTGTCAATTAGGGTTCTTTTTTCGTTTCTGTTTATTTGATCGTAACCCTGTATGTTGGCAAATGACTAATAGTACAATTGCGTGTTATGATGTTAAACCCTACAAGTTTGTCTTTGTTTAAAGCATCTCGTCTAAGAACATTCAAAATACGGTGGGTTGTCGCTTTAAAGAAAAAATTTATTGAAGGCCCAACTTCCACAAAACTGCGGTTTCACTTGGAAACACATTTGACTGTTTTTTTTTTTGAGATTTCAGTCCGCGTACATATGTATTTTCGAAATGTCATGTTTTTGTTCTTTTAGTTCCTGTAGGGATCATAGGGACTCCAAATTTCTATTTTTCTGGTCATGAAACTAAAGCTGCCTTTGTCAGTTATAGAGCGGTCGTACTTTTCTCATACTTCCTTTTGAGTTCCAACCAATGAAATATATGGTTACGTCATTTTGCGGACGCCTTACGATAGTATCCAACCCCATTTTATCGTCCATATTTCGCTATCCTTCGGCATTCGATATAGTGTAGGACCATAAAATCCGCAGTAATCTTCTTAGACTCGCAAAGACTGGCCCAACCACAATGCACGATATTAATTGTGAGTCACAAGTCTATTTTTTTGCCCAACTTAATTTGACAATTCTTTGTTTCAGTGTTCGACAAAGTCAACCAAGAAGAGGTACACAAATGAGCAGCGCGGTAAGATTGTTGAAGCCTTTTACGAAAATGTGAGTTTAAATGAAACTGCAGATCGTAAACATCGTAGTTTTTTGGTCAGCATAATCGGTCAAATGTGTCCACAATCGGGAGAGTTGTGCGCAAATTGCAACAAAATTCGGCCTCCTTCAGCTATGAACACACACGCAAAAAAATGGTATGGTTGGGGTGACAATATTCGAAGAGGATCATACTATTGTTGCGTATATGGTTGTGGCAGAACAATATTATAATCCTAACAACAATAGTATTATTTACACACAACCATACTATAATCCCCACAACCAAAGTATGATTCACACTCAACCATACTATGATCTCCACAACCACACAATTATCCTCACATTAATAGTATGATTCACACTTAACCATAGTTTTATCTCCACAACCATATTATGATCCTCACAACCATATTATGAGTCACACTCAAACATACTATGATCTCCACAACCATATTATGATCCTCACAACAATAGCAAGTTTCTCATACAACCGTAGAATGATCCTCACAACCATAGTATGATTCATGAGCAACCATGCTATTACACCTACAACCATAGTATGATTCACTCAACCATACTTTGATCCCCAAAATTATTTATTAGGATTGGGTAATGTTGTTATTCAAAAATATAGATTTTTATCAAGCAAGTTATTTTAAATTGCATTACAATTAGTTCGTAGCCAGATTTGAGGCCATGTTTTATTGAATACTTTATTCAAGAAACAAAAATATACTCCTATATTCCAACTGCAGTCGAAAATACTTTTAGTTGCCAGAAGGGGTGAATGCTATTTCACCATCCGTAGACCCCAAGTAACGAATGTGATTAAACGATGATCAATGGCTGCAGGCAGATTTTAAATAAACGAGAACCAGTCGGTAGTAGAGTATTTCACTGAACAAAGTTAACACAATAAAAATCCCTCGAACTACCTTCCGATTGTTGTTGTTTTTATAATGGACAACAAAAATGCACTGTATCGTGTGTATGTGTTTTTTTGGTATATCAAAAGAAACATACGCACATACATACATGTATGCTCTATAAAACCTGTTTTGTTATGTTCATAGTTGCAACCATACTGTATGATTGCCGTAATCAAATTATTGTTAACGTAAATTTTAAACAACATTACTTTTGTTGCACTAACCATGTTTATATGGTTACTACAACAATATTTTTAAATCTAATTTTGGCAATAATACTATTGTTACATTTCAACAATATTAATATTGCCGCAATCATACTGTTGTCAAAATGAAATTCTAAAAACAATACTATGCTTGCGACGACCATGCTTTTATTATAGAGAACATATTATTGTTGCGGTGGCCATATAGTAACCCTATCTTTTCTCTGCGTGCATGG
Organism: Hydrotaea diabolus; assembly: GCA_963513945.1. Classification (NCBI taxonomy): domain Eukaryota; kingdom Metazoa; phylum Arthropoda; class Insecta; order Diptera; family Muscidae; genus Hydrotaea; species Hydrotaea diabolus. The sequence continues at coordinate 27,145,541 of OY740716.1, read as the reverse complement.
GTATTAAAAACCACAAAACGAATCGTCATAAATCCGGAAATAACATGTATTACACAATTCGATTATATAGGGTGATGAATCTAGAGGCATTTTTTTCAAAATAATAAAATTACAAAAATTTAAATCAAGTGTTGAATCTTCTTTATTCATTCGAAGGAAATTTTATGCCATTTATTTTTTGAATATAATTTCCTTTAAATGTTGCCCGCAACTACGCCTTAGGGTGTCCATTTTGAGGGTGCAATTTTGGTTGACTCGAGCAGATTCGAGCATTTTGACCGGTATGGCGTGATTGGCACGCCTAATGTTGGCTTCCAAAACCTGAATCGTAGCTAGTTTGTCAGCAACGACTTTGGACTTTCCGTAGCTGCAAAGAAAAAAGGCTAAAGGTGTGATATCACACGATCTTGGCGGTCAATTCACCGGTTCAAAATTTGAAATTAGTTGCTCTTCGAAATTACCTCTCAATAGACCCATTGTTTGACCATCTGCATGCCAAGTGGCACAGTCAAGAATACGGACCTCAAGTTCAGGTAGTAAAAAATCCGATATGATAGAGCAATAGCGAGCACCATTGAAAGTTACGTTTCGACCATCATCATTTTTGAAAAAATATGGACCGATAATTCCACCAGCCCATCAAACGCACCAAACCGTGGTTTTCTCTGGATATAATGGCACCTCTTGAACCTCTTCTGGTTTCTCTTCAGCCCAAATGTGGCAATTTTGTTTATTGACGTTTCCGTTGCGTCAGAAATGGGCCTCATCGCTGAACACAATTTTAGTCGAAAATAGCGGATCTTCTTGTTTTTCGCCGAACGCTCATTTCCATATTACAGTTGCCTACATTTGAAGGAAATTATATTCAAAAAATAAATGGCATAAAATGTCCTTTCGTATGAACAATAAAGATTCCACACTTGATTTGAATTTAAGCATTTTATTTTATTTGGAAAAAATACGTCTAGATGGATCACCCTATATAAGAGGCCTTGACTCATAGGTCAAAGGTCCTATGAATTCCGTAAATATGGTGCTTTCGAATACCGAATATCTTATCTCAATTGGCATTAAATTTTAAGATTTGTCTTAATTTAATTAAGGCCATAATCAACTAACTCCAAATGACCTTTTCCGCCTAATGATTGAGTTGTAGGTTCTCAAAAACAATAAAATTTTCTTCAAGAATCTGAACAGGACAATGCTTTATTGGGCCACAGAAATGTACTTGGGTCAAACATTGACCTTCCACCATCAAACAAATCCTGTCAATGCAGTACTGGTCTACATCGAACTAAGATTTCGGAAACCCTTCAATTTCAGCACGATAGTGCTCAAATTTCGCATTATACGTTTTGAGCGACCACTTATTAAGTCTGCACGCAGAAAAAAAGTATGGTTGGGGTGACGATATTCGAAGGGCATCATACTATTTATTGTTGGGTATATGGTTGTGGCACAACAATATTATGATCCTCACAACAATAGTATGATTCACACAGAACCATAGTATGATTCACACTCAACCATACCATGATCCTCACAACCATAGTATGATTAACTCTCAACCGTACTATGATCCCCACAACCATATTATGATCCTCACAACAATAGCATGTTTGACACACAACCATATTATGATCCTAACAATCATAACAATTTCACTAAACCATACTATGGTCCTCAAAATTATTAATTATAATTGGGTTATGTTGTCAACAATAGAAATTTTTATTTAGTAAATAAATTAAAAATGTATTAAATTTAAAATAATAGGAGTGTTTATTAAACAGTAGAGAAAATCCATTTAAAAAAGTAAGCGTTTTTTTAAATAAATTTCAATTAAACAAATCAAAAGCAGTTTTTTGGAAAATTTTAATTCCCATTATTTTTTCAGAAGATTCGTAACAATAACATTGTTGTAAAACCCATATTACAAACAAATTAAAAATAAGAAAAATTACAATAATACAGTATGATTCCCGTCATCATAATATTGTTAACATAAAACCCAAAAAACAATACTTTTGTCGCACCAACCATATTTATATTGTCGCTGTAACCATAGTTTCATTTTTAAATTTGTCAATAATACTATTGTTACATTTCAACAATATTATTATTGTCGCAATCATACTACTGTCAACATGAAATTCAAAAAACAATACTATGGTTGCCACGAACATACTTTTATTACAGAGAACCTATTATTGTTGCCGTGACCATATAGTAACCATATTTTTTCATTGCATGTGGTTAAAGAGGACCCTATCGTTCCATGTTTCAGTAAAGTCTCCAGCGAAACGCTCCCTTCAATTTGGGGTCCTGTCGCTCTAGAAGCAACAATTCATATCCAATTGCGATCAAATTTCATTCAAACCGTTGCACGCAACCAATACCTAACCTGGTAAAACTGGAAGGTATCAGCTCCTTACTTGAAATAGCTCTAACATAAAGTTCGCTTCCGAGGGACTTAAGTTTATCATTCCTACAAAAGGTAAAGCCTAGTGTTTTTTCTTTGAATTTAGCCCCCACATATGTAAATGAGCATTCCAATTTAAAGTCCTGTCGCTAGGAAAATTAAGCAAAGCACATTAGTGCAACGTATATCAAACCATAATCAAAGAGCGCCCCATCGTATAGCCGCCACGAAATATATTCCTCACGCAAGTCTCTCAAGCAGTCTCAAATTTAGTCCGACCCTGCTTAAACTTCTTTTAAATAACAAAGTAGTGTCAAGTATATTACAGTCGGGCGGGCCGACTTTGATTTTTTTACTTGTTAGGCAAGTACGCTACTGTCATATTTGACTAGATTGTGTAGGGATAACTCTTTGAGATAAAAACTCTGGTTTGGATCCATGCAAGCAGCCAATATCACATTTGCGCGTTAGTTTTCGTGAAGCAAATACAGGGTGGAGAGCGGTAATTTGCTTATTTGGGAATGAGAAAACAAATTATGAACCTTAGAAAAATTTAGTTTATATTTTAACTATATTGAACAGCAAGGGAATTTTTACATGGTTTTAAATAGTGTATCTGCACGCAGAAAAAAAGTATGGTTGTGGTGACAATATTCGAAGAGGATAATACTATTGTTTGTATATGGTTGTGGTACAACATTATCATGATCCTCACAGTAATAGTATGATTCAAATACAACCATACTATGATCCTCACAACAATAGTATGATTCACACATAACCATACTATGATCCCCACAACCATGGTAGGATTCAAACTCAACCATACTATGATCCCCACAACCATATTTTGATCCTTGCAACCATAGTATGTTCCACATACAACCATAGTATGATCCTCACAACCATAGAATGATTCACACGCAACCATGTTATGATCCCTACAATCATGGTATTATCACACACTATTATAGTATGACCACCAATATAATTTATTAGAATTGGGTTAGTTGTCAACAACAGATTTGAATTATGAAAATTATTTAAGAATGCATTAAATTCAAAATAATAGAAGCGATTTATTTAACAGTAGAAAAAATAAGTTTAAAAAACGTAAGCGTTTTTATTGAAAATATTTCAGTTAAACAAAGCCAAAGCAGCTTGTTTAAAACATTTTAATTTCCATATAAAAAGTATTATTATTGCATTAGATCCGTAACAATAACATTGTACTAAAAAGCATATTCAAAAGAAGAAGAATTACAATCATACAGTATGATTGCCGTAATTATATTATTGATAACATAAAACGCAAATAACAATACTTTTGTCGCACCAACCATATTGATATTGTTGCTATAACCATATTTTCATTTTTGAATTTGGCAATAATACTATTGTTACATTTTAACAATATTAATTTTGCGGCAATCTTGCTATTGTCAAAATTAAATTCAGTAAACAATGCTATGGTTGCGACGAACATATTTTTGTTGCGGAGAACATACTATTATTGCCGTGAGCATATAGTAACCATGTTTTTTCTCTGCGTGTGGCAAATGTCGACCAATGCTTTCCACACACTGCTGCATACGTTTTCTGAAGTTTTTATGAACTCTAACAAGCATGTCGACTGGTATTCGGCCAATTTCAGCCTCAATATTGTTAATTAGATCTTTCAAGGTGTTGGTGCTGTTGATATACACCTTCGACTTCAGGTAACCCCAAAGGAAAAAAATCGCATGGGGCTAAGTCTGGTGAGCATGCCGGCCAGTTCACATCACCTCTTAAAGAGATAAGTCGTTCAGGAAACATTTGCCTTAAACAATTCATGGTAACCCTCCCTGTGTGTGCATTAGCACCATCCTGTTGGAACCATGTATGCTCTGATTGCATTGCCTCAAGAGCCGGCTGACAAAAATCCTGTATCATAGTCAAGTACCGTTCGAAGTTCACAGTTACGGCAAGACGGTTATACTGAAAAAAGTAAGGGCCAATGCTGCCTACTCGTAATATGGCGCACCACACAGTGATGCGGTCCGATTGCAGAGGTCTCTGGTGAAGTTCTCTGGGGTTTGTTTCACTCCAGTACCGCATATTTTGTTTGTTCGTTTTTTTGTCGTAAACGAAAAGCACGCTGCACTGCAATAAACGAGTGCGCATTTAAAGAATACGCTACAACACAAAAGTTCTCTCCTCATGTGTCCAATGCATGATGGTAACTAAACGGCAGATGAATACAAATCACCCGTCATTCACTGTAAGCCAGGCACACTCTCCTCTCTCTTCGGTCAATAGTGCCGCCACAGCCTGCAGTGCAAAAAAAAAAACAAAAACCGCGCTCCACCCTGTATATGCTTCGGCGCAGATAAACCCCCTAAGTTCTTACTGAGAAATTGCCTACTTGCTGTCTTTCTTCTTGGCCACAAATACAGTTTATTTTCGTAATTATAACATTTCTGGTCAAACCATCTTCATCATTTGAGCATTCCATTAAGCCGTACGCTTCAAATGCATTTACCACAGTTCGGGCATTACCACTTAATAGGCGTGTTCGATTGGTAACTTTAAAAGTTTATGAGAAATTGTTGAAGTTTCTGTTTATTTAAAAATTGTGTAACTTTTAGAAAAAAGGTTATTCAGAAATACTAAAAGCTTTCTTTTCAAATTTTTTAGTTATTTAAAACAAACGGGCTTTAATGCATTTTGTGTATAATAGGAGATTACAAGATAATTTTTATAATCTTGTACAATAATGCTAAATTATTGCGCTAACGACTTCCCAACCGAAATTTCAATCGAACACGGCCAATGGTGTCTTCATTCCAATGTTCGACTCAAAGAGTTTGAGTGAAAAGCACTAACGTTGTGAATGAATGCTAAAATGAGTAGATGGGAGCGATGGGCGCTCTAGCTAGCTAGCGTGGAGCATATGCGTTGGCAAGAGTGAGCCCGATGTCTGTTCCATTTATCAACGCATTCCCCATACTCTCAGGTCTCTTGCGATATTTGCTTAAATGTGTTGTATTTATGAAGCAAACAAGTTTTTGTTTGTATGAGATAATATTTGCTTCTCCATTTTACCTCTTTTGTCGGCCACATGCTTGAGAGCTTAAACTTAATGAAACAACTATTAAATAGTACTCGACCAAGCCGACCTGCATGCACGCTTGCCAACAGTTATCTTAATCTAAAAACCTCTCGATATTGCTAGGGAAAAATACTAAGAGGTGAAGTGTATTATTTGTATGGTCCAAAGTGACCAATGCCAAATACACTAATTATGAGCATTTGCAAGTTTACGGTATATGGGCAAACTGCACTTATACGAGTATTTGGTTTCAACAGAAAAATTGCAATATTAATTTTTATAAAAATGTCATGGTGATTATGAGTATTGGATTTTTCGACACATATTTTATATACTTATCGGATTATTATGATTCTGTTATAAAATCAGAATAAAACCAAGCTAATGCGACCTTCTCCGAGAAAACGAGACCTAGTGTGTGAAAATTAAGTTTTGAGAAAAACGCATTCAAAGTTTCATAACGCATTAACACACCTTCAGTTGGGAGATGCGATTTGGTATGGTTAGTTATGATTGGGTGCCGACTTAGGTGACGTCATGTCTATGTGGTGACGTACTTTTTTCGATTTTAGTGTGACAATACCTTTGCTATTGTTGTTGCTCTGTTTGTTATGATCTCGATACTAGATTCTTATGCCGAAACCAGTGACCGAGGCAACAATGCCGCTCTCTGTTCGCTCTCAGCAGGCTATCTGCACGCAGAAAAAAAGTATGGCAATATTCGAAGAGGATAATACTATTGTTGGGTATATGATTGTGGTACAACAATGTTATGATCCTCACAACAATAGTATGATTCAAATACAACCATACTATGATCCTCACAACAATAGTATGATTCACACATAACCATACTATGATCCCCACAACCATATTATCATTTACACTCAACCATTCTATGATCACCACAACCATAGTATGATCCTCACAACCATAGTACGAGGGCGGTTCGGAAAGCGCGGTATAAACAGAAAAAAGTTAAGTGTTTTGGAAACTTCCATCTCTGCTAGGTACACATGTTAAATTTTGTTTCGATCTGGCAACTCCTTCATATAGAAACAGGTGTTCACAAAAGACGCATCCGCGATTTTTTTACAATGGAAAAATTAGAAATGCGTGGTGTCATTAAATATTCACATAAAAAAGGTTTATCGGGACAAGAAATTCATAATGATATAGTGAATGTGTTAGGTGAAAGTGCTCCTTCATATGCAACAGTAAAAAATTGGGTTGCTGAATTTAAACGTGGTCGTACAAGCATTGAAGATGAACCACGTAGTGGACGTCCAAAAACAGCAACAACAACAGAAATTGTAGCCAAAGTGCATGATATGGTAATCAATGATCGACGAATACAAGTGCGTGAAATAGCTAATATCATGGGCATCTCAAATGATCGAGTCCATTTAATTTTGCATGAAGAACTACAGATGAAAAAGCTTTCTGCAAGATGGGTGCCGCACTTGTTAACAGTCGACCAAAAACGCATAAGAATGAACATTTCTCAAGCTTGTATTGATCGTTTTCAGCTAAATAAAATGGATTTTAAGCGTCAATCCAAACAATGGACTGAAGCTGGAGGAAGTGCCCCAAATAAGGCAAAAACAATTCAATCGGCTGGTAAGGTTATGGCAACGGTTTTTTGGGACTTTAAAGGTATTTTATTGATTGACTATCTGCAAAAGGGTAAAACAATAAATTCAGAGTACTATTGCAACCTTTTAGATCAATTAAATGTACAAATTCGAGAAAAACATCCTGGCTTACAACACAAACAAATAATTTTTCATCAAGACAACGCACCAGCGCACAAGACTGTTTTAACAATGGCTAAAATCAACGAATTAAAGTACGAGTTGCTTGACCACCCACCTTATTCTCCTGATTTAGCTCCCAGTGACTTTTACCTGTTCCCAAATCTAAAAAAATTCCTTGCTGGCAAGCGTTTTACCTCAAATGAAGATGCAATTACAGTTGTAAACCACTATTTTGAAGACCTTGAGGAAAACTATTTTAATCAAGGTATAGAATTGCTAGATCAGCGTTGGACTAAGTGTACTGAAGTTTCAGGAGATTATATTGAAAAATAAAAATATTTTTGAAAAACTAACTATTCTCTTTCGTTGATAGGCTAAGAACTTTCCGAACCGCCCTCGTATGTTTCATATACAACCATAGTATGATCCTCACAACCATAGTATGTTTCATATGCAGCCATGTTATGATCCCTACAACCATAGTATGATCACACACAATTATGCTATGATCCCCAATATTATTTATTAGAATTGGTTAAAGTTGTCAACAATAGGTTTGAAGTATGAAAATTATTCAAAAATACATTAAAATGAAAATAACAGGAGTGATTTATTTCACAGTAGAAAAAATAAGTTTAAATAAACGTTAGCTTTTTTTATTAAAAATATTTCAGGTAAACAAAGCCAAAGCGCCTTGTTTAAAAAAATTACATTTCGACAAAAAGTACTATTATTGCATTAGATCCGTACCAAAAACATTTGTTTTTAAAATCATATTTAAATGAAGAAAAATTGCAATCATACAGTATGATTGCCGTTATCATATTATTGTTGACATAAAATGCAAAACACAATACTTTTGTCGCACCAACCATATTTATATTGTTGCTATAACCATATTTTTATTTCTAAATTTGGCAATAATACTATTGTTACATTTCAACAATATTAATTTAGCAGCAATTATACTATTGTCAAAACTAAATTCAGTTAACAATGCTACTTTTATTGCGGAGAACATATTGTTATTGCCGTGACCATGTAGTAACCATGTTTTTTCTCTGCGTGTGTTCGCTCTCAGCAAAGAAGGTTGACGAAGAACATTGTGAAAACTGGCCACTCCAAGTTCAATACCGATCGCTCTTTCGGATAAATGAAACTAGAATATATTCGCTCAAATGTAGATTAATACCAAGATTTTGAAGATGTGGGCAACAGATCTAGCAGTAATAAATTTAACAACGCTGTGAATGAAACTGAAGTAGTGTGGCCAACATGGGATACTTATTTCGAAGGATTTTACAAAAGATTACCAGGTAAACTGTCGCGATTTTGTGATTTTATTTTTTCATATTCATTTCAAATAATTTTGTAAAAGTTTGCATTTTATTACCAAGTACCGCCACTTTGACTTCAAAAAAACGAAATTGTATGCAAAGAACTTGTGGACTGGGAAGAAGAAAGATTTAATCAGCGATTAACGGCTGAGCTACCAAACGTTAGATCGCAAATGGTATTTGTATGAGAATATCGGGGTCTTATGTACTGATTCACAGAAACGGGACTCTGTAGCTCCAAAAAAGAAAATAAATCTGAACCTGTCAGCAAGAAAAAAAATTGAAGCATCGGATCACGAGGAAAAGAAAGCGCCGAAACAAGAAAAAACTGAAATTGTCAAGCGGAAGAAAATCGAAGTACCAGATCACGAAACACTGATCACGAAAACTGAAATCAAAGCGCCGAAAAAGAAAAAACTGAAATTGTCAAACGGAAGAAAATCAAAGTACCAGATAACGAAACACCGAAAAAAAGTCTAAACTCCAAAACAATTCGAAGACTGGCGAAAAAAAACAATTTATAATCAAAAAAAGTAAAATTTTAATGTTTTTCTCATTTTTATCGATTTTCACAAGTTCGTTTTGTACGTTTTTATGGGGTAAATAAATTTTTATCAGAAATCTAACTCATTTTATCTTATTCTACATCTTTTAGGTACCAAAATCCACTCTTAAGTCCAAACCCGGTTTTTGACACACAAGGTCCCTTTTCTCGGAGAAGGTGACATATGTGACAGCGCATAGAGAAAGGGACCTAAGGGTAAAAAATCAATTTTCATTTTTTTTTTTTGATGTGGACAACATCTGAGCATCGAATAAGAACGATCGCATGCCCCAAAAGTGTTCCCTCCCAGAGATATGCGCGTTTTATGAAAGTGATGGTATACCAAAGATACACGTATTTAAATCTTTAAAATGGCTCTCCTGAACAAAACTGGTTTTTACCCTTAGGTCCCTTTCTGTTTTGCGCATCACATATACGTTATATACGGTTATAGAAGTGAAAGCCATAAAGTATTTGGGGCTATTGTTCCAAAATAATCTTGCTTGGGAACAACATGTACAGCATGTTAAATCCAAAATCACCTCTGCTGTTGGACTGCTTTACAAATTTAAAAACTAATGTGATCAATATACTTCTTATTTATCAGATTTTAACTCAAAGCCAGTGCAAATACGTGGCTATTACTTATGAACACAAAAAAGTACAGAGCTCGGCCCTTAAAGGCAAAATAAACAATGACCGGCCCAACATAATTTTTGTATAAAAATGTTTTTCCAATTGTTTTTTCGATACACGCAATGTTTAACATACAATTATTATTGTACGTCTTTCAATGTCTGCATGGCATAGGAAACCACACCATTTTATTCTCCCGTAACTATCATCGATTTAACACACGAAATAAAAATCAATTGAATGTAATATTTAACAGAGCAGAAACCACAAAACAATGCATTGAACATTTTGGCAGAAGGGAAATTAACGACGTGTCTCATGAAATAAAATCCATTGCAAGCCATTCACTTTTTAAATCAAGATTAAGAATTTGTTTAATACAATATTAATGAGCTGCGTCATAGTTTAATATACTCGTACCTTACCCGTATTTTTCATATAACGGGTTGCTATATATATTTCAGGCCTGGCGCCATCTGACATTTCCATTGGAAAGTTTGACATGTTTTAGCATAAACGTACTCAGAACGTTTTGACGTACGACCATCATTTGTGTTTTTTACAGTGACTTGAAAAAATCAATTTGGCAAAAATATGGATTTAACTCGTGAACATTTTCGTGCGATAATTTTCCACAACTTTCGACGTGGGTTATCACGACAAGAGTGCATCGAGGAACATAAATCTCTGTATGGCGATGAAGCACCATCCTATAGCACTGTGAAAAACTGGTTTAATGAATTCAATCGTGGCCGACGCTCACTCAAAGACGAAGGTCGTCCAAAAACGGCAGTTGTGCCAGATAATATTGATGCCGTGCTTGAACTGATAATGCATCGATAATGATGTCATTGTCATGTGACATACCGTGAGATAAAGGCATACTTGGGAATTTCATCCACATACGATATTGCATGAACACCTGGCCGTAAAAAAGGTTTGTTTCTTGTTAGATCCCGCACAATTTGACAATCGCTCAAAAAAAAAGGCTCGTGTCGATTGGTGCAAAGAAATTTTGAAAAAATACGATCGCGTATCTTAAAAAGACGTTTATAAGATCGTCACAGGTGACGAATCATGGATCTATGCATATGAGCCCGAAAAAAACAGCAGCTCGTCTTCAAAGGCGAGCCAAATCCAACTAAAGTTATTCGTGAAAGAAGCACTTCGAAGCAAATGGTCGCCAGTTTCTTTGGCAAAACTGGTCATGTGGCGACTGTTCCGCTTAAGCAACGTAGGCGGTCAATTCTGAGTCGTACATCACAATTTGTTTGCCTGAAGTCTTCGGAGAAATTCGAAAAACGAACAAATGAAGACAAATCATTGTGCACCATGACAATGCAAGCTCTCACACATCGGCTCAAACCAGCGCCTTTTTGACCGGTCAAAACGTCGAATTCATGGGTTATCCGCCATACAGCCCTGATTTGTCACCCAATGACTTCTTTTTATTCCCTCACATGAAAAAAAAAATTCGTGGTCAACGATTTTCGTCGCCAGAAGATGCTGTTGAACGAACCATGTTTTGGAGGTGGCTCAATCGGATCAATCAAACCAATTGCTTCGACAATTGGTTTGAGCGCATGCAAAAGTCTATAAATCATGCTGGGGAATACTTTAAAATACAATAAAATCATTTTTGATGATAAATATTTGCATTTTCATTATTTGGCCAAAAGTATATATAGCAGCCCTTATTTTATATATGTGACAGAGCATAGAGAAAGGGACCTAAGGGTTAAAAAAATCAATTTTCACTTATTTTTTTTGATGTGGACAACATCTGAGCTTCGAATGAGACCGATCCCATGCCCCAAAAGTGTTCCCTCCCAGAGATATGCGCGTCTTATGAAAGTGATGGTACACCAAAGATACACGTATTTAAATCTTTAAAATGGCTCTCCTGAACAAAACTAGTTTTTACCCTTAGGTCCCTTTCTATTTTGCGGGTCATATATAGTTAAATAACAACATAGCTCAATCCGAATAAATTATTTTGTTGATCATAGTATGGTTGAGGGGAGGGGAGGAACATTACGCGTGTTATTAAAGCCATACCGGTCGAAATTCTCGAACGAGTCATCCAAAATTGGACCCTCAGAATGGAAACCCTGAGGCGTAGTTGCGGCCTACAGTTGAAGGAAATTATATTCAAAAAATAAATAATAAATAATGTCCTTTCAAATTACCAATAAAGATTCCACACTTGATTTGAATATTTATAATTTTTTTTGTTTTGAAAAAAATCCTCTAGATGGGCCACTCTATATAATATAATCGTATATTCTTCACTGCGACGGTTCTATCAAAGCCCGACCCTAATATTAGTCTAAACTTTAAAATAAATCCATCCATATTTTTGAAGCAAACCTTAAATATAGTAACATTTTTAAGGGACAATTTTTGGGTCCCTAGACCCAAGGACCACTCCCATTTATAGGACGGCTAATTTTAAAGTCAATTATTTAAGTTATACAGAAAAAATGTCATAAAATTGGTCTAGATTTTTTTTTACTTTCTCTAAGGAGAATTTTCCCCACTTCCCCAACCATAGATTGATCACCCGATATACACAACATTAGTAAAAATGTTTTGGTCATACATTTTGCTTGAACTTTCGTAGTTCAAAACAAACGGATTGTCAAACTTAATACACCCACTACGTTGTTGGGCAGATCATCAAACAAAACACTATGAAAATAGTTTTGGTATTAGAAACTAGAAATTAGAAACGTAATTAGCCATTAGGTGTTGTCATTCGAGCGTTTTTATGTTTTTTTTATGAATGGAGTGTAGCCGTACTAAATTTATTATTCTCTCTGAAACACAAATACATAAGTTTGACAAATCAAAACGAGCCAACTTGTTAGTAATGGTTGAAATTTTTATAGTTATGGATAGCATTTTAGTATGAAATTAATAGGATTGGAATATTTGATTGTTGGTGGTGGGTCCGTGGAGGAACTACATTTAAAGGGCTTTTTATTTTTTGAACTGTTATTATTTTGGAGCACCCACATATATATTGTTGAAGAAGGCCGAAAGGTCGATACACGCAGAGAAAAAACATAGTAACTACATGGTCACGGCAATAAAAGTATGTTCTCCGCAACCATAGCATTGTTACCTGAATTTAGTTTTGACAATAGTATAATTGCTGCAACATTAATATTGTAGAAATGTAACAATAATATTATTGTCAATTTTAAAAATGAAAATATGGTTATAGCAACAATATAAACATGGTTGGTGCGACAAAAGTATTGTGTTTTGCGTTTTATGTTAACAATAATATGATTACAGCAATCATACTGTATGATTGTAATTTTTTTCATTTAAATATGCTTATAAGAACAAATGTTATTGGTACGGATCTACTGCAATAATAGTATTTTTTTATCGAAATTAAAATTTTTTAAACAAGCTGTTTTGGCTTTGTTTAACTGATTTTTTTTTAATAAAAACACTTACTTCTTCTACTGTGAAATAAATCACTCCTATTATTTTGAATTTAATGTTTTTTTTTGGAATAATTTTCTAATTCAAATCTATTGTCGACAACTTAAACAAATTCTAATAAATTATATTGGAGATCATAGTATAATTTTGTGTGATCATATGGTTGTAGGGATCATAACATGGTTGCGTGTGAATCATACTATGGTTGTGAGGATCATACTATGGTTGTATGTGAAACACACTATGGTTGTGAGGATCATACTATGGTTGTGGAGATCATAGTATGGTTGAGTGTGAGTCATACTATGATTGCGGGGATCATAGTATGGTTATGTGTGAATCATACTATTGTTGTGAGGATCATAGTATGGTTGTATTTGAATCATACTATTGTTGTGAGGATAATAATATTGTTGTGCCACAACCATATACCCAACAATAGTATTATTCTCTTTGAATATTGTCACAACAACCATACTTTTTTTCTGCGTGTAGAGAGCCTGCAGATTAGGTCTTAATATATAGACAAATCTTAACAGTTTGATTGATACAAGTAAGATCATTTTACTGGTCTCGTGTAGAGACCTTCGACCTCGAGCCAAGGCAACAAATATAATCGAAGCAAGGAAACAATTTTATTTCCGGCTTCCTGACTCTCCGTTTCGTTTTTTTTTAATACCCATACGTCCAGAAGGCCGATTTTTGGGCCCCTATGGATATAGGTACATAATTGTATTTGTACGAAACTATTACTGTTTCTGGATAACCATATCCCCCGAAAGTTTGGGCGGCTTTTGGGCCCCAGGGCTCATAGGTAAAGGTCTCTAATTCAGCCAAATTCAACTCTTTAGAAAATTTTACTGTTCACAGTGGTACATGTTTATAAGGATCTATTTTGCGGCACCCTAAGAACATTATTTCCATGGGTCAATAACTTAATATTAATCGAATATTTTAATTAATACGATATAAGGATCCTTGACAAAATTTTACTTTTTTTAATACCCATAGTTCTTGAGCCCCTAAGGCCCATATTAGTCGCTCCTAGTTTCATATAGGCACAAATCTTAAATATAGGTACATATTTGGATTTTTGAGAAAAGTTCTGTGTTTTTTGAGAACCATGTGTCTCCGAACGTTACGGTCCGGTTTTTGGGTCCATAGACCTCGCCTCTAATTCAATTAAATTAATAATAAAATTTAAGTCATCTTAAGATAATTCAGAAAATGTCACTGTTTCTTAGTACCTTTATGTTCAATTTCGAAGTAACAATTTTTCGGAGCCATAGTACCCTGTCTCCCATGATTCAAGGCCTCAAATATCTTCAAATCGTTAAATTAATGAGATATTCTGATTTGTGACGGAATTTTATTGTTTTTTTAATTTAATACTCATATATCCATAGTTCAAAAAAGCCCACTTTTTGGGGACCTCGTATTACGATGAACGAACAAACAATCATGGACTAATTTGGTATATGGTCCATTTAAGAATGGGGACAATGAATGGCTTGGAGGAACAAAAACAGCTTCCATTATAAGGTTATCAAATAACAGTAAATTTTATCACAAAGCCATACATTACTTGAGCGTGATCAAGTATAATTTTTGGCTTCTTGAGCTGCAGTTCCTCAAACACCTCGTCCGATTTATGATTATACAGATAACCTAATTGTTGGCTTCTAGAGCTCCGGTACCTCAAAGCGGAAGGGACATATAGTTAGGGCAACACGAAACTATTGACCAACATGGTCCAATGTTAAAGGACATGGATGTAGGCCACTCACAACGTACAATGCTAAATTTGGGAGTGCTCGGGTGTAATTTGTGGTCTCTAGAGCCTAGGGACTTTTGTGTGGGAGCTGTTCGAAAACATGGACCGATACTTGTTTGCTACCGGTAACGCTTGATGCGAAATTTGGTTGCGATGGAGTGTAATTTGTAGCTTTAAAAGTTGTAGGTTCTGAAATCGGCAAGTATCTATGTGTGGGGGGCTATATGAAAATAAAGACCTATATAGTCCAGTTTTACCTCAGCTGTTTTTGGCTTCTGGAGCTGCAGGATAAAATGAACAGGAAGCTTTGCGAGATAGCTATTCGAAAACACCGATATAGTCAAAATTCACCAGAAATGTGTGTTGGTCATTCGTTATGCTCTGGGTGAAATTTCGTCGAAATCGGATGTAATATGTGACTATTAGGTTCAGAAATCGGGAAAACCCTATGTACGATATCAAAAGATGGACCGATGAGTACCAAATTCAATAGGGTAAGGATTGCCCCAAACCTTACGAATGTACCTGTACTTTTATTACAACGGTAGATGGATAATCGTATGGACAGATCTATGGATGGGGAGACAGACGAATATCGCTCAATGGCATCAGACAACGATTCTGAGTCGATCAATATACCTACCATATACATACCACAGGTAGGGTATAATTTATAAAATAATTAGTTGTAGCCGTTTAAGTACTTAGTCTGCATAACTTTTAAGTACTACCCTCTACCCATTTTGGATGGGATCATTAAAATCGAACTGAATTTAAAAAAAAAAAAAACAAGTAAAAAATGTTAAGTTTGGCTGTGCCGAACTTTGGATACCCTCCACCAGATTCCCAAATAAAACCATATTTGGTGCGGAAGTGTGTTCTATATAGAAATCTTTATGTGCAAAATTTCATTTCGATAGGTCAAGCTTGTGGTGAGTTATCGTCATATTATTTCTCAAGGCCCATGAGACCGTTTGTGTGGGAGGTACCAGTGGGACTTTTCCGATCTCAACAGAATTTGGTGCAGTTGTGTGCTCTATATAAAAATCTTTATGTAAAAATTTCATATCGATAGCTCAAGTTTATAGTGAGTTATTGTCATATTATTTTTCAAGGCCCATGAGACCGTTTGTGTGAGAGGTATCAGTAGGGCCTTTCCGATCTTAGCCAAATTAAGCGCAAAAGTCTGTTCTATATATTTATTTTTATATCGAAAATTTCGTCTCGATAAGTCAAGTGTGTGGTGAGTTATTGTCATATTATTTTTCAAGGCCCATTAGACCGTCAGTGTGGGAGGTACATGTAGGACTTTTTCGATCTCAACCGAATTCAGCGTAGAAGTGTGTTGTACATAGAAATCTTGATGTGTAAAACTTTATTTCGATAGGTCAAGTTTTTGGTGAGTTATAGTCATATTATTTCTCAAGGCCCATAAGGCCGTTTGTATGGGAGGTGCAAGAAATGGTAGCTCAATCTAAACCATTTTTACATAGATGGTTGCGCCTATATAGAGATTATTATTTGCAAAATTTCAGTGATTTTGCTCAAGAAACTGGACGGATATTTCCAAATAAAAAACTAATTTTTATGAGGTAGTGTCGGTTGAGGGTCTCCAACACGAACTTCCCGTAGAGCTATATAGCCCATTTTCAATACCAACCATGCTAGGCTAACTACACATGTTTGTGCCAAATTTCAGCTCCCTAGCTGTTTTCATGCAGGCTCTATCTTGTTTTCAACAGACGGACAGCCGGACAATATGGCTAGATCGTCTTAGAATTTTATGAGGATCAAGAATATATATTTCAAGGTGTTACAGACAAAATGACAAAACTAATATACCCTCCATTGGGTGATGGAGGGTATAAAAATTATACAATGCATTCACAATTTAACTGATATCTGGTGACAGAAAAACCACTACATTGGCATTACTCCAAGTTAACAGCGACCTCATATGGAAATTACACTCCAGAGATCCAAAAATGATAAATATCGCAACCCAACCATACAAACACAGCCAGCTGAACTAACAACAACAACACAACAGAGTATTTTTTGAAGTAATAAATATACAAAAGAAACAACAACAACGAAAAGGTAGCAAAAAAACAAAGCCTGATCTCAAATCAAACCACAACGTGAAACTCAACAAAACGTAAACGCTCGTACCACAGCAACAGCAGCAGCGGCAGAAAATGACCAGAGACAAAATAACAAAACGTGAAACAAAAATCAGTTTTTGTGAGGAAACCAAAAAGTGTAGTTATGGCACAAAACTAAGCCACAATCGACGAAACCGAAACAAAAACACAAATTTAAGTAAACAAATTAAAAAGTAAACTAATGAAATTGGGAAGAATTAAAACAATTTCACAAAATATCAACATGTCCACACCACCAGCTGTCCCACCAGCGCTGCATACCAACGCCAGCAGTCGCCTATCGAGGCCTGAACTAAAACCCGCCCAAACTAGCAGCACTACTCGCCTGCAGCACGATGAGAAATGTGCAAAAATTAAGCGTTTCCTTGGGATTGGCTTTTTAATCGTGGCACTGATTATCGGTTGGCATATATATGGTAAGCTTTCTTGATTCCGGAAGTATATCTACTAATTACGGCTTTATCAAAACCTTAGAACACTTTACCTACGACCCCCTGCACACTGTTACGGAATCACCCACTGAACATGAGATCCACGAGTTCACCCAGAGTCTATATGAACTGGAAATACAGCATAATCCATATCTGGCGAAAGTGAATTTTCAGGGTAAGACCAAGGCTTCGCATCGTGATGACAGAGCACCGCAGCCGTAAGTACGACAACGTCGACACGACGAGTGCATATTTAAGCTGATTTATGGCAAACACGGCTAATTTCACGTTACAATGTAAATTTGTTTTTGTTGTGTTACAGTCTAATCCAGGTTAATGAGGATTTATTGGCCTCCGGCAGTATGGAAACTCGCACTATTGTCTTAATGCGCCGCTTGTTTGATAACTATGAACTGGATACCCATGCCGTGGAACATGTGACCGAGGAGGAGGAGCAGGAAGAAGTGGAATTTTTGAAGGCCGTCCTTGCGACACCGGTAATGCAGAAAGCGATGAAGTTTTTGGAATTTAAAGGTAGGGGAGGGATATTTTCAAAAACTAGTAACTCAATTCCAAAAATCTTAATTGGATTCGAAGCTTGGTTTATGAGTGACACCCTAAGAGAAAACAAGTGGACAAATTGACTTCGGCCGTGCCAAAGCTTATATACCCTACATCATGGATGAGGTCAACATTTAAAATTTTGTTACGAGGGCGTGGCAATGGCGTATTTTCTATTATGGTGTGTTTCTTTCCATACCAACATCAGCTATACCAAATACCACCCGAGATATAGCCTCTCAAAGTTCAGGGTTGCAAGGCTGGGGCCACGGCCTTTTTCCCAATTTTAACACAATTTAGTCTTTTACAGTATCGAGCTCGTATCGCAAAAAAGACGTAAGCACTTTATTTCAAGACTCGCTTTTTATTGAAATTCAATAGAAAATGGTGCATAGCTCTTAATCACAAAATATTAAATATTTATCTTTCAAAGATATTGCAAATTCAATTACATCATAATCATGCAGATGAATCAGGCAAGAGAATACCACGCTCCCTTCTTCGCGTATAGGACTCGTTATGCCGATCGTTGATTAAATTCTGCTAAAAAAAATTTAACGGTCTTTGACCATTTTGATATGTTTTGTGGCAACGCCCACTTTTCCTCCATGATGGATTTCGATCCATCATTTGTATTAAATATCATTATCATATCTCTATTAGTCCATGAGATATTGCCATTTTATGTTCAGAGTTGTGTGGGCGTTGCCACGCCCCCTTGTCCATTTGAGCATAAAATCAACATATGTGACGCGCAAAATAGAAAGGGACCTAAGGTTAAAAACCAGTTTTATTCAGGAGAGCCATTTTAAAAATTAGGTCCCTTTCTATTTGCGCTTAGAATCGTCGACTTCACTTTCATAAAACGCGCATATCTCTGGGGAGAACACTTTTGGGGCATGGGATCGGTCTCAGTTGATGCTCAGACGCTGTCCACATCAAAAAAATAAAAAAAAAAATGTAAATTGATTTTTTACCCTTAGGTCCCTTTCTCTATGCGCTGTCACATATGTAAAAATGAGTATGGGCGTTTTTGTGTTTATTTGCATTTTTTTAATACCGTGTAACTCGAAATCGGCTGGACTGATATTTTCGAATTTTTACAGAATGTACCTGGTAAAAATAGGCTATTTAAATTTTTGATGTATTAACTGGCGTGGCAGCGCCCACACACTTCACAATTTCAAACGGCTATAACTCATGGACTTTTAGAGGTATTTGGTACATATACTCATGCAATGATGTAAAATTGTTGTTGTTTTTTTAAAAAATAGCGGTGCCACGCCCCTTTTTAAAGAAACATAAGAACAGCCATAATAACAGTCTGATTGTCCTGATATATTCACAGTATATTGCTGTATGATCTACGGTGCAAATGGGATAGAAATATTTTTCATAAATTAAGTGGGCGTGTCACCGCTCACACACCCCGAAATTTCAAACGGCTATTAGAGGTGGACAGTTGATATTTGGTACATATACTCCTGGTATGATACACAATAGTGTTTTAGACAAATGGGCGCTGCCATGCCACTTTTTAAAGGCACCTTTATAACTGCCATAATAATAGTCTGATCGTCCTGAAATTTTTACAGTATTTTGCTGTATGTCCTGAGAATTTTTCATATATCAAGTGGGAGTGGCATCGCCCATTCACCTCAAAATTTCTAATGAGCTGTTTTTAATGAATGGACATGGCCTCATCGACGTCTCACAGACTATTAGGAGTATGAGAGGTTGCTACATATACTACTGACACCACCAAGGCAAAAAGTGGGCGATTGTTGCGGTTTTCATATCAGATTCTACTTATAAATATATATAAAATTGGATGTATGTGATTATGAATGAATGTATGGGACCTATAGACTCATAAACCGCTGATCCGATCTGATCTAGAAAGGTGAAAATTGGTACATATAAGTATATACTCGTACTGCTGCTCATTGCGCTCTAAAACTGTTGTTTTGTGTTAGATGGCTGACATTGGTACATACTCGTATACAAGCAGACAATACAAAAGTACTACTGACGACGACGAAGAGCGCGGCGCCCGTGCAAAAGTGCATTGAGAAATCCCACTTTAGAGATTCAATTAACTCTGAAACAAATAATTCTAGTTATTGTTGGTGTTAGTTAGTGTTTTAAAATGAGCGCATTCTTTTCGAACTACCTTTCAAGCGTTTTTGTGTTTATTTGCATTTTTTTAATACCGTGTAACTCGAAATCGGCTGGACTGATATTTTCGAATTTTTACAGAATGTCGCTGGTAAAAATAGGCTATTTAAATTTTTGATGTATTAACTGGCGTGGCAGCGCCCACACACTTCACAATTTCAAACGGCTATAACTCATGGACTTTTAGAGGTATTTGGTACATATACTCATGCAATGATGTAAAATTGTTGTTGTTTTTTTAAAAAATAGCGGTGCCACGCCCCTTTTTAAAGAAACATAAGAACAGCCATAATAACAGTCTGATTGTCCTGATATATTCACAGTATATTGCTGTATGATCTACGGTGCAAATGGGATAGAAATATTTTTCATAAATTAAGTGGGCGTGTCACCGCTCACACACCCCGAAATTTCAAACGGCTATTAGAGGTGGACAGTTGATATTTGGTACATATACTCCTGGTATGATACACAATAGTGTTTTAGACAAATGGGCGCTGCCATGCCACTTTTTAAAGGCACCTTTATAACTGCCATAATAATAGTCTGATCGTCCTGAAATTTTTACAGTATTTTGCTGTATGTCCTGAGAATTTTTCATATATCAAGTGGGAGTGGCATCGCCCATTCACCTCAAAATTTCTAATGAGCTGTTTTTAATGAATGGACATGGCCTCATCGACGTCTCACAGACTATTAGGAGTATGAGAGGTTGCTACATATACTACTGACACCACCAAGGCAAAAAGTGGGCGATTGTTGCGGTTTTCATATCAGATTCTACTTATAAATATATATAAAATTGGATGTATGTGATTATGAATGAATGTATGGGACCTATAGACTCATAAACCGCTGATCCGATCTGATCTAGAAAGGTGAAAATTGGTACATATAAGTATATACTCGTACTGCTGCTCATTGCGCTCTAAAACTGTTGTTTTGTGTTAGATGGCTGACATTGGTACATACTCGTATACAAGCAGACAATACAAAAGTACTACTGACGACGACGAAGAGCGCGGCGCCCGTGCAAAAGTGCATTGAGAAATCCCACTTTAGAGATTCAATTAACTCTGAAACAAATAATTCTAGTTATTGTTGGTGTTAGTTAGTGTTTTAAAATGAGCGCATTCTTTTCGAACTACCTTTCAATCGTATACACAAAACAGCACAGTGGAATTTCACATCAGGCGTTCCAGAAGCAGGAACTTCTCAATACGTTCAACGGTTAATGTCGGTAATTTCTTAATGACTTTCTTAAAATATGTTAATATCTTTAGTATTTTCGAGCCACTTTAGCAATATCAAAACTTCAGTTTCCTTTTTCCATTTATAACCCTGTTGTCAGTTCAAAATATTATTTAACAAAATATTATTTAACACCTATACCAAATGTAGGTTTTTAGTTAGACAATACAGATATGAATTGTGCAAAGATTTTTATATTAAAAACCAATCTAACCTAAAATGCAGATAAGTCAACTCTTAATAATGCCTCGAAAATTGGAAGAAAAACATAATGGATAAGGAAAAAGATTAAAACAAGAGCTGCTGAACGCTCGAGCAACGAGAAATCGATGCATCATAGGAAGTAGGTAACTGAAGCCACTCAGAGGGCCAATAGTATGAAAAAGTACAAACAAAAATTCACGAAACTAAAGCGGGAAGAAGCATTGAACGAACTCTATCTAACAATGACAAGTGTCTGCTACGATGGTAAAGTTTAAAGGCAAGGATGAACTAATTCCATTTAACTTCCGTTCTCAGGTTCAAAATGAGAATCAAAAAAACATAAGTTTACGCAATCACATTAAATTAAATCATGAGGCGATACAGTAACAAAGTATTACTTGGGACCTGCAAGGCAAGACGAGTTCAGCTAGTACGTAGTCTATAATAATTACTGGTCATTAATTTTATTCTGTTAACATCTTATAAAACTCCGTCCATTACTTTCGCCATAAGTGCAACTTTTAAAAAGGTCATGGCACCGACCTCTTCACCTTTATTCACATTTATTTTTTTGAAAATAATTACCTTCAAATGTTGGCAACTGATTTATGGAGCGTTCGGCAAGATACGGGAAGATCCGCTGTTTTTCGACCAAAATTTTGTGCAGTGATGAGGCCCATTTCTGGCTCAACAGCAAAGTCAATAAACAAAATTGCCGCATTTAGGCTGAAGAGCAACAAGAAGAGGTTCGAGAAATGCCATTATACCCAGAGAAAACCACGGTTTGGTACGGTGGTGGAATCATCGGTCCATATTCTTTCAAAAATGATAATGGCCGGAATGTAACCGTGAATGGCGTTCGCTATCGCGCCATGATATATGACTTTTTTGTTACCTGTAATTGAAACACGTAATCTTGACGACATTTGGTTTCAACAGGACGGTGCCACTTGCCATACAATGGATCTATTGAGAGGCCATTTCGAAGAGCAGCTATTTTCACGTTTTGGGCAGGTGATATCACACCTTTAGACATTTTTCTTTGGGGTTGCGTAAAGTCCAAAGTCTATGCTGACAAACCAGTTACCATTCCGGTTCACTTAAGCCATACCGGTCGAAATGCTCGAACGAATCATACAAAATTGGACCCTCAGAAGGGAAACCCTGAGTCGTAGTTGCGGCATACATTTGAAGGAAGTCATAGTCAAAAATTAATGCTATAAAATGTCCTTTTAACTTACCCATAAAGATTCCACACTTTTATATTTTTATATTTTTTTTGTTTTGAAAAAATGCCTCTAGATGGATCACCCTATATAACGGTAGCAGCTACCCTATAGCTGACGAAATTGTAGCCATGTCCTTTGTTAATATCTGCAACTACAACTGTTCGTTTTTAAAACTAAAATTGAAATTGATTCAGTCGTGTAAACTAATTCAAGCCCACCTGGTTCTAAAATACGGAAATATCATCCAGACTAATAACATCTTCCCCTCTTCCTTGCAGGTGTTGCTACCAATAATAAAGACTCACAATTGCGGCTTCTAAAAGACATGTGGTTTACCCAGTACTCTCGCGGACAAGGACGCATTGGCAGCTCGGGCTTCGAACATGTATTTCTGGCAGAAATACGAGAACACACTATACTCGGTCTACATAACTGGATATATTTTCATGAACAAGAAAAACTAGGGAATTTAGATTACAAAGGCTTTATTGATAAACTCAATCTAGAAAAGGTGAGCAGAGCTTTCAACTTAACCCTGTTAAAAGTCATCTACAGTAAGTCTTTTTTTCAGGATGGACATTTTTTGATGTCGACTCGCTTCAGTTTCCACAACATCAACAAATCCTTCAATACCCTTTTTGTGGGCACCTCGCCCGAACTGGAGATGAGTTTGTACACCATGTGTTTCCTGCTGAGCGTGGGCCAACCCTGTGCCGTCAAGCTGGGTCATGCCAAATTTAGTATTATCACTCATGCCTGGGATTGGCATGGCAAGAAAATGATAGCCACCGCCTACCCATCTCTGGAGAAATGATTGCTTAATAATGCCATTATAAATAATTAATAAATTTTATTAATATTTTTTTAGATTTAATTTTGTTCCATTTTTTAGATTTTAACTCGATTACAAAATAATTTACAGATTTTCGTTTGCCACGCTCCCATGTTAGACTACTACTCTTCCTCGGTGATTACTAGCCTACGGATGGTTGTGGGTGTCGGTGTTAAAGTCATTTCCGATATTGAGTCAAATTGCTGTTCGCCCGTAAATGCTTGCGATGATCCAACGACTTCAACTTCCGTCTCCGAGTCCGAATCGAAGGATCGTATTAAACTCGGACTACTTATGCTAAATTCCAAATCGAAGGGATCCATGCAATCAAAAGTTAGATTTGTAGTCAAATCCAAGTCCGGATCGCGACTACTTTTTGGTTGCAGACGTGGAAGACTGTTGTGGCAAATTGGATTTTCCGCCGGAGAGGCCTCCAGCTGTACTTGTTGGCCCCACAGTGCCACTGCCCGCTCGCGGTTGTGGGCGGCTTTCTGCTGGGCCACTTCCTCCAGGGGCATTTGCTTCAGGTGTTGCTGCAGCAGCAACTGGTGAGGCAGCTGGTGGTGGTTGTGATACTTGTTTTTCCGCCGATTGTGCTGCGGTCGGTGCTGCTGTTGCTGTTGCAGGGGTGGTGGTGGCAAGTCCTGTGCCTCCCTGTCCAGTGGTGTCGTACTGATATGCAGAGGTGTCATAGTCTGCGGCATTGTAGTCATAGGCTGAGGTATCGTAACCCTGTCCGGCAGTATCGTATTGACTCTGGTCGTATTGAGATTGATCATAGGTCGGGTCGTAGGCACTGGCATCATACTGTTGCTGATCATATCCCTCATACCCGCTGTAGTCACCGGCTCCATAATCTCCAACATTTCCCGGGGAGGCCAGGTTTGTATCCGGTGGTTGCTGGACAGCAGTGGTGTAATCTCTTGCATTTGTATTTGTATTTCCAGCAATTGGGATTGGGTCTCTCGGTTGCTGCTGCTGTTGTTGTTGCTGCTGTTGTTGTTGCAGCTGTTGTTTTTGTTGCTCCAACTGTTGTTGTTGTTGCTGTTGTGACTGCTGTTGCTGCTTCTTCTCTCCTTCGCCAATGTGGTCTTTGAGATTCTCGTCATCGTTGTCAGCGCTGATGGCGGATTTGTAGTCATATCCACCCGAGGGTGTCTCATATTTGGACTTGTAGTCCGTATCATAGGAAGTTGTTGCTGCTGGTGCAGCGGCGGACATTCCGCCAATGTTGTTGGCGACAATATCCGCGACGGATGTTTTGCCGAGTATGGAATCATAGGTGTAGGGTTCGGCTTTGCTGCTGCTGAGGCCATAGTCATCTGTAAGGGATCGTGTGATGTCGGTTGTGCCATATGTGGACGGCTTGTAGTCGAGAGAGGCTAATGGCCAAAGAGAGAGAGTTTTGCGTAAAAGAGAAAAGGATATTTATATATTATGGTAAAAAGTTTTTGAAACTGTGTTGGAGGTTTAAAGAAGGATACAAAAGAGTTTGGAGTGGGTCTACAGTATAACTATGTGTGTTCTTGTAAGCACATATCGTACTCGTACTTGTTCAACAAAAGGGTACTGAAACAAAGATTTAATTTTCGGAAAATGACCGCAAATTAAACATTTAGGGGGTCAAGTTATTTTTTTAATTAAAGAGTGGATATATCGATTGCATATATCTACAGTGGGTAGAGATGATTAGTCTCAGTCGTTCTTTTTTTAATGCATTTTTTAGTTAATAACTTTATGTTGAACAAGTGCGATTCAGAAGGCGAATGCATCCGGGAATAGACACCTTACTTTGGGTGGTAATGCCACACGATACGAAACTCTTAAGCAACATAAGAAAATGTTTTTGAATCCTACGTTATCGTTAACATATTTAAGAAGTTTCAAAATTCCAAGTCTTTATCTTAAGCATTGCATCCAGAGATGTTTTATTTACAATAATTAAATGGAGACTTTATATTTCAGAACAAATAGTAATAATATTCTTTCTAATTGTTTTATTCAAAAGCTGCCCAAGTTACTAATGTCAACTAAACTTTAAAATGTTTGGTAAGATTTGTGAGTGTAACTTCCCAGAAAACCAAACCTACAGAATTCGGTCAGAATTCTGTACGAAATCGGCAAAATGTTCCGATTTCGGATCAGAATTCTGAGCGATTTCGTAACGAAAATACATATGAGAGGGTTGACACGAATTCTGTACTACTTCTCTGAGGGAATTCTGATGTTTTTGCAGACATTTCGAACCGATTTCTGACCGAATTCAGAACTGCAGTCTTGGAAAATTCGAAAGGAAATTTCGATTTCTCGTATCGAATTCTGAACTAATTCTGAACGACTTCACTCAAAATTCTGCCATTAAGTCTTATTAAATTCTGACATTTCGCATTAAGTCTTATTAAACTCTGATGTTTTTACCGACATTACGAACCGAATTCTGAACGAATTCGGAGCTTATGTCATGGTAAATTCTGAATGTAAACAATCAAAAAGAAGAAAATATTTTTGTTCCACAAAAAAAAGTTGTAAAACATTGTCAAAAAACGTTCGGAAAGCCTTTTAGTTACACGCAGGGGTGCCTGCAGTTTCGCAAGCAATAACTGTGCTGTAACTATGTTTAATGGTTTAGTGGATATACACCTAAGGGCAACCAGTTTTGCATTTAACGAGAACTGGCGGCAGTAGAGTTTTCCTCCGAACACAATAAAAATCCCTCACATAGCTAAGCTAACCAAACGTTCAGAATTTTAATTTGAAATATAAAAATACCTCAGACAAACAGTTAAGAATTTGTTTAGAATTAGTTCCGACATGCCTGAACACAGGAACAACAACTGAAGCACAGCCGCGAATAACGTTGTAAAAGCCAATTTTTTCAAAACCGTTTTTTTTTGCAAATTACTGTTAACACTACTCTCTTACATCGCTCTAACACAAAATCAGCCAAAATTATGCACTTTATCGCTTTCAAAATGCAATTCGAAAGAGTCAGTCAGTGGAAGAACGTTGTAAGGTTCGAACAAAATGATAAGAACGGAATTGTCCAAAGCAATTGATAAGTGTAACAGAGGCACAAAAAGGAAATGTAATGTAGAAAA
This sequence comes from Hydrotaea diabolus, assembly GCA_963513945.1. Taxonomy (NCBI): domain Eukaryota; kingdom Metazoa; phylum Arthropoda; class Insecta; order Diptera; family Muscidae; genus Hydrotaea; species Hydrotaea diabolus. The sequence continues at coordinate 27,118,572 of OY740716.1, read as the reverse complement.
TTGGAGGGATAATAAAAATAAAAGGTTAAGAAATAGTGGAAATTCATATATTTCAAGAAAAAATAAGAGTATACGTCCAAAAAACGCTCCAGAACAGGTAATGTGGAAAAACGTTTTAAGTGAATATTACGTTTTTTTTTCATTTGAATTCTCTTTTTACAGGTCTGTGACTGCCTATGCTACTTTTTTTGCAAAAAGTTTACCATAGGTCAAGTAAAAGAACACTTTTGTAAATTTTATGAAAAAAATTACAACGAGCAAGCGGCTTTTTTATCATCTTTGATAGAATTGAGCGAGCCCCAAAGAAGAAGAAACATTGAAGAAAGCATTTCTCAACGCAACGTAACTGTTAAATATTTCTTGCTGAGTCAGAATGGTAAAAGAGAGAGAGTATGTAAAAAAATGATTTGTCACACATTTCAGGTATGTATATTTTTGTTATTTTGTAGCATGACCTTGGGGGTCATATTTTATTTTTTAATTCCAAACATTATAGATAACGCAACGCAGAGTACAAATTCTGGTTGAAAAATTAAAGAATGGAATTAATTTAAATGATCAACGTGGCAAACATGAGAATCGTCCCCATAAAATCGTAGACCAAGAGAAAAGAAGCGTTATGGAACACATATTAAGCTTTCCTAGCCAAGAAAGCCATTATAGTCGTTCCTCTTCAAAGAAAGATTGCTTAAGCCCTGATTTAAACATCACCACAATGTATAATTTATTCAAAGTGAAATACCCCGATACTTCGTTATCTTTTAATACATACAGTCATATTTTTAATTCTGAGCACAAGTTACGTTTTGGTATGCCAAGAAGCGATACCTGTAAAGTTTGTGATAAGTTTTTTATTCAAATGGTTGCAGCTCCAAACAGCGAACGATTTGATATTATAGAAAAATCTGCCAAAGCACATCACGAAAAGGCAGAAAAAGCCTATACTCAACTTAGAAATGATTCTATCGCTGCGGAAAACTCTGATAATATTGTTGTAATTTGTGTCGATTTGCAGCAAGTGATTTTCACGCCAAATCTTACCCATTCTGATGTTTTTTATCAGCGACAATATTCGAATTACAACTTCGCTATACATACTCTTCCAAACAATAACGTTGATATGTACACATGGCACGAAACTGTTGCAAAAAGAGGAGCTGCGGAAATCAGTTCTTGCATTTTAAGACATATTTCATGCAATTACAATATGCTAAAAAAAAGGGGAATTTAGAAAATTAATAATATGGTCCGATAGATGTGTTGGTCAGAATAACAATTGGACAACAATTTCATTGTGTCACAGCCTTCTTACAAAATATTTCTCTGAAATTAATCAAAAATTTTTAACTTCTGGGCATAGCTTTCTTCCATGTGATCGAGACTTTGCGCTTGTGGAAAAAAAGAAAAAAACCTCACAGCTTTTTATTCCGGACGACGTTTGCCGATTACTCGAGTCTACTAGACACTCAAATCCCTTTAAAGTACATAAAATGGGTTTAAACGACTTCAAAAGTTTTGATGTGTTAAATAAAAATTTATATAAAGACCCTAAATGCAAAATAACTGATGCTAGATGGCTTCAGATTTCTATTGATGAGCCAAATATACTAAGAGTAAGAAAAAATCACAGTATAGCAGAAACGTGGTCGAGCTATAAATTATATTCTAAAAGAACACGTAACTTGTCACAATTTGCGATGCAGCTTCTTCGGGACGAACCAATTAAACTAAGTGATGAGAAGAAAAAGGATCTCCTTGCAATGGCATCCTATTTGCCTGAGAAGAACGCCGACTTCTATAAATCAATCTGCGGTTAAGTCAAGAATAATAAAAAGCAAACATACACATTGTTTTAAGCTTTTTGAAATATTTTTTTTATGTTCCTGAAATGAATTTTGTTTTAATGTTGAATTCCTGATTATGTTACAAATAAAATATACTCTTTATTTAAAAAACAGAAAACAGTCTAATATAACTAAGAATTTTTTCTTAAGATGAATAACGTTTTAAATGCCATCGTACACTCTGTTGCGCAACGTGGAATAACGTTTTATCAACCAATGAGTTTTGGATATGTAACGTTTTTCCATTTTAAACATTTATAATTAAATAATAATTAAACAAATATTAGTATTCAATAATATTTTTTTAATAAAATATTTTTTTAAATCTATGCACTTCCATAATAAATTAATAAAAAAATTCTTGAAATTGTCTAACGCTTTTTAAACGTTTTTTTCGATTTGTGAACAATTTGAATTTTGTAACTTACAACGTTATTCGCGGCTGTGCTTCAACTGTAAAATATGAAGCAAATAATAAAAATTTTAAACGAAAAGACTACCTCAGATAAATAGTTCAGAATTCGTTGCGAGTTCGATAAGAGAAGTCTGAACAAAAAATTAATAAAAATCCCATCGACAAGTCTAAAAGAATTCGGACCGAATTCGTTTAGATATTTCTTAACATAATAAATAAAAAATCCTCAGACAAACCGAACAGAATTTGTAACGATTTCGGTAAGAATTCTGGAGTGCAGATATTGCTCAGAATTGTCTGATATCAGACATTGTCGCCAAATCTGGTTTACTGGGTTGTGTCATTTCAAAATTGTTAAGAGTGTGAAAAATTACAATGAAATGGAAACAAAATTGAGGATCAATTGTTAATTTTATTTCGTCTTGAGGCAAGTTCTTGTTCTTGCCTTCAGAATACATCAGACCTGCCGAAAGATTTTTAGCTTGAGTACAATCTGTAGTATCTTGGGTCACCAAAAACAATAAGATTAATAAAAACAAAGCCACCGAAGACCTAGAAATATCGATTCGGTACCACGCTATCTATAGATAGTACACATGTATCTGTAGATAGTACACATGGTTGATTAAATGGTTGGGTTTTTCCAAAGAATTAAGCATTGAAGCCTGACGCACACAAACAATATCTTGAGTTCACTGAGTGTGCGCTAGAAATGTCGCCGAAATGTCCGGATATTGACCACAACCCGTTTTATATAACGAAGGCCTTTTTTTGACCGAGCGGCTAAGTCCACAAGCATCATAGCTGGTATTAAAAGAAAACACCGACCAAGCATCACTGCATACTCGTATAAAAGATGTCCTTATTTGGTTATTTAGTCTGGCGATGAGTCTAGCCCTTAGTTTACCCCTTCGTGCCAAAAATCTTAAAGGAGATCGAGCCCAACAATCAAGTCCAATTAACGTCGCACATATTCGACCAGACATCACAAATTAAACTGGCCGCTTGAAGCCGAGGCGTATATTTCAATCATGTGATTTTCTATATACTTCAAATATATCATCAAAAACAAGTTAAAAAGTTCAAGTCAGCGGTGGTCGACTATGACATACCCTTCACAACTTTACTGTTTAAGGAATAAAGCAACGATGCCCGGAGCTTGAGCATATAAAATTTGTAAATGTGATACGAAAATGTGGACCTATGCGGTCTTGTTTCACAACTGTTAAAACATCGTCCTACGTTACGTAACATACAAATTTTGGGCGTGATCGGGTTTAATTTTATTTAAATAGTGTTATGCGGTTTCAGTGTTGCACTGTCACTCCTAAAAATGTAGGTGCCAATGCAACCGATTCTTCGTTTTAGCTATGTCCGTCAGTCCGCCATTTCAGACGTTGTTAGACAAAGTGTAATAATCAAACAGCAACTGTTCTCAGGGACGTCTTATACATTGTCTACGTTTGAGACAAGGACAAACTATATTTAAACCGATCCATCGCGTCCGATGGTTGGACATAGCACCTATGAAGTGCACCCTTCAGAATTGCTGACTGACCGCTCCAGATGCCAACTTCAGTTATGATCTTTATACAATTCGTCGCTGTTTATTCCATTAAACAAACAATCGATCCAGAAGAAATCGAACCAATTCATTTGACTGACTTAAGTACGAAGACATTTCAGCTGGAAAATTCTTTCAAATCAATTCCCGAAGTTCTGTTTACTTCGGCCAGATACAAACAGGGGCATCGATGTAACACAGTCAATTATAATGAATAAATGTTAAATAGATAAATACCGAAAATATTAACTCTTCTCAATGGGAATGTGCGAAATCGAAAAACATGTTTGCATGCAACCATATATATGTTTGGAACATGCTACAATAGTTTTTTTGCTTGAATTTCAACATTATACATCTACACAAACATAGTATATGTTTAGGACAACATTCTAACATATTCTGTAATCTCATATGTTTGCGGAATAAAAATTTCTGTGTTAAAATATGTAACCACATTTGTAACACGGAATTTATATTAGTTGCTAGTTAGTGTTGAGATTAAGTTAGTGATAAGATCGTTGTCTGCAGAATCATTGTTGTATGTTCGTTAAACATTCGATTAATACCCGTGATTTCAACAAGTAGGAAGGTATTTATTTCTGCTCAGATTTCTACAAACATGTTAATGATTCACTGTCAACATTGACTATGTTTGACAACAAGCTTATGAATGTTCGGGAACATTACTGCAAATATATTAAGTTTGGGTACAAATTTATTTATGTTTGGGTACAAGCAAATTTATGGTTGCACATATGCATATGATTGATAGGAAGCATTGCCGCTTCATATTAATGTTCGCTCTGACCCAGACATATACGAGAGTTGCTATATATGCCTCTGGCCTAGGCAACACTAAGTGTTGCCTGGCGCCATCAATCATTTCCATTGGAAAGTTTGACATTTTTTAGCATAAACGTACTCAGAACGTTTTGACCTACGACCATCATTTGTGTTTTTTACCGTGACTTGAAAAAATCAGTTTGGCAAAACAATGAAATTAACTCGGGAACATTTTCGTGCGATCATTTTTCACAACTTTCGACGTGGATTATCACGACAAGAGGGCATCGATGAACTTTAATCTTTCTATGGCGATGAAGCACCATCCTATAGCACTGTGAAAAATTGATTTAATGAATTCAATCGTGGCCGACGCTAGCTCAACGACAAAGATCGTCTAAAAACGGCCTTTGTGCCAGAGAACATTGATGCCGTGCGTGAACCTATTATGCCAGATCGTCATGTGACATACCGTGAGATAGCGGCATCCTTGGGCATTTCTTCCACCGGCATACATTCAATATTGCATGAACACCTGGCCGTAAAAAAGGTTTGTTCTCGTTGTATCCCGCACAATTTGACAATCGCTCAATAAAAGGCTCGTGTGGATTGGTGCAAAGAAATTTTGGAAAAAATACGATCGCGGTGCTTCAAAGGACGTTTATATCCTCACAGGTGACGAATCATGGATCAATGCGTATGAGCCCGAAACAAAACAGCAATCGACCGTGTGTGTGGGTCTTCGTAGACGAGCCAAATTCAACGAAAGTTGTTCGTGGAAAAAGCTATTCGAAGCAAATGGTCGCCTGTTTCTTTGGCAAAACTAGTCACGTGGCGACTGTTCCGCTTGAGCAATGTAGGACGAGCAATTCTGAGTGGTATACCACAATTTGTTTGCCTAAAGTCTTTGGATAAATTTGAAAAACGAACAAGAGAAGATGAATCATTGTGCACCATGACGATGCGAGCTCTTACACATCGGCTCAAACCAGCGCCTTTTTGAGCAGCCAAACGTCGAATTGATGGGTCATCCGCCGTACAGCCCTGACATGGCACCTAATGCCTTCTTTTTATTCCCGCACATCAAGAACAAAATGCATGGTCAACGATTTTCGTCGCCAGAAGGTGCTGTTGAAGCGTTCAAAAACCATGTTTCGGAGATGTCTCAATCGAAGTGGGAAAAGTGCTTTGACAATTAGTTTGAGCGCATGCAAAAGTGTATAAATCATGCTGTAGAATACTTTGAAAAATAATAAAACCATTTTTGATGATGAACATTCGCATTTTCATTATTAGGCCAGAAGTATATATAGCAGCCCTCGCATATATTTTTGACGCAAAGCTGCATTTTAGCTGCAAAATATGTTTGCACGCAAACATATTTTTCTCTCCGTGTTTTTACTCGAAATTTTTTTCGTAAATAACTGATGTCAGCTGTTTCAGTTCTAAGAAAAAACTAAAGATTTAAATAATATTATTTTATTCTGAAACGAAAACAAAAAATATCAATTCTAATTTCAAAAAATATCGTTTTTTTTAATTAATTTTGAATCCATCACATATTGGCACTTTATGGTTTTAGGTTCGTACTTTTGTCTTCCAAATTATTTACTGCTGCTACCATTTATACAGAAGGATGTTCCATATTTTTTTGTTTTTAGTTTTCTTAAAACCCTGATTTACTTCCTTTACTAGCAAAAAAAAGTGCGGGAACAGATCTATTGTGTCCTTGTTAAACTAAATTAAACAGATCTATTGTTTGTTTTTGAAACCCCACTCTCTTTCATTAAACGACTTCTCTTTGTTAACCATTTAATGTGTTTGTGACAAAAGTTCGTGCTCTTGGTGTAAGTTCTCTTATGAGAGAAAGAGAGAGAGAGAGAGAGAGAGAGAGAGAGTTACGGCGATGGGTTAGAATTTACCTTTGCCTGCTGATGGTAAACTGTCGTATGAAGTTGGCGTATTGTCTATTTTTCCAATACGATCGCTATTTATCATGCGATTTGTTAAATATTCTACATTGGATTGTAATGAAGATATTTCCGTTCTTTACACAGACAAGTTAAAGATAACAAAGCCACAGAAAGGAAGAGAAAGAAGGGAGAGAGAGAGAAAAGAAAAACATTAGTTAAGACAAGTTCGGCTTACAAACCTTTAATTGTGGTTGGGGATGATATTGTGTCGTGGTAGTTGTTGTTGTGGTGTGTGTGGAATTATGCTCTTCACGACTGCTCTTCTCATGATCACTGCACGGAGGCGACAAATGATCTGTGCTCCGATATTTTTGCAGCTTATTATTGAGATCCTTGTAACTGCACCAGATCTGCTTTAAGCGATCCATAAGTTTTGAATTCATTTCACGTAAATTTTGTTTTTCCACGCTAAATTGTTCAAATAGAAACAATACGATTTGAAAGAGAAACTTAAGATATAAAAGAAATAAATAAATAAAAAAAAAATATAATAAAATAAGTTAAAGAGAAATTATAATTATTATTTAAAAGAGTACTCAAGTGAAAGATTTAGAGCTTATCCATCGATGAGTAAAGAGCATAATTTCGTTTTGTAAGGCTTAAATCTAAATTATTCGGTTTGATATTAACCCCTTGTAGTTTTTATAGCTTGGTGGACTCGATTTCTAACTGCTCGATGTCTATATAGAGTTCATTATCTTCTGTGGCCGACGTGGTTGTCGGAGGGGCACTTATCCCTGCTAACTGCGTCTCTTCTGCTGATTTCTCGCGTAGGTCTTCTCGACTTCTAAAGGACTTTGGCACTAGTCTGACATTTACATCAACTTTTACGGGTTTCTTTTGGCCAACGCGCTCCTCCTGTTTGCAAACGTCTTCCGTGTTAGTGCCTTTATCTTGTTCTTTTTTGCCCGGTGTTATTAGATCTCTAAGACACTCTTTGTTTTCACAACACGCCCGTATGATGTGTTGAGTATGACAACAGGTTGTCAGGTGTACATCATGTTCTCTGCCGGCTGCTTGGGGCCTTTGTCTATCAGATTCAACTGTCACGTCGCCGTGATTAGTTGTCTGACATTGGTGGCAGGCTTTAATGGTTTGCTTCAAAACTAGATGCTGTTGCAACCAAGTCAACGGCTCTGTTTTTGTTGTAATGGCGGCAGCGGCGCCTGCGCTTTCGTTAGTTACAGCGGCCACTCCGCGATCGTGTGAATGACATCTCGAGAGCGAGTGGTGGGACTGATTGTGATGATGATGGCACTTTCGCCTTGGCGTATGTTTTATTCTATTTGGATTTTGATACAAGTCTTGTGTGCTCACTGAGGTGGTGGCCTCGACTCTCTGGTGTGTTTGTGAGGGAGTGTGTAGGCGTTCATTATCTAGGTTTGTGTCCGCACTATGGGAACACCTAAAAGAGGGGTGCATGTCTAGGGTGAAATCATGCTTATAGCTATGCTGATGATAATGATAGTCTGCACTGGTAGGCTTGAGTGGTTGTGGTATTTGCGTCTTACAACTGTGAGTGTTTTTGTGAATTTTGTTATAAGCCGTTGCGGTCAAGGGGCTGCCATATTTTTTTAAATCCCTTAAACTAGGCGAACTTGTTGTGTTGGACATAGTTGCTCTACAGTTACACAAGTCTTTTTCTCTGTCTCGGCGATTATAATTCGAAAATCGAAATTGCTGACAGTGACATTTGCTTTTCGCTAACGTCGGTGGTGCTGGGATCGTAGAGCTGGTGGTAGTGGGTGTTAGTTTTGGTAGTGGTGGCATTTTGGCCCAATCCAGATCCAAACGTTCGATGCTACGAGATATATTCTGCCAAATATTCTCATCATCAAAGCGAGAAGTGTACACGTTTTCGCTTTCTTTCATTTCCGGCTGCCCCATTATGTTTTCCTCCACTTTGTTCTCCTCCACCGGCACAGACCTTGCAGGACTTTTGAGCGTTTCCTCCGCCGCTGCAACCAATGCACCATTTTCTTCTCTTGAGCGTTCGCTTTGAATTGGCGTTGGCGTTCGAATGGGTATTGTGAGTGTCGTTTCTAATCACGCCAAATTTTATTTCGATTATGTGGCAGCACGAAAAGATTTATAATGACAGCATGTTAACCAAATTGTAGTTTTCGTTTCAATTGTATTTAATATTTTTTCGAGTGTATATGTGTGTTTTAGCATAGAATTGTTGATGAAAGATGATAAAAAAAAGAATATAAGGAACTTAAAATCGGTGGTGGAACTCAAAATGGACACTGACGCATATTTTTGGGGGGTGATGATGAGAGGAGAGCCTTTATGATTGATTGATGTTGGTAAGGATGTGGTTTTTGTATTTTTTGATTGATATCCTGTGTTCGTATTTACGCGTTAAATATTCTAGGTATTTGTTGTGCAACTTTGAAAGGAAAAGAACGAAAGTTCTCACTGCTTATTCGAAAGCAATATTGGCTTAAAACTCTTAAAAGTTATAAAAACAAGCTAAACAAGAAATAACGTCGTTGAGCTCGGCCATTCCGAACCAAAGTCCTTACAAAACTAACGCTCAAAAAAGTCCGTTTTTTGTGGCCTTTCGGCCCTGGCGTTCATCCCTTATCTAAGCCAAAGTTTCAAAATTACTAAAAATTGGGATATTTGCTTAAATGTCAATATTGTCTATTATTCGCCCGTTATTAGCATACATCTTTTTGGGTCACATGAGCCAAAATATGCAACAAAAATTTGCCCTTTTTGAGATATTTTGTTCGTCATAAATAACTGTACTCATTTCAACCATTGTACGTTCACAAATGCTTTGTTAAGCAAAATAAGTGCTTCCCTTTCAGGGGAACTTTTAACGCCCTGGGCCGATTTCTAACATTTACAATCCCAACCAGCTTATGACCATCAGCCATCATCATGCGAAATTTTAGGATCCTAGGTTAATATGTTTGACCGCTACCGTGCTTTCAAAAAAAACACACTGACTGGCGCACGGACATGGCAAGATCGTCTTACGAGGAGAATTTTACGAAATCAATTATAAACAAATGTTGTTGGAATAGATTCTCGAAAATTTAGTTAGAATCGATTCGAATCGAAGCGATGTCGTAAATTGCATTGTTCATGTTTAAACAACCAATAATAGTAGTTCTAGATTCATCTTTACGTATAACCATTGTCAAAAATGTCCACTCATTATGACTATTTCTATAGTTTCTAGCATTGAAGCAGATTATCTGCGAAACACAGATTTTTAAATTTGTTTTTATGGACCACTACCACTTTGTGAATTAGAGTTTAAGGGCGCATGTTTGATCCTCTTAGGTTTATCTATAAAAACAGCATAACTTACAGGTACGAGATATGTCCAACCATCTGTCCGTCCATATATCTGGAGTGCTGCAGGGCGCAACTCTTGCCCGATTTGATTGCATGGGTAAATGCTCTTAGGCCACATCGTTCTAAAATCTAATTAGACATTCTAACATTGGTTACCTTAATTTGAAAAAATTACACCAAAGCCACCACAAATCCTAAACCCAAAGACCTTCACTCATTCAAATATTTGGGCCCGAGGCTGCTGATAACCGGTGTTACCAAATTGTAAACTCCTTTCAATGTACGAGGGTTGCTATAAGTATATATATTTCTGGCCTAGGCAACACTAAGTGTTGCCTGGCGCCATCTGACATTTCCATTGGAAAGTTTGACATTTTTTACCATAAACGTACTCTGCACGTTTTGACGTACGAACATCATTTGTGTTGTTTACATTGACTTGAAAAAATCAATTTGGCAAAAAAAATGGAATTAACTCGTGAACATTTTCGTGAGATCATTTTTCACAACTTTCAACGTAGATTATCATGACAATAGTGCATCGATGAAATTCAATCTTTGTATAAAGCACCATCCTATAGCACTGTGAAAAACTGGTTTAATGAATTCAATCGTGGCCGACGCTCGCTCAAAGACTTGGGCATTTCTTCCACCAGCATACATTCGATATTGCATGAACACCTGGACGTAAAGAAGGTTTGATCTTGTTGGAACCCGTTAAATTTGACAATCGCTCAAAAAGGGCTCGTGTAGATTGGTGCAAAGAAATTTAAAAAAAAAATACTATCGCAGTGCTTCAAAAGACGTTTATAAGATCTCACAGGTGACGAATCATGGATCTATGCGTAACAAATGCCCAAAACAAAAACAGCAATCGACCGTGTGGGTCTTCGAAGACGAGCCAAATCCAACGAAAGTTGTTCGTGGAAGAAGCACCTTGAAGCAAATGGACGCCTGTTTCATCGGCAAAACTGGTCATGTGGCGACTGTTTCACTTGAGCAACGTAGGACGGTCAATTCTGAGTGGTACACCGCAATTTGTTTGTCTGTTGTCTTCGGAGAAATTCGAAAGACGAACAAGAGAAGACGAATCATTGTGCACCACGACAATGCGAGCTCTCACACATCGGCTCAAACCAGAGCCTTTTTGACCCGAATTGGTGGGTTATTCGCAGTACCTGCCTTTCTTGGCACCTTGGACTTCGAGCGTGGTCTATGATTTTCATCTTCAGAAGATGCTGTTGAAGCTTTCAAAAAACCATGCTTTAGAGGTGTCTCAATCGGAGTAGAAAAAGTGCTTTGACAATTGGTTTGAGCGCATGCAAAATTGTATAAATCATGCTGAAAAATACTTTGAAAAACAATAAAACCATTTTTAATGATAAATATTCACATTTTCATTATTAGGCCAGAAATACATATAACAGCCCGTAGCCATACTACATCCAGTTTTATTAACATACTGACTATGCTACCGCTGCAGAGTCCAAATCCTAGAAGACATTTCATGCACACAAACTACAGGTCGCAATTTTATCCAATGCAGGTATGCCAAAGTGGCATGTCTTAACTAGTAAATAAAAAACTAAAGTCAAGCGGCCTACTATATTATACCATATTATATACCTACTATATTATACCATATTATTCGGGATGTTCAGAAAATCTAACCGAAAAGAGGTTTTTCGACCTCCTTGAAGGGGCTTTAAGTTTACTCAGATTTAGAAATGTCTTAGTTGAATTTGTGAGAAAACTTCATTGTTTTTTGGTAAAATCGGTTGAACATATATAAGTAAGTATGTGCGAGATATATCTTAATCGAAACCGAATTTCTTCTTTTTTTTAAAGTCTTTGCTTGGTCGAAAAAATCTAACGTGTGCAAAATTTCATCTGGATTGGATGTAATATCTGGCTCCAGAGCTTATAAAATCGGAAGAACAAATATTAACCAGAACTAATTTTCTTCAATTTTAATAATGGCCCAAAAACGTTATCGTGCAAAGTTTTATCAAGATTGGATGTAAGATTTGGCTTCTAGAGCTAAAAACATAAAAGTCACATGAACATATGTGACGCGCAAAAGAGAAAGGAACCTAAGGGTAAAAAATCAATTTTCACTTTTATTTTTTTTTTGATGTGGACAACATCTGAGCATCGAACGAGACCGATCCCATGCCCCAAAAGTGTTCCCACCCAGAGATATGCGCGTTTTATGAAAGTGATGGTACACCAAAGATATACGTATTTAAATTTTAAATGGCTTTAAAATGTCTCTCCTAAACAAAACTGGTTTTACCCTTAGGTCCCTTTCTATTTTGCGCGTCACATATGTACGAGTAGGTCCTTGATCCACAAAACTTATTTCTGCCAAATTTCATGAAAATCGGACAATTGCGACCTGAAGCTTGATTACAAGTTTTAGATGGACGGATGGACTGACAAATATCATTAAATGAAATCAACAGGTTTTTATACGTTGATCGATATATCAAAGGTGGGTCTCTGGTTCAAATATTTTTGGTAGTTAGAAACATTTGGCTTGATGCTACCTTATAATACCCCTTTCCACAGAGTAGTGCAGGGTAAAAAAGTGACCCGGATCGGCTAATAGACTTTTCCGACAAACGGGTTAAAACAACCACTAGAAAACAAGGTTTGATATGCTGCCCCAGGGTTTTGACTTTAGTTTTGTCACTTTTAACGCCGATAGCCATTAAACTTCTAATATGGTGTGGTATTGCCTATACGAGTACATCTTTGAACTTGAAACACCATATCTCATGAAGTATTAAAAATATGATGATTAAATATAATAAATGGGTTCATGACCTTGACATTAAACCGCTAGAGTGGAAATATAGGGATATATAGAAATGATCGTATTAGCAAGCCTGCATTTTGCTCATACAGGGTGCGACAAAAGTCGCGAAGGGATTTAAAAAACTAATAACTTTTCTAATGTAATTTTTTCCCCTTTTTCTTTTAGGACTTGTATAATAAATCTGGGAGATGAATTATGAAAGGTTACAACGTTATCCAACGAGCCAAAATCATAGAAGTTTATTTTGACCATCATCGATCAATAATTCAAACTCAACGAGCCTATCGTCGTCATTTTAATGTGCGCAGTTCACCCACCGAATCAATGATTCGACGCTTAGTGACGCGATTTCGGGAATAAGATTCAGTGAGGGACCTTTTACAAAGCGGCAGACCACGTTCTGTAATTAATGTAGGAAATATTCAACGCGTTCAGGAGAGTATTGAGGAGAGTCCTTAAACATCAACTCGAAGGCGCTCTGCCCTGCTGCAAATGTCTGACAGGCCTTTACGCAGAATATTAAGGAGAAATTTACATCTTTTTCCATACAAGGTGCAGTTAGTGCTACACTTACTTATATGGCCAGGAGATCCCCAAGAACGTAAATTAAATTAAATAAGTAATGCTTGTTTTAAGCCCCTTGGTGACTTTTGCCGCACCCTGTACTAAACGATATTTCCTGAGAAAAGCAACTATGAACCCAAGACGGACCATCTCTTGTGCGCCTCTTTTTCCAATTTAGGCCTTTAAACATATTTTGTTTTTTCAATATATCCTTTTCCTTTCAAAGTTGAACAATAAATGTGTCACAGCATTAAAAACAATTGATTGATCATATTTTGCAATTACTTGTGTTTCATCGTCGTATCTTCTAATTTATTCGTTAAGGTTTTACATTCACCGGTTAATTTATCCATGAGTTGCTTTTGACTTTGTATCATTTCTTCGAGTTCATTAACAGTTTCAGCTAAAAGTTATTACAGAAAAAGGGGTTAAAAGACAAAAAACAAAGAGAACAAGTTGATTTTGTTTAGTTGGCAATTTATTCTTTTATTTTGAACACCATTTTCTTTGGGGAAAACAGCGATTAAAGTGTGATGTCGTGATATCGTATGAAAAGCATACTAAAATCTACTGGCATCTCATGGATAAACTATTGATTGATCGATACTCGGAGGTGAACGAATAACTCATTTGGTACTGTTGAATTTTTTATTATTGCGAATATTCGAAACCGATTACAATGATTTTACTAGTGATCGTTTGAGTTTGGTTGATTTTTATTTCAATTTAATAAAAACCCGTTTATTGGACATTTATTTACACAGGAACACAAATCAATAGCTTACCCAGAGTCTAGCTGAGACTGGGATTCTTTGGTGGGCTTGTGCAACAGTGCTGAATGTTTGTCTAAAGGGGAAAAAGTGCTATAACTACGGTAGTCAGTGTGCTGGTGTACTTGTATGTTAAGCTAGATTTTAAGAAATAATTCTACAGCTGAACTAAACTTAAAACTAATTTGAAAAATTTGTGTTACAACATTGAAACCTACAGATACCACCGAAGGTAAACTTTTACAAAAAAAAAACCAGGCGTTTATGGCTAACCACATTTTGGAGAACCTAGTAAAAAAAATTGTGTGAAGTTCGCTCAGGGCAAAAACTATGTGTCATCCACCGTGGTTTTGTTAATAAAATGGTAAAAATATTATTATTACGAGGGCGACCGCAAAACTAACTGGCCTGGCACATTTTCTGTTTTACTAGCTACTTTTTTTTGTTTTTGTAAAAGCAATCTTTTATAAGCCATCTGTCAAAATTTCCGAAATATATAATGATTATTTTCTTTGTTACAGGTGATTGAAGTAAACAAGTTTTATAATTTTTGAAAAATGGAAAATAAAGAGTTTCGTGCGGTGATTAAACACTTTTATATGAAAGGTTATACGCCACAATTAATCAAAGATGAATTGGATTCTGTTCATGGTGATAATGCACCATCATACTCTACCGTGAAATCCTGGGTTCAACAATTTAAAATGGGTCGTTTAAGTACAGAAGATGAACAACGCTCTGGAAGACCGAAAACTGCTACTACTATTGAAAACATTAGAAAAATATTTAATGAAGTGACTAAAGATAGACGAACAAAGCTCAGAGAACTTGCTGATATTGTTAAAATACACGAAAAACAAGTTTAAAGTATTTTACATGATGAATTCCACATGAAAAAGCTATCCGCAAGATGGGTGCCGCGTTTGTTGACTTTGACCCAAAAAATCGTCCGTTGGACCAATTCCGAGGAGCTTTTAGCCATTTATCAGCGTAATCCAATAGAGTTCTTGCGCCGATTCATAACTGTTGATGAAACATGGATCCATCACTACATCCCAGAATGCAAAGAACAGTCAAAACAATGGATAGAAGCTGGTAAAAGTGGTCCCAAGAAGGCGAAAACTGTTAAGTCAGCAGGAAAAGTAATGGCCACAGTATTTTGAGATGCAAGGGGTATAATATTTATTGATTATCTTGAGAAAGGAAAAACTATAAATAGTGAATATTATTGCGCATTATTGGATCGGTTGAGTGAAGAAATCAAGATAAAATGACCGCATTTAGAAAGAAAAAAGTTATTTTTCATCAAGATAATGCTGCTTCACACACTGCATTTTTAACTCAACAAAAACTGGCCGAATTACGATTTGAAATTGCTCCGCATCCACCATATAGTCCAGATTTAGCTCCTTCTGATTGTTTCTTGTTTCCAAATTTAAAAACATTTCTCGGTGGCAAAAATTTTTCGTCCAATAGCGAGGTTATTGCTGAAACTGAGGCATATTTTGAAGGTCTTGAAAAATCTTATTTTTCGGATGGAATTAAAAAACTTGAAAAACATTTGATGAAGCGTATTGAGTTGGAAGGAGATTATGTTGAAAAATAAATAATAATAATTCCAAAAAAAACGTTCTTTTTATGTTAGGCCAGTTACTTTTGCGGTGGCCCTCGTAGATTTGTAAAACCTATTGTCGCTTCTTTCTGCTATATGCTATTTGCATACGAGTCAAATTTTCTGACTAAGTTTGAAAATATATCCACATTCCTTTAAATTCAGTACCGATTTGTTCACATTTATAAGTGGTCGCTTCTTTTGAACTAAGGAACGTTTTTGAGCCCCTTGGGTACATGCAGTTCAAGCCTTATCTTTAAAATAAATAAATATTTGCTGCCTATGACCAAAGCGCCACAAGAACTAAGTAGTAAGGAACAAAAATTAGAGGAGACCAACAAAAAAAATATACGTGTGTCGGTGTTTCGGAATTTCAAATCAGAGGTGGTTAAGGTTTTCCAGCTCTGGCCTGTGCTTGCAGCATATCGGTTTATAAAACTATGCTTTCTTTACATCTAAGGTGTAGGGTGTGTAACTCCTCCTTATAATGAAATTGTTTGCATTATTCCAACAAATTGAAAAAATCGCCCTGAAAAATGGGAAGGGCGGTGAAGAAATGTTCCACAAAGATGTTGGCCACGAAATTTTACTACATATGACAGAACACACCAAAACCCAAAACTAAGCACAAACACCCTGAGGCGTAGTTGCGGCCAACATTAAAAGAAAATTATATTCAAAAAATAAATGTCATTTTGAATGAACAATAAAGAATCCACACTTCATTTGAATTTTTGCATTTTATTTATTTTGACAAAATACCTCTTAAAATTAATTAAAAGGAAATTATATTCAAAAAATTAATGGCATAAAATGTCCTTTGAATGAACCATAAAAATTCTACTCTTGATTTGAATTTTTTTATTTTGTTTTTATTTTGAAAAAAAATCCCTCTAGATTGATCACCCAATAGTAAAAACATTTGATTTGAATTTTTGCATTTTGTTTTTATTTTGAAAAAAATACCTCTAGATTGATCACCCGATAGCAAAAACATCTGATTTCAATTAAGCCGCTAGTTACTTCGCAATGAGACTTTTTGCAGGCCTCAAACAACAATGCAATCATAGAGTTTTAGTTGCTCACTATATTAAGTTTGTGCAAGGTCCAGTGTAAAATACGGTCAGTAGACCTCAACACGATTGTATGTTCTGTGTAAGGGCTAAAGAAAGGGCACCGATGTGGTTCAAACTCTATAATAAATAGATGGATGTAGAGGTTTTTTTTTCAGAACAAAAAAAAATATAAAAATTCATATCAAGTGTGGAATCTTGATTGGTAATTTGAAGGACATTTATTTTTTTAATATAATTTCCTTCAAATGTTGGCAACTGTATTATGGAAATGATTGTTCGGTGAGAAACGGGAAGATCCGCTGTTTTCGACCAAAATCTCTTCAGTGATGAGGCCCATTTCTGGCTCAACGGCAAACTCAATAAACAAAATTGCCACATTTGGGCTGAAGAGCAACTAGAAGAGGTTCATGAGGTTACATTATACCCATAGAAAACCACGGCTTGGTGCGGTTTATAAGCTGGTGGAATCATCGGTGCATATTTTTTCAAAAATGATGATAGCCGGAACGTAACCGTAAATGGTGCTCGCTAACGCGCCATGATATTGAAGCCCGTAATCTTGATGACACTTGGTTTCAACAGGACGGTGCCACTTGCCATACAGCTGCTCAAGCAATGGATTTATAAAGAGGTCATTTGGACAGGTGAGTTGGCCACCTAGATCAAGTGATATCACACCTTTAGACATTTTTCTTTGGGGTTACGTAAAGTATAAAGTCTATGCTGACAAACCAGCTACGATTTAAGTTTTGGAAGCCAACATTACGCGTGTCATTAAAGCCATACCGGTCGAAATGCTCGAACGAGTCATCCAAAATTGGACCCTCAGAATAGAAACCCTGAGGCGTAGTTGCGGCCAACATTTGAAGCAAATTATATTCAAAAAATAAATGCCATAAAGTTTTCTTTCAAATTACAAATAAAGATTCCACACTTGATTTGAATTTTTATATTTTTTCCTTCTGAAAAAAATACCTCCAGATGGATCACCCTATACATTTAAGAAAGTCGGGTTGAATATGTGACTTCTAGAGAAGTTGGGAAGAACGATTGTTCAGGGAATATACAATAAAATTTAAATACAAGGTGATTCATTCTCGACTGGACAAATTTCGCCAGTGTATTCATGAAAATATGTCCATCTACGACGATGCCCGATATAATACATTTAAGAAAGTCGGGTTGAATGTGTGACTTCTAGAGAATTTGGGAAAAATGCTTGTATAGGGAATATATAAAAAAATTAAATACAGGATGATTACCTCAGAACTGGACAAATTTCATAACCGTATTCCTTGGCTCATTTCATGAAAATATGCACATCTACGACCATGCCCGAAAATGCAAGGGGGCGAAATGGCAGCGATTCGAAATTTTTCTGATTGGTGGACGGAAGATTGTAGGGTAAAATTGCTAAGTTCTGAACCAGTGGTCGGAAGTTTAGGTTTTTTCTCTTAGAAAATAGCCTTACCTCATACCTTTTCTAAAACTTTTTAAACGAAGCCCAGAGGTCCTACCGTTCCAAAGCTATGACTATTTGACTGAAATGCAAAATTTATTTTTGGCCGCGAAATAACAGCACAAATTTATTTGTTTTTGTAAATTAACACACACAAAAAAAGGTTTTGCATTTCAGTCACCCTGTGTATAGTTCAGATTATAAATCTCCCATAATACAATATGTGACAGCGCATAGAGAAAGGGACCTAAGGGTAAAAAAATCAATTTTCACTTCTTTTTGATGTGGACAACATCTGAGCATCGAATGAGGCCGATCCCATGCCCCAAAAGTGTTCCCTCCCAGAGATAGGCGCGTTTTATGAAAGTGATGGTACACCAAAGGTACACGTATTTAAATCTTTAAAATGGCTCTACTGAACAAAACTAGTTTTTACCCTTAGTTCCCTTTCTATTTTGCGCGTCACATATACAAATTTGTAAAATATCGAAAGTAAAATGGAGCTTATAGAGTTCGGAGACTGTTCGAAAAGAATATACCTCCAATTTCCCAAGAGGTGGTTATTGGTCGTAACGTTCTACAGGAAATTGTTAAGAATCAGATGTAATATGTGGCTTCTAGAGCTGTCGCGTCTAAAGTCGGAAAAGAACTTTGACCATTTTAAATAGGATTTATTCATGGCGCTATTCTCCACGAAATCGATTCAAACTTGCTATCGACAAATAGCTTCTGAATAGATTTTAATAATACAATTAAATTATACCGATATGAAATCTAATAAACCTTTGGTGGGCCTATGTTGCATGTTGCTCTAAAATTGATTAAAGTAAATATAATAAAATACTATTCGATGAATAGTTGAATACTCAAGCTTGAGGTCGACCTCGAGATAATAAAAAGGTATTATAATATTTTTAATATATAGATATAGAAGGTCGACTATTCATTATATATCTACAATTGTAAAATTTTATTCTATTTTGATGTGAAATTTGCTTCATATACTAGAGGTGCCATCTAAAAACTAGTCAAACTACATAAACTTTATTTTCAAAAATCGAACTCACCATGCTTTTCTTGCATTTCGGAAATACGTTTGTCTAAATCCTTCTTGGTGGGGCGTATTTCGTTCTTAAGTTCACCATAAGCCAGCTAAAGACAGTTATGAAATAAAACATTAGCTTTTTGCAAAAAAACAAAAACCCAATGCCCCCACTTATCTTGGACTTAACTTACCTCTTTTTCCAAATTGGCTATCTCGTCGTTCAATCTCAAAACCTCCCTCTTCGAGTGCAAAAGATCTGCATCGGCTCGATCCAAACGCTGACGCAGCGAATTGATTTCAGCATTGAGACGGGATGCTTCGGTTTTATTTTCTCTCGAGGCTCGATCTAGCTGCAAACGTAGGCCGGTGATTTCCTGCTCCAACGACTGTTTCTCCGCATTCACTTGGGCCATGTCCGCTAAGAAGGTGGAACGATTAGCACGTAGCTCCATTTTCAGTTCCTCGACTTGTGAATTGCGATTGGCTAAATCACGTTTCATATCGCCTTCGAAACGCTTTTGGCGCTCTAAGTCCAGCTGAAGTTTGGCCACTTGTTCCCACTGGCTGCTCAGATCACCGCCCAGTTGATCGACCTGGTTGTTGTAACGCCTCTCCGCATTGGCTCGCTCGTCCGCCAAGCGCCTGGCCATTTCATGCTGCATTTCCCGTACACGTTCATGCTGGCGATCAAGTTCTTCGCGCAAGTGGCGAACTTCCATTTCGGCCTGTGACCTCTCCATTTGTACCAAATCGGTGATGTAACGTTTCGATGATTGGGAATACTGCTCGGACTTTGCTTCGTCCAGGGACTTTTGCAGATGACGTATGGTCTCTTCCAGAGCAGCTTTATCCTTTTGTAACAAATCGATTTGTTTACGATGGGCCTCGCAGTTTTGTGCCGAATTGGCACCACTGGCCATGACCAAGGGATCGGAACGCGACAATTTCTTTTTCAAGTCGTCATTTTCTGTCTTTACACGTTTCAAGTCGATATTAGCCTGCATTAGTTCGGCCTCCAGTTCACTTATACGAGCCTCATAGACAATATTCGGCGCCGCAATGTAGCGGGGACTTTTGGCCTCCTTTTTACGCGTTGTCATACCTTTAGACTTTCCATACAATTCGTCCGAATCCGAAGATGGACTGGTGGTCATTTTGTCCACAGCTCCCTTGCCCAGGTGGGACAATTCGGAACGGGCAATATCCGTCAACTGTTCATTTTCGTTGATAACGTCTTTGACTTTGCCCAAGAGATTGGAAAGCTCATTGCGGCAGTACTTCGATTCCTTTTCGAGTTGCTCTATGTAATCCTCTTGCTTTTCTATGAAATTGAAAATCTCCACAGGAGCTTGAACGCTGTCCGTGGGCGGTGCCGTATGTGGCTTAGCGGTAGTTGTACCGTAATAATCAATCGCAGCAGTGGTACTGGTCAGGGCATTCGTGGGCAGTGTTGATGAATGATAGGCCGCCGGTGCTGTTAAATTCTCTTTGGGAGACGAGAAGCCGCCCATGCACCTTTTAGAGCGGTAACCGGCACTAGGACCTGGAGCACCCAAACGAGTTTTCTGACTAGGCGAAAGATATTTGGAGATATCGGCATATACGGGACGATCAATGGCCTGCAATGGAATGAATTACGAGGAAATAACTCTGTTAAAAATTGTATAAGTTCAAACATCTTCCGTTTTATTTCAATTAACACTTCTTCAATAATCTAATGGTGTGGTTTACATTTAATGCAAACAAGTCTGAAGAACCTGAACCCGAACTTTCTGAGCGGCACCATATAATCCAGAAACCTGAAAATTGGAAAAATAGCACATCCTGAGATCATAAGTTGTATCTATATGTGACGCGCAAAATGGAAAGGGACCTAAGGTTAAAACCCAGTTTTGTTCAGGAGAGCCATTTTAAAGATTATGTCCCATTCTATTAGCGCTTAGAATCGTCAACTTCACTTTCATAAAACGCTCATATCTCTGGGACAAACAGTTTTGGGACATGGGATCGGTCTCATTCGATGCTCAGATGTTGTCCACATCAAAAAAAAGAAAAAAAAAATGCGCTGTCACATTCGTCATAATGTGGGATCGGTCTCATTCGATGCTCAGATGTTGTCCACACTAAAAAAAGTGAAAAGTTGATGAAAAGTTTTGTTCAGGAGAGCCATTTTAAAGATTAGGTCCCTTTCTATTTGCGCTTAGAATCGTCGACTCCACTTTCATAAAACGCGCATATCTCTGGGAGGGAACACTTTTGGGGCATGGGATCGGTCTCATTCGATGCTCAGATGTTGTCCACATCAAATGAAAATTGATTTTTTTACTCTTTGGTCCCTTTCTATATGCGCTGTCACATTCGTCATAAGAGGTTGGGCACTTTAAAAATCTATTCCTTTTAATATTTTCCAACAAGGGAATTTTATTTTTTTGTTGTTATTCCACATAGAAACATGGCCTCATCACCACCTTCAAATATTGGCCCGGATTTAAAATGAGTTTTGTAGAGCGACAAGCACTGGAATCGGCCGGTTCTATGTCTGGGCAAACTATCTACGTTCTTTCTATCTACTTTCACTATGGTCGCTAGCCAAACGCCACACTTTTAAATCCGAATTTTTCGATCACTAAATTTTTAAAACCTGATGATGACTAAAATAAGTTAAATTTTCTTATTCGGATTTCAAACCGGTTTTATGGCGTCCAGAGTTCAAAAAGTAGGTCCAGTTATTTCTATATCAGGAGATTGTGATGTGGACAGTGGCGAGACAATAACGAGTCCAACAAATTTCACAAAACAAAGCTTTAAAAGTCATCCATATGCACGCTTATAGAGGATAAGCGACAATTTTCCAAAAAGTTCAGAATACAAAGAGGAAACCTTATGGGTGACTCATACACGATTAACTTCACAAACTTAATAACACTTTCTATAATTTTCTCTACTCACCGACATATTATCCGAATAATTGTCCCCCGAGTCATCGTTGATACTTCTCAAATAGGAACTGGTCACCGTTTTCGTCGGTGAATACGAATCGGAAGCCAACATCAGCTTCAGACGTCCGACCGCTTCGTTGTAGGCGTAATTTGTATAGTCCATAGTTTTCGATTTCTTATTGATGCCGCCACCTTTTAAGGGCTTCATGGAGATATTTCTGTGTTGAGAAGAGTTGACAAGAATAACAAAAATATTTAATGAATGTTTTTCTTTTATTTTTCTTCTTGCTTTAATTTAATGTTATTTTCTTGGTATTTTGAACATTTTGTAGTAACTATCGTCTAGCAACCCTCTGTAATGCATGCTTATTTTAGACTGAATCGAATCAACGAATGAATGAATGTCAGAAAAAATTGTATTCCATTTCTTGGTGTTGCTACTTTCTATGCCAAGTGTGCGGCATGGCTTTGTGTTCGTAAGGGTCGGTGTTTGTGAGTTTCTTTGGCTGTTTGAAACAATTGGTCAAGTTCGGTTTCTTTGGCAACCTGACAAAGAGCTGCATTGTTTCTGGTCAAAATTCCAATAAGCCACTAAGAGCCACCCCTATCGTTAAATGAAATATTAGGGGTAAGTTTATGTCCTTGGCTATGCTTCATTAAATAGGAAGTTCAAAGAGAGTGTGATTAGAAAAGAGAGTATGCAAAGTGTAGTAGTGAGGGGGTAACTTGTCTGGACTCTTGGTCTATTTCATTTACTAAAAGAGAGAGAGAGAGATGAAGGTTAAGAAGTTTGGTTTAAACCAGTTATGAAACATTCACTTTTACGGCAATTTCAGTACATACTTTTGGAAGACGAGAAGCCTAAGGCCCTAATTGTTCAAAATTGTGTACAAAGGCACAAAAGCCCCACCAAACACAAGGTACAGCCACAAATTTTATTGTGACTCAAAACGGACATATTTTGTATGAAAGCACTTGTCTAAATATTAGTGAATAAACCATTCTGGTCAAGGCGCAGATGAATTTGTATATTTTTTGCTGTTCTGAAAATCATAATTTTGCTCACCTATGACGCATTGGATCTCGGTTTTAAACTCCGGAATTGTCTGTGTTATTAATGCCGTGCAATTCGTTTCTTTTGGATTGTAAAATTTTGGGTTAATGCTACAAAGACTTTGATAACCAAAAAATGGAAGCATATGTTTTGTGCTTTGGAGTTTTTTTTTTCTCAATTGTCTCTCTCTGGTTCCAAAAAAAACTCGCATATTCTGGAGCACCCAAAGGCACAACCGAAATGGCTACGTTTTAAAGAACATGGACGTAAGATAAGAAATTGACTTGATGTTGAAACGCAAAAGATGAATATTACGCATGAATCGAATCATTAAAAAAGACTTGGGACTTCGGACTTGGTGCTTTCAAACGACGTACCGGACATATATTGACTGCAGCTTAAAAAAAATAGGATTGAAAAATATAAACGTCTTTTGGTAAAGCACGCTGATAACTTTTACAGAAAAATTTTGTTCACCGATGAAAAATTTTTTACCGTTCAGGAAAAATTTAACAAGAAAAATGATAGAGTGTATGCTCTGTCATCTAAGGCAGCTTCTGAACTGATCCCAAGGGTGGAAAGGGGTCATCACCCAGCTTCAGTCATGGTTTGGTGGGGTGTCTCTTACGATGGGGTCACTGACCTGCATTTCTGCGAACAAGGAGTCAAACCAGTTTAGTTTGGAAGCTGTTGTGAAGCCTCTTTACAATTCCCTGTTCCAAAACCAGCCATGGAGGATTCTGCGCCGACCAGCAGGATTCTGCGCCGACCCATAAGGCTAAAACGTCCCAGGCCTGGCTTCGAAACAATTTGCCAGCGTTGATTTCCTCTGAAGAATGGCCCTCAGGCAGTTCAGATTTGAACCCATTGGATTACAAATCGTGTACGGTTTTAGAGGACAAGGTTTGTCACTAAAGATACCCCAACATTAATTCTCTTAAGACTGATTTGGTTCGAGTTGTGGCCAATTTTCCAATGGACTAGGTTCGTGCAGCTATTTTCATCACTGGTTTTATCATCTCAGTACGTAATAAAAATGTATTTCATACGTTATGTTTACCTTATTATAGAAACTTATAAAAAGAGATACAGTGAAGTTGAACGTACGATCCATGCTCTACCGAAAAAGCGATTTGTTTGTTTTACATGATTCTCGCTTGTGGTAGCTTCAACCATGGTGCGCCATCGCACAGGAGCCAGCGAGCCCTTAAGACCAATTCCACCGGTACCAATTCGAAGCGTGTTATATGGGCACAACTTACACCTAATGTTAAGGGCCGAGGCCTACGCCATTTCCAAATGTTTTATTTAGATAACGCACTAAGCATTCTTTTTAAAGTGGCCTGCTTCTGGACCGCACAAAATGCTTAATTTAAGTTTGATCGATTTTAAATGTGCCCTTTGGAGGATTATGACCTCAAATTGTTACCCTTGTATGGAAGCTACCTCACCTCATTGCCTATTATGGCTAAGATACGGCAGGTTTGATATATAACGCACTTCGATAAATTTGGCCGGGATCATACTTTTTAATTTGCCCGGGATCATACAGTAAGAATGCACTTTTTCATTTTAAACTAAAAACACGTATTTTTTTTAAACAGTTGTGATTTTTTATTTTAAGAGAAATGTCCCTATCTACTTATAGTAAGGAATACAAAAATCCGTTAAATGGCCTCCACGGATCTGTTGACAGGCCATTGCTCTTGTAATGAAAATTTTCCTGACTTTTTCGCAGAGATGTGGCTGCATCTCATCGATGACGCATTGGATTTCATCATTAAGTTTTTGGTTTACTAGCATTAACCCAAAATTTCACAAAACCCCAAAGAAAGGAATCGCACGGCGTTAATAAAACAGGCAATTCCGGAGCTCAAAGCCGAGATCCAATGCGTCGTAGGTGAAATACAGCCACAATTTAATTAGAAGAGTAATGGCCTGTCAACAGAGCTGTGGAGGCCACTTGACGGATTTTGTATTCCTTACTAGATAGGGACATGTCTTTTAAAATAAAAAAAAATCACAACTGTCTTAAATAATACGTGCTTTTAGTTTAAAATAAAAAAGTGCATTATTACTGAGACACCCTTTATGTGACATCTAGTGTTTATGGCAACATTTATTATTGTATCAATTGTTATTAATTAAGTGGATAATCTTGATTTAGAGCTGCGGAGCAAGGCAACAAAATATGTGCACACTTGGTCAACGTTTTCCAATAACCAAACCCTTGATATTATGGCATATTTGAATTATTGATGAACTTTTACTGCTTTTGATTGCCCAATAGTCCAGACTTGATTGGGGATAGCGTAAGTTTTTTCTCGGCCTTTTTCATTTCTGGCAAAACGAAAAAAATTTCAAAATTTCGCGGGAACCCGTCCGAAAAAAGAAATTAAATTTACTTGTGTTAGCAAAAGTTAAGAAGTAATACACATTTAACAAGTACGAGGGCGACCGCAAAGGTAACTGGCCTAACATAAAAAGAACCGTTTTTTTGGAATAATTATTATTATTTATTTTTCAACATAATCTCCTTCCAACTCAATACACTTCATCAAACGTTTTTCAAGTTTTTTAATTCCATCCGAAAAATAAGATTTTTCAAGTCCTTCAAAATATGCCTCAGTTTCAGCAATAACCTCGCTATTGGACGAAATTTTTTTGCCACCGTGAAATTTTTTTTTAAATTTGGAAACAAGAAATACTCAGAAGGAGCTAAATCTGGACTATATGGTGGATGCGGAGCAATTTCAAATCGTAATTCGGCCAGTTTTTGTTGAGTTAAAAATGCAGTGTGTGAAGCAGCATTATCTTGATGGAAAATAACTTTTTTCTTTCTAAATGCGGTCGTTTTATCTTGATTTCTTCACTCAACCGATCTAATAATGCACAATAATATTCACTATTTATAGTTTTTCCTTTATCAATATACCCCTTGCATCCCAAAATACTGTGGCCATTACTTTTCCTGCTGACTTAATAGTTTTCGCCTTCTTGGGACCACTTTTACCAGCTGCTATCCATTGTTTTGTCTGTTCTTTGCATTCTGGGATGTAGTGATGGATCCATGTTTCATCAACAGTTATGAATCGGCACAAGAACTCTATTGGATTACGCTGATAAATCGCTAAAAGCTCCTCGGAATTGGTCCAACGGACGATTTTTTGGGGCAAAGTCAACAAACGCGGCACCCATCTTGCGGATAGCTTTTTCATGTGGAGTTCATCATGTAAAATACTCCAAACTTGTTTTTCGTATATTTTAACAATATCAGCAAGTTCTCTGAGCTTTATTCGTCTATCTTTAGTCACTTCATTAAATATTTTTCTAATGTTTTTCAATAGTAGTAGCAGTTTTCGGTCTTCCAGAGCGTTGTTCATCTTCCGTACTTGAACGACCCATTTTAAATTGTTGAACCCAGGATTTCACGGTGGAGTTTGATGGTGCATTATCACCATGAACAGAATCCAATTCATCTTTGATTAATTGTGGCGTATAACCTTTCATATAAAAGTGTTTAATTACCGCACGAAACTCTTTATTTTCCATTTTTCAAAAATTATAAAACTTGTTTACTTCAATCACCTGTAACAAAGAAAATAATCATTAAATATTTCGGAAATTTTGACAGATGGCTTATAAAAGATTGCTTTTAAAAAACAAAAACAAAAAGTTGCTAGTAAAACAGAGAATGTGCCAGGCCAGTTAGTTTTGCGGTCGCCCTCGTAATTACACATAGTTGTATATATTGGAGCATGGATCACAGGGTACAAAACAAGTATGGAATTTTTTGTCCCTTAAGAATTTAACCTCATAAGCCCTTATCTTAAAATTAAAGTCATCAATTATTTTCAATGTATCCAGCCTATCTTGAAGGCGGTTAACAATGTAAACCTGTAGATTTTTTAGAAGTACAACAAATATATAGCAAAAATAGTGATATTTCTTCCTGCAGAAGCAAATAGTCATTGAACTTTAAAACCAATATTGCTGAAACGATTCTATTAACCTGTATTTGTTCAACACATGATCACTGTTTATTTTACTTCTATTACCAAAAAATATGCCTTAACACATATCATAGCCATCCATTGTTTTGATACACCAATTTGTACGAGAACCTCATTGCTCTAATTGAGCCGGTTTTAAGACAATTGGAATAGTAAACCTTTCTTGCTGTATATGTTTTTTTTTTGTTTTTCTTTATACGATCTTTTACCAGTATTATGACTTGAACAGTTTTTATTTTGGTTCTAGACTTGCTGTACATAAAAGCCAGAAAAAAACAGCAAAAAACAGCAAAAATAATCGTACTACGTTTTTTAATAAAAAACGCAACAAATTACAAATTGTATAAAATAAAAAATTATAAATGTTTTTGTTTGTGTCACTAAGTTACGGTCACGTTGGGCAAATATTTGACGAAAATGTATTTCATCATATTTGCTCAAAATTCTGTCAAAACCATACAGGGATGATTTTGTGTGCACAAATATTTGACACTTTATGTTTGATCAAACAGATGTCAAGTAATGTCAAATAGACGTATGATCACATTTGAATAAATATTTGACTAAAAAAAATATTTGATCAAACTGGGTAAAAATAGAAATTTATTTTCTCTCAACTTTTTATAACCAATAATGCAGGAAATTTACTGATTTCGTGCTGTGGAGCAACATCTTTGATAGTTTTGCAAGAGGAGGAGGAAAAGGCAATAGACAATGGGTTCGGGAGTGGGTACGTAGTCGCAATAACGAAGGGTGCTGCGCAAAGTTGTTAAAATAACTGCGTACAGGAACACCAGCTCTCTATAACAACTTTTTGTCCATGAACGCAGCAGAGTTTGACTATTAAGTAAGCACTAAAATAAGATGTAGACCATTAAAAATTAAAGTTAATATTTTTGTGTAGCTGACACAATTTCGTGATTCAATTTCAGCCTCCGAACGTTTAGCTGTTACACTGACATCACTGATTTTACCAGCTCGCATTTCTTATTGTTTGCTCTTACAAAAAGTTTGTAAGATCAAATAGAAAAAGAGGAAAATATTTGTTCTCGGTCACATTGTGTTCGCATTGGGCAATTTTTTGTTTGCTGGCAAATATTTTTGTTTCCCCGATATCAGCTGTTTTGTTGTTTGCTACTTAGAAATATTTTGTGTTCAGATTGTGGCAAAGAAATATTCGTTGTTTTTCATTAAATATTTGCCCAGTGTAACCGTACCTTTACAAATAGTTAAAACTTTACAAGCGTCCACACTTAATAAAAAAAAGCCCCCATTTCATTGAAAACTTTTTTAAAAAAGGCCTATTTCTTTTGAAACGTTTAAAATTGCTCGAGTACGAAAAATAAACTTGAATAAAAACCGAGCTAATTTGGGTCTGCATGAATTTTTCAAACCCTTTACCACAGATTCGCTAAACAAAGGTGAGAAATAAAACTTATTTCATTTTTGATCCCTATCCTTAGGTAACCTCGGCCATATCCCAAGAATAAATCAATATTTTAGTTTACTACATTTTTTAGTACATTTTTTTAAGGTCGTCTCATGTTGCGGCTCTAATGTCCATTAATAAGCCTCAATCGCTGGGAATTCTTTGAAAGAAATGCATAGAAAAACGTTGTAGTAGTTGCTTCAAGTTACAGCATTTTCAAATTCCAAACGAAGAACTTTAAATATTCAAAAATCGTTAACACCTCATATTGTTAAATTCAGACAAAAAATGTTTTAATGTTTTGTTCATATGTGTATTTTAAAGAATCTCCAGTCAATATTTCAAGGTGTGGCAAACATAATGTGAAATTTATTCTTTAAAAATTACAAATATAATGAAACAAAATAGCTTGATTTAAAGAATATTTGATCGACATTTGCATACATATTATTCATTTTAAGAATATTTGTTTATTGGAATGCCTCAATAAATATTGAAAATGTACCCGTCAAGAAATTGAAGAAGATGAAATAATTTACTAGAGCCATTCCTGAAACATTGCGTCTCTAGCTCGCAGTATTCAGCAGTTTTTAAAAAAGCATTAAAAATTTAATTTCCTTTCAATTGCATTGTCGAAATTTTGCTAGGTTAAATAAACGCACAATGGCTTTAAGCATGTTCAATGTAACTAGTCTCCTCAGTTCCAGGCCGACTTATGTTTTTCTTTACTAGTACATGGAAAACCATTCACAAATGTTGGGTTGTTTTTGGTAAGTAAAAAGCTCCCTACCGCAAAAATGTCAATAACGCGTAGAAGTACGAGGTTATATCAATAATTCCGTGACTTTTCCAACGTCCCTCAATACTATATGAAATGCAATACTGATCCCATCAAGTACCATCTCTTAACAGACTTCTGTCAAACTTTGAGAGAGTTCCGTCATTTAGTTTGTGTTTAACAGCTGTTCAAAACATACCTCGTGGATTTTGTTAAAAATTGAAAAAAATGGAAAAAAAAAGTTTTGCGGAAAAATACCGTCCATCAAACCAAAAAAATAGCTACTATGGAGACTCTGCACCATCGATTTTAACAATAAAAAGTGGTTTACTGACTCTCATTGTGGCCGCACAAGTACAAATGACGCTGGACGATCTGAATGGCCACTTGAGGTCAATACGCCTAAAAAATTCGAAAAAGTCCGCGATATGGTTTTTGTCGATCGAAGAGTAAAAGTGCGTGAGATTATTGATGTCGTACTCATTTGATGTGGCATTTGGTTTCGATTTTACATGATCAGTTTGGTTTAAGAAAACTGTCTGCAAGACGTCTGCCGCGTTTTCTCTTAATTGACAGTAAACGTAATCATGTGACAACTTCAAAGGATTGTTTGGAGTTATTTAACCGCAATTCGGAAGAGTTTTTCCGGCATTTGTTACTGTAGATGAAACATGGATCCATTACAACACTCTGATGACCAAACAGCAGTCTAAACAATGGGTTTATCCGGGTGAACTGGCTCCGAAGAAAGCCAAGGTGACTTTGTCGATCAATAAAGTGATAGCAAAAGTTTTTTGGGATAATCCACATCGATTACCTTCAAAATGGGAGAAACAATAGACTGCGGATATTATTGGACCGATTTAACAAGGATTTAGAAAAAAGAACGACCCCATATGGCCAAGTAAAACGATCTTTTTCATCAAGATAATGGTGCACGTGTGCACAAGTTTGCCGTCTCAAAGGCAAAATTGCATGAATTATGTTCGGAATTGCTATATTCTCCGGATTTAGCGCCCAGTGACTATTTCCTATTTTCAAACCTAATTAAGTGGCTCGGTGGAAGGATATTCAGCTCCAAAGAGGAAATTATTGATCGAACAAATGTCTATTTTATGGACCTCAAAATTTTGGAAGTGATACAAAAGTGTCATGAGCTACAAGCAGAGAAAAAACATGGCTACTATTTGGATACGGCAATAATAATATGCTCTCCGTAATAAAAGTATGTTTGTCGCAACCATAGTATTGTTAACTGAATTAAATTTTGGCAATTGTATGATTGCCGCCATATTTAGATTGTTGAGATGTAACAATTTAATTTGAAAATATGGTTGTAGCAACAATATAAATATGGTTGGTGCGACAAAAGTATTGTCTTTGGGTTTTATGTTAACGATAATATAATTACGGCAATCATACTGTATGATTGTAATTTTTCCTCATTTAAAAATGCTATTTAAAACAATGTTATTGTTACGGATCTAATGCAAAAATATTAATTTTTATATGGAAATTAAAAATTTTTAAACAAACTGCTTTGGCTTTGTTGAACTGAAATATTTTCAATAAAAATGCTAAGTGTTTTTAATTTTGTCAAGAAAGCATAGCACCCGCTTTTTTCTCTTTATAATAACGGTCTATTCTAAATACGGTCTATTAAATTTTTTCTACTTTTAAATAAATCACTTCTATTATTTTGAATTTAATGTTTTTTTTAAATAATTTTAATAATTCAAATCTATTGTTGACAATTCTTATAAATAATATCGGGGACCATAGTATATTTGTGTGAGAATCATACTATGGTTGTATGTGAAACATACTATGGTTGTGAGAATCATACTATGGTTGTATGTGAAACATACTATGGTTGTGAGGATCATAATATGGTTGAGGAGATCATAGTATGGTTAAGAGTGAATCATACTATGGTTGTGGGGATCATAGTATGGTTATGTGTGAATCATACTTTTGTTGTGAGGATCATAATATTGTTGTACCACAACCATACACCCAACAATAGTATTGTTCTCTTCGAATATTGTCACCACAACCATACTTTTTTTCTGCGTGTATAAGGAGCTTATGTTGAAAAATAGTTTTTTTTGCAAAATTACTGTGTTTTATTCGAATATTCATATTAATATTCATATATTCCCCGTACAATTACGATCCATTTGTTCCGGCATTTCGTATACACAGATTTTTATATTTTTTATATTAATATTTTGTGAACCTCAAGTATTGATTTTATTAGATTCGGCTTAATTTTAGGTACACCGTCATTTAAATATACCACTAAAAAACTCAAAAAAAACACTGCAATTTTGTATAAAGCTCCATAGAAACTTGTTTCTATGATAAAGCTTAATCTAGTCCCCCTTGCAATGCCATATTAGGCTATTATGATTGTAACTACTTCTTTAGCAACTGTCTACTGCCAATAATAGTTTGCGGAAAATTTAATGTTGGTGTGTATGAGTCTACCATACTCGTTGGCAGTTGGAAATTGCTAAACTTGACGACAACCTTCGACCTCTATTCGTTTGAGTCCAAAACACTTTGTCTTTTATCACCCATTGACACTGATTTTAGTTTTTTTTTAACAATTTTTATTTTTGGATTTCTTGCCTTGACTTTATCCTTTTGGAACGTGTTGTACTGAAACTGCAGACACTGTCCTTATCCGACAGGCCAAAGGAATCACGTCGCCTGGCCGAGTGGTGTTGGTGATGATGACGTTGCCACAAATCGGAATTCGAGTATTTCGACAAATCCGTTAAGTTCAATTCACGTTGA
Source organism: Hydrotaea diabolus (assembly GCA_963513945.1). Lineage (NCBI taxonomy): Eukaryota > Metazoa > Arthropoda > Insecta > Diptera > Muscidae > Hydrotaea > Hydrotaea diabolus. The sequence continues at coordinate 27,086,313 of OY740716.1, read as the reverse complement.
ACGTTCTTTTGCGAATGACGCGGTGTATTCAATTGGCTCAAAATACCCGATACCGAATGTTCGGATTTCATTGTACACGCAACGTACGTCGTCTGCGGCTGGCGATGGAGCGGTGCAATACCGTCTCTGTGGGGAGGAGGGGGGGAAAGCAACCACTTGGCGGTTTTGCGGTGAAACCGTAATTTGTGGCTTTGTTAAATTTGCAAACGAGCAAATGGGCGAAAACCGCACAGCACCGCACCAAAGAACACAGAACCGGAAACCACTTAAACAGGAAACGCCTTTTAAACTTTTAACACTTCCTTCCGCTCGACGAGTCTAGAGTTTTTCTTTCTATTTTCGTTGCACTGCGATACCAGAGAAAAACTTTTCCGAGTCTTGTTGCACTTTAGCCTGATTGTTGAACGGGTCTCTCTAACTTCTAAATAGATTTATTGTGAACGTTTTCATAAGTTTTCCACTTTATTACACTTGTTCGGTTTTTTAATTTGATTCTTTCAGTTTTTGTTTGGCTTTTTTTGTGATTTGCTAAAACAACATAATTGTTTACTTTATGGTCGCATTTCAACACTTTGTTGCCGTCTTAGGGCGAGGAGCTTGTGGTTAGTTGCTGCCACGGTCGTTGGATTGTTGGGTCGGAAGACGTTTTCTAACTCAATCCTTCACTTTTTCGATGCAACTAAAGTGTTGTCAGCCTTATGTCAGGGTTTTTATAGACTTGTTTGAGTTGTTGTTTGTTTTTCCAATCGTTGGTTGGTATTGTTGTTATAGTGTCGTTCAGTGGCATTTGTTGTTGTTGATGGTGTTGTTGGCTGGCAGAAAGGCGTGTCTCGAGAAGTTGTTGTTATTGCTGTGGCTGTTTTCCCTTTAACGTCGGAATTGAAGGGTTTTCCATGCTAATGGCTTTTGTACCATGCTGTAATATACGGAATAACAAAAGGAACGGAAAATAAAAAACAAGAACATTCCGTAACATAATTTTTCTGTTTTGCGAATAATGACAATGGCATAACGTTTTTTTGGAGGCAGGGGCGTAGGCGGAGTTGTCATTAACACATTGCTTAGCATTATGGAATTATGGACGAAGGAAGCTCTCATGCTTGTTAGATTTAAAAAAGCAGTAAGTTCGTTTTTGAAGAATACGAAAAAGTAATCGAAATAGCATTAACGACTTAGCTAGGCTAGGCCGATCCCCTAACAAGACTCAAATGAACATAATAGTACGGCCAAGTTTTAGCCCTATTAGACCCTGCCGCCTCTGGCCAGGTGGCGTCCATTTTTTGTCCCATACGGTGGTAGTCGCCAACGCCAAAATTAAATTTAGCGCCGATTACGGTAAAAGGAAAAAAATTATGTCACTTATAATCTACTTAGTAGGGACATAAATACTGTTACACACGTTTAATGCTGTAAAATAAAAAGTACTGAATGTTTTTGGACCAAATATTTTTTAATATATTTATTGATTTATATTGTATCCAAAGAGAATCTACTTATTCGAAATGTCCGACTTTTGCCTTTACACACGCCTTATGTCGCACTGTCAATCGTCAATAGCTGCACGAACTTCGTCCATTGGAAAATTGGTCACAGCTCGAACCAAAGCAGTCTTAAGAGATCCAATGTTGGGGTATCTTTTGTGACAAACCTTGTCCTCTAAAGCCGTCCACAATTTGTAATCCAATGGTTCAAATCTGGACTGCCTGAAGGCCATTCTTCAGAGGAAATGAACGCTTGAACGTTTTAGCCTTATCCAAATCCTGCTGGAAAGTCCATGGCTGGTTTTGGAACAGGGAATTGTTAAGAGGCTTCACAACAGCTTCCAAAACGGTTTCTTGATAAACTTTGGCCGGTGTTTTGACTCCTTGTTCACAGAAATGCAGTCAGTCCCCCATCGTAAGAGACACTCCACCAAACCATGACTGAAGCTGGGTGATGACCCTTTTCCACCCTTGTGATCAGTTCAGATGCTTCCTCAGATGACCGCGCATACACTCTATTGTTTTGCTTGTTAAATTTTTCCTAAACGGTAAAAATTTTTTCATCGGTGAATAAAATTTGTCTGTGCTAGTTATCAGCGTGCTTCACCAAAAGACGTTTGCATTTTTCAATCCTTAATTTTTTAAAGCTGCAGTCAATAAATGTGCGGTACGTCCTTTGAAAGCCCCAAGTCCCAAGTCTTTTTTAATGATTCAACTCATTGACTTTTGCGTGATATTCATCTCACAGGCCATGATTTTCTGTTTTCGGAGCGGATTTCTGTGAATTCTTGATTTAACGGCTTTGATGACATGCGGTGTTCGAACAAAGCGTGGGCGGCCCGACCGGTGGCGGTCTTTTACAACTCCAGTCTCAAACAGTTTTATGCATCGTGAGAACATGCGGCTAGTCCCAAGTGGCCGGAGCGTTTTGAAAATATCACTTTTTTCATTTCACACTTGAAAAGCGCTATTACATACGATACGGTTCTCATTATCTGACCATTATCTGATGATAAAAGTGGAAACAATTTTAAAATCCCGTTACAGACTAACGCTATTGAGTTTAGCTTTCCAAATCCGTATGACATTAACGGGGTATGTTCAGTTCTAATATTGAAATGGGTATGTTCAATGTTGTAACAGTATTTATGTCCCTATTAAGTAAACACAGTTTTTAAAAGTTTCGGACAATTCTGTTTTAAATTACGTTGCTTAAAATTATTGTGAAAAGGAAGCGTTTCTCAAAATTATATATCCTTACGTTTATATCCTTACTAATTGAGAAAATATGGTGCAGCGTCTGAAATGAAAAATGTCAATCGTAGGTGTGGACAAAAAATAGGGTCAACGGGAAATGTTAATAATAGCCAATTATAGGTTACATGAAAAATCGTACCAACCTATAGTCGGGCAAAATGGTTTGCAAATGCTAATGTTAACAGAATTATTTTTTTAAAACATTTTACTCACAAAATATGTAATACGAGGGCTAATAATGAAAACGCGAATATTTATCATCAAAAATGGTTTTATTGTTTTCCAAAGTACTTTCCAGCATCATTTATACACTTTTGCATGCACTTAAACCAATTGTCGAAGCACTTTTTCCACTCCGATTGAGACCTCCAAAACATAATTTTTAAACGCTTCAATAGCATCTTCTGGCGACGAAAATCGTTGAGTCATTGGGTGCCAAGTCAGGGCTGTACGGCGGATGACTCATTAATTCGACGTTTTGGCCGGTCAAAAAAGACGCTGGTTTGAGTCGATGTGTGAAGGCTCGCATTGTCATGTTTTTCGAATTTCTCCGAAGACTTCAGGCAAACAAACTCTGGTGTACCACTCAGAATTGACCTCCTACGTTGCTCAAGCGGAACAGTCGCCACATGACCAGTTTTGCCGAAGAAACAGGCGACCATTTGCTTCGATGTACTTCTTCCACGAACGACTTTTGTTTGATTTGGCTCGTCTTGAAAGACCCATACGGCCGATAGCTGTTTTGTTTCGGGTTCGTATCCATAGCGCCATGATTCATCACCTGTGACAATGTTATACACTGCCTTGTAGCTACCGCAGTTATACTTTTTCAACATCTCTTTGCACCATTGCATACCAGCCTTTTTTTGAGCATTCGTCAAATTATGTGGGATCCAACGAGAACCAATTTTTTCATGTCCAAATGAGCATGCAATATCTTATTGATGCTTGTCATACTAAAGCCCAAGGATGCCTCAATCTCACGGTATGTCACATGTCGGTTTTGCTTAATCAGTTCACGTACTGCATAGATAGTTTCTGGCAAAGTAACCGAAGTTTAACGTCCTTCAGGAAATTCATCCTGGAGCGAACGGCCTCCGAGACTGAACTCTTGGTACGAGTACCAGCGATTAACAGTGGTTTTTGATGGGGCTTCATCGCCAAAAGTCAAAACAAGTTGATTAAAACATCTTGTCTGGATAACCCACGCCGAAAATCGAAAAAAATCATCGCACGAAAATGTTCACGGGATAATTTAATTTTTTGACTGAGATGAATTTTTCAACACACTGTAAACATAACAATTCGCCCTTAAATGACAAAACGTTCTGAGTGAAGTTATGCTAAAAAATGTCAAAGTTTCCAATAGAAGTTCCAGTTTGCATCTGAAATATAACTATCAAACCTCGTATTATCACTTTTCGCCCTACTAATCTTACACCTCTGTCCATTATTCAAACCAGTAACTGTAGCATAAATCTTGCCCACGTCCGTTAACACCTTTTCCCCCACCTTCCGGCGCGGAAAAATCATATCAGTCTAAGTTCGAAGCATTCAAAAGCAACAAATGCTTTTGCAAAACGAAAACTGTTTGATCGATACGCATATTTCAATAGAGTTCCCCGACACGGTGGTGTTATTTAACCAACCTCTTTTTTACTGCCAACAATAAATCCATCGACAGTCGACAGTCAAAAAAGCGAAAGAGGGAAAAATAATTGCATGCCGTCAAGAGACAGGTAAGAAACGAAAATACAGAAACCCCAAAATGATGTGCATGAATACTCGTGTATATGGCAATTTTTATATAGTTTATTCCGTTTTGTATTATATGGAAGGCCTGAAATGAGGCCACCAAAATAAATTAACATAAATAAAGTTTGATTTTGCTATTCGAGCGCCCTTCTTTTCCCCCTCAAAGGAATAAAGTCAGTGTAACATCAAAAACAAAATAACAAGTAAAAGCGTCGTTAAGTTCGGCCTGGTCGAACCTTATATGCCCTCCACTGTCCCTACGCCACTACGAGTAGAGCGTAAAAAATGGTACATTTGTCCATCCCTAATCTCACCCAACACTTCAAAACTACTCTATATTTGGATAAGTAGCAAAAGTTGCTTTGATTCGCACGTTTTGGCCATGCAGGACGTTTTTGGGCCACTTGAGTTAGAAATTACAGCGACTATGCCCTTTTGACTTTATAGCTTCTAACTAATAGCTTACACTTTAACCATTGTCTGTCTACAAAACATTATGGTTTGCTAAGCAAAAACTAAACAAAAGTGTGCTTTGTACCGAAGTACCATTAGTCCCTTCAAGGAAGCTTTTGCTTACAGGCCCAATTTTGCCCCAGGTCCCATTTTGCCCATTTATAATCCCAAACAACCTATAACTATAAGCCATCACCATTCGTTTGATCGTTCTTGTGCTTTTAACATACACACGGACGGACGGACATGAATGGCTAGGTCGGGTTAGAATTTTGCGACGATCACTAAAATAAATACCTCATAAAGGGTTTTCCAAAAGGGACATAACAATTTCCTATCTTTATATCAGTACACCCTCAAAAATGTTTAATGATCTTTAAGTGTCAAAACGTCAGTCGAAGTTAACATTTTCACAGGCAACACTTACTGTTGCCTGTCGCTATCTGACATTTCCATTGGAAAGTTTGACATTTTTTAGCATAAACGTACTCAAAACGTTTTGACGTACGACCATCATTTGTGTTGTTTACAGTGACTTGAAAAATCAATTTGGCAAAAAAAGGAATTAACTCGTGAACATTTTCGTGTGATCATTTTTCACCACTTTCGACGTGGACTATCACGACAAGAGTGCATCGATGAACTTAAATCTTTGTAAGGCAATGAAGCGCCATCCCCTATAGCACTGTGAAAAACTGGTTTAATGAATTCAATCGTGGCCGACGCTCGCTCAAAGACGAAGGTCGTCAAAAAACAGACGTTGTGCCCGAGAACATTGATGCCGTGACATACCGTGAGATAGGGGCATCATTAGACATTTCTTCCACCAGCATACATTTGATATTGCATGAGCACCTGTTTCGCTTGAGCAAAAAGGGCAGTCAATTCTAAGTGGTACACCACAATTTATTTGCCTAAAGTCTTCGGAGAATTTGAAAAACGAACAAGAGAAGACGAATCACTGTGCACCATGACAATGCGAGCTCTCACACATCGGCTTAAACCAGCGCCTTTTTGATCGGCCAAAACGTCGAATTGATGGGTCATCCGCTGTACAGCCTTGACTTGGCACCCAATGACTTCTTTTATCCCCGCACATCAAGAAAAAAGTGCGTGGTTCACATTTTCGTCGCCTGAAGATGCCATGTTTTTGAGGTGTCTCAATCGGAGTGGAAAAAGTGCTTCGATAATTGGTTGGAGCGCATGCAAAAGTGTATAAATCATGCTGGAGAATGCTTTGAAAAACAATAAAACCATTTTTTACTATTAAATATTCCCATTTTCATTATTGGGCCAAATATATATTTAGCAGCCCTCGTATGCCAACAAGCCAACAACTATAGACGACAACATCCAAAGCATAATTGCCAACGTTGCGGTAGAAATGTAGGCAAAAGTGGTGGAAAATTCGGTCCAAAGAAAGGATCGCTGTACACTGTCTCGTGGTGGTCATATGACAGAAACCGAGATTCTTTCTTAAAATGTAACATTTGCACTAAACCTGGAATCAATTTGAATTAAATTTGTAAATATTCTGTGTTTTATTAATACTTATATATAAAATTGCTATGTCCTTAATAAAAAATCCTGTGTGCTTCCGATTAATATTTCGTAGTATTGCAAACGGAATGACCAAATTGTATATACCATCCACACCCTTCGGTGGAGGGTATAAAAACTATGGTTACTATCAACTTCAATTTTGTTGGTTTTCAACTGGTGAAGCAGAGGAACGGAAATAAATACACGATGACATTGGCGTGAATCGAGTATTGAGTTTATGCGTCACTTTATTTGTAGCATACTTTTAGGCCTTTGCTTTGTGGCACACAATATATGACACGGTCTTTCGCGTTGTCTAGTAGCCTCGGCATACGAGCGCAGGGCCGTCATTATTCAATTTGAAACGAAAACAAAAACTTAATTATTATAATGCTTTAGCATTTACTTTTTTGACTTTCTGTTTTTTTTTGCTTTTTCTCTGCTCTTCATTTTCTTTTCGTTCGAAGGTAATCTTTCATTTGATATAACTCCCCAAAAAACAACAAGAAACTAAGAACAACGGCAGCCACTATCCCAAACTGCCATCCATCTAAGCATTCATTCAAGCAACCAATCATCCTGAGAAGCCATGCCAGCCAGCCAGCCAGTCATATGTCCATCCCTTTATGTAAAGCCCGGCTTGGCTTATTCCATTTTGGCCTTAAACTCATATTTCATACACGACACTTGCATATCGTGTCCATCATAAAAACACGCATCAACATGCAAAAACGTTATGAAGCTTTATTGAAATGCACAAAGCCAAGAAAAAAATCGGCGAGACAGCGAACAGAAACTGAAAAGAGACGCAGCCTTCGAGTCGATCGGCGGTATGAAAGTAAAGTGCGGCGTTCTGGAGTTAAAAAAAATTACAGGCGAAGAAAATTAGGTAAGGTCCAGCAGAAGACGACTATGCAAGCGTCTACACTGTCGTATAGAAGAAAGTTAAACGACCTTTTATCATTCGATGGACACGTCCTCAACGTATAGTATAAGTTTAAAATCCTATATACTTATAGGTATACCTATAGTGTAGTTTGGATTCAAGTGCATATCTCCTTTAAATTGGACTGTCTGTCGGTATCATTGACAACGAGTATCACAAGTAGTAAGTCTGGCGGGAACGCCCTCATGGTATATCTTACACCCTACTCCTTATAAAGGGTGTTTTTTATACGTTTGGTTTTCAAGAATAAATAAAACGCATGTAATTTAATGTTAATGTCAAGAATTTAGCTTTATTATAATGAAAAGGGTTTGCCATTATATATTAAAAAAGATTTCGGGTTAGCGACCGCCGTGGCTGGCTCGAACAAGTTTCAGCCGAGAGGCCCAATATGCGACCACTTTTTGCAGCATTTGGAAGCCGTATGTCAGTAATAACGTGCCGAATATTGTCTTTCAAGGCGTCAATTGTGTCGGGCTTATCTGCATAAACAAACCGACTTCACATAACCCCACAAAAAATATTAAATCGCACGATCCTGGAGGCCAACCCCGGACCTTGACGCTAGATAATGCGCTCACCAAAAGTTTTCTTCCATCTATTGATTGTTTCGTTGGCTATATGGCATGTCGTCCACACCAACATGATCCAGTTCAGGCACGAAAAAGTCATTAACCATGGCTCTATATCAAAATTTTCTTGTTAAAATCAGGGTCGGTGGCCACCTCGTTTGGGCCTATTCACCAAACGTGCGACGCACGAGTTAGATTTTGCAAGCCCGCAAACCAATCCTTTCGCAAAATCTTCCATAAAGTGTATGGAAACGGCACCAAATGTTGCGCGCCATGATTGAAGAACTCATTCGGGTCTTCTTCAAACTCTGCTCCACAGCAGCAATAGCGTCTTCGGTGCGCACTGTACGGCATCTCTGAGGATGCGCATTATTCACTAGAGTAAACGTGGTGCGAAACCGTTCTATGAATGCTCGGCTTATGTCGACCGAATATTGAACGGAGCACGCGATGCGTCGTCCGTACCGAAACTTTATTTTGGTAATAAATTTCTTCGATTTGCAAACGTTGTTCCGGAGTAAGTCTATTCATGGCAAACCAAACTGGGCATAAATCAAGTTACTGCTTTTAAAAATACTAACTTCGAAAAAAGTGTAGCCAGATTGAAAACCACATGTCTGAAAAGAACACCCTATATAAATAACTGCAATTCTACATTCGATTGTCTGAGAACATGATACGGCTTTTTATCAATTATATTGCTTAGTTATTACTTATCTTTACCTCTCGCTTTATATTGAGACCAAAAATACGTGTAAAAACTTGCAGCTACATTGAGAGGATAAAATAACCTTATATAAGGTTAACTTAACCATAAATAAACATGACTTGGAGTCTACGTTATATATGTTTAATATGAACATTTTGTTGTTGACTTGTATTAAACAACATTAACAATAGTTAATTTAACAATTCTATGGTTGAATTTTTAACCATAAAATTGTTAATTTTAAAATATTTATTGTTGTTTAACAGCATTGTTGAGTTTTTTAACCATTACAATTGTTATTATTAAAATAATTACTGTTGTTTTATGAATGCATTGTTTTTAACCATTAAAATTTTTATTATTAAAATTTCATAGTTAATTTATTCCAATAATACATGTTCAATTTAATAATGAAATTGTTAACATAATTAACTATGAAGATTGTTATAGAAATAATTTCTATTGTTAAGTTAACTAATTATTGGTTACCTCTTTTAACCAGTAATATAGTTACTGTAACAATTTTTAATATTAAATTAACCTACTCATTATGGTTTTGTTTTGTTTACATTTACCAGCATAAAAACTTCAACAGTTTTTATTCTGGTTCGAGACCTTTTTGTTGTTTCTTTTCAGAATCAACTAAAATTTGGTGAAATTTATTGGCTACGGTTGCCAGGCAGAATGAACAGCTGCATTTGAACCCGCTTAGGTTTTTCTTCAGCAGTCGTTTGCAACGATTCCTTCGGCTACAAATCAAATGACTTATACGGGAGTCCCATTATGATAAATGAGAATTACCCTTTGCGTATAGTCTTCGAAATGTACGAAAAGCAATCTTCATAGCGCAATATTAATGGACTATGAATATTGTACAGCTAGCATTAGCATTTGGTGGTGGTTTTTTAAAAGAGCGAGATTAATTGTCTTATGATCTCTCTCACAATTACAAACGTTCAGAGCAGAGGAAGAAAGGAATAAGAGTACGGGGGATAAGACAGTTGCAACATCAAATTAATTCTGAACTTCGTATATCACAACAGAGCCGAATGAACTTTTAATTTTTGTTGATGTCGCGCATTTTTGTGCCTCTCTCTTGAAAAATCCAACCATATATAATGTTAGCTTAACTATTTTGTTTACACATTTAACCTTATATAAGCATATTTTGTCTTCTTTATCAAACATTTACCATGAAAAATTTAACCAGACACATGGTAAAAAAATCATTGTATTTTCGGCTCAGTGTTCGTATACATCAAAATCACGGACGTTCTCTAGGTTGTTGATTATTCCTTTGGAAAATAGGTGCGCTTTATCATTTGCATTACCAGGTAATGACCTCTCTTTACCCTCTGCATAATTTAAAAAATATGTATTAGCTTATATTAATAAATAAGTATATAAATATCAGTGTGTTGTGTGAAAGAAAGAAAGGAAAAGAAAAGTCCCAGCTAGGCATTTTAGGAGCCCTTCTTAAGATGTTAAGCGGCTTGCTTCCTACTCTCATTTCAAATTAATACAGGGTTAGATTTAAGAGCAAGGCCTACTACGATCCATTGTAAGTTCTCTTAAAAGACCTGCTGAAATGAAAGCCTACACAAAATATTAAAAAAAATATAACTGAGAAATTAATTGTAAATTACTTAATTTTCAGTCAGAAGGTCGTAGGAACTCTAACCTACCTTCTGGTTGTAATTGTGTGTTAACGTCAAACGGAGTATATATCTTCACTGTCCATCGCTGTTACGAACAACTACCGTGCTGCCTTCACTTACCAGGTATGGTATCATGCCCTTCACAAGAAGGAAGCCAGTAACGATATTAAAATCCCTCTCTTTGAAAATGTAAAGGCCTACTTGCAGGCTTTCTTTAAAATTGTACAAAGGACTGAGTAGATGATAATTTACGAGGCCTTCTAGCCGGTCTTCTTAGAAAAGCAACAAAAGCGTGTGTGCGGGATAATTGTTCACTTTCAAAAAAGACCTTCTGGAATGCCTTATTCTAGAAGACATTAAAGTGTTTCGGATCTAAAAAGAAGACCATCTCGAGGGTCTTCATATAATAAGGCCTTGCAAATTTTCACGCTGGAAGGCTAATCCCTAAACACAATTTCGTTCACAATCACTCCAAGGCAGACCACACCGTAAGTTTTAAATTATTGTTATAGGGGCTGTAAAGAGAAAAGTAAAAAAATGTAGTCCCAACTATACTCTGACTCTTTTTTCCTGTTAAATATCAGCTTAGCCGATAAAGTCGGCTAAATAATATGAACCGTGATAAGCCGCTGCTTTCGACGACGGCTCGAACTAGAATCAAAACTTGGAGATCCGGCTGTAAGGCCCACGACTTGAACTTATAGCCAAAGTTGTTCACATGTTGTTTCAGTCGTTCATTATACGCTCGTTAGGAACTTAAAAGCAATTTGTAGTCAACATATAGAAAGGTAGTTAGTGCAAACTGTGCGGTCTTCTTTTTTTATCAACATGACACAGTACTAATGTAGCTCGAAATGGTATTTAGGACATAAGTGACGTAAGTTCACGTCGACTACTATGCATCTCAATCTCATCACAGTCGCACAATTAAATTTGTCGGATTTTTTGCCGGTAAACGTGCGTCTCCTACTTTCAAACCGCTCGATATCTCCTTCAAAATGCAGTTATAAAATAAGAGTGCGAAACAAATGAAGAAAAACTATTCAAAATTTCGGAATAGTTGGGAATTTAAGCAGTCCAAATAATAGCAGTAGGTTTCAAGATCAGAAGAAAATCAAATCAGCTGCTATTTTTGGAGTTGCTTTAATATAAAAAACTAGTTACAATGTTCTGCAACAAAATCGCCCTTTAGACGATAACAACTGATCCTTTTGTAAAATGATCTCCTGAATCCGAATTGTCCGTCCGTTCATGTCCGTTTTGGCTTATTACGTATAGTTTTCGAGATGTCGTGAAAATGTATCCTATGATTTTTTACAAAAACTTCTATAATTCAGGATTATCAAAAAATATACAACGTTGAAATCGCTACAGTGCGTTCTTTATAATGTTGTGCAAAAACTAGTGGAAGAGCTTCAGCATTGGGTTACAATTGTCAGAAGAAAACAAAATTCTTCAACATAAAAAAACAAAATTTTGATTTCTTTAAGCTGTTACTCCCACTATTTTTTTCGTTTATTAAAAATTATAATTTACATGAAAGACGAATTTCATACCAACTAATAATACCCATTTTTAAGTGAATCGGATAAGAGTTGCCGAAGTTTAAGACAAATTAATGAGAACAGTCAGAAAAATTGCATGTGCACGAAATCTTGAAAACAATACGTGGTGGGACAAAACGGACATCCAATTCGAATTCAGGATATCATTTTACATAAGGTTTAGTTGGAGGAGAGCTCAAAAGCTCAAATTTATGCAGATCATGAAGAGAGTTTTTAAAATAAACGTGGAGTTCTTATTTCATTTAGTGGACTATAAACAAAAAAACGACTTCTCATAAAAAAATATCCTAGAAGAAATTTTAAAAGCTACTTCAGTGTAACACTAAAATGAACAGATATAATATAACATACAAAAAATGCGTCGCATAAAACCCGTGGACGAATGAAGAATGTTAATACTGTAATCTTAATTATACTGTGGAACATTTTTGGGGTTATTGTCTGGGGGGTGAGAAATCCCACGTCAGGGTGATGGTACTAGTTTCTTTTATGACCTTTTACATTTTTTCCTTATCTTGATGTTTTTTCGCTTAGTTGTAAAATGTTTGCAAAAACGTAGTTTGACATAACTCGAGAACGACTAGTTCGATTTTGCTGAAATAAATTGAGAAAAATTAATAATTACATTTTCTTTAATCCATTAATATACTGTTTCTCTACCAAATCAGCATTTTTGCAATTAGAAATAACTTTATGAAGAAAATTTTGCCAAAAAAATTTTTTTTTTTTTTTAAAACACATAAATCCCAAACGGAAAAACGTGTAAAGTCTTATAACTTTCACGTAAAGTCACATAACCTATAAACAAAATGCGACATAGATCATAGAAATCGATTAACGCGTTCTGCTTTTATTTACAATTAAGTGAAGGTATCCCATTTTGAATAAAAGCAGAACGCGTTAATCGATTTCTATGATCTATGTCGCATTTTGTTATACTGGCACATACGAACGCAAAACCCTTTGAGGGTTTTAATATACTGACCTAGTACCATCACCCTGACTTGGAATTTCTCACCCCCCAGATTGGCTGTTGTACTGTGTTATTCCCGACTCTTAGATAGGAGACAACAGGCATGTTCGATTAGAAGTCGGTTATTAAACGAGTAAGTACTCGTAGCCGCTTAGACGACAACTTCAAAAACTTACGATAAATTTTTTTGTATACAAAAACTGATTCAGTTTAAGCATCATAAACCATTTAATTTGTAAATATGAAATTTGTAGAATAAAAAGTTAGTCAAGAAATACTATAAGCGAGTAATAACCGAGATCGCTTAATCTCGCTCCAGGTTACTCTTGAATAACTTTTTTTTTAAAATGACTTTAAATATTAAAAACAAACGGTTTACGCAAATTGTCAATATTTTTTCTAAACAAAATCATTTTCATATTTTTGTACACCGTTGGTAAGGTATCGCATTAGCGACTTCTTAAGCGAGATGCCAATCAAGCACGACCAATGTTTGCCCCGAAAGTGTTGAAAACGTTAGCAGAATAGAACGACAATACATGGTGATTCATTAACGACTGGGCAAATTTCACCAGTGTATTCCTTGGCACATTTCATGAAAATATGTCCATCTACGACCATATCTAAAAAAGCAAGAGGTCAAAATGACAGCGATTTAAAAATTTTCGGATTCGTGTTCGGAGGGTTCTAGCGTAAAATTGCTTAGTTCTTTACCAGTGGGCGGACTTTTTTCTCTTAAAAGATAGCCATACCTCTTACTTTTCCAAAATTACCTAAACGAAGCCCGGAGGTCCTACTGTTCCAAAGTTATGACTATTTGACTAAAAAGCAAACTTTTTTTTGAAACGAAATAACAGCACGCTATTATTTGTTTTTGTAAATTAACAACACTTTAGGGCTATCTTTTAAGTGAAAAAAAAAACAAAAAAATCCAACCACCCTCCGACCACCAATCAGAAAATTTTCAAACCGCTGCCATTTCGCCCCTTTCATGCTCGGGCATGGTCGCAGATGGACATATTTTCATGAAATGAGCCAATGAATACGATGTTGAAATTTGTGCCACTTTCAAAAAAATCATGCCACTTAAAGATTGCAGTTTGCCAAAGAAAATCTGGTGTGGCCAGCTTAAAAGTGTAAGAATCTGAAATTGTTTTATGTGGTTGTACAGGCCTTGAAAGTATGTTAGACATCCTCAGACCAAGTAATAAGATTCCTGTTCTACAACAATAATTATAACGCAAGGTGGATCAAGTGTAGTGATACGGGCAATGCTTTCTTTCTACGATGTTGGTCAAGAACATTGTATCAAAAATATCATGGAAGCTGTCCAATATGTATCCTTCAGCATATTATGTGGCAATGTATGAAATATTTAAAATGGAAAGGGAATTGATCCTAAATACAGCAGCTGACTCGCAAAGCGATAGTTTGAAGACAAAACTATTGAAGTTAAGAAATTTGCAGTTTAATAAAAAATAAACTCTTATTAAAGAGGCAATGGCAAAAATACACAGCGAAAGGCGCAAAAGACTAGGATATTCTACAAAATTTTTATGAATACAGTTAAGCACTCAAAAGAAGCGAAACAAAATAGAAGCTTCATGTAATAACGTTTTATAGTTTATATTAATAGAAACAATTATTTAATTTTATTAAAATCCTGAATTAGGTAATTTTTGTAAGCACTGCTTGGACCGACCTCATTTTTGAAATAAACATTTTGAATAGATCTCAACCATCTTAACATTACGAGGGCGGTTCGGAAAGTTCTTAGCCTATCAATGAAAGAGAATAGTTAGTTTTTCAAAAATATTTTTATTTGTCAATATAATCTCCTGAAACTTCAATACACTCAGTCCAACGCTTATCTAGCAATTCTATCCCTTAATTAAAATGGTTTTCCTCATGGTCTTCAAAATAGTGGTTTACAACTGTAATTGCATCTTCATTTGAGGTAAAAGGCTTGCCAGCAAGGATTTTTTTTAGATTTGGGAACAGGTAAAAGTCACTGGGAGCTAAATCAGGAGAATAAGGTGGGTGGGTGGTCAATCTACTCGTACTTTAATTCGTTGATTTTAGCTATTGTTAAAACACTCTTGTGCGCTGGTGCGTTGTCTTGATAATTTTTTTTTTTTGTGCTGTAAGCCAGGACTTTTTTCTCGAATTTGTACATTTAATTGATCTAAAATGTTGCAATAGTACTCTAAATTTATTGTTTTACCCTTTTGCAGATAGTCGATCAATAAAATACCTTTGAAGTCCCAAAAAACCGTTGCCATAACCTTACCAGCCGATTGAATTGTTTTTGCCTTCTTTGGGGCACTTCCTCCAGCTTCAGTCCATTGTTTGGATTGTTCTTTTGTCTCTGGAGTATAGTGGTGGGTCCATGTCTCATCAACAGTTGTGAAACGACGCTTAAAATCCATTTTATTTCGCTGAAAACGATCCAAACAAGCTTGAGAAATGTTCATTCTTATGCGTTTTTGGTCGACTGTTAACAAGTCCGGCACCCATCTTGCAGAAAGCTTTTTCATCTGTAGTTCTTCATGCAAAATTAAATGGACTCGATCATTTGAGATGCCCATGATATTAGCTATTTCATGCAATTTTATTCGTCTGTTGTTGTTGCTGTTTTTGGACGTCCACTACGTGGTTCATCTTCAATGCTTGGACGACCACGTTTAAATTCAGCAACCCAATTTTTACTGTTGCATATGAAGGAGCACTTTCACCTAACACATTTACCATATCATTATGAATTTCTTGTCCCGATAAACCTTTTTGTAAATATTTAATGACACCACGCATTTCTAATTTTTCCATTGCAAAATTTAACATGTGTTCATAGCAGAGATGGAAGTTTCCAAAACACTTAACTTTTTTCTGTTTATACCGCGCTTTTTGTGCTAGGCTAAGAAGTTTCCGAACCGCCCTCGTAGGTATTGGGTCATTTTATACTTTGTTATTGTGTTTGTAAGCAAAACTGTCAAAATTCGTTTCACAAAGTTGAAATGACATTTGAGTTTAAAATTTCTCTGAAAATTTCACATGTTATCCTGCAACTTCGATAAAATCGTTGTGTGCACATACAATGAATTTGAAAGAAGACAGTGACAACAAAAGCGTCTGTTTCAGAGTTGTAATAAAATAGCTGTGATATAAGAATTAAGTTGTCTGTTTAAATGTGTGTTGATAATATTAATTGTGTGTTATTCGTGATGTGATTAAAAAAATTCAATGTTTCTATGAATTCCTCGAAGAAGTCAATAAATAATTGACGAAAAGGGAATTTTTATTTATTACAATTTAGGTCCAAATAGCTTAAAAAACTTAACAAAAAAAAACTTCACTTAACAAATTTACTATTGTTTTTGTTTTGCTATAGCTGATGTCACTGCCTGTATTATTGCGCCATGATCTCAACAATTTAAAATTTTTAGTTCCAAAATGTTAAAAACAGAATGGCATTGTAAAATTAAAAACAAAAAAATGATTCTTTTTTTCGAAAATCTTCACAATGTGTCACTGCTATTTTTTTGAACGCAGCTTTATGTAACTCACTTGGCCGTAACAAGAAAACAACTCCAAATCGACAGTCAAAAAAAATATTCTTTTTAGGGCTGAAATCGAAAAAAATAGGCGTCGAAAATAAAAAAAATAAAAAATCCGCAAATGCCCGGCCCCTGTCTGAAAATTGTACCTTCTGTGCAAACAGCAGAGTTTAACTTAACTTTTTAAAGATGCATCTTGAGAGATTGTCCTACGTAGGGTGTACCGTATGAAGAATTTATGAATTGTTCGTTGTGCGGTTGGTTCGTGCACTCGTTCAATGATGTTGCCATTGAGCCCTCAGGGCGCTCTCAACAATTGTTGCTGCTGTTACAGATGATGTTATGCTGGCCGATTATCATCAGCCTAATCATCATTATCGCCTTCACACACATCGTGTTTGAGTGTATGTGTTTGAGCAGTACGAGTACGTCTAGCTATACTCATGTGTGAGAATATGTTCTACAAAGCAAATCCCCTTTCGCCGCTCGAAACTCTCTGCAGACCATGATGGTCTGGCTGCAGCGTTATCATCATCACCACACGGTCGTCTCGGTCATTATGATCATTTACAAGGTGGTGGTAAACGAAAGAAGCAGCCAAAACCCCCATCACATGTGAGTGAGTGTGTGTGTGTGTACATTTTTGATATGTGGTAACAGGAGAAAAAATGCCAAAGCTAAAAGGCAACAATAAAAGCGACATAAGCAACACAAACTGCGGCAATATCGTCAAGAAGAATAAGAAGAAGAAGAACGAACATCGAAACCATGTTTGCGTGTGTGTGTGTGTAGCTGGCTGTATGCTTCCTATAGTGGCGGCTTACATTCTTAAACATTCCTCAAGTCAAATGTGAACTTTTATGCAACCATCCATCCGTCCATCCATGCACTGAGTCAATCTGTCAGTTTGGTCAATATTTTGTTGTCTGTGCTTCATTCTTACGTTCCTTTTTTTCTGTTGCTGCTCTTTTTGTACTTTTAGCAGCAGCGTTATTGTTTCTCTTTTTCTTCTTCTTGTTCGGTTATTCCATAATATAAAACATTTAAATGAGCATAACAAACAAACTTGTTTCAATGGAATTCGGTGTGAGTGGAACAAAAAAAACAACAAAAGAACACAACACAAGTAACAGTTCTGCAAGTGCCACAACCGACCACATTCTCTTTTTTCCGCCAATACTACTGGGCTTAAACTGTTATACCGCGTTTATTTACGCCGTACAAAAAACACTTATACGCCCGGTTTGCCCAATAATGCAGATTTTCTCTTTCAAATATTCAAGAGATCACCTCGATTTATAAGTTCTTTACTTTTTAAAACTATTTTTCCCTTGAAACAACTTCTCTGGTAGCCAGTTATGCCATTTTTAAGCCAGTGCCTACAGTGATGTCAACTTTTTAAACGGCCCACAGGTGAATGATGTGTATACTTAATTAATTTGCCTCGAAATAATGATCGTCGTTCCGTTTGCAACACTCTGTTAAGTATGAACATTTTTGATCGTCCTAAAATGCTTAGATAATCTAGCCCTGTCCTTCCGTGTGCCTAATGTAAGCACTATAGTAAAACAAATTTATCTGAGACTTTGCCTAAACTGTTTGGGATTGTGGATGTGGGCAAAAGTTCCCGTTTAAGGGACTTAAAGTACTTCGAAAAAGGTGCTCTTT
The DNA here is from genome assembly GCA_963513945.1 of Hydrotaea diabolus. Taxonomy (NCBI): domain Eukaryota; kingdom Metazoa; phylum Arthropoda; class Insecta; order Diptera; family Muscidae; genus Hydrotaea; species Hydrotaea diabolus. The sequence continues at coordinate 27,068,180 of OY740716.1, read as the reverse complement.
TTTGAGTGTTTTCAAATCATAATTTTTTGTGGACAAACAACCGATAATGCGGGTACTGTTAGTTTGGATGCAGTTTTTCTGCTTTATTTCCACTTATCTCCTTGTGAAGCATATGCGCAGTTAATTACTCAAAAAATGCCTTAATTACTTGAGGCATCGGTTCACGTCCCGAGTGGTCAAAAGGGAGCTCAATAGTCATAAAAAACTTATGGTTGATTAAAAAAAAATTGCAATACAAATCCAAATTTGATTTTTTTTTATTTATTCATTTAGATCGTCTATGGTGGTTTTATTTGTATCGTCTATAGGATTTATGCTGAAGTTTTGGTTATGATGGTGTTTGGACTTATGGACCGTAGTGGTCCAAAAACGGCCCTTACGTTACCAAGAAAGTTTACCAAAACAAATGGGAAAGTGTCTACTTAAAACTGGCCTTAATACGAATCCGAATATGGATTTATTTTAAGGTTTTATGCACGCAGAAAAAAGATATGGTTACACTATGGTCACCGCAACAATAATATGTTCTCTGCAATAAAAGCATGTTCGTCGCAACCATAGTATTGTTTTTTGAATTTCATTTTGACAAAAGTATGATTGCCGCAATATTAATATTGTTGAAATGTAACAATAGTATTATTGCCAAATTTAGAAATGAAAATATTGTTGTAGCAACCATATAAACATGGTTGGTGCAACAAAAGTATTGTTGTTGAAAATTTACGTTAACAATAATATGATTACGGCAATCATACAGTATGGTTGCGACTATGAACATAACAAAACAGGTTTTATAGAGCATACATGTATAAGTATGTGTGTGCGTATGTTATTTTGATATACAAAAAAACACATACACACAGTGAATGGTTGTTGTCCATTAAAAAAAGAACAACAACAATCGGAAGGTAGTTCGAGGGATTTTTATTGTGTTTACTTTGTTCGGTGAAATACTCTACTACCTGTTTCTACGACTGTTTCTCGTTTATTTAAAATCTGCCTGCACTTAAGTATATGGCCATTGATCATGGTTTTATCACATTCGTTTCTTGTGGTCTACGAATGGTGAAGTACCATTCACCCCTACTGGGACCTAAAAGTATTTTCGAATGCCGTTGGAATATATATTTTTGTTTCTTGAATGAAATGTTCTATAAAAACATGGCCTCAATTCTGGCTATTTACTTATTGTAATGCAATTTTACATATATAACATTACCCAATCCTAATAAATAACTTTGGGGATAGTATGGTTGAGTGCATTACAGTGTGGCCATATATTGTTACCCGTGTAGCCCTTAATAATTCATAGAGGAAAATAAGTAGGCTTAAAGATTTTGGTCTTCCCATTAATGAATATCCATTGAAGACAAATCGGAGCTGTAAAAGACTGAAGCAGGCGAGCTGATAGAGTGCATGCACACCTATTTGAAAGACCGAACACATGAGCGATGTCGAGACCGTTTGCGCTAACTACGAGTGCTGCTATATATATCTCTGGCCTAATAATTAAAATGCGAATATTTATCATCAAAAATGGTGTTATTGTTTTTCAAAGTATTCTCCAGCATGATTTATACACACGCAAACAAAAAAACATGGTTACTACATGGTCACGGCAATAATAATATGTTCTCCGCAATAAAAGTATGTTCGTCGCAACCATAGCATTGTTAACTGAATTTAGTTTTAGCAATAGAATAATTGCTGCAATATTAATATTGTTGAAATGTAACAATAGTATTATTGCCAAATTTAAAAATGAAAGTATGGTTATAATAACAATATAAATATTGTTGGTGCGACAAAAGTATTGTGTTTTGCGTTTTATGCTAACAATAATATGATTACGGCAATCATACTGTATGATTGTAATTTTTCTTCATTTAAATATGCAATAATAGTACTTTAAATTAAATTTTTTTAAACAAACTGCTTTGGTTTTGTTTAACTGAAATATTTTTAATAAAAACGCTTACGTTTATTTAAACTTATTTTTTCTACTGTAAAATAAATCACTCCTATTATTTTGAATTTAATATTTTTTTTAATAATTTTCACAATTCAAATCTATTGTCGACAACTGAAACAAATTCTAATAAATTATATTGGGGATCAAAGTACAATTGTGTGTGATCATACTATGGTTGTAGGGATCACAACATGGTTGCGTGTGAATCATATTGAGGTTGTGAGGATCATACTATGGTTGTATGTGAAACATACTATGGTTGTGAGGATCATAATATGGTTGTGGAGATAATAGTATGGTTGAGTGTGAATCATACTATGGTTGTGGGGATCATAGTATGTTTATGTGTGAATAATATTATTGATGTGAGGACCATAGTATGGTTAAAATTGAATCATACTATTGTTGCGAGGATCATAATATTGTTGTACCACAACCATATACCCAACAATAGTATTATCCTCTTCGAATATGATCACCACAACCATACTTTTTTTCTGCGTGCACTTTTGCATCGCTTTAACAGCATCTTCTGGCAACGAAAATCGTTGACCACGCATTTTTTTCTTGATGTGCGGGAATAAAAATAAGTCATTGTGTGCCAAGTCAGGACTGTACGGCGGATGACCCATCAATTCGACGTTGTGGCCGGTCAAAAAGGCGCTGGTTTGAGCCGATATGTACTTTTAAGATCTCGCATTGTCATGGTGCACAATAATTCGTCTTCTCTTGTTCGTTTTTCGAATTTCTTCGAAGACTTCAGGCGAACGTATTGGGGTGTACCACTCTGAATTGGCCGTCCTACGTTGCTCAAGCGGAACAGTTGCCACATGACCAGTTTTGCCGAAGAAACAGGCGACCATTTGCTTCGAAGTGCTTCTTCCACGAATAAATTTCGTTGGATTTGGATCGTCTTCGAAGACCCACACGGTCGATTGCTGTTTTGTTTTGGGCTCATAAGCATTAATCCATGATTCATCGCCTGTAACGATCTTATAAACGTCTGTTGAAGCACCGCGATCTTATTTTTTCAAAATTTCTTTGCACCAATCGACACGAGCCTTTATTTGAGCGATTGTCGCAACATTGAATTTTAAGTTAAATTACTGTAAATTTTGTAAAAACACAATTTACATTATTAACATTCGTTTAAAAACAAAAACAGACTACTAAATTCTTATGTTGTCCGAGTCTTCTTACAAATTTCTGTCAGCATGTCTGCGTATGAGATAAAATCAATGCACGCCTTTGTACAATATCACTGAGTGACGTTAAATCTTTAGTAAACATTTAAAGTGACCTCTCCGAATAATTTACTACGACAAGAGGTCTCAGAAAGGGTGACGCTTATCTTGTAACTTCTTCAACATCTTAATGGAGAAATTGCGTATGCAAAAGACATACTCGTATACGTACATCATCGAAAAGACATCAATAGATCTTATTGGGGCATTTTCAAACATTGAATTAGAAGGACCAACAATAGGTTGTAAAGCCAGCTTTAGTGAGTTAGACAAATCGGATCTAACACTTTAGAAAAAATAAAAGCCTAAGAAAAAGGCTGAGTCTGCATAAATTGATCATCTTCATTTCGATAGCATTGAAGAGAAGCCACGTTATCTTAATTTAAATTTAATGATATTTTCGATATAATATATTTTTAGAATGGCAAGTCTGTTAGAAAATAAATAAATAAATTTTCAATTTTAATCACTTTTACGCAGTAAAATGACAATTTGGTGAAAATCTCCAAGAGAAATCTATATTTTTATACATTTTGATATTTCCAAAAAGCACTAAGTTGGCATCACTTTAAGGTAGTGTGCGTGCCAGAGAGAAATCGTGAGTTCGCATTTGCCTTCGTCTGTGTTGTGGAATGGTTGGTTGAATTCAGAACTGCCGTAGCCAAAGTGTAATAAATGGTCAATACATCGGTTTGGCCTGTGGGTATGATTACTGGTTTTCTCAAGTGATGTGAGTGGCAGGTTTTTTTTTAGCACTGTTGCGGTCAATAAAAATTCTTTGCTCTTTGTTACAGCGGAGATGGCGAGGGGCTTGGGTAAGAGATTGCAAATAGCTGAGTTAAGAAACTATTTGCCTCCCTGTGAGATGGTCATTACATTGATAGCTTGAAATCATTCCTATATTATTAGAGAGACATCATCAACAGAAGATATATGTGTATGTACGTAGATAAATTTATGCACTAGGTTTATCTGATTATTACAGAAATAATGCCAATGTGTTGGAATAATATTAAAAAAATTAACTTTTATAATACTAAATTTATAAGAAAACATACTTTTCCGAGCCGATTTTGCTTTATATGACAATGTACAACACAATGCCAAATTTCTTTGGACACTCATTTTTGCATAAACGGGCGGACACAGCCATTTAATGTAATTGTATTGCAAACGAATTGACAATACTGAGGTACAGACCATTTTGTACTGCAGAGCGCATGGACGAATAAGCAATTTGGATTGCAAGGATAGTAAGCGAGAATTAACACTGACTTAAATCACGCAACTTCCCATTAAGGAACAAGGGAAAACTTCTGTCAAATCAGTGGGATGTGCACGATTCGATTCTTATACCCACTGGTTGGAACCTACTATTTAATGTCGGCTCCAAACGGATAATGCAATTTACTGTTAAGTTTTTATATATCTTAGAGATATCCTACTCAAAAAGTCGCCAGCATTTAGGAGGTGAAACCCCCGCTGAAACTTGTTTGATTTTCTTAATTGGGATTGCCTGGGTTTACTGATAGTCGTGCACATTTCCATCGCATCACGGCGACCCACAACAATAGAAATTGTTTAAACCTATTTATGAAACATATTGCCACAAAACTTATGTTATATTTGTACTGCTCGATATCAAATTCAAAAAATTTTAGTTTACTAAAGAGTTACAGAAGAATTTTCACATTGAATGCTTTTGCAGTTTTGCAGCATTGAATGCAATTCCATACGACATTGGCACGTTATTGAGTTTAAAGTGAACACGTTTTATATTGTGTGTTGGGTTATATTGTCTTACTAAGGCATCTGCTGTGTTTCCTTTAACAATTGTTAGCCTGAACACAGCTATAGTTTTCATTGGACGCAATGTTACCGTAAGTAGAACTAAGGCCTAAAGGTATTTTTGCATCGGCAGTAAGGGAAACAACACTTAGTCATTCATATTTGAACTCGTGAAGAATTATCTTCGCTTCTTGATACTATATTTCTTGATCATATATTTTTATTATGAGAGTCGACTAGATGATCAATCCGTACACCAAAATGTACTTAAGACGATGAAACCATGATTTATTAGTTCATTTGCACTTTTCTTAAATGTTTTCTATAGTTTTAGAAACTCAAGTTTGTGGCAATGAATTAAGGCCTCAAATTTAGGCAAATCGCTAAACTAATGGGTAATTTGATGTCATAGGGAACTGTCACTAATTAGAGTACACAAATGTTAGAGACCAAATGTCACATTAAATGGGGGCCCTAAAATCTCTGAGAAAATTTTATTTCACATTCTGGATAAAGTGATCTCAAAACAATTGCTCTGGTTCAGCTCTAGATATTGTGGACGTCTAAAAAGGATTTATGTATGTACATATTTTGCCATAGATTTTGGAGCTCTGATTTATTTGTGGATTTTAGTAAAACTAGGAGACAGTAGTTCAGAAATGCTTCATCTTTATCCCCATCAAAAATTTCCCTAAAAATACTAATTGGTTTTCTTTTGGATCCTCTTTATCTAGGCTTTAATTAATTTAATTTCGTGGATACCAAAAGCAGCACTCTTTATTTTACCTTGCGAGAATATAAAGATTCCGTGAGTTTTTCAATTTGTGGTTGAAATTATTTGCCGGATCTCGGATATGGGCCAAAAGGAATCTTCATCACTGACAATGACAGTTTTTGGTGTAGTGGCTATGTTGTTATTGGAGCGAAGTCTATACGCAAGTATTCGAGCACATCTCACGGTTGCCACAAACATCGACTACCGCAAAGATTGCCATGAAGACATCTGTAGACCTTATTTCTTTCGAACCTTATTTCTTTCGAAGGGTACCTTATTGCTTTCGAACGGTATAAATTGATGCTAATTGAATTTTTGTGACTAGAGGTCAAACAAATCTATATATCGAAGAATAATTTGGCGACTAGGGCTACTCAGTGCGACTCCTCAGAGAGACACCGTTGCCATTAATGATCCATAAATATCGCATTAGGGAACAAGGTGAAACATATCTCAAATCAATAAGCTATGTACGGTATACTCTTTAGACTTACTTACCGGAACCTACAGCTTAACGCCGGCTTAGAAAGGCAAATGAATTTTATAGAGATGTTTTTATATGGCATATAGATTAATCTCCTACACGTACATTCGCTGGCATTTATGAGGTGGAACCCTAGTGCTGAACAAATTGTAGATGCTCATAACCGGAGTTGAACCTGGGCTTTTTAGTATGATAGTCGTGTGCACTAAAACATCACAGTATGGCTAATTGTAGAGTAAAGTTAGCGGACTTTCTGTGGTCAAAGCTCAGTATATCCGATCAGTAGTTTTTGCCGTGTAGTGCTCACCACTTGATTGTGTTTTAGGCGATTATGTTATAACGCCTACGCCAACCACTTTCGGCAGGCTCAAGGATAACATTTGGGATAATATTTTTTGATTAATCAAAAATGTAATCCACCGATTGACGCAGTTCCAGCGAAACCTATGCAATTATTTAAATGATTTGGTATTCCATACATGATGGCATAAACGTAGCTTTTTACTAAATCTAGAATTGTTTCTACTTAGTAGGAACATAAATACTGTTACAACATTGAACATACCCATTTCAATAACTGAACATACCCCATTACTGTCCTATGGGTTTTGAAAGCTAACCTCAATAGCGTTAGTCTGTAACGGGATTTTAAAATTGTTTCAACTTTCATCGTGGAGTGGTCAGATAATGAGAGTCGTATCGCTGTAATAGCGCTTTTTAAGTGTGAAATGAAAAAAGCGATATTTTCAAAACGCTCCGGCCACTAGGGATTAGCCTCATATTCGACTACCGATGCATAAAACTGTATGAGGTGACTGGAGATGTAAAAGACCGCCACCGGTCGGGCCGCCCACGCTCTGTTCGAACTCCGCATGTCATCTAAGCCGTTAAATCAAGAATTCACAGAAATCCGCTCCGAAAACAGAGAATCATGGCCCGTGAGATGAATAATACTCAAGAGTCCATGAGTCGAATCATTAAAAAAGATATGGGACTTAGGGCTTTCAAACGACGTACGGGACATTTATTGACTGCAGCTTAAAAACAAAATAGGATTGAAAAATGCAAACGTCTTTTGGTGAAGCACGCTGATAACTTGCGCAGAAAAATTTTGTTCACCGATTAAAAAAAATTTTTACCGTTCAGGAAAAATTTAACAAGCAAAATGATAAAGTGTATGCGCGGTCATCTAACGAATCATCTGAACTGATCGCAAGGGTGGAAAAGGGTCATCAACCAGTTTCAGTCATGGTTTGGTGGGGTGTCTCTTTGTATGGGGTCACTGACCTGCATTTCTGCGAACAAGGAGTCAAAACATCGGCCAAAGCTTACCAAGAAACCGTTTTGGAAGCTGTTGTGAAGCCTCTTAACAATTCCCAGTTGGACTTTCCAGCAGGATTCTGCGCCGGCCCATAAGGCTAAAACTTCCCAGGCCTGGGTTCGAAACAATTTGCTAGCGTTCATTTCCTCTGAAGAATGGCCCTCAGACAGTCCAGATTTGAAACCATTGGACTACAAATTGTGGACGGTTTTAGAGGACAAGGTTTGTCACTAAAGATACCCCAACATTGGATTCCTTAAGACTGCTTTGGTTCGAGCTGTGGCCAATTTCCCAATGGACGAGGTTCGTGCAGCTATTGACGATTGGACAGTGCGACTTAAGGCGTGTGTAAACGCAAAAAGTGGACATTTCGAATAAGTATATTCTTTTTGGATACAATATACATCAAGTAAAAATATTTGGTACAAAAACATTCAGTACTTTTTATTTTACAGCATAAAACGGTTGTAACAGTATTTATGTCCCTACTAAGTATATCTCTCAGCGTTTTTGTTTAATACACATTTATTTTTCTATCATTGTTATGTGGTTACCCGTTGCTTTATAGATAAGTATTTCCATGCATAAACTATGTTGAGAATAGTTCATATAACACTTATGTATGTGTATAACACAACATAGATTGCCACCTTCGAGTTGTTAACACTGGCATCACTAGTATAAGAGCGATATAACAGTACACGGTGTACAACCAGCGTGTGCCCTAAGTCTTTTGTTATATCTCTTTCTCTTAAAGAAATAAGAGATTAAACACTATTCTCCTAAATGTATCACAGTTATGATCACCGCACAGAAAAGTTGACAATCTTCTTATTGAGCACTGTGAGTGAGTGTGTGTGTGTGTTTGTTATTTCTGCAACAGATCGATGTACCGAAGAGAACTCATCCAAAGCAGAGATGACAGTTTGCTTTTACCTGTGAACGTGTAACGAAGTCGCAGCGGATAGCTACGGAACGACACCAAAACGTAAAAAAAAGAAAAGATACCAGAGAAAAAACAACAACAAAACGTAATAAAAATTACACAACAAAACGAGAGCGTTTAAAAGAAGTGGCAAAAAGTTAATACATACACATGTGCAGTATTTATCGGTGGTGTGTATCCCGTCCATGAAATGATCATATGTAGGTAGTGTGAATGTGTGAAAATAAGAAGTAAAGAAAATAAAAATTATATACAAAAAGTGGTTGCGAGTATTTTGCGACAAATATCAAATAAAATATACACCGATCAGGCAACGACGATAAAGTGCAATTGTTATAAGAAATGTTTTATGAAAAAAGTGATAAGTGCTTTTTATATTTACTAAAAAAAAATATGAAAATGAATTAAAGAAGAAACGGAAAATAAACAAAAGAAGTTACAGAGAGCGAGCGCAAAAAAGTTTGGATTACAAGAACAACAACCTGGGATAGCAAAGCAAAATAAGAAAGTTTATACAGAGAGCGAGAGAAAGAGCAGAGTGCGAGAGAAGAAGAGGTGATTGCCATTTAATACACAGTACAATTAAAATCGCAAAATAATTCATATTATACGATAACAATTAAATAGTAATAAAGCTCTTTGCCCTTTTCAAATTCAAGTGGAAATTTTGTCGAATGTACCTGTAGACTGAAGACATACGAAGAATAAACTCCAACGCAAATTTCGATATCCACTTCTTGCATTATTTATAAAATTAGCAAACAAGTTTTAACATGGTTCCAGACTCGCCTTTAAAATTAAGAAAAAATTTCAAAATCAACCCATGTCATTTGATTAACGTAAATGTGGTACTCGAAAGTTTGAAAAATTAATATTTACTAGAAAGAAGAAGAGAAAAGCAAGTAACTTAAGATCAAATAAACAGAACAAGTGATTTATCTTAAAATTCAAATATACATATATGTATGTACTCTTATGCTTAATTTAGCTATGAAAATATTTCTTACTAGTAGCGAAGAAACATTTATTAAGCATTCTTAACTTTTGGGGGCTTTTTTCTTCATCCTTTTATTTTATTTTCATTCACCGGGATTTGATTTAAAATCATTGAGGAAAATAATGTTTTTTCTAAACGACTAAATCTATTTTTTTTTAAAAAAAATTAATGCAATTTCACCGAATTTGTATACTCTGCATCTCTTAGTGAAACAGGGTGTTATAAATACTTAGTAGGAACATAAATAATGTTACAACATTGAACACACCCATTTCAATAGTAGAACTGAACATACCCCGTTAATGTCATATGGGGTTTGAAAGCTAACCTCAATAGCGTTAGTCTGTAACGGGATTTTAAAATTGTTTCAACTTTTATCATGGAGTGGTCAGATAATGAATCCCGTATCGCTGTAATAGCGCTTTTCAACTGTGAAATGAAAACAAGCGATATTTTCAAAATGCTCCGGCCACTAGGGATTAGCCGCATGTTCGTCTACCGATGCATAAAACTGTTTGAGGAGACTGGAGATGTAAAAGACCGCACCCGGTCGGGCCGCCCACGCTCTGTTCGAACACCGCATGTCATTAAAGCCGTTAAATCATGAATTCACAGAAATCCGCTCCGAAAACAGAAAATCATGGCCCGTGAGATGAAAATCACGCAAAAGTCCATGAGGCGAATGATTAAATAAGACTTGGGACTTGGGGCTATCAAACGACGTACCGGACATTTATTGGCTGCAGCTTTAAAAAAATAAGATTGAAAAATGCAAACGTCTTTTGGTGAAGCACGCTAATAACTTGCTCAGAAAAATTTTGTTCACCGATGAAAAAATTGTTACCGTTTAGGAAAAATTTAACAAGCTAAATAATAGAGTGTATGCGCATCTTAGGAATCAGCTGAACTGATCCCAAGGGTGGAAAAGGGTCATCACCCAGCTTCAGTCATGGTTTGGTGGGAGTCTTTTACGATGGGGTCACTGACCTGCATTTCTGCGAACAAGGAGTCAAAACATCGGCGAAAGTTTAGCAAGAAACCGTTTTGGAAGCTGTTGTGAAGCCTCTTAACAATTCCCTGTTCCAAAACCAGCCATGGACTTTTCAGCAGGATTCTGCGCCGGCCCATAAGGCTAAACGTCCCAGGCCTGGCTTCGAAACAATTTGCCAGCGTTCATTTCTTCTGAAGAATGACCCTCAGGCAGTCCAGATGGAACCCATTGGATGACAAATTGTGGACGGTTTTAGAGGACAAGGTTTGTCACAAAAGATACCCCAACATTGGTTTGGTGGGATGTCTCTTACGATGGGGTCACTGACCTGCATTTCTGCGAACAAGGAGTCAAAACATCGGCATTTGGAAGCTGTTGTGAAGCCTCTTAACAATTCCCTGTAAGGCTAAAACGTCCCAGACCTGGCTTCGAAACAATTTGCAAGCGTTCATTTCCTCTGAAGAATGGCCCTCCGGCAGTCCAGATTGGAACCCATTGGGTGACAAATTGTGGAAGGTTTTATAGAACAAGGTTTGTCACAAAAGATACCCCAACATTGGATCTCTTAAGACTGTTTTGGTTCGAGCTGTGGCCAATTTTCCAATGGGCGAGGTTCGTGCAGCTATTGACGATTGGCCAGTGCGACTTAAAGCGTGTGAAAAGGCAAAAGGCAGACATTTCGAATAAGTAGATTCTTTTTGGATACAATATACATCAAGTAAAAAATATTTTGTCCAAAAACATTCAGTACTCTTTATTTTATTGCATAAAACGTGCGTAACATTATTGATGTCCCTACTAAGTAAATGTCATGGCAAATGTTTTTAAACTTGCAAAAAATATTTAGCCTAGACCTTTAAGTGTACCCATCGACTCATAATTTCGGGCTGATTCGAATTAACGATGTCTGATTGTACGTGCGTCCGTCTGTTTCCCTCAAAAGTTTGTAATCAGACCACAGATCGCTTCTATCCCATCTATAAGTATATACAATTTGGCTGAAGTTTTTGAACCAAGGATGGACGCTATTGAAATTAAAGCAAATCGGTTTATATTTAGATAAAGCGCTTTTATGTTTTTGGCTCTATAAGCCACATTTTACATCCAGTCCCAATAAAACTTTGCTCACTTTATTACGATCGATCAGTTACCAGCTTAGATAAAAACGGGTGATTTCGATCTTGGTTTAGAATATCCCTTCTGACCCACAAACAAATTTGGGAATTTTTCTTTACAAATGAGCCTTAAATTAAAACACCATTATTGGTTTTAAAATCCGGGTATACTTATAGAGCGTCCAATGGACAAAATCCTGTTTTTTGTTGGCGTTTCCGCACATACAGAATTTCAGTGTAAAAAAAGTCGACCACGGCCGACTTTAGCGTTTTAACTTATTTTTTGATAAACGAGATGTGCAAAAGATGAAAGATTTTTACGGCGGGGAGAGATGACTTCTATATGCCGTTTGTGGCAAAAAGCGTAAATTTGGATATTATACTTTAAAACACTTCAGCTAAAGAAGTGCGATTTATCGAATACTTACGGGTGATCAATCTAGAGATATTTTTTCAGATTACGCGTGAGTTGTGTTAAACTTTATATATTTTTTAGTATTGTTTGCCCTTTCATAATGTAAAGACTTTCAGCGCAACAACCTCTCAAAATTGTGCAACTGTATTATGGAAATGAGCGATTGGTTAAATTTTTTTTTCCAAAATTTACATTTTGCAAACATTACAATTTTCGACCAAAATGTTGTTCTGTGATGAGGCCCATTTCTGGCGCAACGGCAACGTCAATTGCTGCATTTGGGCTTTGGTGAATTATCGGTTTATATTTTTTCAAAAATTATGATGGCCGGAACGTAATCGTGAATGGTGTTCGCTATCGCGCTATGATATCGGACTTTTTGCTACCTCAAATTGAAGCCCGTAATCTTGAGCACACTTGGTTTTAACAGACCAGTGCCACTTGCCAGCTGCTCAAACAATGGATCTATTGAGAGGTCATTTCGAAGAGCAGCTAATTTCACTTTTGGATCGGTGTGTTGGCCGCCTAGATCGGGCTACGTAAAATCCAAAATTCTATTCTGACAGACCAGCTACGATTCTGATTTTGAAGTCAACATTACACCTCTCTTTAACGCCAAACCGGTCGCAACGCTCGAACGAGTCATCCTAATCGGATCCTCAGAATGGACATACCGAGGCGTAGTTGCGGCCAACATTTGCAGGAAATTATATTCAAAAAAATGGGATAAAATGTCCTTTCAGATAAACACTAAAGATTCCACACTTGATTGGAATTTTTGTACTTTTTTATTTTAAAAAAATACCTTTATAATGATTACCCAATATTTCATTGCTTCAGAAGTTGGGAGATGAGCATTTGTAAATCTTATGTCGCAAAATGGCGTTTAAATACCCTCCATCAGAAGAGTGATACTGGTCGGATCCACTTTAAAGAATACATATTTTGAAACATCGTAAAATTCTCACTCCCACTAAATTGCATTAATGGCCACACGTAGTAATGGACCAATCGTTATAAAATTTAAACAGAATGAAATTAATAATAAGCATTTTATTATATTATCCATTATAGCATACAGGGTGAAATCACTTTATCATTTCTTGCGATATCTCGAGATACTGGTCGAAGACCCCTATAACGTATGTCTTTATCTATGATTTCAACAGCGGTCTTTTCATTTCGTAAATGCTGGTATCTTTACCAATTAGTGACTAATATCTAAGCGTTTTAAGAACTTCGCTATGCAAACTTGTCAGAGAGCAAAATAAAGATACCGTGCTTACGGATTTAAGAAAAGTCCGTGTTTCTTCTAAATAAGTTCAAACACTCAGTATTGGCATTATGGGACAATTTCAGCACATGTATTTTTATAGCACCCACACAAAAATACTTTACCTTCCAATCTATAGACCCACCTTCCAGCAAAGCGTAGAGCATCTTTTTCCATATGCTGCTAACCAAAAGGTTAACTACAAGAAACCGGATGGAGTTTATCCCACTTTTGTGTACCCAAAAGTGAGATTATGTTGCCATAGATTTCAGACCTACCGGCTCGGAATGGCTAATGAATTTCATAGAGCAACTATTACATGGCTTTGAGAATAATATCTTACATTAAAAGTTATTATTGCATTACGAGTTGAAAACCTGCCACTGATAAATAATATTTTTGCTTGTCTTGATTTTGCAACAGCCTGCTATCGTATAGTTCTTCCAAAGACACCAATAATATCTGCTTACGCAGGGTGTCTGACCTGGAATGTTGTCTCCAGTTGACTTTTCCACGTTTTTATGCAGCAGAATATTGTGGATTTTTGCTGAGGATGGAAAATTTCCTTCCCCAATTTTTAATGCAAATGTTGTGATGTTTACGCAAGGATTTGAAGTAATGCGAAGATCAGTTAGCTGCACATCTACTAGACATAATGCCGCAATAATACAAGGGTAAATTGTATTGAAAACATGCGGCTTCATCCTCCCTCATAATATGCTCGAGAGGATCTTATACAAAATTAGGAGGTTCGATTTTTCATTAACAGGTTGTAATATGCAGAAGTTTTATCAGCAGACTTGCTTTCTGTCAGCCACATTTGGCAGATGAATTGGAGGAAAGCTCTTAACAGCTGGTGTTCTCCACCTTTGAACTGCTCTGGTACACCAGGGTCTTTAGAAAATCTTTGCACGTAAATAGGTTAGAAAAGTGTTCATAACACTTACCGTATCCATTCGTAGATTTACATTTTTACATGTGTTCAAACTATATTTCGGTCTGTATTCTGGTGTTTGATAGCATTTTCGTTTCCCTCTTCAGAAACTCTCTAGTCTAACTTAACGATATCTCATCTTTTGATATGCCCTGCAGTGTTGCGTTATGGGCAGTATTCTTATCCTCGTTAACATTATTTCGGTGTTTGATAGAATTTACGTTTTTCTCATCAGAAACTCTCTATTGTAAATTAAGGATGTCTCACTTCTTGATATACCCTGTAGTGTTGCGTTATGGGCAGTATTTTTATCCTCGTTTGATATAATTGTCGATTCTCTCATCAGAAAGTTTCTATTCTAACTTAACGATATCTCATCTTTTGATTTGCACTGCAGTGTTGCGTTATGGGCAGCATTTTTACCCTTGTTATCCTTTTTTCTTGTCTGCTGCAATTACTGAGTTGATAAAATGTTTCCATTGCTCCCTAATGCCGCTGGGTATGGGGTTTTATTTTGTAAGAACTTTTTAGCTTACTGCTATGTACTCAGCTGTGAAAATTCTAAGCTCTTTCTGTGAAAAGTAAACCTAAGACAATTTAGCAACAACAGTTCTTTCTATCGGAACACTAATATACTCGTTATCGTTAGAGTTTTTTTTCTATTCTTAAGTAAATTGTATTTAAAACTTAAAAAAGTTCTTCAGCCTTCAGTCAAAATGTTGTGGTTTATTTTATTTCTCTCAAAACCATCGCCTTGTCATTGGCCAGCAACCTCCATGTTTGATGTCGTTGTCGTTTTTCGTTCTTGTTGTAAGTTTGAAATCATTTTCTTAAATTTACAACTTTTATCCACAATTCGTTCATTTGGTTTTTGTTATTTTAGTTTGGAATTTCTAACGTACGAACGACGAATGTATGAAATTTGATGCGTCCATTTGTTGTTCGGCTGTTTTTTGCATTGTATCTGGTTGATGTTGCTTTTCAATGCTGTTGGTTGCTGGGGTTGCTGTGATGCTGCTCCGGCTGTAGTTGTGTTGCACTGGTGCTTTACATGCACTTTGAGATCGTCGTCGTCTTTTATTTGAAGTTTATTAAGTTCTGCTTGTTTTGTTTAATAAACCTTTTACGGTCTGGTCTGCATACGTTTGCATGTGTGAGTGTGGTTTTCCTTTTGTTGGTTTCGTATCGGTGTTAACATTAGATACGTACGACAATGTTAACTTTGTTTGTTGTCCGCTGATGTTGTTGTATCTGTTGTCGTTGCTACGCCGCCGAGGTTGCGAGTGGTGCCCAGAAAGTTTGATTGTGGTTAGATTGTGTCTATTGTCTCACAATAGACATTTTGCGTTTATACCCTACACAAAAAAGTGTGTACTCGTAGTATAGTAAACACCACGAAATATTGATCGGAGAGCCTATACTTTACTTTAGTCCCGCAACATCTCGTTAAGGAACATGAGGAAACTTCTCTCAAATCAGTGAGCTGTTCAAGATAAATTTCTTATACTCACTGAATAGGACCAACTGTTTAACGCCGGCTCCGAACGGCAATACATTTTATAGAGAAGTTTTTATATAGCTAAGGAATAAATCTCTTACTTGCAAAGTCGCCGGCATAACGGCGTCCACATCCGCCTGTCTGCTGCAAGCATGATAGCGGTCAAAGGAATTATCCTAGGTTCCTGAATTGCGCGTGATGAATGCCTCTGGTATTAAGATGTTTAGGATTGTAAATGGGTGAAATTAGGTTCTCAAATTAATATATAAGTAAATAATTTTAAATCTTGGGCTGAGATTAGGTTCGGCCTGAGCGAACTTGACAACGTTTTAACTTGTTCTGTGTTTACAGTAAGACCTCGTTAATTCGAATATTTGATTGCAGAACATAATTCGGATTATCGAATATTCGGATTTTTGGATGCTTTCGTCTTCATATGTTTTTTAAAAGACATGTATGTCACAAATGATTGATCACAGTAAAAATGTTTAAATAATAAAAACTATATATTTTAAAACGAATTACAGCTTTTACCATTTTTAAAAACCAAAAAAATATTATAAATAAAAGAAAACGTATAAAATTTTAAGAAAAAAAGGTAATTATTAAAACAAACCTTAACAATATTAAACAATAATTAACTGCAGTTTGATAAGAATTTATAAAAGATTTTTCAGAAAATACAAAATTATCTGTTTTTCTGTGAAAAAAAAAATCTGTCTTCCTTTTACTGATCTCGTTTTGAAGAATGAATTCAGCAAAATAAAACTGCGCTTGAACTATGACACACTTTAAAAATAATGTCTACTAATAACGTAACATAGTTTGATATCAATTCGGATTATACTTTATAATAAATTAATTTGGATTATAGAGGGAATACGCAGTTCGGATTACTGGATAATTCAGATTAGCGAAGTTCGGATTACCGAGTTCTTACTGTATTTGAATGAAATTCTTCTTTTTGCTTCCAAAGTTGGAGACTATAATATTTTACACTAAACTTATGTATACTTATAGACACGAGTTAGCGTAAGAAATCTAGTGCAGTGGAACCTTTACTGGCAACATCTACCGTCGTCGCTCAATTATGGCAGGAATGTTTTATAATCAATCATAATGAGCTACGCTTAATTTGAAAGAATTTAGAGTTTCTATGACAGCAAGACTTATAATTGTGATGGTTCTTTGTTCTGGGTGTATTTAAAAAGATGCACCGGTATGGACCAATTTACACATGCCTTTATTGGGCAATAACACAGTGAAACACACTTTTTCGGACATAAGTTTTTGTTAAATTTATTTGACATTTTATTTAATTTTAAATAAAGCTATATGTTTCTTTTTTAAAAAACAAAAATATATAACAGTAATTTAGTTTTAACAGCATTTGGATTTTGGTTCATTTAAGAGAGCAAATTTTCCCCATTTATGACGCAACACATTGTGCCAGCGCATATTTTCAAACCAATTTTCAAGTCCTTGGTGACGTTTTCTGGCCGTATCTCACGAATGGTTTGCTTGATAGTCTCCTTAAAAGCACAAATCGTTTATGGATTGTTCACATAACATTAATTGTAAACTGCACCGCCTACAAAAAAGTATTACGTCGTCAAATCTCAGCTCCTAGGTGGTCAATTGACATCTCTGGGATCGAACTATATGCGAAAAATATTGATTGTGGCGTGAACGCCGCCCTGCTAACATAAAAGATCTTCAAAGTCTATCTTTAAAATCTGTAATGCCCAAACTTGGAAGTGATAAGGAATTGGCTTATCGTATGCCGTGAGTGAGTTGCACCTTGTAATAGTACAGAGGCGTGTCATAAGGTCCAAGAACATTTTGCCACGCAAAGACAAGTTTTCCTTATGATATACATATGATCATTGAGAGGGACAAACTCCTGGGACATTATGTCCCTGGACATTAACACACGCCACAAATGTGTCTTAATAGGTTTGTAGACATGAACCATATGACCCATCCACAATTTGTTAGAACCGGTTTTACTTTTTGCAATTCTTTTTTTTTTGGTTATTCGGTGCGCTGAATTTTATTTTCCTTGAATTTATGCATTTTATAAAAATGGAGATATTGATGATCTTAAGAGCTGCTCAAGTCTGAGACCCTAGGTTTAGGCCTTATAACGCAAAAACAAATGTTCATTAGGATATATAGGCGATCGATCTCACAGGGAATTTGGTAATTTTTGGTTTATATCAAATAAACCACAGACAAGTCTTAAACTACCTATGCTACTAAGACAGTACATCGTTTTTGCAAACATATGATGCTTGCCTTCACCACGAAAACTTTACAAAAACCAAATCACTCAAAAAAACATCCGGCTGAAACTCTTATTACTAAGTAACATTGCGAATAAGTAGTAGATAAAAGTCTGCGCTACTCATTATTTGGATTCGTTTCATATTGCATTAGCATGGTAATGATTATGGAGAAAATTCACTGATCGCAGCTCAATAATAGGTAGCCTAAGAATAAAACTTACTTATTTTTGGTTTCAAAATAATACAAAGGGTAATGAAAAGTAATTACCACGTAATGCAAATGGTAATAAGTTGCAATATGTAAGTTTATTGAGTTCAAAAATGTAAATGATAATTATTTGTTTAACACTTTTAGTGTTCCATTGCCATTTCAAAAAATCGGGCTAACTTGTAGCAGCTAAGTTATTTAACTACAATATCAAGAACTGGATCTAAGATATTTGCACGAAAAATTCCGTAATCGAAACTGAGCTTTGAAGAGCAGATTCATGAACTTCTGCCTTAGCCCCACGCATGCCGTATAGATTTCTTTTTAGAAGTGTGTTATGAATATTGCTATTTGTTGTTGTTCCTATTGCCGTTGTGCTGTTCGATTTTTTTCAAACTTGTTAAAGTTTACTTCACCTTGTTGTATTTGTATGGTTTCTTCTATTCACACCGCATTTGAAATGGTCTCTCTCTGGGATCCTCTCTGCAACACACGCACACTCTCTGTACCAACGATTCAGTGTTGCCATTAAATTTTTGAGCATTCAAAATCACTCGCGGCTAACAAAAAAGCGCCAAACACAAAATAGGTAACCCTTTTCAATAACTGTAGATGTCTACTTGTTTTAGATTCTCTGGGACACACCTCGGCGTAATTACGAAGAAGTGAAGTGGTCGATTGCAAAACTTTTCTACGGGGAGTGAGTGAGGCGTATTGCAGTTACTCGTATTACAAACAATAAGGACGTGTTTTAATTGAATCTGAAAATGACTTTCTTAGTAGGAAGCGGCTCTGTGCAGACCTTAATTTTTGACCAAAACATAATACTTGTTGCATTGAATTTGTTACTGCAGCATAATGGTAAATAAATCAAAATATCGAATTGACCATGCGAGATAATTCGAATAATTTAGCTCAATAGTTAAGGTGATAAGAAAAAGAAAGATGTTTGTTTAATAACCTTAAAGACGCATCATTGTGGGTTGATTTAAAAGGTATTTTGAAAATAAAAATGTTGTGTATCGGTAACAGCGCCTAAAACTCGAGATCCGATTGCTACAAAATGGGCGAAATATTTTTAATTTTTGCTCAGAGGTTTTCCTTAAGTTTTGTCCTGATAAATGGCGCTGTCCTTTAGATATTACACGTTTCGAATTTTTTATAGATTTGGTTCATAGTTCTTCAACAAGGATTATTTTGCTGTTAAATTTTGATCCGCTTAATGCCAGCGTACTTGAAACAATAATAAACAAAAATCTATTTTTTTCATCTTACCATGTCAAACCGGCTTATCCGAATTTTGCTGATTTTTTCGATTACGCTCGCCTGATTAAGTAATATCAAATTCTTTCTTAACCCTTTCTTTCACCAAGCCTTCTATTTCCACCAACTAAGACAATTTGAAACTTCAAAGAATAAAGATGTCCTGACGAGTCGATTAACAAGTCGGAGCAAGAGTACCATGGCAACTCTTATTTTAAGGTGAGGAGAAGGGCGGCAAGCTTAAAAATAAATCTTACAAAAGTACTGGTTATTGGACACAAGTCGCGAAAATCAAAATCTTGTAAAAAAAATTTACAAAACCATATCAGAAAAAAGGTAATTGCAGAAGATTCAGGATCCATGTTGTTCAAAATTGTTCTTGACAGGCCTTTCGCCGGGACTAACTAATTTTTAGCTATAGACAGGCCTAATCTACAGCACCGAATTTTGGATATCCACTACTTTGGACTGTAAACCAATAGAAAACTTCGTGCAAAAAGATTTTATTTCACCCGAAAACCATATTGTGAAAGACCTGTTTTGGATGTCATACCACCCGTAGGCCTCAGAACCAGTTTTTTGTCGATTTCCGTCAAATTTGGGCCATGGCTGACGAGATGACATGTGTGTTCTTGATGCGTATGTGTCCCACTATTACAGAAAGGTAGCCCAAAAATTCGCTATCAATCCCAAATACATTTTCAAATTTTAAACTTTTTTGATTCAAAAATGTTCAGTATTAGTAGTTACTTTTATAGGCGGTGTTTAATTTTAATGCAAGGATATTACTATATTGAAGGGAGTTATCAGTATGGAATTTATCATCCACAACAGTCTTACAAGTATTTGAAAGGAGTACGAGTATGTCATCCTTTGCTGTCGAAGACATATACAAAACCTCAGTGAAAATATTACGTCGTTTCTACTTTATATGAATTTCTTTCGTTCTGCAACAAATGATGTGGTCTCTTAATTTACGGTTGGAAGAGACACTTTAAGAAGAGTTGGGCTTAACCCTACCCTTCTTCAACTCTTCGCGTTCACTAGTTTCTAAATTATTGCTATTTCTAAGTACTTACGATATTACAACAAGATTGAATTATTTAATATACATACTATACGAATACAGAGATGCTGCCATTTTTAAGGGAGATACAAGAAGTGGACCGCCATGGTATGATGGTTGGTAAGCACGACTATCATACAATCAAACCCAGGTTCAAAACACTTTCAGCTGCGGGTATTCCACCCTGTAAAAGGCGGCAACTTTACACGTAAAAAGATGCAACAGCCGTTCAGAGCCGATATTGAACCGTGGGTCCCATTCAACGAGCTTACGAGTTAAACGCTGCACAGCTTACCAATGATGAATGGGTGCGTCAATAGGATCCCTTTTTAATCCCATAGGCAGTTTTGCAAGAATATTACTGCGCAGAATCGATTAAAATTCACTTGTGTGTTAAGTAAAAAACGCACCAAAAAAAGAGTGTAAAGCACTGAAATGGCAACATTGCTGAGGCCCCTTGCATACTCTCTCAATGCTCTTATGTTGTTGTTGCTGCTGGTTGTGGTATTGGACCACGAGTCAGTGAGCGAGTGTGCACTCGCACGGTTTGCTTAGAGCGATCTGTACGTGGCAGCAGCAACACCAGCGCTACGCAACAGCAAACGACCACAAACAGGTTTTTGAATGTTGCCTTTTTTCGCCGTTTTGCTGTGGCCTGCTGCTGCTGTCGTTTTTCGCTTATGTTTTCTTTAGTCGTGTTGCTGTTTTTGTGGCTCGTTGAAAGTATTTGTGATTTGCAATAAATTTTCTGTTGTTGCTGTTGTAGTTTCTGCTATGTTTATTTGTTGTAGCGTTACATTTTTTTCTGCTTCTTAGTTTTGTTTTTTTCCTATACGTTTTGAAATTTTTTCTCAATTGATTTCTGATTTGGTTGTTATTGTTGTTATGCTGGTGCAGTTGCTGCTGCTGCCGTTTGGCTATTGCTAATGTTGCTGGTTTGTTGAATTATGAAAATTTATTGGAAAACCACAAAATGCCAAAATGAAAACCAACTGCAGTGGCATGTAAAAAAAGGCAGAAACCTAAAGTTTTTTTTGTCATATCTCTATCGAAGGACAAGTTTGTGGTAATATGCAGAGTACAAAATTATACAGAGTACAAAATTATACTAGCATATAAGCCTATGTAAACAGGAATTTTGATGTTTTTCAAAAGTTTTTTGTTTGTCAAAAAAAGTATTTGGAATTAAAAATTTGTTAAATTTTTAGAAGGAATGTGCGTTCTTTTCATTTTAGATTGGTGGCAAGCATTGATTGACAATCTTCGGTGGGGTCTTGTGTATGTGTCTTAAGTCTTTCGTGTTGGTTTAGTCAATTAGTACCTTGTACCAAAAGACTAAGAAGCTTTTGTTGTGTTAATATACAGGGTGGAGCGCGATAATTTGCTTATTTGGAAATAAAATAAAAAAAATTATGAACCTCAGAAAAATTTATTTTATATTTTTATTATATTGAACAGTAAGGATATTTTTAAATTACATGGTTTAAATAGTGTATCTGGCATATGTCGACCTTCAATATCCACACACAGCTGTATACGTTGTCTAAAGTTTTCATGAACTCTAACAAGCATGTCGATTAGCATTCTGCCAATTTAAGCCTCCATATTGTTAATTAGATCTTCCAAGGTGTTGGGTTTTTTAATATGTACACACTTTCGACTTCGGGTAACCCCAAAGGCAAAAATCGCATGGTGCTAAGTCTGTGAGCGTTCCGGCAAGTTTAAATCACCCCTCAAAAAGAAAAGCCGTCCAGGAAAGATTTGCCTCAAACTATTCATTGTAATCCTCGCTGTGTGTGCAGTGGCACCATCCTACTGGAACCCTCTATCCTCTAATTGCATTGCCTCAAGAACCGGCTGAAAAAAAAAATCCATGAAATGCCAAGAGCAAGTGGTTGCTTTCGAGCAGAGCGTTTCGAAGATTGCAGTACTGCTGCTCTAATTCTCTCGATGTGGTGGTGTTATCCTTCTGTTAGGTCCCCTTCGTACACATGAGACATTCCCTGCTGTTCTCCATGAAATTTCCCAATTCCATGAAAACGTCCGCGTGGGAAAACAGCGAATCGTAAACGAAAAGCACGCTGCACTGCAATAATCGAGTGCACATTTGAAAAATATGCGTCAACACAAAATGACCTCTCCTCACGTGTCCAATGCTTGATGGCAACTGAAAGCCAGACAAGTACAAAATTCCCGTCAGCTACAATGAGCCACGCATACTCTCCACTCTCTTTGACCAATAGTTCTGCCACAGCGTGCAGTGCAAAAAAGCAAATTTTTGCGCTCCACCCTAAACACTATTTGTGTCGGAAATTTTAATTTTGAAATATTCAAGTATTTTTAAAATTCAATTTTTTTTATTTATCTGTTTATTTATTTATTTGGTTGTTTATTTAATATATATATCATCACGGTATTTATAAGTTTGACATGGGAAAACAAGAGTTTAGGGTATTTTTGCTCCTTTTCTACTTCATTATTAAAATATATAATATTATTAGTATATAAATTATATTTACAAATTGTAGCAGGAAAAAATTTGTTCAAAAACTTATATGATTTTTTTTCTTAAGACTAGGGTTTATGTTAGAAACTAATGTAAAATTATACTGAATTTAATTCATTAATGTGTGGGAACTGCGATATTTGGCACTTCATTGAAATATTTATCTTTTTCAAACCGTTATTTTCCTTTAGTTGCACTAGGCAAGAAATATATTAAAAACCAAAAAACTTTTTGTATGGTATATTTATTTTTGAAATATTCAAGTATTTTTATAATATACGATTTTTTATTTTTAAAAAAGACGAAATAGTGATTTTTTAAAAAAAGACTTTTTTCCTTAAGTTACACTAGGCAACAAATAAATTAAAAAAATTTAAACGGAAACAGAAAGTTATTTTTGTGTGCATTGAGCAGTCATTTTTCTTAAATTAGCACAAAAGCTTTTTTATTGACAATTTATTTGTATTAAATTTTTCTTTAAAATTGCCATTTTGGTCGGATGTACCTTTTATTATATTAACTATAATTTTGAAAGAAGACGTCCGATCAAACACTGCTTTCTATCGAATTAAAGAAAATTATTTGAGTTATGTACATATAGCAATGGGTAAAGAGCAGCAGTAAAGAAATTAAATAAAATACCTACGATTTTTATTTAAAATCATTTCATGTTAAAATAAAATAATTATTATAAAATATTAAAAATCGAAACTGTTTATTTTTATATAAACACAATGTTAAAGGATAGTGGCAAAAATATATAAAATAAAATAACTTCATTTTATAGTGGGGCGAAAAAAAATCATAAAAAGCCGGAAAAAAGTTAAAACTTTCAGTCTTATTTCACTTTCGTATAGCTATTTATCTAATGAAGAAAGCAATATTTATTTAAATAAAAAAAGTTATCGCCATTTTTGTGGAAATACCACAATTTCAAAAACAAATCCAGTTTTTTTCTTAATTTTATTTATTTTAAATAATACTTAATATTGTTTATTTCTTTCTTTCTTATTTTTGTACATTTCCGCTTGTTTTATGAAATAGACTTAATAAGAAGTAATTATTATTTTTCCATTCCGGAAAAAATCAATTTTAATGGTGACAAGTGACTACAAAGACAAAATTAAAACCAAGCTTTAGCGGGCCAGGGAATAAGCCAAACTTCAAAGAAGTAGACATATTAACACAGGAGAAAAACTGCGGAAGGAAATTCACTCTGAAAATGTTGCATATCCTTAATGTTCCTATTGACTGAGTTGAGGGAATGAACTATTAAACAGACCCCTATCAAATGGCACACAGTTACGGAAAAATTGTTTTGAAAAATGCACACATAAACAAGATTAAGTCGCAAACTTCTTCAAGCGTACCGGTTCTCTTTTTTTTGTTATTTTAATGTAATTTTTATTTAGTTTGTATAGAGCTGTGTTTTTTTACAAGTTTTTATATTTATTATAGTTTTGTCGAATACCATCGAAGTATTTAAGGAAAGATATAATACACAAAACAAATTAAAACTTTCATTTTTGTATTTTGCACATGACTTTGAGATAGACAAGTCAAAAAAACATAACTAAAATATTAAATCAACTTTGTCTGAAAGTCACAATTTATTTTTTACAATTTTCTTTCGTCAACAGAAAAAAAAATATTTTTTTAAATATTATTGCCCACTGTTTTGTGACTACTGTTTCTAAAAAAATATGGTCAAAGTGCAAAGTTTTAAAAGATCGGTTCTTGTTTGAGACCTGCACTATGATTGAACTGGAACTGAAAAAATATATATTTTTGTATAAGTAGATATTATATTTAAGTTGCCATTATCAAATGTTGTGTGTGGCTTTAAAAAAAGATGTCTGATCAACCAATGCAAAAGAGGGCTGCTATATATATTTCTGGCCTAATAATGAAAATGCGAATATTTATCATCACAAATGGTTTTATTGTTTTTCAAAGTATCCTTCAGCATGATTTATAAACTTTTGCATGCGCTCAAACCAATTGTCGAAGCACCTTTTCCACTCCGATTGAGACACCTCCAAAACATGGTTTATGAACGCTTCAACAGCATCTTCTGGCGACGAAAATCGTTGACCACGCATTTTCTTCTTGATGTGGGAAAAAAAAAAGAATTCATTGGGTGCTGTACGGCGGATGACCCACCAATTCGACATTTTGGCCGGTTAAAAAGGCGCTGGTTTAAGCCGATGTGCGAGAGCTCGCATTGTCATGGTGCACAATGATTCGTCTTCTCTTGTTCGTTTTTCGAATTTCTCCAAAGACTTCAGGCAAACAAATTGTTTGCCTCCGCTTAAGCGGAGCAGTCGCCACATGACCAGTTTTGCCGAAGAAACAAGCTACTTTTTGCGTCGAAGTGCTTCTTCCACGAACAACTTTCGTTGGATTTGGCTCGTCTTCAAAGACCCACACGGTCGATTGCTGTTTTGTTTCGGGCTCATACGCATAGATCCATGGTTCGTCACCTTTGATGATCTCATAAACGCCTCGTATTTATACAAAATTTCTTTACACCAATCGACACGAGCTTTTTTAGCGATTGTCAAATTGTGCGGGATCCAACGAGGACAAACCTTTTTTACGGCCCGGTGTTCATGCAAATCGAATGTATGCTGGTGGAAGAAATGCCCAAGGATTCCTCTATCTCACGGTATATCACATGACGATTTTGTATTACCAGTTAGCGCACGGCATCAATGTTCTCTGACACGGCTGTTTTTGGACGACCTTCGTCTTTGAGCGATCATTAAATCAGTTTTTCACAGTGCTATAGAATGGTGCTTCATCGCCATACAAAGATTTAAGTTTATCGATGCACTCTTGTCGTGATAATCACCGTCGAAAGTTGTATAAAATGATCGCACGAAACTGTTCACGAGGTTATTCCACTGTTTGCCAATTTGAGTTTTTCAAGTCACTGTAAACAGTACGTTATGCTAAAAAATGTCAAACCTTCCAATGGAAATGTCAGATGGCGCCAGGCAACACTCAGTGTTGCCTAGTCCAGAAATATATATAGCAACCCTCGTATACATATATTAAATTCAAAATAACTAAAAATTCAATGCACCATTTTTTTTTAGATACATACAGTAGTCACGAAACAATGGGCAAATTGTATTCGTTTAACGAAAGTATTCGTTTAATGGAATTTTGAGAAATCCGCTCCCTTCTTCTAACCAACCTAACAGCGGCAAATTCCATTAGACTTAAACGGCATTTGATTTGTGGCGTTATTTTGTACAACGAAATAGACCACATTGATCTTAGTCTTCATATAGCCCCATGCAAATGTATCTCCCTACATGTCTAACCGACTTACCTACGACGAATTTCATCAGAAATTTATTGAGTGGATAAACGCTGCTGAAAATATATCAGATGGATCTAAATCTTGGTATAGGTCCCATATCCCGAACTTCTTGATTTGGGATACAACCAACAGGCAAAATTGGTTTTAGACACCGGTACCATGTTATTAAAAAGATACAATTTTGGTCCATGATTCGTAATAGTTTCAGTACAAATATACCTTCGCTTTGTGGTCCATCCGAATCAAGACAACACTTTTTTTCAAATTCCAATTAAATTTGAAAAGTGAGTCAAGACAAAATGTGCATTTAGTTGGACAAAAAGCGTAAGTATTTCACCAGATCTGTCTATGATTTTATGTAGCCATAGAGCGGGCGATTTCAAATGATTATAATGATATTAGATTTGTGTTATTTATGATTTGCGAAAGTATTGTACAATCTTTCTAATACACAGGGGAAGCCGACAATTAGGAAATATAACTTTCGATGAGGGGTGAGAGTATCATGTAGTCGGTCTCGCCCAAAGTAGCTCTTTCTTTACTCGTTGAAGATAACTTGATAAACCTGTACTAGGAAGGTCCAACCTTCGATCACTATTTCGTAATGTTGCTTTTCGCGCATAGAACCGCCCTTACGACAAAGACTTTTGACATCACAGTAACCCAAATAAGGCGTCCATAAGTTTGACAACCCGCGATAAAGTTTTCCAGCTCCATTATCCAGGTCAATTTATAACATTAAGATCAACTTATATCGTTATTCAAATAGCCACGTTGGATTCGCTAGCATTGCTTCAAGCAATATGACTAATTCGAAATCTTTCATTGTATTTGGCAGGTTAGCATAGACCAAGTTTTGGAAAGTATAGGTAATCACTTTTCAGTTTAATAGAAGTAAAAAAATAATTACTTGCTAAACTTCTATATATTCCCCACCCAATTCGATTCAAAAACTACATAAATTTGACATTTTAAAATGCCTGTCATTTCAAAGAAATCGTGTAATTAACACGATTAACATACGATATGCCTTTTACCGCAGATCCTATCATAGGTTTGTGGTATTCAACATTCAGAGCGTGTGATTGAAAGTGCTGCAAGAAAAAACTATTTTAAACGCAGCTCAGTTGCAGCTTGTCTTTCTTAACTTCTGTTACACCAACTTCAATTAAAAATAAAAACTGTAAGAAAATCTTTTTTTTAAGTTATTCGCAAATCTTGCGTAAAACATATGTTTATTGAATGGTTGGCACGTATTTGTGGTTGCAAGCAGTGATGCCAACATAGTGCTTTTGTCAACACATTTTAAGTCGGAAGATAGTCCAAAGGTGTTTGGCCCCAGACAAAAAAAAACCCTAAGTGTTCAAATCTTTGGATTTTAGTTGGTGCTTCTGTTAGAAGACAAAAAGTTGAACAAAAACTAATTATTTCTAACGTAGGATTTCCATAAAATTTAGTTGGTAATGCTTCATTTTATTTATGGCAACCGCTTTGAAAACTGGTTGGATGGACTCATGTTTTAATACAGCCCCTATTTAAAATTAACTCCCGATTTGGTGGCAAGCCGAAATAAGAGTACGATTTCATTCACTTTCAATAAAATTTAATGTGTAAAACATAAGAAATTTAATATATACATTTGAAAAAGTCTACAGACGGTCAGACCTGCTATGTTACTCTACTCTACACCATTGTGGTATCGCTTCTGTATTTAATTTAACAGACCTTTTTAATAGGGGCTTTATAAAAACATGACCCAATGTGATACCATTACACCAGTGTAAGTCATACGAAGATCCCACATGATGTCAATTAATTTTACAATTAATTTGAAGAAGAAATAGTTTATAAAGCGTAAGTAACTCAGAATATGGAAAGACTTTTGGATGGGAGCTTTAGAGAAACATGGTGCAATTTCTATATGGTTTAATCGAA
Organism: Hydrotaea diabolus; assembly: GCA_963513945.1. NCBI lineage: Eukaryota > Metazoa > Arthropoda > Insecta > Diptera > Muscidae > Hydrotaea > Hydrotaea diabolus. The sequence goes on along the minus strand of OY740716.1, from coordinate 27,039,830 downwards.
ATCAGCAGCTCATATCGGAAAGGATCCTTTATTGGAAACTCTATGAAAACCATAGACCGACATGTTACTACTTTCTCTGACTTGGCTATATTTCCCCCATAATGCATAATGAAAAATTTGCTAGATAGGATATCGAACAGACCTCTTCATGAGGGATATCGTAAAACAATGACAAGTTTCATCAGCATGTACGAGTACCTAATAAAATTTGAGCTGGAGCTTGGAAACCTTTGCTGTCTTCTAAAACAGCAGGACAAAATTTAATCATACTCGGCCTTTATGTGCGACTTCTAGAGCTGAAGGTTCAGTAATCGGAAATGACCCTTGTATTTAATTCAAAAAAGATCCGTCATGGGCCAATTTCCAAACAGTTCTTCCATGACCAGCCTCTGAACAATGTTGAAGTTTGGTCAAGATTAGTTTTGAGAATTGTATTTAATCTTCCCTTCTTTTAGGAGTTTCAAACGTCTGCAATTATTTTTATACCGTTTACCACTGTATAGTGTAGGAGTTAAATGCCCATTTAAGTAGCACGGAAATTGGCAACGGTTTTTAGCTTTCTCCTTCTCTTGAACCATTTCAACTACCACAGAAAGCTGAAATGCCGAAATTGGCTAATACCGATATCAGGAAGGTCATCTGACTATTTTATAAAAGAAAAATCTTAAGTTTATCCCAACCGATTCGTTAAAGCATCACACATGCAAAGAAGATATTTTGCGGTCTCAGCTTCATCTTTACAGTAGCTGAAGTAGTTCTATTGCACGGCTTTTAATCAGACAGTGTCCTCTCATGTCGCAAACAACGATACATCTGATCTTGATATCGACAGAAATATCTTTTGCATATAGGCTCTAAGCCATTGAAGGACTGTGCGGATTGCAAGGGACTTAAAAAAAACTCAATATTTTATAGTCTCAGAACTAAGTCGACTCTCATTCTAGTCTCAAAAGTTCCCAGCGTCATTGCCTGGTAAGAGCATAACATTTTTTAGTTTCTGAAATTTCATTCTGGTTGCGTAGGATCACAGGGTGATGACATTATAGTCACTTAGGTGTATACTATGATAATCGTAGCAGGTTTAACAATGATCATATAATCATATGACCAACACCAGTATGATGCTCAGCGAATGTTTTCTATCATACCAACCATCATTTGATTTATATGTGCTTAGTACGCTGAATGATAAACACTTTTGCCTACTTAGTTATTGCTAAATACATATCTGGCCAACTATCAATTTTAGAATATAAGTAAGATTAAAAAATCCAATGGGCGATGTGTAGTATTTCCACGATAAAAAGAGCTATCGAGCGAAATACGAGGGCGACCGCAAAAGTAACTGGCCTAACATAAAAAGAACCGTTTTTTTGAACTATTATTATTTATTTTTCAACATAATCTCCTTTAACTCAGTACACTTCATCAAACGTTTTTCAAGTTTTTTAATTCCTTCCGAAAAATAAGATTTTTCAAGACCGTCAAAATATGCCTCAGTTTTAGCAATAACCTCGCTATTGGAACAAAATTTTTTGCCACCGATATTTTTTTTAAATTTGGAATCAAGAACTAATCAGAAGGAGCCAAATCTGGACTATATGGTGGATGCGGAGCAATTTCAAATCGTAATTCGGCCAGTTTTTGTTGAGTTAAAAATGCAGTGGGTGAAGGAGCATTATCTTAATGAAAAATAACTCGTTTTTTTCTAAATGCGGTCGTTTTATCTTGATTTCTTCACTCAACCGATCCAATAATGCACAATAATATTCACTATTTATAGTTTTTCCTTTCTCAAGATAATCAATAAATATTATACCCCTTGCATCCCAAAATACTGTGGCCATTACTTTTCCTGCTGACTGAACAGTTTTCGCCTTCTTGGGACCACTTTAACCAGCTTCTATCCATTGTTTTGACTGTTCTTTGCTTTCTGGGATGTAGTGATGGATCCATGTTTCATCAACAGTTATGAATCGGCGCAAGAACTCTATTGGATTACGCTTATAAATCGCTAAAAGCTCCTCGGAACTGGTCCAACGGACGATTTTTTGGGGCAAAGTCAACAAACGCGGCACATATCTAGCGGATAGCTTTTTCATGTGGAGTTCATAATGTAAAATACGCCAAACTTGTTTTTCGTGTATTTTAACAATATCAGCAAGTTCTCTGAGCGTTATTCGTCTATCTTTAGTCACTTCATTAAATATTTTTCTAACGTTTTCAATAGTAGTAGCAGTTTTCGGTCTTCCAGATCGTTGTTCTTCTTCCGTACTTGAACGACCCATTTTAAATTGTTGAATCCAGGATTTCACGGTGGAGTATTATGGTGCAGAACAGAATCCAATTCATCTTTGATTAATTGTGGCGTATAACCTTTCATATAAAAGTGTTTAATTACAGCACGAAACTCTTGATTTTCCATTTTTCAAAAATTATAAAACATGTTTACTTCAATCACCTGTAACAAAGAAAATAATCATTAAATATTTTGGAATTTTTGACAGATGGCTTATAAAAGATTGCTTTTAATAAACAAAACAAAAAAAAAGTTGCTACTAAAACAGAAAATGTGCCAGGCCAGTTACTTTTTCGGTCGCCCTCGTAAAGAAGGGATAGCGCAATGAATTGTTTACCGGAACGGATTCAAAGCCTATTTTTAAAACTCCTTAATTCTGACTTCTATGTAGAGTCCCATTAATAATGCACCTTCCGTTCGTTGTTTTAACCGACCAAAAACAAGAAAACTTCATCAGGATTGTTTTAATTTTTTTTTTGAAAGAGTAAATTACTAATATATTCAGATTTGATTGAAAAGTATATATCTTACACCATACTGTAGTTCTAATTATTATAGCATATCCATGTTTATTATACCTCTCAACTCAGAATCACTACATAAACTGATCTGAACGAACCTTTTCACACGTTTGGGCTAATTTTTTTTTCTTATTAATTTTATTTTCAATCTATTTTGGGCTCGAGACGAATCATATTCAAGTCTATAACGGTCAATGTGTTCACTTTGAAGCTCTAAAAGCCATATATCAAATACCCATTCTGTTCAAATTTCTCCAAGAGTCTTATAAGTAACTATTATGCAACTCTGTTGAATTTGAGCCATAGCAGTCTATGTTTTCAGAAAGCTTTAACACAAAGATTCCGCTACTCTACAAGCCGTAAATTAAATCCGACCTAGCTTCAATTTTTAATGGTACTCTGGTACATGTTTTCCTATAGCCGCTTGCAGAGGTCCTCCCTGTCATAACATCTTGCTATTTTATAAGCCACTTTGTACTATTTACTAACTTAAGTCGCTTAACATTCCATTAGCTGTGCACAATAAATTTTTTAAACTTTATAATGAAGACCTACTATTTAATGCCGGCTCCAAACAATTAATGATTTTGATAATGAGTTATATACATGGATTAGAGATAAATCTCTTCCTCGTAAAGCCGCCGGCATTCACAAGTTTGAAACCTGCCGCTGATGTTCTTACCAGGAAAAAAACTGGACTTACTGGCATGATAGTCGCGCGCACTACTATCACAACACGGTGGCCATGCAATCGATTTTGCATATTCGTATTAAAACCTTTACGAGGTATATATATTTCTGGCTATATTTCTGCTATATATACTTCTGGCCAAGGCAACACTAACTGTTGCCTGGCGCCATCTGCCATTTCCATCGGAAAGTTTTAAATTTTTTAGCATAAACGTAGTCATGACGTACGATCATCATTTGTTGAAAAAATTAATTTGGCAAAACAATGGAATTAACTCGTGAACATTTTCGAGCGATCATTATTCACAACTTTCGTTGTGGATTATAACGACAAGAGTGCATTGATAAATTTTAATCTTTGTATGGCGATGAAGCACTGCGAAAAACTGGTTTAATGAATTCAATCGTGGCACTCTCAAAGACGAAGGTTGTCCAAAAACGGCCGTTGTGCCAGAGAACATTGATGCCGTGCGTGAACTGATAATGCAAGATTGTCATGTGATAAACCGTGAGATAGAGGCATTCTTGTGCATTACTTCCACCAGCATACATTCGATATTGCATGAACTCTTGGCCGTAAAAAAGGTTTGTTCTCGTTGGATCCCGCACAATTTGACAATCGCTCAAAACAAGGCTTGAGTCGATTGGTGCAAAGAAATTTTGAAAAAATACGATCACGGTGCTTCAAAAGACTTTTTATAAGATCGTCAAAGGTGACGAATCATTTATCTATGCGTATGAGCCCGAAACAAAACAGCAATCGAGCGTGTGGGTCTTCGAAGACGAGCCAAATCCAACGAAAGCTGTTCGTGGAAGAAGCACTTCGAAGCAAATGGCCGCCTGTTTCTTTGGCAAAACTGGTCATGTACGGTCGGTTCCGCTTGAGCTACGTAGGGCGTTCAATTCTTAGTGGTACACCACAATTTGTTCGCCTGAAGTCTTCGAAAAAATTCGAAAAACGAACTAGAGAAGACGAATCATTGTATACCATGGCAATGCGAACTATCACACATCGGCGCAAACTAGCGCCTTTTTGACCGGCCAAAACGTCAAATGGGTCAGTCGCCGTGCAGCCCTGACTTGGCACCCAATGACTTTTTTTATTCCTGCACATCAAGAAAAAATGCGTGGTCAACGATTTTTGTCGCCAGAAAATGCTGTTGAAGCGTTTAAAAACCATGTTTTGGAGGTGTCTCAATCGGAGTGGAAAAAGTGCTTCGACAATTGGTTTGAGCTCGTGCAAAAGTGTATAAATTGTGCTGGGGAATAGTTTGAAAAACAGTAAAACAATTTGTGAGATAAATATTCGCATTTACATTATTAGGCAAGAAATATATAAGTATATAGCAGCCCTCGTAGCCCTATAGGTACAGTTCTCTCTCGACTTAAAGCCCTACCACAGTACAAACTACTTTGTATGTTCGATCAGTCTCAAATTTAGCATTTGGGATCTTTAACCAGCCTTGGTGAAATTAGTCGGCATTGGTCCGTGTTTTCATTCAACTTTGCAATTTAATCCGTTATTTGTTAAATTGGGCACTAAGGCGCTTCTTTTACTGTATACCACAGGAAATAAGGTTTCGTATTTTCCTAGAAAGCTTTTTAAGTTATAACTCAAAATCGAATATAAATTACACGTAAAATTTAAAAAATTTGGCATAATCGGTGAGACAGACTTTATAGTTTCCTTAGTAATTAAACTCAAAATTGCTTAAATGCGGAGCAAATTTTAAGTTTAAATATTTTTTCCTTCATTTCATCATAACTGCCAAACTTGTCAGTATAGAGTATGCAATACCAAAATTCTCAATACTTTTACAACTCTACATGTAACTTTCGGGTGCGGTAAGACATTTGTACTGATTGCCAGGGCTAGTTTAACATGTCACATAGTTATAAACAAAATTTTCAGTATTAAAATGTTCTAAAGAATGGTAAATTATGCTGTTAGGAATATTTTTTTGAAGATGGGAAATTCATTACCCACAATTTGGCAGCTATGGGATAGAAATGGTGAAAAGTGATTACTAAAATTGAAAAGATTTCGACAATTTACCAATTTGGGCCACTAGATGCAGTTTTTTTCTGGTTAACTTGCCATACGGTATTTTTCTCCTAGTCAAAAAACAAAAAAAAAATAATTGTAAGCCAAAATATACATAAATCCAGACAGCAGCTAAACTATATCGCCCCAAATGAGGGTTTTCTTAGTTCTGTTAAGTACTTCGAGTAACATGACACAAGAATTAGTTTGTACTCGATGACTTCTAAATTTACCTTGTGTACGAATATGCAAAAATATTTTCGACGCATTCAGATCAAAAGGAGTTGGCATCACTTAGCTACAACTTGTTTTTCTCTCTTTCGTCTGTGCTTCAGTCTAATCATATATGTGATTTGTAATACATATATTTGAATTTTTATATACAATATCTATGTACCTACTACAGGTGAAAATATTATCAGCAAAAATTGTGCCTAATTAAATCGGAAGCTATCAAATTGTCCTCAATAATTACTTGTATACTTATAAATGCAGAAACGCTTCTTTGGTGAATGTTAGTTCAACTGTTGTCCATAAGTTTAGAATTTAAAACGAAAAAGGACAACAGATAAAGGGGGTCCCACGACACGTTTGTACCGCTAACATGAAGTTTTTTCTGTGTGTAATTTAGGAAACTCCCCTCCAAACCTGTAGTGGTGATGGTGGTGGCGGCAACGTTTGCACTCAAAAATTTGAATCAAAAGCCGATAATAATTTGTGCAACTTACGAGTATAGTGTAGCGAGTGTAAAAATTGTCACATTAATATAACAAGATTTTCTTATTTTCTTGTTGTTGGAATTACGAGTATTATTATTATTTGGTATCCATTGACATGGAAAATGTGTTAAATCTGAAAATCAGGTTTGGTGCATTGCATTTTAGCAACTTCATTTTGATTGAGTTGTTACACTTTTACATTTGCGCCGGCGCAACTGGTTGCGTTAGGATGTTAATTATGTGTTTCTCCGTTTTTTAATTCGAGCTAGGATTTTTTTTTATATTTCTTCGTTTTCCTTATATTGAATTGTACGAAAATTAACACGTTGCTGGGATTAATGACAACAATTGTTATTTCCTTTCGTTTTTAGAATGAGGGTCTCACCTTCCTTTAGTTGGTTAAACGCTTTCATTAGAGGAATCGAAAATGTTAGGTTTCCTTTAAAAGAAGCAACTGGGAAATTTTATGCTAACATGATCTATTGCCTTTAGATTTTCGTCTTACTTACCCATTTGAAAAGCAGGCGATACTCGTATAGTGTTATTAAGCTAACAGACTGTTAAAAAAGATATTTACATTATTTGGGCCTCTGTGATAAAAAGGTTAATATGTTAAGGGTGGTTAAATTTTAAGGGCCGATGCTAATTTTGAATAAAACACAAATTATTTAGGAAATTATTGTCTTTTCTTTTTATTATGATAAAATTAGTATGGTTCAATTATGTACGCAACAAAATATCGGCCAAATGGCCGCCGCTACGTCGGCGTCACACCTCCATCCGATGGTCCAAATTTTCTATGACGCTAAGGCATTATTAAGGTTCTATGCCGTTAATGTGCCGAATTATCTCACCCATTAGCTCTTGAATTATTGCTGGCTTATCGACGTACACCTTTTCTTTCAAATAACACCAAAGAAAGAAGTCCAACGGTGTCAAATCACATGATCTTGGCGGCCAATTGACATCGCCACGACGTGAGGTAACACGGCACATTGAATTTGTCGCGCAAAAGAGCCTCGGTGCTCGCTTGTTTATCATTCCGTGGTTCAAATTGAGTTAGTCTGAAATTGAGAAATATTAATTGTAATGCAGAAAGAAGTTTGACCTTTAGGTGTGGTTTGCATTTAACATCGGCCCTTAAAATTTAACCACCCTTTATTATATTGCTCAGTAATTACAAGGCGGACCAAACCTAGGTTTCTTTTTAAAACTTCCAAAAAAGATTTTTTTTCTCATAATTAGAACACAATATCATTCATGTTCTGAATGCTTCGCAGTAGCACACAGTATCTACTCAATCACCATGACCTTGGTACGGTTTCTAGCTTCACTCGATATTCGCCTTTGGGGTAGGGTTGCCAGACGCTCGGGATTCGTCGGGATTATCCCGACTTTCTATGATTGTCCCGAGTATTGAAATAATGTAGGGGAAAATCCCGACTTTTCAAGTTTGCAAAGTTAAAGTACCAAATAGACAGCACCACATTTTGTGCAACAAACGACAACACAAAAAGTCGATAAAAGCATTTCTGAATGGCGAAAGGCGGATCACACACAACAGCTCTGTTGCGCAAAATGTGGTGTGGTGTAGGCCCCCCTTTAAGTCCAGTGCACACTAGCAGACGGATCGTCCAATTCGGAACATTAAATGCTCCACAGTCCTTCTTACACATAATTAATTATTTTTTTTCAACATGCCAATCACTTATTGGGATTAATAGTGAGCAGATGCATAAGCAATTCGGAGCATTTTACGTAGTAGTAAAAAGTTTAGCACTCCGGTCTGTCAGATATATCTGCAAGTGTGCACTGGGCTTTAGGAAAGAAAACGAAGTGTAATATAAAGAAATGGTGAAAATTAGTACTCAGTACATTTACAATGTCAGTATGAAACTGTTTTTTTTTGTTAATAAAACCCTTTTTCCTTTTTGAGAAATCCCGAGAAATCCCGACATTTACTATTGGATGTCCCGATTTCTTGCAGTTGGCAACCCTACTTTGGGGCCTGAATCGATAATGGATGGTTCGCATAACATCGCTCCTTCAGGGCACCCCACAAAAAAAAGGCTATCTGAGTTAAATTGCAACTCCGAGGAAGCCAATTGGCATCGCCACGATATATGAAAACATGATTACCGAGCTTGGAGCGCAAAATATCGATTGTAAATTTTGCTAAAAAGGATGGAACCTATTTGAGGTCAAGAAACCTCATAATAATTCCAATCTTGCTAAAAGTATGTTACGAGTATGTTAGACTAGCCGCCTACCCTGTATGAACATATCGGATCAGTTTTCTACATAGTTCCTATAAAAAGACCCGCCTTAGCTTTAGTAGTCAACCGGAATGCTTCTACACTTTAGTCTAGCTATAAAACAGAACGTGCTGTTAAGGGGGGTTTAAGCAATGTTGTCGCTTGATTAATTAATTACCTCTAAGTATAATGAGTCTATTTCGGTCACATTGCATTCAGGACAGTAGGATTTACATTAATTTCTTTGAACAGTTTAAACAAATTTCAATATATCTGAAAACAAACAGAATGACTTAAATTATGTGCCGAAGTAATTCTTTCCTCATTAATTTTATTTAAAACTGATAACAAAACCTATACATACTCTAGATTAATCCATATTTAAAACCATTGACATTGTGTTTTTTTTTTGGTATACATATGTCCACGTTTCAATGGGCCGTTCTAGGGTCTTTCATTGAAATTAAGCCAAAGTCCAAAAATAATTTTATTTTGGCTTTTTTCGTTTTTTGCGCCCTTTCAAAAATGAACTTACTAGTATTTGGACTAAAAAGATCTACGATTTATTGGTTGTCCATCGTCATATTCTATACCTAATTTCATCGAAATTTAATTGCAATTTAAAAGCAGTTCTATGTAAAATCGGTATAGGACCTGTTTACTTGGACTTTATAAAAACGTGCACTGATATCAACCATTTTTACCTGAGCTGGCATCTGATCTATCATTATGAACTGTGCCAAATTGTATTAATATTGAATGTTTTATTTAGCTAAAGGCTTCAAATCGGTTAGACATATGTGTGGGATCTATATCTTAACCTAAAGCGCTTTTAATAAATTTCAATAGCGTCCGTCCTTGGTCCAAAAAACTTACTTTTGCCAAATTTCATCATTGAATGTAATAGGTGGCTTCTAGAGCTAAAAACTAGAACTCGGACAAACATTTATGTGGGAAGTCTGAGTCGATTTTCAATTTTAATAGCGTCCGTCCTTGGTCCCAAATACTACTTTTGCCGAATTTCATGAAAATCGGCCAATAACTCCAAACTGTAGTTTAGTTTGCCTTATATGGAAAACGGTAAGACAGGCAGACATCATTATCAGTTGGTGATAATACCTCGATCGGTACACTTAATGGTGGGTCAAGCTCAAATATTTTTGGTAGTCAGAAACATTTCCCATGCAACTATCCTACAATATCCAGAGTGGTGCAGGGTACAATAAGTGGACAATTTATGCGACAGGACCAAAGCTGGTTTTACAGTATAACGTCGGTCATATTGGTTGCTTTCATGTTTGATTAGACCTGGCATTCGGGGTCTTACCTTAGGTAATTCAGTACGTTTTTGAGTAGCAATTCATCGTGAACAAACCGATTTTAAAGTCTGTAGGGACCGTAGATCCATCCCGAACCGAAAAAGTTTATCATATTAAGACTTTTGAGAAAATTCCACTCTTCATGAGTACGCGTATGTCCATGTTTGAAAAGATATATGCCGCCCTAGCGACCTTAGATCCATGGTTCAAGCCGTCAAATTAAGTCGAATCTAAGATTTTATATTATGTTTGCATACGTGACCCATGTTGTTATTTAAGAGGGGCAGTTTTCGAGTCTGAAATGTCGTTAAGTTTTGCCAGGCAGATCCTTATATAGCCTCTATAGCCCCTACACTACTAAAGCACCAATAATAACATGGTTCGTTTTTTGACCCATGCGTCTGTCCATAATCTTAGCCAAAACTTTAAAATTACTTTATATTTTTTGATGCGAAGAAAAAATTGCTTTAAGTTAAGTACCCATGTGTCTATATTGACGATTAATCGCCCTTTTTGACCATATGATACGTTATTTGGACCACATAAACCAAAGAGTCCAGTAAAAATGTTCTTTTTGAGATATATAGTGCGTCGCAAGTAACAGTACCCAATTTAACCCTTGTCCGTCCACAAAAAAAATAATTCCTAAGCAAATACTCCAAAGGTGTACTTACCCTTAAAAGTGAAACCTTTTCCCCATGTGCAGATTTCGTCTATTTACAATCACAAATAGCTTATGACCATATACCATTATCATCATCTAAAATTTCAGGAACCTAGGCTGATTCGTTTGGCCGCTATGGTACTTTCGACAGACACACGTTACAAATGTTTTCTAGTATTTCAAAAAAATTATATCGAAAAGGCAACTTAAATCGGGCCCTTTAAAGTAGGCCAAATGCTGAAATCGAACCATTTTCAATTTATCTTGATTGGCCTACAATATTATTAACTTGAATAACTTAGCTTAATTGACTCCTTAGTGCTTACTATAACATTATTACTCCATGTATAGGGTGATTTATCTAAAGGTATTTTTCCAAACTAAAAAATACAATAATTCAAATCAAGTATGGATTTTTTTTCTTCATTCGAAAATAAATTTTATGTCATTTATTTTTTGAATATAATTTCCTTCAAATGTTGGCGGCCACTACGTCTCAGGCTGTCCATTCTGAGGGTTCAATTTTAGGTGACTCCTTCGAGCATTTCGACCGGTATGGCGTTAATGACACCCGTAATGTTGGCTTTTAAAAACTGAATCGTAGCTGGTATGTCAGCATAGACTTTGGACTTTACGTAGCCTCCACACAAAAAGTCTAAACATGTGATGTCACACGATCTAGGAGGCCAACTCATCGGTCCAAAACGTGAAAATTGATGATCTTCGAAATTGTCTCTTAATAGATACATTGTTTGAGCAGCTGTATGGCAAGTTGCACTGTCATGTTGAAATAAAATTTCGTCCAGATTGCGGGCTTTAATTTTAGGTAGCAAAAAGTCCGATATCGTGGCGCGAGAGCGGGCACCATTTTCGGTTACGTTGCGGTCATCATCTTTTTGAAAAAATATGGACCGATGATTCTACTAGGCCATAAACTGCACCAGACCGTGGTTTTCTCTGGCTATAATGGCACCTCTGCTGGTTGCTCTTCAGCCCAAATGCGGCAATTTTGTTTACTGACGTTGCTGTTGAGCCAGACATGGGCCTCTTCACTGAACAAAATTTTGGCCGAAGCCAGATTCTTACCGATCGCTCATTTCCATTATACAGGTGTACAATAAGGTGACGTTGTTGCGGTGTAAGTCTTTCTATGATGAAATGTCAAGCAGTTCTGAAAACAAATAAAAAATATAGTTTAATACAACTCACGCGTAATCTGTAAAAAAAACCCATTGAAAAAATACCTCTAGATGATCACCTATTATTTACTTAAAACTGCAGTCCACTGATTCGTTCTGTTCTACTGATGAACTACTGGAAGTACCAGGGTTAGAAGTTTAACTTGGCCCAAGGACAATTGACTATATTTTTAATTTAAAAAGACCGAAATTGGCTATTTTTAAAAAACTAAATAGTCTGACGAAGAATTTGTGTTACCCTGAGGAATTTGTAAACAGAAAATTTAGATATGTACAGGGTGATCCATCTAGAGGTATTTTTTCAGAACAAAAAAAAATATAAAAATTCAAATCAAGTGTGGAATCTTTATTGGTAATTTGAAAGGACATTTTATTTTTTTGAAAATATTTACCTTGAAATGTTGGCAACTGTTTTATGGAAATGAGCATTCGGTGAGAAACGGGAAGATCCGCTGTTTTCGAACAAAACTTGTTCAGTAATGAGGCCCATTTCTGGCTCAACGGCACAGTCAATAAACATATATTTTTTCAAAAACGATGATGGCCGAAACATAACCATGAAAGGTGGTCGCTATCGCGCCATGATATCGATCTTTATGATACCTGGAATTGAAGCCCGTAATCTTGACGACACTTGGTTTCAACAGGACGGTGCCACTTGCCATACAGCTGCTCAAACAATGGATCTATTGAGAGGTCATTTCGAAAAGCAGCTAATTTCACTTTTTGGACACGTTAGTTGGACGCCTAGATCGAGTGATATCCACCTTTAGACATTTTTCTTTGGAGTTACGTAAAGTCCAAAGTCTATGCTGACAAACCAGCTACGCTTCAGGTTTTGGAAGCAAACATTACGCGTGTCATTAAAGCCATACCGGTGGAAGTGCTCGAACGAGTCATCCAAAATTGGACCCTCAGAATGGAAACCCTGAGGCGTAGTTGCGGCCAACATTTACAGGAAATTATATTCAAAAAGTAAATGCCATAACCACGGACCACGATCATTGGCTTAGGTAAAAAAATGTCGGATGTGACAACGTATCTGTTTTCGGTGTGTCTACTTTGCTACTCAGCTCAGAAATGGATTTTAACTCTAAAGATTAATAAGTATTAATCATTATAATGAATGTAGAAGTAGGAGATGTGCGATTCATAGAGTTTTCGTACTCATAGCATTGTCGCTATTCTTACGAGTATAACCTGGTCCAATATTCCTTTGAAATTGCGCACAATTTCCAAATAGTAACGGACGTTTTCACCAATCAACAAAAAGCCCCATAATCAACTAAACAATTTGTTGCGATCATCGTCATCATCATCATCATCACCAAATATTTCCAGTGACTTCTGTTTGGGCCAGACCAATCTTAACATTTCCAGAGTCACAAAACATTTGAACTTTCTTCAAAAAATAATAATAAAATATTTTTTTTGAGCTTTCAACTGCTCCAACATTTTTTTGTACAATATTTTTGCTGTCCATGTTTTCTGGCTGCTGCCGCTTAAACGTTTTGTTGGTGTAGTTGCTGTCGTCGTTTCTGCACATTTTCTACTGATGGTATTTTACAAAGCAACTTCTTTCCGCCACACACTCCCCGCGCTCGGACCATCCATCTGCTCTTCAACTGGCAGTGCTGAAGAAAACATTTGGTATGTCTCCAAGAGTATGCGTGTGTCTGCCTGCGTTTGTATGGGTAAAGCAATGCAGTTTTTCTTGGTTTTGCCTGCCTTTGTTGTTGTTAGGCTGGCAATGGACAATCATATTTTCGACGACTACAAAAACAACAACAATAACAACATTAAATGCATTGTAAGTAGTAGGCCAACAACATGTAATAACAGCAGTGACAACTTTTAGCACAATCCAACGACAACAACAGCCAGCTAGCGCAACAAGAGCAACTTCCAGCGGCCATTACAACGAACTGGAGGGGAACGAACCAACAACACAACAAAATTGAGAATTTTTTTGAAACAAGATGTCGTGAATTGTTTGTTGGAAAAGAGACGTTGGGCTCTCTGGTTAAGAGTAGTTGTTTGGTTTTGGGGAGAATATTTCTACTTACTTTGGGTTTTAAGAGAAAATGAAAGCTGATCATACAAGAAGAATTTCAGGCACTTAAACTTATGAAATGAAAAAATTCTCTTTGTAAAAAGGTTTTGCCAAGATTATTGTGCCAACTCAAGAGATCAATTACTTTTTAAAGGAATTCTCAGTTTTGGAGATGTTTGACTTAAATTTTTCCTCTGGCTTCAAAGTTGAAATAACTATAACAACGTGCATTACAGCTTTTATGCACTTGGAAGTTTAGGGCATTTACTGCCTATGCCATAGTGGAATAATGTAAATTTTTGTTATTAGAAATGTAAATTTAAAAATCGATCATGATCTGGAAAAAATTGTTTTTTTTGATATACTAGTTTTTCATACACATTTCCGTACAGCTTGTATTCATACTACCAAAACCAATTTACACACCTGCTTGTAATGATAGATACACTTAAGTCACTTTTATTTAAAGAAGAAAAATTCTTTTTTTTGAATGAAGAAGGAAAAAACCAGTTCATTTTTATCTGTAGCAACTAAGAAACAAATTTTGATATTACTTAGTAGGGACATAAATACTGTTACACATGTTTAATGCTGTAAAATAAAAAGTAATGAATGTTTTTGGAGCAAATATTTTATAATATATTAATTGATGTATATTGTATCCAAAAAGAATCTACTTATCCGAAATGCCCGCCTTTTGTCTTTACACTCGCCTTAAGTCCCACTGGCCAATCGTCAATAGATGCACGAACCACGTCCATTGAAAAATTGGCCACAGCTCGAACCAAAACAGTCTTAAGAGATCCAATGTTGGGGTTTTTTTGTGACAAACCTTGTCCTCTAAAACCGTTCACAATTTGTAATCAAATGGGTTCAAATTTGGACTGCCTGAGGGCCATTCTTTAGAGGTAATGAACGCTGGCAAATTGTTTCGAAGCCAGGCCTGGGACGTTTTAGCCTTATGGGCCGGCGCAGAATCCTGCTGGAAAGTCCATGGCTGATTTTGGAACAGGGAATTGTTAAGAGGCTTCACAGCGGCTTCCAAAACTGTTTCTTGCTAAACTTTTGCCGATGTTTTGACTTTTTGTTCGCAGAAATGCAGGTCAGTGACCCCATCGTAAGAGACACCCCACCAAACCATGACTGAAGCTGGTTGATGACCCTTTTCCACCCTTGGGATCAGTTCAGATGCTTCCTAAGATGCCCGCGCATACACTCTATCATTTTGCTTGTTAAATTTTACCTGAACGGTAAAAAATTTTTCATCGGTAAAGAAAATTTTTCTGTGCAAGTTATCAGCGTGCTTCACCAAAAGACGTTTGCATTTTTCAATCCTATTTTGTTTTAAAGTTGCAGTCAATAAATGTCCGGTACTTCGTTTGAAAGCCCCAAGTCCCAAGTCTTTTTAATGATTCGATTCATGGACTTTTGCGTAATATTCATCTCACGGGCCATGATTTTCTGTTTTCGGAGCGGATTTCTGTGAATTCTTGATTTAACGGCTTTGATGACATGCGGTGTTTGGTAGACGAACATGCGTCTAATCCCTAGTGGCCGGAGCGTTTTGAAAATATCGTTTATTTTCATTTCGCACTTGAAAAGCGCTTTAACAGCGATACGGTTTCCATTATCTGACCACTCCATGATGAAAAATGAGACAATTTTAAAATCCCGTTACAGACTAACGCTATTGAGGTTAGCTTTCAAAATCCACATGCCAATAACGAGGTTTATTCAGTTCTACTATTGAAATGGGCGTGTTCAATGTTGTAACAGTAGTTATGTCCCTACTACGTATATGCCGTCAAGTCCAATATCATGGCGCACCATTTACGGTAACGTTCCGGCCATCATAATTTTTGAAAAAATATAGTCCGATGACTCCACCAGCTTAAAGACCGCATCAAACCGTGTTTTTCTCTGGGTTTAATGGCACCTCTTGAACCTCTTCTGGTTGCTCGACTGTCCAAATGCGGCCTTTTTGTTTATTAACGTTGCTGTTAAGCTAGAAATGGTTCATTTCACAAAACAATATTTTGGGCGAACGCTCATTTCCATAATACGGTTGCACAATTTGGAGACGTTGTTAAGGTGTAATAAGTCTTACCATGATGAAATGACAAACAATACTGAAAAGAGAAAACAAAATAAAGAGTAACACAACTCTTGCATAATCTGTAACAAAAAAACCCTATTGAAAAAATACTACTAGATGGATCACCCTATATTACACCCGCTTTCGGCCAAATTTCGCATGTAGGGTCAGCACCCATCTCTGCCGAAATTGAGCCATTTCGGTTTATGTTTAGGTACAGTCGCTCTAAATCCAATCAATCTAAATCTCCAGACAGATGAGCAGAATCTTTGGAATAGCAGAGTGGTGTAGGGTATCTCTTAGTCGATTCCGAAGACCGTCATAAGCTCTTTTTGCTTGTTTTAAATCATAAAACATTTTATAAGAAAGTATTTGACACTAGCAACACCAATCAATTATGCGGCTGCAGAAGCTGGGATCGATCTTCGTCTACATAGGCTCTGGCTAAAAATGGTTACAGAGGACTTGAAGAGAAACAATTGCAGCCGAAAGCAGCAAAACAACATAAAAAAGAAACACTAAAGCAACATGTTGGAATGTTGTTGCAACAACTGTATAAATGCAGAGATGCTGTTAGGGGTTTTGTTTTTGCTGGTGTTGCAAAGACCATAAGGTATTTTGCTATTTCTTTTTGTGTTGCTTTGCCCTGCCTCAGATGCTAAGGCGCTGCATGTTGCAATGCCTAGTGTTGTATTTTTCATTTGGCGTATTTGTTTTTTATTGGCGTTTTTGTGCGTTTGAAGATCATCATCATTGCGTGTTCTTGAACAACAAATTATGATTATGCTTAGATTTAATAGATGTTATAAATTTAACAAACTACCCGAAGATAGATATTTATATCTAGCGTACTGGGCGGCATAGGCCGGGCGGAGGGAGTGCGTGGTGGCCATAATGATCCCAAGAATGTCATTCTTTGGATATGTGCTGCACTGAGTGCAGTGCGTTTGAATGCGTGCGCGCGGCAGAGTATGTGTATTTAGTCATAAACAATTGAAATAATTTGTTATCATTTTCCATATAAACACTAAATACTCGTAGCACAGCATGTGTGTAAGCGAACGTTCATTTGTCGTTTCGTTTGAGCAGTTTTTTTTTTCGTTGGCTTTCTGCCTCTCTTGTTCTTCGGCTTTGTATTATTGAGACAATAATGACAAACATATATTCGGAATGTCAGTTGAAATCATGGCAATATTTTACATATGGTGTTTTTCGCTCCATCTTCACAACTGGGACAAACCAAAAACTGCAGCAAGAGGTTGCAACAACAAATGAAGGCTGCATGGCGTGTTGCATATGAATTCGTAGCAACATCGGGCGGGCTATTGAGAATAATCTCCCTTAGTTGGACTTTCATTGAGTTCGTTTTGATTTCATTTTCGTTTTTGCTTATTTCACATAAACACACGCGCATACACAACAAATACCTCAAATTGCGTGTCTTTAATTTACAACAACAACTATAGCGAAAAAATAAGAGACGAAAAAAACGTGCTACACACTGTGACTGCTGCATTAACTTTATTTTTGTTTGTTTCTTTTCTGTGCAAGCATTCCATTGCTTTATAGTTGGCATATTAAATAAGGCAAGTGGTTGGCCACAGCTACGCTGGCCTCTAGTTTGAGGCTCATGAATACAAGTAAAGAAGTTACAGTCGGGGGGAAGCGATTAGGTATACCCTACAATACTGTTCTAGCAGAGGTCTATGAAACTCTATTCTGGATCTATTTTGTGATGCGCTGTCATTCAGATTCGCCGAGTGAGTGATTCATTTTGAGGTTCCCTACTTTTTTAAAGAAAAAAACACAGAAAATTCAAATTCGGTTATCATGGCACGATAACGGTCGCCATTGACGGTTACGTTCTTACCGGCATCATATTTGAAGAAATATGGACCGATGATTCCACCGGCCCACAAACTACACCATACCGTTGTTTTTCTGGATGAAGTGACACCTCTTGAACCTCTTCTGGTTGCTCTTCGTCCCAATTTGGCTTGTTTACATAGCCATTGAGACAGAAATGTTGGCCGATTATGTTGACCATAAGTTGAAAGAAGTGCACGAAACACATTCCTCACAGAACGTACATTTTCGTAATAAAGTTGAACGATTTGTAAACGTTGTTCAGGCATAAGTCTTTCCATGATGAAATGCCAAAGAATACTGAACAAAAATAACATGACAGCATGACACGACTCACACGTGAACTCACACGTCAGAAAAAGGCTATAGAAAAAAGTATCTCTACTTGGATCACCCTGATGTTAAAGTTTTTTATTATTGCTGTGGCAACGTATGGCGAGGTTCAAAACTTATGCCTTAACATCCAGAGCGATCAATCAACAGGGTGGATTGCGGTAATTTGCTTATTTGGGAATAACATATAAAAAATCATGAACGTTAGAAAAATTTATTTTATATATAGGGTGGTAAAATATTAAGGGCCAATGTTGATTTTGAATAAAACACAAATTATTTAGGAAATTATTGTCATTTCTTTTTGTTATGATAATATTGGTATGGCTCAATTATGCATGGAACAAAATAACGGCAAAATGGCCGTTCCGACCTCATCGGAACACCTCCATGCGGTGGTCCAAATTTTCAATGCCGCTGAGGCATAAATAAGGTGCCGTTAATGTGCCGAAACATCTCATCCTTTAGCTCTTGAATTGTTGCTGTCTTATCGACGTACACCTTTTCTTTCAAATGACTCCAAAAAAGAAGTCCAACAGTGTCAAATCGCATGATTTTGGCGGCCAATTAACATCGCCACGACGTGAGGTAGCACGGCCATTGAATTTGTCGCTCAAAAGAGCCATTTTTTCGTTAGCTGTGTGGCAAGTGGCACCGTCCTCTTGAAACCACCTATCGTCCACATCCATATCTTCCAATTCGGGTCATAAAAAGTTCGTTATTATCTTACGATAGCGAACACCATTCAAAGTAACTGCCGGACCGGCTCATTTTGGAAAAAATACGGACCGATGATGCCGCATCAAACAGTCATTCTTTGTGGGTCATTGTTTTTTTCGACAATCACTCTTGAATTATCATACGCCCAAATGCGGGAATTCTGCTTATTGACGAATCCACTGAGGTGAAAATGTGCCTTACCACTGCAGATGATTTTCTTCGAAAATGCTAATTATTTAAGTTAATGTTAATTATAAGTAGACCTTCCAAGGTGTTTGGACGCTTGATATACACCTTCGACACGTAACCCCAATGCAAAAAATCGCATGGGGCTAAGTCTGGTAAGCGTGCCGGCCAGTTCACATCACCCCTCATAGAGATAAGCCGTTCAGGAAAAATTTGCCCCAAACAATCCATGGTAACCCTCGCAGTGTGTGCAGTGGCACTATCCGGTTGAAATCATGTATCCTCTAATTGCATTGCCTCAAGAGCCGGCTGACCGTGTCACGCAGTGACACGGTCCGAATGCAGAGGCCTCTGGTGTAGTTCTCTGGGGTTTGTTTCACCGCAGTACCGCATATTTTGACTGTTTACACACCCATCCTTCAGGGTATGAGTGGGGTCACCTGAACTGCCTTAAGGGAACCCGAGAGCTCTCCTGCTAGATTAAAATACACCTCGAATTTAACCTTATTCACTATCTATGTTTGATGGTGGCATCGAGCGAATTTTTGGTGTAAACATTGAAGCTACCAGTAAGAGTGTGCGGTAGTACGAGTAAACTGGTAATAGACATGGGCTACGAGTTCGGACCGGAGACTTAAATCTCGTGCCGCGGGTGATCAGGAACCCCTAGAACTTAGCCTGATCTGCTGGGAACAGCCCTTCGGGGAGTTTCGTAAAGGTAAAGTGTATGCTTGGCGTGGAGTTGTGTAACAACTGGGTGCTACGACTCGCAGAGTAGCACAGGTGTTAGATAGACCTCAACCTCTCACCAAGAGGAATGTGAAGCCCACACAGCTGATCCTTGAATTGGCTCCTCCAGTTTACTGGGGGCGTTGGTAGTCGCATTATAGCTTACCCCAGTGCTATGGAGCACCGTGGTTCAGGTCATTTATGGCGGTAACCAGCGTAAAATTCAACATTAATCTGTTTACACGCCTACTGAGGAAAAAAACGCTGCACAGCAATGATCGAGTGCGCATTTGAAAAATACGCTTCAACACAAAATGACCTCTCCTCACGTGCCCAATGCATGATGGCAACTGAAAGGCAGACGTGTACAAATCTCCCGTCAGCCACTATAAGCCACGCACACTCCCTACTCTCTTCGTCCAATAGTGCCGCCACTGCCTGTAGTGCAAAAAAGCAAATATCTTGCGCTCCACCCTGTACTATTACTGAAATTATATTCATTCAGCTAAATAACGAGTTTATTTTTTAAGGCTAACTGAGAAACACCGAAAACAGGAATTCTCGAATAACTATTGATACCCATTTAGCCGATGTTGAAGTGCCCGATAATATTGTGGGTTCCAAAGCCTACGTTGAGGAAAGAATATGAGGGTTTTCTAGACAAAAGTTTACGCACTAGGCGCGAAAAAAGCCATAATGATGGCAACAGTGTTTCAATACAATTGAAGCGCTATCTGACGAGATCGTCTGTTTGTGGAGAACAACGAAAAGCAAGTACCCATTTGTTGCAAAAGTAGCGAAAACAACTTTGTCAATCTTTGCCATATCTGCCCCGTGTGAGAGATATTTTTCGCATGCAGCACTTATTGCTACTCAAACTCGAAGCCAAATTTCCCCAAAACATTTAAATATGATTATCTTTTTGAGACCAATACTTTGAGTACAACGATAGAAGGACAGGCGGATGGAGGGATGGCCGGACATCGCTTAATGGAATCAGATAGTGATTCTGAATTGATCGGTTTACTTTACATAGGGGTAGCTCCATTCCTTTAAGGTGTTGCAATTATTAATACTTAGTCTAATACCCTTTACCAAAGTGTGGCGTAGGGTATAAATTTCTTTAGAGTAGATTGGCTGACTTCCTAAACAGGGTATTACAGGGTATTCGTAAATGAAGCATGAAATTTTTGACAATGTATTTTGTTCCCTTTTGCAACACTGTTGTAGTTAATACGCTTGGAAAAGCAACAAAGGCATCCAAATAAAAGTAGATGCAAAGCGAATGCAACACATAACACAATGACGACGCAGGAAGATAAGTAAGCACTTGTTGTTATTAATAAAGTAACTTCACGATCTATCAACTCCGTTTTAGTACTGTATTGATACATTCTAAATACACGTTTAGGAAGTCAGTCATTGTTTATAAAACGTTTGTTTCCTAAGCAGGGTTTAAAAGCACCAGTCCGCTAACCATTAGCATCATTTTGCTAAACTAATGCTAACAATCTTTCCCACAAGCCAGAGCTAAAACTAATGTCCGACTAACGTTAGCTCGCGTTAGCGTTAGTCAAAAAAATGACACACCTCTGCTAACCACAATTGACTAATCTGCTGCTAAAAATTTGCTAATTTTGACTAACCATTTTTCGTTAGCAAAAAATTTGAGCTGGTTTCAGTGTTGTCAACGGAACATGACGCAAAGTATCCAATAGTGGTACCGTAGTGGGGATTTCTGATACAAGATTTTTTAAATAAATAGCCTTCAAAAATTAAAAAATTGTTAAACACATTAGTTGAAAAAAAATATAAATTTATTTTAGTTTGAAAGAACATTCAAAAGGAAATGAGATTAGTTGAATATGGAAAATAAAAATAATTCATTTTTTTATAATAAACGGAATCTTATTGTACAGAATATTTATTCATCAGCACAAAGGTCAAGTTCGGATATGGCTGTATGCAGAAACTCAGGAGTAAGCTTTACTAATAAAAGATTTTCCAGAGTATCTGAGTGTCAATGAGTGAATGAGTCAAAAGAGCAATAGCACGCTTTCGTAGTGTTTCTATTTTCTCTCTTTGTCCGTTTTCGAACAGTGTCAATAACTTCTGAACGAATGCCCTTAATAAACGCGAAATGATGGACTATTTTTCTATTAAAACGCTCAATATGTATGTTTGAAAAATATTGAGAATATTAGGTTAAACAGTCATACTATTTATTCTACGAATATTTATTATTTCAGCATTTTCATAGTTCGTTATGCATCTCCTCAATCCAATGTTAAATGTGGAACATATAACATTTCCGTTGGAAGTTTAACGGATCTAACCATGTGGACTCCATTATGCAGTGATTTATTAGTCATTGTACATAACATTATATTATATGTATAAACAATATGTAAATATATACGAGTACCTACCTCGAATTATTTCTGTGCTATTAATTTCACTTGTTTTTATACATATACCTTTAACAGCTACAGAAACGCACAGCAATATTGTTTCATGCGATTTTTTAAAAACACAACTTATTGTCTATCAAAGGTAGGCAACACCGTACTCGAGCCGAACACAATTTTCGGTTACACACAAAAACCAAACCAAACACACAAGTCGAAATTAGTTACCAAATTAGCACAATTTAGCAAAGACGTTAGCAAAATCAGCAGTTGCTTCTTCTTCCATTGCTAATAATATATGCATATTTTGGTTAGCGTTAGTTTATTTTGCTAACGCTAACTGAATATTACGACTAATTTAGTTTTAGCATTTGTTCGCATATTAGTTTTGACTTTTTTATGCTAAAACTAATTGACAAATTCTGTACTTTTGACTAAAATTGCGTTAGCATTTTAAACCCTGTTCCTAAGTCCTTTGTTTTCTAAAGTGCCTAAATGTGATTTGTACTTGATTGTGTTTCACATGCACAATATTCAGCACATTGACTGATTTAACTTAGAGACCTTGTTTAAGGGCTTAAAGGGTGACCTGATAGTTGTCATACTTTTTCCAATTATAAAACTTCAGACGCTTAAAAAGTTACACACAGAGAAAAAATCAGTCGAAAATCGGTAAGAACTACAAAAATTCCATTGCGAAAGAAGAATTATCGTTGGCATCGTCGATTGTTTATAATAGTAATCGGCTTAGCATACTGCTCAGTGTTAGCTATGACTATAAAAGTGAACACACAATCAATAGTTACCAATCTATTAAATATAAATGCCTATAAAATGTGGCAAAATGTTTAATTGCCACTGTCATTTAAAAGTTTAGCTAAAATAAAGTTATTGTTATAGTTATTGTTGATATTAAAAAAAAATAACAATCTATTTTCTTACCAAATGTTTTAAAATAAGAATACAGGTGAGAAAATGACATATTATATTACGCACTTGTTTAATAAAAAGGTATTAACTCAAAGTCTTAAGTTTAATTTAAAAAATTTACAATTTTTGGCTAAAAAATCATTATTCGTTCTCTCCAGTCTTTCAACGACATGATCGTTTCTATGTTTTAGAGAACTTCAAGTATACTTTATATACAGCATACTGACTGATTTAACTTAGAGAACTTGTTTAAGGGTTTAAAGGGTGACCTGGTAGTTGTCATAGTTTTTCCAAAATATCAGACGCTATAAAAGTTACACATAGATAAAAAATCTTTCTTTCAAGACGACAGTCTTTCAACGACAAGACGACATGACGAAAGACGACATGTTGTAAAGAACTTCATAAGCATACAGTGTTTTTGACTTTTAATGACAAGCTCCATTCAAAGATATTTAGAGACGAAAAAAAATGTAGAGGTTACAACAGCTTTTTACCTCTACCAAAACTTTTGATTTCGTTTACAAAAACTTGCATTGCACCAATCAACATTCGGTTTTACTTTTAAAATCTTCATAGTTCATGCAATCTCAAACATTCGGTTGTGACAACAAATCTGTTTTCTGTGGTTATTATTGTCATCAAGCTGTCGACATATTGTGTAAGGCTTGAAATTGCGGACTCAGTCCTAGAGTGGGTAATTTGTTTTTCTCTTGACAGATCCGGCCCATTATTGAAAACCAACCGTTCAAAGCATCGACCTGTAATCTGCTCCCGCAGACATACGGACATGACTTAATCATCGTAGACTCTCACGAAGAAACAAATGGAATGACTCTTCATCCTATGATCCAGGGTGGACTAATTACAGCTACGAGGGCTGCTGTATACTATATTTCTGGCCTAATAATGAAAATGCGAATATTTATTATCAAAAAAGGTTTTATAGTTTTTCAAAAGTATTCTCCAGCATGATTTATACACTTTTGCATGCGCTCAAACCAATTGTCGAAGCTCTTTTTCCACTCGGATTGAGACATCTCCAAAACATGATTTTTGAACGCTTCAACAGCATCTTCTGGCGACGAAAATCGTTAACCACTCCATTTTTTGTTGATGTTAGTGAATAAAAAGAAGTCATTAGGTGCCAAGTCAGGGCCAAGTCAGGGCAATTCTTCGTTTTTGCCGATCAAAACGGCGCTGGTTTGAGCCGATGTGCGAGAGCTCGCATTGTCATGGTGCACAATGATTCGTCGTCTCTTATTCGTTTTTCGAATTTCTCCGAAGACTTCAGGCAAAAAAATTGTGGTATACCACTCAGAATTGACCATCCTACATTTCTCAAGCGGAGCACTTGCCACATGACCAGTTTTGCCGAAGAAACAGGCGACCATTTGCCTCGAAGTGTTTCTTCCACAAACAACTTTCGTTGGATTTGGCTCGTCTTCGAAGATTGCTGTTTTGTTTCGGGCTCATACGCATAGATCCATGATTCGTCACCTGTTAAGCACCGCGATAGTATTTTTTTCAAAATTTCTTTGTACCAATCAACACGCGCCTTTTTTTGAGCGATTGTCACATTGTGCGGGATCCAATGAGAACAAACCTTTTTAACGGCCAGGTGCTCAAGCAATATCGAATGTATGCTGGTGGAAGAAATGCTCAAGGATGCCTCTATCTCACGGTATGTCACATGACGATCTTGCATTATCAGTTCACGCTCGGGATCAATGTTCTCTAGCACAACGGCCGTTTTTGGACGACCTTAACGACCTTCGTCTTTGAGCAAGAGTCGGCCACGGTTGTACACGATTGATTGGTGCTTCATCGCCATACAAAGATTTAAGTTCATCGATGATAATCCACGTCGAAAGTTGTGGAAAATAATCGCACGAAAATGTCCACGAGTTAATTTCATTTTTTTACCAAACTGATTTTTTCAACTGTAAACAACACTACGAGTATTGGTGGTCGTACGTCAAAACGTTCTAAGTTCGTTTATGCTTAAAAATGTAAAATTTTCCAATGAAAATGTCTGATGACGCCAGGCAACACTTAGTGTTGTCTAGGCTAGAAAAATATATCGCAACCCTCGTACGAGAAAAATATTTAAAAGGCTATGCCCAAAAAATTGTAGAATTTATTAGACCTAACCGACAAATCCGAACCGTTAGACCACAAAAATGTCACATTTCATTTGGGGGGTTTTTATACCCTACACCACACTATAGTGAGATAGACCCCATGTTAAGTATAACGATCGATTTGGAATCACTGACTTATTTCAGTTATTTCGCAAAGAGCAGAACGAAAGTTCAGGAAATATGTCTGGCGAAGTTTGACCATATCGGTTCTTGATTCCTTTTGTTTTGAGGTCCTGCAGATCTGGAAGCCACAAGATCAATCCGATCATGCTTAAATTTTACCTGGTACCTAACGAGCACCAATAATAAACTGTGTTAAAAATGGTACATTTAGGTTCATAGTTTCGTAAAGCGCCCATAGTAAGGTCATTCCCGGTTTCAAAGCCTAGAGCTTTTAAGCCACATATTAAATATGATTTCGACTGAATTTCACATGAAGCGATAGCAGCTACTAACTCATTTCTCTGGTGAAATTGGACCATATATAAGTAGATTCACACATTCAACTAGCTCACCCTCCCAAATTGAGGTCCTTAAAGTTTAGAAGCCACAACTTGATTACGCCCATATTTTGCATGGTACGTTATGAGTGACCAATAATAAACTGCGGTGAAAACATAGATCCTTTTTTTGTATGTATGCCCTGCAGAGGTCATATCCGATTTTAAAATCTACACCTTCAGAATCCACATCCGATTTCTACTAAATTTGTCACATGTGGCTTGATTTAATATACAATGTTTTTTATCAGTCTAACAGAAAAGTTCGAGATAAAAAGCTGACATTTCGTCTAATTCACAACACGAAACTCGACAGCGACTTTTACGATTTTTTACCAAAAATCCAAAGTTGATCTATGGGCGGAGACCAATGTAATGCGAATAATCCATTAACGTTTCAGACCCTTTAGGCAAATATCAACAAGCCATATGTGAGATAGAGCCAAAAACCATCATCAAGGTTCTAGCAAATTGGAATGACAGGATAAGCTACTGTGAAACCAGACGAGATAGCAACAATTGTGTTTAGTAATTTCTCTCTCGATTTTTTTTTTAATTTTATAAAATAAAAGCTTGCAACTGTTTAATTTTACACTATGGCTTTACAATTTTTCATCCAATGAATCCGTCGACTTTAGCGTTTAACACAAAGTCTATTGTGCTGCGAACTCTATCCATCATCCAAATTGTAGTGCGCAACCTATTCGTCCTATGGAGCCTTGTAACAACTCTTACTCTTAATAAAAAAAAATGTTTTTCATTGGTTTTTTTTACTTTTTAAAGTTTCATTTTGATTTTACTTTACTTTGCAGTTTACTTTTCGTATTATTTTGTACGAATGTGCTTTGTGTGCCTCTTTACAGCCACAATTCCTTCCAAGTGTCTTTTGTTGCGTTTTTTCTTCTTCGCTCTTTTTTTGCAAAAGTCTTTCTGGAATGTGGTAAGAGTGGTTTTTGGTTTTTCTCGTATGTCTGTGTGTGTATGTGCATTTTCATACCTTTTGTCGTAGTCATTTTTTTATTTTCCTTACTTTTTGTTTGTTTTGTTTAACAATTTCATTATTGTTGTTGCCATTCTTTGCTGTTGCTTTGCTATTTTGAACAAAAGCATGCCAAAATCTTTTGTTTTTGTTAACGAAACCAGTTAGAAAAGTTAATAAATGTGCACACCAGACGACAGAGACCTACGAAATGGGCCCACTCTTATGGTGGCAAATGTGGAATAATGCTGGGAAACTGCATTTGGAAAAAACATTTTACAAAAAGAAAAAATTAAAAAAAAAAACAGTCTAATGTAATTGCAATAGAAAAAAAGACAAAAATTGTATTACATCAGACGACTTTTCGTGGCAAAAGTCATTATTTTGTTGTGAAATGAAATTAGTTTCTTATATCAGCTGTGGAAGAGAGCATCGGAGAACAAACAACAGACACTTCATTTCCTTCAACCAATGTGAACACATTCTAGAAGAATTTCTTTTGAACAACAACATTAAACGAAAATGTTTCTTCATATATCACAAAATACACCTCATTTGAATTATAAAATACCCCGTAATATGACAATATTCATTCATATTAATTTGCCCCTTTAATACATACCTACACATACACGTATTAGTGGGCTATTGAATTTTAAATGGCCCACATCTAGATTTATTTCATTTGGCCCAGCCAAACAAAAGACTTAAGACATAAGCGTGAAATTTGCATGATCATAATAAAGCCAAAATCGTAAATAACGTTAACGTTGCCAGCCATCATTTTCGTTTAGAAGGTCCAAGAGAAAGTTTTTTTTTTTTATTTTGCCTCTAAAAAAGCACATCAATGTTGCCATCAAAATTAAGCAAATTTCTGTATTTCAATATTAAGAACTAAGATATAAAAAAAAAACTGGAATACCCAGTGATTCATAGAGGGTTAAAATTATATTAAGTCTGATTTTAAGTAAAGATCGAAAACTATAGGAAAAACTAAAATATACTACAGAGTGGGGCAAAACATGGGATTTAAAACTTTTATAACATTATCCCTTATTATTTTATAAAATTATTTTTCGGCTTGAGGTCATTTATTTAAACTCGTTGTTCTATGTGTTGTTTAATTTTTATTTATCCCAATATTTCGATTGACTTCGTCAATCATCTTCAGGGGTTGTCAATTAACAAAACAATGTTGTCCGTCTGATTATCGCTGCTTAATTTTTATTAATTTTTTATTTTTTTCTTCATATTATATAATATACAAAACGGATTTTTTTTTCCACTAAGTATGACAAATAATGTTACTTAGGTGACTCCCGTTTTCAGCTTCGCAATGATTGGCTCATTTTAGAGCATTTTCAATAACATATTTTAAAACTTGTGGCTGTCGCGTTCGAATTTCTGCAACAATGTTGGCCTTGAGTTGAAGGATTGTCTCCGGTTTGTTCACATATACTCGCTCCTTCAAATAACCCCAAAGAAAATAGTCGGGTGCTGACAAAACTGGCGACTAATCTTCCGAATTTCTGGACATTATTCACTCTCCAAAAATTGTACCTAAAAGGGCCATTCTGTCTCGGGCAGTGGCTCCGTCCTGCCGAAACCAAATTTCAGGTTTGTTTTCAAGAGCAGAACGTAAAAAAAATTCTATCATAAACCGATGCAGCTCTCCATTTACGGTTACGGCACTTCCATCTTCATTCTATAGAAGAAGTAGGGCCCAATGATGTTTGCAGATGTGGTCCCATACCACACTGTACACCTAATGGGATGCAATTGGCGTTGATAAATGGCTCTTGGATTTCAAGAACACCAGACCCTACAGTTCTGCTTATAAAAAGAAACCCATTCAAATGAGCTTCATCACTCATCACTTTGCGTTTAAATAATTGATCGCTGATTTTAATAAAAAAATTCTATTATTATGGTTCTTTGTTTAGTTGTGAATCTTTCCATTATTTATTCTCCAAGTGTTATTTATATAATCTGAAAAAAGTATATAAAAGAAAATGTTATTAAATTTTTAAACGCCATGGTAACTTTTGGCCCACCCTGTATATAATACTATCTATATTGGTTAGATTATAATACAAGAAATCAGCGCAAATAGCAATTAATATAACCTAAATTGTAGTTTTTTTTGTCGTAAGCTCGCTTTCAAATGAATACAAATTTGCAAAATTAAAGAAGAAATACAAAAGTCTGGAATAAAATACGATTTTCGCAAATGCCTGTTCGGTTTCGAGATGAGTATCGGTTTCGAGATAAGTGTCGATAAGTAATCAATCTAGAAGTACTATTTTCAAAATAAAAATAAATACAAAAATTCAAATCAATTGTAGAATCTTTATTGTTCATTCAAAAGGACATTTATGCCATTTATTTTATGAATATAATTTCTATGAAATGTTGGCCGCAACTACGCCTCAGGCGGTCCATTCTGACCGTCCTATTGAAATCAAATATCGCCAAGATTACGGACTTAAATTACAGGTAGCAAAAATTCCGATGCAATGGA
The DNA here is from genome assembly GCA_963513945.1 of Hydrotaea diabolus. NCBI lineage: Eukaryota > Metazoa > Arthropoda > Insecta > Diptera > Muscidae > Hydrotaea > Hydrotaea diabolus. The sequence continues at coordinate 27,010,656 of OY740716.1, read as the reverse complement.
ATAATAGCGAGCACCATTCAAGGTTACGTTCAGGCCATTATCAATTTTGAAAAAATATTGACCGATGAATCCACGTACCCGTACACTGTACTAAACCGATGTTTTCCCTGGGTATAATGGCACCTCTTGGAACTCTTCTGGTTGCTCTTCAGCCCAAATGAGGCAATTTTGTTTATTAAGGTTGCCATTGTGACTCATCACTGAATAAAATGTTGGTCGAAAACAGCGGATCTGATCATTCTCAATTCTATAAGTATAATACAGTTTCACAATTTAGAGACGTTGTTGCGGTGTAAGTCTTTCCATGATTATATGGCAAACAATACTAAAAGGATACAAATAAAGTTAACCACAACTCAGGCGTAATCTGTAAAAAACCCCTATAGAAAAAATTACCTCTAGATTCCTCCCGTTACGGGACCCAGAACTGCGACGTGTACTAAGAAGAAGGCATTCGAACAATCTTTCAATTCGAAGAAGGTTCAGTGAGCGAGTCTTTTGTTCGATCTTAGCCGATATCGTTTGCGATTATCGTTTGCACTGAGAAGAAGGCATTCGAACAATCTTTCAATTCGAAGAAGGTTCAGGGAGCGAGTATATGTGAACAAACCGGAGACAGCTACAGGTTTTAAAATATGTTATTGAAAATGCTCTAAAACGAGCCAATCATTGCAAAGCTAAAACAGGAGTTTGATCTTAGGCGATATCGTTTGCGAAATTATGCATTGATATGCATATAAAGTACAGTGTGGCGAACCAATTGTGCTGCAATAAGAAATTCAAATACCGCTTTATTAAATCAATTTTATTTTATTGTGTAGAAAATTTAATTTAATTTAGTAAGACTAAATGTGTTTGAAGATGATAGACTTTAAATGACCTCTATGCTTATCCACTTATATGCGACACTTGATCAGAAACTACTATTCATTGCGGCCCGAAGAGCTGAAGTTTGGATCGCTTTAATTATTGTTTTAATGAACTGCTTCAAATCAGTGAAATTCCTTGGTTTCGTTTTATACTCGTACACCTCTTGCTTGACATAACCCCATAAAAAGTGGGGCGCAGGCAGGTCTGGTGACCTTGGGGGCCAGCGGAAAGTGGAATTTCTGGATATTAATTTGTTTGGGAATTTTCGTGGGAGCTCTGCCATAACCAGTCTGGCTCTAACTTGCTGGAAGCAAATGCTGTTGAATCAGATGCGTCTTCAGGGCTGAAAAAACTCCTTCGGCATATTGACAGTCTCTGTTACACCATTTTTTATCAAAGAAGTATGGCCCCACAATGCAGCTTAATTAAACTGCGCACCACACAGTAACTCGTTTTGGGTGCAGTTCCGTCTCATGAAGTATTTGTGGATTAGGACAATTTTGCTTGTTTACACTGCCGTTTAGATCAAAATGGCCCTCGTCAGACATAATCAAGCTATTAACAAGTTGTTGTTTTCTTCGGCCATTTTAATAATTTGTTGGCTAACTTCCATTCGACTAAGCAAATCCAGAGTTTTTAATTTGCTTGTAATTTGGACTTTGCATGGAAACAAGTTTAAGTCATCATAAGTTCTTCGTTGTAATGACAGTCTGCTAACTACAATTTTGGCCCATGAGTTTCGAGTCGAAACGCTTGGATTTGCCTGAATTAACGATGATACAGCCGCGATGGTATCTTAAACCCAAACATAGGGATCTCGATGATAGGGTCTTGGTGAAATGCTTCCCGATTCAGCAAAAATGTTTACCTGCCTCATAATGCTCCATCTCCTAGGGGTAGTTCCGCCAAACTTCCGCCTAAATTCCCTGTGAAAGGAAATGCAGGACTGCAATTATGGTGCCGGTGATCTCTCAAAATCCTCGTTTCGGTGTCCCTAGCATTTATTTTAATAAATCTAAAAACTAACCTTCCAAATAAAGTAAAGAATAAGCCAATTGCTCACACAGAAAACAAGTCATTACGTTTTGCTTTGTAGCACGATTCGTGTAGAAATTAATCAATATCTCGTGAAATAAGTGCAGGTCTGTTCGGTGAAATAAGAAATTGTCAAAACGCGTCATCAACTACGAAATGCATCTACCAAGTGATGTGGTGTGTCCAATCGACAAATAACGAATGTTCATCTAGTGATGATTATTTAACCTGCGAGTATTTAAGCTTAAAATAATAGATAAAACGAATCAAAAGAACTCGCCCGTACCCGATACCTTTAATGTTGAATTAGGAATCAGCAGAAAGTAACGCAGTTCTATTTAATATTGGCATATACAATCCTTAATTTCTCGATTTGTTGTTAAAAAAAACTTTTTTCTGAGAACAGTACATTTGTAGCACGTTAAATCAATTTTTTAAATTGCCACTAGTGGCGACAACAACAGTTTACAAGTAAAATGTGACCACTTGGGATGAGCTTATTATATTCGTAGACATTCATTGATTTCAATTTATTAAATTGTTTTTAACAAATAAATCCAAAAAAACTATAAACTTCGTTAAGGTCGGTCAGGTCGAACTTTATATACCCTCTAACGTCATTTACGCTACTAAATCGCAAAGATATATGGTCCGTTTTTTGGGCCTTGTGGCCCATACGTTCGTCTCTAATCTCAGCCAAGACTTCAAAGTTATTCTTTATTTGGCTTGGCCGAAAAAATTTGCATTAATTTAAGTACCCATTTAAACATATTGACTACTTGGGCCACATGACGCAAAAAGTCCAACTATGCCCTTTTTTAAGGTATTTAGTGCATCCTAACTAAAAGTTCCTATTTTAACCATTATCCGTCCACAAAAAAAATTTACTTTTTACCGAGGTACCTTAGTCCGTTAAAGAGAAACTTTTCCCCCCTGCAATGCTTAGCATGCGCGACTATGGCATAGGCATAGCCCAAGTTCAAAAACAAGTATATCTAAAATTTGTTAGCGTTGCGGTGGTTGTTAGCACCTTATAAATGGCTACTTTATGAGTAAGAAATGTATCTCCAAGCCAAGTAAAATCTTCTCTATAGAATGCATTAGAGACCGAACATGACCACGTCGCAAAGCGAACGACAAATGAAATTTCCTCGTCGCACAGACACAGTCGTCTAGAGTCTAACTTTTAATCTTTTGTGAAAAAATAATTTGTTTTAATATTTTTTTTCCAATAAACTTGATAAAGCATGGATTGAAACTTCTTTTTTCAGTAATATTTGCCAGAAAATATCACTTAGCTGCGATAAACACTTAACGTTTAGAAAATACTACTTAGTAGGGACATAAATACTGTTACACATGTTTAATGCTGTAAAATAAAAAGTAATGAATGTTTTTGGAGCAAATATTTTTTAATATATTTATTGATGTATATTGTATCCAAAAAGAATCTACTTATTCGACATGTCTGCCTTTTGCCTTTACACACGCCTTAAGTCGCACTGGGCAATCGTCAATAGCTGCACGAACCTCGTCCATTGGAAAATTGGCCACAGCTCGAACCAAAGCAGTCTTAAGAGATCCAATGTTGGGGTATCTTTTGTGACATTGTCCTCTAAAACCGTCCAAAATTTGTAATCCAATGGGTTCAAATCTGGACTGCCTGAGGGCCATTCTTCATAGGAAATGAACGCTGACAAATTGTTTCGAAGCCAGGCCTGGGAAGTCCATGGCTGGAACAGGGAATTGTTATGAGGCTTCACAACAGCTTCCAAAACGGATTGTTGGTAAACTTTGACCGACGTTTTGACTCCTTGTTCGCAGAAATGCAGGTCTGTTACCCCATCGTAAGAGACACCCCTCCAAACCATGACTGAAGCTGGGTGATGACTCTTTTCCACCCTTGGGATCAGTTCAGATGCTTCCTTAGATGACCGCGCATACACTATCATTTTGCTTGTTAAATTTTTCCTGAACGGTAAAAATGTTTTTATCGGTGAACAAAATTTTTCTGTGTTATCAAGTTATCAGCGTGCTTCACCAAAAGACGTTCGCATTTTTCAATCCAATTTTTTTTAAAGCTGCAGTCAATAAATGTCCGGTACGTCGTTTCAAAACCCCAAGTCCCAAGTCTTTTTTAATGATTCGACTCATGGACTTTTGAGTGATATTCATCTCACGGGCCATGATTTTCTGTTTTCGGAGAGGATTTCTGTAAATTCTTGATTTAATGGCTTTGATGACATACGGTGTCCGAACAGAGCGTGGGCGGCCCGACCGGTGGCGGTCTTTTACATCTCCAGTCTCCTCAAACAGTTTTATGCATCGGTAGACGAACATGCGGCTAATCCCTAGTGGCCGGAGCGTTTTGAAAATATCGCTTGTTTTCATTTCACACTTGAAAAGCGCTATTTCAGCGATAGGGTTCTCATTATCTGACCACTTCATGATGAAAGTTGAAACAATTTTAAAATCCCATTACAGACTAACGCTATTGAGGTTAGCTTTCAAACCCCATATGAATAACGGGGATTAACGGGGTATGTTCAGTGCTACTATTGAAATGGGTGTGTTCAATGTTGTAACAGCATTTCTGTCCCTACTAAGTAGTGAAAACCAACACATCCAACAGCTGCCTTTATTTTTTAAATAGGTGGCAAGGATACTTAAAAAAAGTCTTGCCGCTAGCCGTCACGAGCATTCGCCAACCAAATGTGCTCGACTATATGAAAAATATGACTAAGGGCTGTTCGCCACACGACTACGACATGGTTGTGTTCGGGGTCTTAGACGTTTGGAGCATAAGGATCGCGTCAGTGAGTTGAATAATTACAAATTACGCAGCTTAATGATTCAAGTTAGGTTCTTTGTGTGTTCCATACTAGAATGTTGATGGAATTATGTATGTAGGTGTGTCTGATACTAGAATGTTGATGTTGTGTGTTCCATACCAGAATGTTGATGGAATTATGTATGAAGGTGGGCCTGAGATTGAATATTAATTCACAAAACTTTGGATCAATATTTTGTGAAAATTTCTGTTGCAAAGAACTCCTGATAACAGCATTGAACAATTTTTTTTTACTTTCGTTTCTTTCATAGATGATTCTGGTTCACGTATGCCACCAAAGAAGTCGGAATTAATACTAGCTCTTGACCAACTCAAGTTGAAGCAATAGCTTTTGTCGGTGTGAGAAACTATTAAAATGAAATTAGTTTTAAAATGCGGAAGACAAATCTACTGAACTAAAAAGTCAACTAAATAACAGTCCAAAAATAAAATTCTATAGCAATTTCGACGCTTTCGTTCCATTAAACCATTGACAACTCAATCTGAGGCAACTATCAAATTTGTAAAAACTGTTTTACAATATTTCCAAATAATAGATGGATCTTTTTCCATGTGCTGCTATGTTACGAGTATCTTTGCTCAATACATACAACCAACTCAAAATAATAAAACAAACTTAATATAGAGTACATATTAACTAAAGAAAGCTTTTAAATTTGTTTTTTATTTCAGATATACCTGAAATTCACTGAAGTCTGTGGATTCTAGAAATAAAAAGTGAAACGTTTTTCAACAATCTCCATATGTACAGATGTCCAGAGCGTACCTGTAAGTACATATATTAGTATTTATAAATAATTAATACTAGATAGACCCGGACTGCGTCACTGGTCATATAATCGTCATTGCAAATGTATGTTGAACCAGTGACTGCGGCATTAGTCAACAAAAGTATGTTTCTCCATTCTTTGGTTCACTTTCATCCAACTCCTGAACTAATTTGTCATCCCATAGGTTCTTTGCAAATTCAATGCAAATTAATAAATAGTTTATAAAATGCAAGAGGTATAAAAACACACATTTGTCGATTTAGACGAAAAGAGAGAAGCCCTTATCAGCGTCAGACTCCTCAGGTTCTTCTTCCTTCTTTACAAATGTAGCGTCAAAGCCCACTTTGGCAACGTCTCTCCGGTCAATCCAAAAATATAAATATATTTCGTTAAAATAAAACGTTATCAATTTTTCAGCTTTGTATACTACTCGTACTTTTGCTCACATTCTTAAAATCCATCTTTAAAGTGATTTATCCCGAAACGTCTTAAGCCGGCATCTTCTCTGCTGAATTTCACAAATCTGAATTTATAGTAATCTATTGCGAGATCAGCAGTCATTCGTACAGTATGATCAATACCAGTTTTTGTTTCCCTAGCTTGAAAGTCCACTTTAGCCACGGCTCCTAGCATAGAGCTCTATACATTCAGCTTTATCTGTGTACCAAATATTTGTAATCCTGTTAGGCGTAATTGGGAAAATAAAACAAACAATAAGGATATACGGATTTGCTGTTTTTATACCCTCCACCGACGGGTGGATGGTATACAAAATTTGCTTTCCTTTTGAACACTACGAAATATTGATCGGGGACACTATAAAGTCGTAAAAATCTAAGACGATAGAGCCATGTCCCTCCGTCCTTTTGGTTTTCTGTTGAAACCATAATAGCTGTCAGACGAATCAAGCTAAGATCCTGAAATTTTGCATGGCTGATCATAAGCAATTTGGGATTATAAATGGGCAAAATCGGCCCAAGAGAGAAGAGTTTCCCTTAAAGGGACTAAGTGTAATTCGGTAAAGAGTAAATTTTTTTAATTATAATTTGTTGTGAAGAGGTAATGGTTAAAATGGGTACTGTTAGGTACCCAAATACCTGATAAAATGGTATTATTGCTGGACGTTTTGGCTTGTGTGGGCCAAAAAACGTCCGGCATGGTCAAAACGGTTGATTAATAGTCAAAACGGATATATAAGTATGTATTAAAGTAAAGAAATGAAGGACGGCCTCTTGGCCGAAAGAGGTGTAGGGTATATAAAGTTCTCCTGGTCGAACTTAATGACGCCCATTGCCACTGAGCTGGTCTATATTTCAAAACTAATTCGTAGCGTAAAAAATATATATCTGTATTTACGAATAAATAATCCTATAGGTATTTAATCACATGTACATTCAAATATCCATATCCACTGATATTTGCTATCCATTTTAAAGTGCGATGAGAAAAATATGGCAAATGTTACAAGGGTGGAAGCTTAGGGAAGTCATATTTTATGAAGCTTCAGACATTCTATAGATAGATTTTAGCAGAAACCCTCAAGTTGATAGTGTAAATAGTAAAGTAAGAAAACTTCTAGGTATAAATGATATGATATAATCCCGTTTATTGAATTATACTTGCTATAAAATTATAAATGGGATATTATATCAAAGAAGAATAAATTAAAGCATCCAATGACTAGTGTTGCTTGTGCATCAAAAGTCAGTCTGACCTGCTTGTGTTCTTCAAGCGTGTTTGGTGATCAGTGAAGGGTCTCATTCTATATAATCTCAAGCACTTATCAGTG